>CM075691.1:35088031-35710531 GCA_037954015.1 Psophocarpus tetragonolobus | reverse complement strand
ATTCCTCTATCATTTTCTCAAAATTTTTCTCACTTGATACGTCCTTTATATATAGGACATATCCGGTAAAAAAAAAAAGTTATTGTGAGAAATTAAATAAGGAGAATTAATAATAACTATAAAATTAACTTTAACAATGTTGATTCCATAGATTATTAAATGTAATAAATTGTTTAATCCTTATTACTTTTCATAATCAATGCAATCAACACTATTATAAGCAATGCAATCAACATTATTAAATTTAATTTTACAATTATTATTAAATTTAGTTATTTTATTACTTTTAATAAATAATGTAATAAGAACTGTTAAATTTAATATTACAATTATTATTAATTTTCTCATTTCTCACTTTTTATATATATATATATATATATATATATATATATATATATATATGAGGGGATTCACTTAGTCTAAAGACTTACTTCTCATCCTATCAATTCATTTTATTGAAATCTAATGGTTAAAATTAGTTATTCATTACAACCATTAGATTTTAATAAAATAAATAGATAAGATGAAGAGTAATTTTTTTATACTTACTCTAAAAGCAAGTTTATAAGACTTATTCTTCTTCCTAACCCTTTATTTTCTTGAAATCTCATGGTAAATATTAGTTATTCATTACAACCATTAGATTTCAATAAAATGAATGATGAGAATGAAGAGTAACTCTCTTAAACTTACTATTAGAGTAAGTGGATCTCTCCTCTTCTATTTATATATATATATATATATATATATATATATATATATATATTATTTAGTTTCAAGACAACGTAAAGTATCATGTATATTATATAACGACAGATTATTCAAATACAATATAAAACTAACACTCGTAATTATAATAACTGATCGATTATAAATTATGGGTTATATAAAAAAAAATCTATCATGTATAAATTCAAAAAAAAAAAATTAATTAAGGAGGAGGTCGAATCCATCCTTATTAGATATTACCACTCTTGCACACTTCTGAGAACATCAATTGTTGTCAAATCTTACCAGAATTTCTGGCCAATTTATAATATTATCTAAAGATAAATAAATAAAATATCCAACGTGGAAGAAAAGGAAAAAAAAATCTTACTTTATTACTTTACTTCAGTCTGTCGTGAATCAAGCTCTGGAAGTGGACATCTCAACCCACACCATATTATCATCTTAATTTGGTGAAAACTAACAAATTAAGTGAACTTACCAGAAAAGAAAACTATCATCAACGTATAATATATACACTCAAAAGGGTCAATAGGGTCAGCTCCGAATGTTGCTATCTTCTTTGTTTATTGCACAAAACTTACATATTGCTACCGGTTGTGTTATTTTTCCATCGATCAGAATTAAAATTTGAATTTAATAATATATATAATAAAAATTGAGAAAAAAATATTGTACATACTAATAATATAAAATTTTTTTATATTTTCACTAAATATATATATATATATATATAATTGAATGATTATATATATAGAGAGGGTTTAATTGGTATACACTGTCATGGTAAAGATTTTTACACTGACATTCAATCACAACATTTTATTCATGGTAAATTTATTGACTTTATTCATTTCTACTTTAAAAGTCACATAAATGAAAAGTCATGATTGAATATAAGTGTAAAAATATTTTATACTGACAATACATACTAATTAAATATATATATATATATATATATATATATATATATATTACTTTTAAAGAATTATGCATAATATATCAAAGGAGTAATGTTAATACAAGAAATTATATGAGTTTCAAAGCGTGCTCTTATATTAAAATAGTTTTATATTGATATCTAATAGTAAACTACATTTTGTATATCTGATAATTATTGTAAAAGTAAAACTTATAATACACCCAGAGGGTTAGGGTTATGGAGTGATATATATCATTTAGTTTCCGAAATTTATAAATAACAATTTTCAAACATCTGCATGTTTCTATCTTTGTACAAATTAATTTCTAAAGTGTTTCAGTTAGACTGTGTTTAAAATATTTTAAAAATGATTTTGATATTGTTCTGGGACCAATTGTAAAGAATAATTTAATTAATAAGTTATTAATGGGTTGGAAATAAATATTATGAAGAATTAAATGTTTAGTTATATTTAAATTAATATAATAATAAAAGAATAATGGATTTATTAATAATATCAATATTAGTTAATTAATTTTGAGAGGATAGTTGGAAGGTGGAAAGTGAAATATAATTATTATTTTTTGACTTCGAAGATGTTTAGTTGAGTTTTAAGGAGTTTTCAAAAAAATTGTTTAGGAGAGAGTGCGATAGCAAGTTTGGATTTACTAAGCCACCTCACCCTTTTTCTTCTTCTCCCACCTTTTGGACCTTTCTTTCTCCCTTAATATTTCTTTTCTTCACTGTCGTGTTTTCTCTCCCTTACCCTTTCCCCTTTGCCTTTGCATGTGAAACCTCTAGTTGATGGAATTAGATGTGATCTCTTTTATAACTCTTGATTTTGAGTAATCATTGTTATAGGTAAGTTTGATCGTGAATCATTAAAAAAATTTATGTTCATTTTCAATCATGTTGTTCTCGTTTAAAAGAGAATTTCATTAAAATTATGATTTCTAAGATTCCTGTTTTATCTGGAATTCTTGTTGGATTTCTGAGTGATTCCTTCGGGTAGATTCTCCTCCATTAGTTAGAGCTAGCTTTTGAGTAGAGAAATAGGTAAGAAAAGTCCGAACTCTATTTTGATTTAAAGAAACTTTGATTTGGTGATTTAAAAATAGTTATATGTGGATGATTGAGATTTTGATTTGTGTTTTGAATTTAATTATGTTATGAGAATTTTTTGAATAATTTTTCCGGTTATGATTGGAAAAAAAATTGTGATTGATTGGTGATATGTATATGTGAAGTATAATTATGTTGGTGAATTTGTGAATATTCTTAATGATATAATGGATCGAATTGGTGTGCTATGAGGTGTGATGTGGATTGTTACGAGTAGGTACTAAAGTATTGATTGTGGTACATTGAATTCGGGATACATAGTGGTCATAGTGATTCTGGTACTAAGGTCGAGTTATGACAAGTAAATATCGGTGCTAAGGTTGAGTTATGGCGAGCAAATACCGGAATCAAGGTCAAGTTATGGGAACTAAGTACCTAAAGGGATGTACTCAGATAGCAATTGATGGTCAAATTAGGTCAAGAGGACACCAAACAATAGTTGGGTACCTGATGAGTATGCCTAAACTTCAATTGATTATCATTATGGTTCAGGTAGATGTCAGATATTAGTGTGGAGGAAGTCAAGATATGTAGTCGAGTATCCAAATTCAATTAGTCTTTCCGAAAAATGTCAAAGTATATGTTGATTACTCAGGTCCATGGTGAACATAAGTGTGGTTGAATTATTATGAATGTGACTGAGATTAAATGTGAATGTAATTCCATGTTATATATATGTTTATGTGGATTTTAGTGCATGAGCTTACCCTTGCAATTTGTGTTCTTGTTTGTACATGATTGTGATGATCGTGCTTTGCATAAGAGCAGATAGTGGTGATGATGCTAAAGGACAGGATGTAGTGGTGTGATTGATGTTAGGTTGTGCGTGAAAGCATTCGTGATGTCATTTTGTGTTTGAATATGTATTTAAGCAAATTATGTTAGAAATACTACGGTTTAAGTTTTGGGAAAATAGTGTAGTTTATGGTTACCTTAGGGTTATGTTTTGTATGATAGACTTAGCTGAATATGTTGAGACAGACAGATGAAATGAGATGTAAGTGGTATATGGATGAATGGATTGCATGTTATAGGTTATTGGATTATGCGGCGGACTATTTATAGGGTCTCGCTGAGTGGCAGGTCACTCCGAGCGAGATTTAGACTCTGTTAGGATTATATTGCAGTTTTGTACCCAGTAAGGGGTCTCGTCCAACACAAAGTTGTCTGGGATTGGATTTTGAGGGATTTGCACCCAGCGAGAGGTCTCACCCAACACAAATTATTCACTATTTAGAATTAAACAAGTTTTTAGCCTAGTGACATGTCTCGCTAAGCAAAGCCTTTATTACTGGGACAGTTTGATACAAGGTTCTCGCTAGGCGACGATTGTCATTAGGCGAGGTACCTTGAGTCTTGCTAGGCGATATGCTTTGCTGGGCGATATGCTTTGCTGTTCATTATGTTATATATTGTTTCAAATTTTGAATGCATGATGATGTGTATGGTGTTAAAGTGACTATATTGTGACAAAAAATTTATATCTATCTATTTGGATTATAAATGGTAAGAGAGGAAAAATAGTTAGTTGAGAATTAATAATATGTATAGTATAAATATTTTGGGATGTTACACCAATTTGCATAAAAGCATAATTATATAAACAGTAATGACTATTTTGTCTAAAAATTTCTTTGACTTAAATATGTCTTGATCTCTTATGTATTAGCAAATTTTAAGTTGGGTCCCCATAAATTTTTGCTTCATATTGAATTCCTAATTTTTTTTTATTTTAAGTCCTAAACATTATCTAATAAATTCTTAAAATATTTCAAAACAATTTTAATGGTTATCTAAAGTATTTTAGGGATCTAAAACAAAACAATAAATTTATTAGGAACCCAACATCAAACAAAAATTTATTAGACTTAATATAAAATTCACTAACAAATTTCGCTAATATATAAAAAATCCAAAATATATTTAAATCAATTCTTTCGAGATCTAAATGTTATGGCTTATTACTTTTCAGAATTAAAATGGTATTTCAGAGTTATTATCGAATATATAAAACATTTTTTTCAGAAATTACTATAAACAATGCCTATATATAAATTTTCACCTTATAGATTCTATGTGCATGCTATAATTGTGAAGGAGCTAACTGCACCTAGCATAGGCCCTTGTGCTATTATGACTATGGAAGTTGCACCAAAATTTGTAGGCCTAGTGTTTGGTGGTGAAGAACAGATAATGTTAAACTTTGGTTCAGTAAGCTTCGATCACTTGGTGTGCACACTCTTAGCTTGAAAACTAATTCACTTAATTCCAAGCTTCAAAATCCCCATTGATTTTTCTTTTGTTTATGACTCAACAAACTTAACCTAAAAAACATGTGATTTTTTTAAAAGAAAGTTGCTTTTCTTGAAGAGGTGACTTAAGGTTGAAACCCGTAGTCTTAAACTGGAAATCACTCCTTTCTAAAAAGCAAAAGATAGGTTGAAAGCATTAGAGGTTACTTTTGCATTAAACCTTAATTTCTTTTAAGAAAATATATCAAATGATATTAGTTTCTCTAACAATAGTCTCATTTATTAGATAATAAATTTCAATAAAATTTGGTTTAAATAACTTTTGTTAAATTACATGTTTTCATCTTTAGTACCTAAACTTTCAATTTTTTTATTTTAATCTCTAATATTTTTTAAAGTTTTAAATTAGTACTTGTTGTTAGGTGTCGTCTATTAAGTGATGATATGCCAAACAAAAATATCACATCATCAAGTTCACCTCATATTAAATTTATAAGTTAGCATCCATATCATTTTCATAATATGTATCTTTTTCGAAAATAGATTTTTTTTTAGGTGACAAAATCAAAATAATTTTATTTTATAGGTACAAAAGAACAATTTAAACCTAGAAAAAGTTCATTATTATCATCATTATATCACACACTTTTAAGACTTAAATATGTTTCACATTCCTAATATAGTAGTGAATTTGTGTTGAGTCCCTACAAAATTGTAGTTTGTTTTAAACCCTAATAATTTTGTTATTTTGTTTAGAATTCCTAAAGCGTTATCTAAAACACTTTAAAAGTATTTTAAAACAATTTAAAGTGCTACTAAAACACTTTAAGGATCCAAAATAAAATAAAAAGTGATTGGCGATGAAATATAAAACAAAACTTTTATTTGAAACATATATATTTAAGTCTTTTTTTAAAATATAAGTTATATTTTTTCTATTAAAAAAATAGAGAATCTCGTTTAATCTATTAATTATTTAAAAAATAATTATTTAGATAGAGTCACATTTTACTATCCAACAAATTTTTTTTATGATTTCATTGTTGACGTTGTATTTAGCAGTATTCACCGATAACAATTGACAGATTTTCAAAATAAAGAGGTTGAGATCAATTATGATATATATCGTAGACAAAGAATGTATAATGTAACGAAATGATAATTAACTTCTTTCTAGTCTTAAATAATATTTTGGTACCTATGAAAAATTATTTTATTTTTTATACCTAACTTTTATTTATATTTTTATTTAGGCACCTGAAAAATTTTTATTTTTTAAAAAAATATCTACCATGAAAATAATGTGAATACTGACTCAAGAATGATGTAGACTTAATGACATGACATTTCTGTTAGGCCGTCACTTTTTAACAGAAAGCACTTAAAGACAAGTACCCATTTAAAACAATAAAAAATGTTAGGTGCTAAGATAAAAAAAAATTAAAAATTTCGATACTAAAATGAAAATGGACAATTTTATAAATATTAAAAAAATATTTAGACATAAAATTTTAATATATGTTTAAGGAGAATGTTAGGTTCTAGTCAAAGAATTATGATAAAAAATATTTTATTGAAACACGTAAAATTGTTATTATATCATTTTAAGTTGTGCGTACATATATAAGTTTTGATGATGAAACTAGAAAGAAAATGAAAATGAGTTGAAATTGTTTGGTTTCAATGACATTAAAAGCAAATAATACCTTCTCTATTTTCATTTATTCTATTTTTCTCAACACACCCAAATACTCCATTTTTAGTTATGAAAGCGATACCTCTAAATGGTACAAAACATGATTTTTCATTTTAAAAAATCAATATAGTGCATAAAATAATCAAACACTACGTCTTGTAATTAAATGTTCAAAGAAGCGTCCATATTACCACAAAGTTTTTTCGTTTTTTTTTAGTTAAAAAATTAGGTGAATTAAATATTCTGAGGCTGAGCCCATCTAGATCAAGATTTGTTTCAAGAGTTAAAAGAATATTTATTAAGATAATTACAAATAGCCTACTAATTTTTTTTATAAACTTCTGTTGCTTATTAAAACAAGTTGCATTCCTAAAAAAAATACTGAAATTTATATTTAAATAAAAAAGTTAAATTAGATCAAATTTACTTAATTTAATAATGGTTATATGATTATTAATAATAATTTTTTTGGTCATAGTTATATTTGAATTTAACTTTAATACACTATTAAAGGAATATTATGATATTGTAAACTAATTTTAATGCAATATAGATATTTTAGCAATAATTAATAATAATTTAAAGGGTAAAATATGTTTTAGATCTAGAAAATTTTATATATTAAATACATCTTAAAATATTATATTATTTTGGTTTTGTATTTTTTAAATATATAATTATCTAAATATTTTTTATCTCTCTAAAAATAGTTATCTTAAACCCTTTGGAGGATAAAAAATTATGTATTTTAAAATTAGATAAATTAAATAAATACAAAAAATTTTAAAAAAATGTATCTAATATTTCAAAGAAAATTTTAAAAACTTAAAACATATTTTACTCTTATTTAAAAACATAAAATTTATAAATGTGAAGATAAACCAAACGAGTTTGAGAGAACAAAAACTATTACATTATATTTATACGGAAAACACATTTTATCATTAATTCGAAACTCTATTAAGTGATATCTGTAAATTTGTTTTTCACTAAAAACATCAACTTTTATCGCAATTAATATAAGAATTTTATGAAATTTACCTATTAGAAAGAGAGAAAAAAACTTCTATATTAATGTTAAAAAAGAAACCCATGGTAGGAACCAACCCTATCCTTCATGCTGTGGAAAAGGTCCTAATAGGGTGGCATGGCCACCACCACATCATCAATATTGTAATTATTTCATTGGGGTTATTCTATAAAGTAGGGCAATGTTATTTAATGTGAATAAAGGAGCTTTAGAAAAGTTAAAAAATGATATTATTTTAATTATAGATTACAATTATAGTTCGAATAAGTTTGTTAAAAAATAGTTTAAAAATGATGAATCTTGTTTAAATACAAAAAGTTTTTATAAGTAAAAAACTGTAAAAATAGCTGAAAAACTAAGCTGTTAAAAATAATCATAACTATAAATTTTCAGTTTCATAAATATAGTTTTTTTTTCTCAAAGAAAATTCTTTCTAAATTTTAATTTGGGCTTCCAAATATCTAGATTAATTTTTAAAAGACATTATAATCTAAAAAACATATTATATTTTTTTTCGAAACACACTCTAAGACAATGACCAAAGAAATGAAAGTGTTAATATTTTTATAGAAAATATTCATTTAAAGAATTTTACATGAAAATTTAATTTAATGATAATTGCCTAAAAAAAATCATATTCCCTCTCGTCCTTTTTTTTTTCCTCTTTTTCTTTAAACCAAACCGTGTATTGGAATATTTATTATAAAAATAAATAAATTTTTTATAAATAATAAGATTGAATGATAGTATATACTTGTTAATAATCCATTTTTCTTCTAATTATGTTTTTATATTATTTTTAATATTTGTTTAATTTCTTAACTAATGTCCACATTCCACACAGTTATCGAGACCTATTATACTAGCTGCCCCTAGTCTTTTAAAATATTGACATTTTCCTACCAAAAAATTTAACATTTTTCTGGGTGAAAATATATTAACAATTTAGGTAAATACTCTTACTCAATTGGTTGATTAGTGCATAGTTGTTTTAATTTAATTAAAAAAAGAGTTTATTGTCATGATAATTTAAAAATTATACCGTAAGATTTGAATACGATTCTCCTATAATAAATATGTGAAGATATAAGATTAGGATTAAATTGGTTAAGAAAAAAATGAAGTGAAAATATATTATAGATTTAATTTTAAGTTTAATTAATATGCATAAAAAAGTTTTAAGTTTAATTATAATTTTTTTATTTATATGACTTTTAGGATATTATTTACTAAAATCAATTAATCTTTCATAAATAAAAGGTTATAAATAAATATTAATTTAAATTTTTTTATATTAATAATGCATAATTATTTTTCTCTTTAATTTGTATACTAACAAAAATCAACATTGGTAAAAATACTATTATTGATTTATAAAAAAAATTAATTAGCAACGCTAGTATACTTATATTTAATGACTCTTAAAATACTAATTGTTAAAATTTACGATTTTATTACAAATAAAAGTTGTGATTTACTGTGATGTAAAATTCATGAGATATTAATTTTAAATTTAATTAGTATATATTATTAATGTAGAATCTTGCACATATCAATTAAAATAATTAATTTTTTAGAAAAAATATATTAACAATTTAACATTATTGATGACTTACATTTTGTGTCGGTGGCACTTGCAGAGCCAACCCAGCTTGAAAACGACGCATAGGGTTTATTGCGTTAGCGTTTCATGTTTTCACGCGCCTCACTATTTTTATTAACCATTTTCTACTCTTTCGAGAAACTTTATGGCTCTTTTCATTTTTTATATTTTTTATTTCCAAATTTTAAAATAAGAAAATAATAGTGTAAAATCAAATACCTTAATTATACGACATAAACATAAAAATTTAATTAGACCCATATTCTCTAAAATTTTATCAAATTAAACAAATATCTTATTTTTATTACTACAGTGAATAGTGACTCGTCTTAACACTACATACATCATTTAAAGTTTAAAAGTACTATATTATCTATTCCTAAATAATAACGTTATGAGATATCTATGAATTTTTTTTAACTCGAAAATTTTTTTAAAAAAATATTTGTGTAATTTATTAAAAAATATAACTACTTCTTTAATCTCAATTACTATTGCTTTAAAATCAATTACAATTAATTTAAATTACTTATTCAATTCACAATTATAAAGCATAAGTTACTATACCGTTTAATCTAGTTTATTTTATTTTTTCCAAAAAAAAAATAATCCAAACAAAATTACATAACAATATGTTTGGATGAACTTTTTTAGAAATATTTTAAGAAAAAATTCAAAAATATTATAAACTAAAAATAATTTACCATAAGTTAACTTATAAAAATTCATTTGATTAAAAGTTACACTTTTATCATATATATTTTTAATTAAGATGTACATGATAAAAAAATCTATTTTGAAAAGAACATGACTCTAATATCAAGAAAAAGAGAGAGAAAGAAAGAAAAAGAGAAAAGAAAACAAGAATATACAGATCAAAATTATACGATATTGTATCTGGTAGAACCGGTTAGACATCTTCGTATAAAATTATATTGCAACTTAAAAATAATTTTTAAGCTAAAATTAAATACCAAATCGGTCTAGAATTATTATAGGACACAATGGATCATATGTAGATGACTGTTCTAATTTAATTTAATAGAAGTTTTTGAGTTTCAGTCCTAAATAATTATGTTAAATATTTAAAGAAAAATTTATTATTTTCATTAAATAAAAAAATCAGGTTAGGGTTAAAAATATTATTTTCATTACTTACATGCATGTTATTAGGGGAACGCGCTCCTTCATAGCGCGTGGCGAAACTTTTTCGCTCCTACTTTTTTTATTATTTAATTAATATTTTTGAATGATGTCAACATTTTGTGCCCAAGCATCGTATCATGATTCAGTCACATTATTTTCGGTGGTTTGCACTAAACGACGTCGTTTATGTTTAACCTGAATTATTCTTGTACAGCGATAAGGGGTAATTCCGTACACATACTTTTTTGGAGTATCAATTCTCATGAAACATTGTAAAACTAATAACCCTTTCATCACAACATTAGATACTTTAATAATTAGTTAATTAGTAACGGATAGTGTAAATAAATATTACATTAATATTAATTATTTATATAAATTTTAAAATATTTATTAATAATAAAATAAACAAATTTATTATATAAAAAATTATGATTTTATAATGATGATATATACTAATTAAATTTTTACTTAATACACACTAAATACCAATCCTTTCAAAATCATTACTAATTATATAAATTTAATTAAATAATTTAATAAGTATATATTGTCTCGTATAAATGATTTTTATATTGATATTTAATCATGATTTTTAAAGTAGTAAGTCAACAAATTTATGAATGAAGAGTTGTATTTAAATGTAAAAATTTATACCAATTAAACTCTTAATTAAATATAAAAAAATTTATATTATTTATATAAAGTATTAATATTTATATCCCTATGATCTACCCTTTTAGCCACTTTCCTTTTATACACTAAAATACCACTGTGATGATATTATGGTTCTGCATTTTCATATTCCCAATACCAAGAAAAGTACACGCATAACAAGAACCGCACAAAAAAACAACAAATCAAATTAGAAAGAAAATGCATATAAAATATCTTAAATTTTGTGCTATATTTTTGTTTTCAACTTTTATTTCAAAAATTACGATAACACTTCTAAAAGTTTGTGTAATTACATAATTAATTTTTATTTTTTAAACATTATTTATGTCTCTTCTTATGAGTGTAAGGATAATTTTTTGAAATAAACATAGTATAATATTTTTAAAGTATTATTATAATGTTTTTAAATTTAATTTTATTGGATATGTAAAAAATTAAAAATAGTAAAATTATATATAATTTGATAAAAGTTTAATAATAATACTGTAATTTATTTATTTTATTATGTTTTAATTATTTTTTAAAATTTTATTATAATAGACATTTTATAGTTTTATTCCCTGTAAACGAGAGCTTAACTATTAAGATGAAAGGTGAAAAGTATATTACATTTAATTTTTTTTATCATTAATAACTTCAAATCAACGAAAACATGTATTAGTATAAGAAAAATAATAACAAAGTTTTAAACATTAATTGTTTATATAGAAAAAAGAACACGGGTTTTGTTTAACATATTAGTTGTGTAAATTTTAAAATCAAATTAACGTTTGAATTTTTTAATGTTTGATTTATTTTTTTAAATAGTAATGTAATTAGTAAAAATAAAATAATTGTATTCTTGGTGAAATTTTTTGTTCATAACTTCATTTAGTAACGTTGTTCTTCTAGTAATAATAAATTATTTTTACTAACTTTTTAAGACACTCTCCATTTTCTCCATTTTCATTCACTTGCAGAGATATATGGTGGTGACCCTCTTGCAGTTCCATCTTGCTGTTGCATCTTTCTGATTTTACCTGCCACTGCTTTCCCGGTACTCACTCTTCTTACATTTGAAGCATTCTCTCTAGTTCAAACTTCAAACTTTCTATGACTTTTGCTTCTGTATTTAACTTGGCACTATCTTCTGCATTATTACTTTTCTACTTGGTTTTGCCTTCAAGTTGTGAGCTTTAGTACTGGGGTTTGTCCAGCACTTGCTTGATCTGATCCTTCTGTTTATGTCTATTGTTTTGTGTTTTCTTTTTTTTTTTGGTCTTTTTGTTTGGTGTGTTATGGTTGGTTTTAATTCATCTTTAAGTGAAGTTAAATTTCAGTTTCTTGAATAGTTTATTGGTCTTGTCCTTGCATTGTGTGTGTGTGTTCAGTGTTGGAAGTTTGTTCCAGAAAACCACCAAATCTTGGGTGGCTGCTTCACTGCCAAAGTTACTTTTTTCTGTTTTCCCAGCTCCCCCTTTTGTTTTCTTACCACTTATTGAGTTAACTATACTTCATAGTTTTTGAGTTCAGAAACCACTCATTGCTAGCTGACATGGATTGTTGGTAAAATGCAAACTCCATCTGATTTATTGTAGTCTGTATCACTTCACAGGGCTTGTGAGTTGTGATTGTTCAACTGCATATTCAATTGCATTTAATTAGGAAGTTTTGTCTTGAAAAGACCCTATCTTCGCCACAGAGATGAAAGGAAAGAACAGGAGAAGTGGTGGTGCTGGTGCTATTCATATGGAATACCTAATTCACATTCAGGAGATTAAGCCTTGGCCACCATCACAATCTCTCAGATCTCTTCGTTCTGTATTGATACAATGGGAGAATGGTGATCGCTCTTCGGGGTCTACTGGACTTGTTTCCCCTTCACTTGGTCCTAATGCTGTTGCTGGTGAAGGAAAACTTGAGTTTAATGAGTCATTTAAGCTTCCTGTAACTCTGTCTAGGGATATGTCTATCAGAAATAGTACTGCTGCTGTGTTCCATAAGAATTGCTTGGAGTTCAACTTGTATGAGACTCGAAGAGACAAGACTGTTAAAGGGCAGTTGCTGGGGACTGCTATCATAGACTTGGCGGATTGTGGCGTACTTAGAGAGACCTTGAGCATTCGTACGCCGCTGAACTGCCAGAGGAACTACCGGAACACGGATCAGCCACTTCTGTTCATTCAAATTGAACCTGTTGAAAAGAGTCGCCCTAAGTCCTCGGTCAAGGACAGCTTGTCAAAGGAGTTGTCCCAGGGAAATAATGGTGGTGAATCTGTTTCAACATTGATGAATGGAGAGTATGCTGAGGAAGCTGAGATTGCCTCTTTCAGTGATGATGATGTTTCCTCTCATTCATCTGCAGCTGCAGTTACTACTTCGTCTGAGTCTAGCGTGTGTATGCCTCCTGAACATGAAGAGGTATTTCCCCACATTCCATTCTCTTAGTTATAGCAATGTACATTTCTTTTGCTCTAACCATGTTAGTGTGTGGAAATATTTGTATTGACCTTCTGCCTTATTCCATGAATATACTTTTTGAATGGGACAAAATGCAGTCATCACAATGTTTGATACTTTGCCTTTATCGACCAAGTTTTAGACTTGTCATCAAACCCTAAAAGCTTGATTGGATCCTTTCATATGAAACTGTTTTTGTGTATCACTACAAAGAAAATAAAAAATCCTATTTTTTCCAATTACCCAAGTATAGGATCAGAAGAAAGCACATGAGCAAGGAGAAAGAGGGCTGGAACAGGGACGAGTAAGAAGATAAGGGAGTGTATTATGAGTGATTTTGTTAAATGAATGTAAGGGAAAAATATGGAGGCATGGATTGAGTATTTAGGTGGTAGGGAGGTTGCAACCCCTGCGACAGTGCTGCTTATACTATTTTTCTGTTTATCATTTCATTTTACTGATCATCTTCTTCGATTGTTGGTCCTATAACAATGGAAGTGAGGATATCTCTAGTGTGATTCCAATAAAATCTTAGTTTCCCATCCATATCTAATTACATGTTTCCTTACACATTTCTATTTTGCTATAAGGGGCATGGTAAATAAATTCAGAAAAATTTACTCAAGCCATTTTAGTAATTTCTATTTTGCTATAAAGGGTATGGTAATGATTGCTTTCTGCTTGTCGGGTATATCTAAATATAATAATATATTAAGAAAAATCTCATCTAGCCATGTAGTAATTGCTATTGAATTGCAGAATGAATCAAATGGACCAGCTCAAAACGGCGATAGTAATGACAACCTGCATCCCTTGGCCTCTGAGACAAGAGTTGAGAAGTTGAATGTGATAGAACAAGATGCATATGAAAGACTGGAGAGAAGTTCATCCCATGTGTCATCTATGGATGTGTCCTCTGAAGTTGGGAGTCCAGTAAATGGTCATTCCTCTATTACAAACACTCCCAATCATAGATCAGTTACAACTCCAAAGCAGGTTGCGTCTTTGACTGCTGATTCTTCTTCCCCAACCTTGGAGGTAAATTCTAAGAGCAGGTCCAGAAGCAGTGAGCAAGAAAATTTGGATCAGGAGGATTGTGAAACATTTGACAATTGTAGAGATATGACTACAGATGTTCAAATAAATAATAACGGAAGTGATTTTGACAATTCTAGCAACACTACATCTCTAGATAGTAATTACCTTGTGGACAAGAATCCAAGCTCTGGTTTGGAAACCAACGACAAATTAAGTGAGAGATGTGAGGAAGTTGACAGTTGCTTGCTGGAGGGAGGAAGTGATAAATACCACAATTCCATTGAGGATAGGAATGGAAATGAAATGTTTCATTTTGATAAGCAATATCATGTGGAAGATGAATCGGTGTCAAAAGATCAAGTTTTATCGAGTAGTAACTTGTATTCGTTAGGTGGGTCAGATAATGGCATTAAAGGCAATGTTCTGAAAAATGAAAGATTAAAGCATGTGAAATCTGTAAGGTCATCAGCAGAGTCAGTTAGGAGTATTGGATCTCTTGGCAACAACCATCTCACTGAGGTAAAGGAAATTGGTGTTAATGGAGATGCTCAAAACAATGGAGGGAACATTAGAAGCAGTGACAGAAAAGATGCAAAGGTTTATCCTAGGGAAGCAAGAACTGCCATTTTAGACAGCAAGATTGAACACATGGAAAACAAGATAAAGCTGCTTGAAGGAGAGTTAAGAGAAGCTGCTGCTATTGAGGCTGCTTTATATTCAGTAGTTGCCGAGCATGGAAGCTCCATGAGTAAGGTTCATGCCCCAGCTCGGCGCCTTTCCAGGCTGTACCTTCATGCTTGTAAAGAAAATCTTCAAGCAAGAAGGGCTGGGGCTGCTAAAAGTGCTGTTTCAGGATTAGTCCTTGTTGCAAAGGCATGTGGAAATGATGTCCCAAGGTAAGCTTGATTTAAATTGGTTTCTGCTTTTTTTTTTTTTTTGTTACAATGGTTCATTTTATTTCAAGTATATTTACCATTTTTCTATAACTAATCAACATACTATATAAAGATGTCCATGAACATAAAACTTCACAAATTGCTTCATCATGAGATGTTTGAGATTTATTTCTAATTAAAAAAGGTTTATTTTCCTTTTAATTAATTAACTCAAAAAACAAGAAGCTTGTGTAACATGAAGAAAACTTACACATGTGAAACTTGTCATACACTTTTCTGTTTAAAATGGGAACTTATTCTAGTCTCAATAATATATATATATATAAAAAAGATAATACAAGATTACATGGCAGATAAAGTCGATATCCTGCATCAACTTTCAGCTAAATGGATCAGATGAGATACTAGAGGTTGCTGTCTTGATTATTACTGCATGAATTCGAATTTACAATTTCATCATAAAATGGCTAACTGCCTGAGGATTAACATCACATTTGGTTACAGGTTGACATTTTGGTTGTCTAATTCTATTGTGCTGCGAACAATTATAAGCAAAAGTGCTAAAGACATGACGCCATCTAAACCTGCTGGATCTAGTACAAGAAGGAAGAATGGAGAAGGGAATGGCAAGGTAACACAACCATTAATATGGAGAGGATTCTCTCCCAAGAAAAGTGAAAATACAGCATTTGAATATGGAGGCATAGGTAACTGGGATGACCCAAATGTATTCACATCAGCATTGGAAAAGGTGGAAGCTTGGATCTTCTCTCGCATTGTGGAATCTATTTGGTGGCAGGTAACATTTTCATCTTATGCTCCTCTCAACAATCATAAAGTTACCATCCATACAACTACAAAAGCTCATTATTAATATCAAATACTTCTGTAGGCATCTAACATTTATAATTCCTTCTCTATTTCCAGTCTTTGACTCCACATATGCAGCTTACTGATGCAAAGGTTACTCGTCAGAATATGTCTAGCTCATGCAACCAAGAGCAGGGAAATTTATCACTGGATATTTGGAAGAATGCATTTAGAGAAGCCTGTGAAAGACTTTGTCCTATTCGAGGTGGAGGGCATGATTGTGGCTGTTTGTCTGTGCTGCCTAGATTGGTTAGTCAATCCACTTCCTTCATCCTTCCCTTCTATGTTTTTGGGCTAAAAGGTGCTCAAGTTTTACATTAAAACTAGCTTCCCTATTGCCCAGAGGCTTCTTGCCATGCGGAAGTGTGGGCGATATTAGGTCACTAAGACAACTTTTCCACTGTGTCGGCTCACCCACTACTCTAGTTTTTCATTGTAGTGCACTTTGGTATTGTCCCTTTTCAATTTCCATTTCTCTGTAGGTTTAGTCAGCATAGGTAGCAGAAGAGCTTTGAAATCGATGGTTGTGTAAACAAGGAATAATAAGGAGTGTATGTATTTTCCACTGGAGCTTAGTGGCTCCAACTGAATCCTCATGGTAAGGGTGAGAAAAGTATGATTTCTAAAAATTGCTTTAGCTGAACCCAAACATTTGCAACCCCCCCACCCCCTCTCTTTGGTTCAGGATGGGAAAGTGGAAACCCCCATCTCCCCCAACAAATAGATATCTTTGAATACATTAATCAATATGTATATTTGTTAGATTATGCGATGATTTTTTTTTTCTTTTGAAACAAAGTTGTGCGTTGAAATTGACGTCAGACTGCATTTTACTTTTACTTATTCTAGATAATGGAGCAGTGTGTGGCAAGGTTAGATGTTGCTATGTTCAATGCCATTCTTCGGGAAGCCGACGACGACATTCCAACAGATCCTGTATCTGATCCCATTAGTGATCCCAAGGTTCTCCCCATACCACCTGGTAAATCAAGCTTTGGAGCTGGTGCCCAGCTAAAAACTGCGGTAATTTCTCTGATGTGAACTATAATATCTGGTTGTCTAGTCTAGTCTCGAATGTAATTCCAATCTACTGGTATAGGTTCGATTTACTCCTTTTATTTCTGTTAATATCTGTTTGTGTTTCTCGAATGTGCCTCTAAAAATAGAGGTTGACTGCTTTGCAGAAAAAATATAACACAGTATGATTTTGATTACTCATGCTCAATATAACACAGTATGGATTTCTCAGATTGGTAACTGGTCTAGGTGGCTGACTGACATATTTGGTATGGATGATGATTCACTTGAGGATAGAGATAATAATGACATTAGCAGCAATGATGGAAGTCAAAATACATCCTTCAAGTCATTTCATCTTCTAAATGCATTAAGTGACCTCCTTATGCTTCCTAAGGATATGCTCTTAAATTCATCCATCAGGAAAGAGGTAGGCAATGAACTTGTGCTTTTCACTGTTGAATTAACTTGCTACGTGTTTCTTCTCCCTAATCATCCTTTTTCATCCTTGTTTTTGTGAAGGTGTGTCCAATGTTTAGTGCATCACTAATCAAGAAGATTCTAGACAATTTTGTCCCGGACGAGTTTTGCCCCGATCCAATTCCTGCTGATGTTCTTGAAGCTCTGGACTCACAGGTTAGATAAACAAGTTTGCATCTATTTTTTTGTCTTTTTGTTCTCATTATTCCTTACAGGATTTCTAGTTTGACACTTGATACATGCCTAACAAAAACAATGGGTAAATGAAATTGACATGTCTCATGATTGATATGTATAGACTTATTGTTTATTTGATGTAATACAATGTTGTATGATTAATTGATTAAGAAAGACCAAATTTGGCTTATGGTCTCTAGATTTGTGTTTAATTGACACAGGATGATGATGAGGATGAAAAGGATTCTGTCAACATCTTCCCATGCAATGCAGCTCCCATTGCATATTCACCACCACCAGCAACTTCCATTACAAGCATAACTGGGGAGATAGGAAGTGAATCTCAGTTGAGAAGAAGCAAATCTTCGGTCGTTAGAAAGTCATACACCAGTGACGATGAGCTCGATGAATTAAACTATCCATTATCTTCAATATTGAATAGTGGCACCTCCTCACCAGCAGCATCAACAAAGTCGAATTGGAAGTGGAAAGAGACTCGGGATGAATCTGCCATCAGATATGAACTCCTTAGGGATGTTTGGATGAACAGTGAATGACTTTGCACAAATTAGATTTCGCTTTTTTCCTGTAATATTTCTTGTTCTTGGGTGTCACTGTAAAAAGATAGATATATACTCTAGATTTAACAGAACAACAAACCAAGTATTGAAATACGAGATGCTGAAAAAGACATGCATATAAATAATGATGTTCGAGTCTTTGCTTGTATAAAAAGGCATGTATAATAAGGTCATGTGAGATGGATTAAATTCTGAATGGCTTATTTATGTGATTGGTTCCAGATGTTGATTTTGCTTCGTTTGAATCCGGGTGACAGCCCTAAGAAATTCAAGTATAATTTTCGACTAAGTAACTGCAATTTTGCGTGAACCTCATACTGTAGTAAAATATGACACGTCTTTTACCAAAAAGAATATATATATGATATTTGAGACAAACCTACCAGAATAGTTCTTGCAAGTCCTACCAAACTTTTACAACATTTGCTTCGTGTATAACGTGATTCTGAGACCAGGAAAAATTAAACTAGAAAAGGGATACTATATTGGGACAATTGAACAAAAGAAGACAACACGGGCTCAGTAGTAGAATTGGAACCATAAATTAGGTATTGATTCATATTTGGACGGTTGCACTACAGAACAAACTAGCATTCTCAAAATTTTGCAAGACAATCAATAATTTAGACACCGACACAAAATTCCTATGAAGTTGTAGTAGCTCTCATATTCACATATACTAGAATGCCGACAATGGATTGATGCCATAGAAGATAGGTGGCCCTTCACGCAGTTAACTTCTGTGAAGAAGAACTAAGAGCATTTATATGCTGAAGATGTAGTGCTGCCAGAAGTCCCTGCCAGGTTTCTCCATGTCCACCTGCTACTTCAAAGTTAAGAAGTTTCTTCTGCTTCCTGTAGTAATCTTCTAACAGCTTCCACTAGAAGATAAAGATAAACCCAACAATATAGTATAAGTATTAAAGGGAGAGTGACTAGTATATCAGAAACAACATAGGAAAAGTAAGTACCACAAACCAGCATGTTCTAAGCACAACTTTTGAGAGATCTGAGAAACATATTTTTCACGAAAATTAAATGTTCTTAAAAATAGAGTAAAATGCACTGACACCCTCTTAGATTTTCCCTCTGTAGATTTTCTCGGTTTATATTGACATTCTAACTTTTCAAAAATCCTACACAAAAATCTACTCTCATTATTTTAAAAATATTACAATAACACATTTTATCATTAAATATGTACCCATTAAGTTTTAAAACTTTACCCTTAGCCCATTTGATAACGGAGATCATCTAGGTGTAAGTGTAATCCAATAAAATTTCAAGAGATGTCAAAGTAATGTACGATGTCAAAGTAATGTACTCACAAAAAATTATCTCTTTAAACTAAATTAAACCAAACCAAATATACATTACAAGAAAGTATATAGTCACCTCTTCTGCATGGCTTTGGAGATGGTCATCCTGAAACTGTTTTGTTGGGGTCCTGGAACTGGTCATAAGAATATATTCTTGGTAAGAGTTAAATTTTCGAGTTTCTAAATTTTTTTTCATTAATTCCTCTTCTGAACATTTGAAGTTCACCACCAGATCAACATGGGCAATATGATCAAGAATCTCCTGTGACACCACGACATTAATTTAAGAATGAAAGACATTGAAAATTTTTTAGTAATTATTGATTTTAAAAGATGAAATGAAACAACTTACAGCTTGGATCCTTGTTCGAGGGAATCCATCAAGAATGAACCCAGTTTCTCCTCTCGAGTATCCATCCTCAAGTCTCTTTGAAAGAAGCCCATAAATAATTTCTTCTGGGACAAGTTTTCCGTGATCTAATGCATGCGCTATCTGCATTCATAGAATGCCACGTCACACTAAGATTAATTATCAAAAAAATTTACTACCCATTAGTCTAATGTTATGTCTGGACCAGAGGAACCATTAAGAGAAAAGAGATGAGTAGCCGTGAATTCTCTTTTGTTTAATAAAAAGAGAAAATAAAAAGAAGAAAAGTTGACTTTTAAAAGTGAAACTTAAATTTTACTATTCCAATGTCTTTAATTTAAATTTCAAATTTATCCTTTAAACCATTTTGTTAAAAGATGCAACATTTAAACAATCATTTATTCCACACAAACTCTCTTAGAAAATTCAAAAGAAATAACTCATGCAGTGACACAGTATAACAAACAAACCATAATGTTCGTAAGTTTGTTGATTTTTCTAGTAATTATGTGATTTAAAATATTTTCTGATAATTTAACACTGTAAATGCAAATATTATTTATTTAGCATTAATTTTCTAATAAACTGAAATCATATAAAGCATAACTAAACTCTTTAGTAAGAACTTCTGCTTCCGGCGTTTAAATACTAAATATTTTAAAAGATTAAAGTATACATACGAAAAATACTTGATAATCAAATATAAAATTTGAAGGAATGAATTCCAATTTTCTCTAAACTTCAACCCCTTAACGAAATATTTGGCACAGTTATTTTAGGAAAAAAAACAAAAGGTTAAAAAAAGCAAAACCATTTAAAACTACTATTCTCTTCAGAGTTACACATTCTTACAACACAAAACAATCTAAAATGCAAGCTCGATCAATATGCATCCCTAACAACCACTCCATTGCAATCTTTCTATCACGGGAATTACCTACTAGAAATGTTAGAGAAACTTTTACTCTTTCAGATAATTTTGGTGGATTTCAATTCTAAATTTTGAATAATTTTAACAGGTGTTAAAAAAAAGAAAGTGTCAACCAAAATTTCTCGAAATTAACGTAATTCTCAAAATTTATTCGAATTCAAAATAATATGCGAAAGCCAAGCCGTTAAAAGAACAACTGGAAAGAACAATCGAGAAGTCAATTTAACGTGATTCTCAGAATTTATTTTTTAATTTTAATTCAAAACAATACAGAGGAAAAAAGTCGCGAAAGCCTTAACAATTAAAAAGAACTATCGAGAAATCAAACTCAATTTAACGTGACTCTCAGAATTTATTTTAATTCAAAATAACAAACAAAAATAAAAAGTCGCGAAAGCCTTGACAATTGGAAAGAATTATCGAGAAATGAAGATCAATTTAACGTGAATCTCATAGTTTATGTTCATCTCAAAACAATACTAAAAAAGCTGCGAAACCTGTAACAATTGGAAAGAATTAAGAAATCGAAATCAAAATCAATTTATCTTGAATCTCAGAGTTTATTATTAACAAAACCTTAACAATTGGAAAGAATTATCGAGAAATGAAAATCAATTTAACCTAACGAGAATGATTCTCATAGTTTATGTTCATTTCAAAACAATACTCAAAAAAGTTGTGAAAAACTGGAAAGAATTATTAAGAAAAATGAAAATCAATCTAACGTAATTGTCAGAGTTTATTATTAACAAAGCCTTAACAATTGAGAAGAATCATCGAGAAATGAAAAATCAATTTAACATTTATTATTAACAAAGCCGTAACAATTGGAAAGAATAATTGGAAAGAAATAGCGAGAAATGAAAATCAATTTAACGTGATTCTCAGTTTATGTTGATTTCAAAAGAATACTCAAAAGAGTTGTGAAAGGTGTAACAATGAATGAATTATCGAGAAATGAAAATCAATTTAACGTGATTCTCGGTTTATGGTAACTTCAGAAAGATGCGCAAAAAAATTGTGAAAGGCGTAACAATTGGAAAGAATTATGGAGAAATGAAAGTGAATTAGGGAGAAAAGAAGGAAGAGGAGTTACTTGCTGGTAGAGAGAGGAGCGAGGGTTGAGGTCCTGGCTGAGGAGCGAGGCCATGGAAATGTGAGGAACTTCTAGAAGCTTCGAGAGTCGCTGAGCGAAGAGGTTGCGCCTCGCGCCGGGTTCTCCTATCATCACCCACTGCACTCCGCGCTCCGGCGTGCAACCCTGCGAGTCCGCCACGCCACGTGGCGCGCACTCGACGACGTCGTCCTCGTCGTAGTAGAACTCGACTGCCGCCGCGGATCCGAACGCGCGGTTGGACCGGAGGCCGAGGGCCTTCAGCGGCGGCGCGGCGCTCCTCAGTCGTGCGATCGCTGCCATGGCGGCGGGTTTTCTGTTAGTGAGAGTGTGAGAACCAAAGGTGAATGGCTGCGCGAGAGAAAGTGGGAACCTGGCACTGAGGTTTTAAGAGGGGATTGATGGGTTTGTTACTAGGGAAATCCAAAGCTTATTTGCAATGTTTTTTTTTTTTTTTCATTCTTTTAAATTTCATCTTTTAAAATAGTTTCAAAATATTAAATGTAATTAAGAAATTGTGTGACATTGTTATCTATTATTAAGTAGGAGGGTTTGTTTAGAAGTTTGCTCCGATTTTTAAGTAAAGATCATTCTAAACCCTAATTAAACAAAGAAATTAAGTAGAATTCAGTTCACTAAACGAAATTAAATCTAATGGTTTTTTTAAATTAAGAATTATTTTCAAAAAATATTTATTGTTTTAAATCTAATAATACTTAAATAGTTTGTTTTAAATTAAGAATTATTTAAATATTTATTGTTAATTTATTGAAAATCAACTTTATTCTAAAATCATCTAAAAAAAATTTTTTATTACATATTTAACTAGTAAAAATTATAGTAGTATTAGTGATAATTATTTATTTTTCACGTAACTATATTTATAACATGAATCATGTCATCTTCTAAACTAAACATTATTTGAAGAAAAAAAAAAAGAGTTATGTATATTATAGTTTGGTTCAACTTGAGTTGGTTTTCAAATCTTAAATCACAAACTGTGTGATTTATAAATTTAATAAACCAAATAAATCTAAAAAATTTTGATTTTTTTTGTCAGTTTTCAGTTTTTTTTTTATCAATTTTCGGTTTTTAGTTTGGTTGATTCAATTTTAACATCCTATTGTTAAGGCAAATAATTTACTAAATGTTACATTCTTACCCTATAGTAAGGAAAATAATTTAATTTACTAACCATATTCTATAAATGTCACGTGTATTTTATTTATTACTTTCTCCATTTCCATTATACTAGTTGTTTACGCTTTTTTCATATACTTAAAAATCCTAAACTAATATATAACTATACTTATATAGATTTGACATTTTTCTGAATTATTTTAAATTTATAGTAAAAAAATTGACTCATTTATATGATTTAATGCTTTATTATTAATCATGTTATTGTTTAATAATTTTTTAATAGAATAAACTATTTTTAGAAATAAAATTTAAAAAATAAAAAAATTGAATACAAACCAAAATCAAAATAAAAAATATATGTTCGGACAAAAAGATGATTAAGTGGAAATAAGATGCGTATGAGACTGTTTGTGGTGCGTAATTACGGTGGCGCCACTCGCAGGCGCGTGGCGGGAGTGAGAGCGATGTGCCACTTGGTGGAAGCGAAGATTTATACGCGGGAGGGGGTGGGATCTGGTGTGTGCGCGTTCACTGCAAGAGCATTAATTTTGGGCAATAATAATCGTAAAAGCTGTGGCAACGGCTTTAATATGAGTTAGATAATATTCCATCAGATACTTTCTGTATAAAACTCTATTTTCATGTCTTCTAAGAAGCAGGAATGGAAGGTAGAATAAAATAAAAGTTGTTCCTGCATACATAGGGTTCTTCTTTGATGATGGAAGCTTTAATAATTTCTCCCAACAAATGCAGCTATGCCTTTGCAAAAGTACTCTAATACTTGTGTGAGACGAGAGTTAACTAATACACTAAAAAAAAATATAAAATGTCAATGAGAAAATAATATAATAAATCATCAATTAAATTTATCTGTATTTTTTATTATTTATAGTGTTTATTTTTTTTAATTTGATCTTGAACGATTAAGATTTAGGTTTTACCTAAAAAAGTAATTAAACATTTCACTTTTAGGAGTAGGAGTTTTACCTTAGTTGAGATGTGAGATCATGCAAAAAGTAGACTCAACCTAATATGTAAGCTGGGTCCGGAATTCCTCTAACATAAAAATCTTTTTGATTTTTTTATTATTACTTTACTTAGCACAACATACCATAATTCTTAAATTAAAGAAATCTTAAATAAGACTATCAAAATTTGTATTTGTATAAATTTAAAGCGACATAATTGTATCACCCTCTTTTTATCGATGACTTTTAAGTAGTTAGTCAAAATTTATTAAAATCATTATGTGAGTTTAACTTCTTGTTTAGTGTTTTTTCTTTTGGAAAACATATCAAAATTTACTATTTAAGATTTTAATAGAAAGAGAAGGTAGAGTGATGTTAACATTTATCTTATAATAATGTATTAGAGTTAAAAAAATTTACCATTAATTGGATGAGCAGAGAGAGTAGTGTAACCCATTTCCTATTTTGTTCAATTCTTACAAATAAAAAATTAAAAAAATATCTTGTTAGCAGTTTTTGCTTTTAATAATTATTTTTTAATTTTGTATTTTGTTATACTCTTACTGATTGGAATTCATTAAAACTAGCTAGGTCTCGTTTCTATAGAATGAGAAGTGGATATTTAGATCTACAAAATTTAATAATTTTTAATATATTTTTGTCACTCAAATCAATGATAAAGAAATATTTTTCATATATTTTTTAGTTATATAAATACTGCATTAGTTTTGTTAAAATGATGTGAATTTCATTTCATACTTGACAGATTTTTCGCCAAATATTATGTGAAGCTGAAATCTCGAAACTTGACGGCGTCTTATGTGGACACGTGGATGGTAGAATAAGAATAGAAAGTTGAGTTAATAAACTTTAAGTTTAACACTTATTTATTTCGTATTTTTATATTAATAAGTTAATCATAACTCAAAAAAAAGATTAACAAGTACGATTAACAAACTTTATGATATAAAAAAAAATATGACTATAATAAGTGACTAAATTTTTCAAGATAATCTTAGAAGGAAATAGATAAGAATAAAAACAGGTCATACATGTAGTGACTGATCGGACAAAAAAAACTAGTACTTATAATAGTCTAATTATCTGATATTTGTTTTAGAAATACATGTGGATTTTTTATATTCATAGGTTTTCACATATGTTTGCAAATATTCTGAAAAATTACTTTACATAAAAAATTATTAATTTTTTTTATTTATTGTAAAATTTATAAATAAATTATACTATTTCTAAATATATATATATATATATATAATATTTAATACAAATAAATTCTTTTACTTACATTGCTGATATTTTTATAAAAAAAAATTATTGATTATATGTATCCATTAATGAGCGAATAAAAAAAAACTCATAAACAATATGTATTCATTTAAATTAGAGTTTAATTAGTATGTATTAATGATGTAAAATATTTTGTTTTATATTGACGTTCAATCATATCTTTTTATTTATATAATTTTTAAAGTATAATTGATTAGTAATACATGAAGGATTGTTATAAATGTTGGTATAAAATTTTTTACACTATTGGTATATAAATTATATTATAATTTTAGGTACTTATTTAAATTATTTGATACTTTTATAGGTTTTATTTTCCTACTAATATGTAATTGAAAAATATTTTCTAGCATTTTAATTTTTGAATTTTTTGAACATTATATATATTTGAAAAATACTTTTATAGGTCTCTGAAAACATTTAGATAACAGTGTTTAAAAACACTTTAAAATATTTTAAAAATAAATTTACATAATAACATAATTATTAATAACTAATTTGTCTACCAAATGTCATTTAGAAATTCAAGTGTATTTAAATTTCCCGAACATTGATTTACTCGAAATATAACTGAAGTTGGCTTTGGCCATATCGCTGCCACGTAGCGTAATACCTCACCAGTAACCGTAGCTTTTTTTTTCATTTAATTTTTCTGAGAAAAAGAAGAAAAAAAAAAGGTCAAAGGGCAAAGCATAGCTGGCCTTTTGCCTTTGAGACCAACAAAAGGCCAAAGTGTTAATGACAAATTCGATGGTGAATAAATAATAAATAATAATAATAATAAATTCCAAACTGGGTTGACCTTGGATGATCACCCAAAATTATACAGCAAATTTTAGGTTAAACTGTGTTGCATTAAAGGTATTAAATGAAAATTATTCTTGAATAACCCTATACAATTATAGAGAGATATAAAGAGAAATAAATAATTAATAGGATTCATGCTTAGATAGAGAAGGAAAAATAAAAAATGTTAATGAGTTGTTTAGGTGAAATTTCGTTCCAGATTATGTTTTTTGTTTCATTTTTTATTTTTATTTTTTGAAAATGATTTTTATTCGATATTTTTTTAAAAAAATTAATATTTTTAAATTTAATCAATTTTAACAAAAATATTATAAATTAATTCTATAGTGTAAAATATATTTATATATTATTTTTTTATATAATACAATATTGCTTGTAAGTTTTCATATAATGTTAATTTTTGAAAAAAATAAAAATAATTTTTTTATTTTTTTTATTTTCAATTATTTTTTAAAAATATTTTTAAAAAAAAAATCTTTTCTAAGCTACAATCAAACATATTTTCACTACTATTTGAAAATAAAAAACACTCAAATCAAACAAACGTCACCTTAAAAAAAAAAATGAATTTGTTTATAAAATATGCTTGTTCAAATATCCTTGACTTAAACCTTTTTAGATATGTTTAGAAAAAAATGAGATCTTTATTTGAGTTGATTTTTTCGGAAAAATCATTTTTCAATTTCAATTGTATGTTTAGGAATATAACTTAAATTTGTAAAAAAATTAGTTAGTTTGAAAGGTACTAGTTAAGTTTCTTAAATAATGTCAGGAGTTTTGAATTGTTTAGATGAAAAAAAAATTATAAAAAAAATAGACCTCACTAAACGTGGTAATCCTAGTTCTTAGGTCGATAATAATTAGCTACTATCTGGTGAATACTAAACACCAATGTCATCATAATAAAAAAAATGTAAATTTTTTAATACTTTGGAATTTGTAGTTATTTTCTTATATTTTTAATTGTTTTTATACTTATTTATTATATAATTTTTTTTTATATCCAAATGAAACTAATTATCTTAAAATCATTTTTAAACAAACTAATAAAAAAATTACTTAAACTAACATTTACTGAGAAAAAACAATAAAATTCAACACACAATTTATATTTGAGCCAATCTTAAAATTGTGAATTTCTTTGAATCAATCCAGCAAGAAATTTCCTACAAAAATTCAAGCAAATAAACTCCATATAAGTAAAATGTGAAACCTCATGTGTACTTGACACCAAAGAAGTGGGAAGATTTCAATTAAGACCTACTTTTATAATATTTTTTTAAAATTTCTATTTTATTCTTAAACTTAATTTCTTTAAAATTTTTTTAACTCTTCGATAAGTTCTCACCAAAGAGTTAAAAAACTTTCAAATTACGTGTTGTTACTTAATATTAACTCCTATTAACCATAAAATTAAAAAGATATACTAAACTCAAGTTGGCTTTTACTCCCTGAAAAAACTTTTCAGAGAGTTAAAAAAATTTTAGAGAAATTAAGTTTAGGAGTAAAATGAGAATTTAGAAAAAAATTTATAAAAATAGATATAAATTCAAATTATAATAGGTGTTAATCAAAATTCTAAAGAAGTGGATACTATGTATATTAAACTCTAAGTTCAAATGAGTAAGCTAAAGTGATCTTTTATGGAGATGTCTTATCCTGTTAGATCCATCCTCACGTTAAAAAACTTAGTTAAAATTTGTCTCTTTTTTACCCTTTTTTCATATTTTCTCTAATTTTAAATAATGACATTCTATCTTTCAATTTTTAAAATTATCGAATTTATAACTAGTTATTAATAGATCTGTGTTTATAGTTAAGTGGAAAGTATTGACTAGCACATGAAAATAATTTAACTATATAACAAATTATAATCCTATAATTTAAAGATGATTTGGATAGTAAGAAAATGATTTTAAAGAGATTGGATACAAATGTGAGTCAATATTTTGGATATAAATTCAACCATGATTTAAAAATAGAGAGAAGAAATATAAAAAATTATAAAAAGGGAACATAGAATTAAATTAAGCCTAAAAAATACTAAAAATTCCTATTCCCCTTCCGGTTTTTGGAGGTCTGCCATTAACAAAGCCAAAACTTCACACTTATGTATCCAATCAAGGATGTTTTAGGTAATTAGGATTTGGTGTGCTAATAGAAAAGACAGGACGTGCAGAAAAAAAAAGCCCAAGGATAGTTTAGATATTTATAGTTTTTGGACGTGCCAATAGTAAAGTGATGGGTAGCAAAAGCAAATGTCCATGTGTAGTCTACCAAGTAAGGTAAAAATATCATTTCATGATCTATTCTTTTTATAAGTTAAATATTAGTTACTGTTATTTATTAATATATTAATTTAGAGATTCGAATTCTTTGATTCGTCTCTTCACTTTACCACACTCTTATAATTCCTTTATCACCTATTTTAGTCTCTAAGATGGATAACATTTATAATAACAATAATATATCACAACTTAAATTAAATAACAACTCACCTTTTAAATTTCTACAACTTTACACTATTTTATGTGACGTTTGTTTTAAGTGTATGTTTGGTTATAAATATTTTCAAAAAGATCTTAAAAAAAAAAAGTTGTTTTCAGTATTTTTTCAAAAACTCAAATTATGTAAAAACTTAATATTATAATTATAATATATATATATATATATAAATGAATTTTAAATTATATATTTAAATATTTTATAATATTTTTACTAAAATTTATTAATTTAACAATAGTTTTTTTTGAAAATAAAAAATATTAAGTAAAAACAAACATATTTTCTAAATGTTAAAAGTGAAAACTGTTTTCAAAAAATAAAAATAGAAAATAAAAACAAAAAATATTTTATGAAAACAAAGAAATTTAACATTTTGGGTATTGTTCGGACAAACTTATTTCTAAAAATATTTGTAGATGAAAAAAAAATACAATAAGTATTTCATAAACTAATGGTTTATATATAAGTAAATAATAATTTTTTTAAAAAATTCATATAAAATATACTTTTTTATAAATTAGCTTAAGCATAGGTCAATTTTACTTAAGAAAAAGTTTATTCATTTTTAATGAAAGAATAAAAGAATGAGAAAGGACGAGAATAAATACACATTTTTAAAAAAGTTTTTTCTCATGCGGTGTTCAGGAAAATAAGGAAGAAAATAAAATTAAAAAATACAGTGTGATCTACATAATTATTCGTTCTTTTCAATTCCGTAAGAAAGAAGATAAAACAAAACTTAATAGGTACAAATATCAAAATATCCATATTCATTATACACTTATTTATTTATTTTGGATATTTTTGTGATTTTATATATTATATCTTTTCTTTCCTTTCACTTTCAGGATTTATACAATAAAAAAAACTAGGAAAATCATCTCTCTTTTTTTTTTTAACTTTCTTTCTTCTACCTTTTCATAAGCCAAACAAAGAATTAATTTTTTTATTAACTTGTTGTTATAATGAAACTGTGGTTATTAATGCCAACATAATAACACACCTAGTAATGAAAGAACATTAAAATATACTTCAACTAATTTTCTACTAATTGGGCCTTGCCCAGACCTTCCAAAATACAAAAAACAACAACTAATTTTCTACTCATGTTATAAGTATTAAAGTTCAAAAGTTAACTAACTCCATTTTTTTTATGATTGTGAATTTAATTCTTCTTAATGTCTATTAAATCTCTCTCCGTAGACGATCTTCATAAAAAATATTAAGAGTTAGTTAAGTAATTGTGATTAGGAAAAAACTTATTGCAGTTCAAACCTGTAAAGTAATTTTTTGAGTGAATTTATACTCATTGTTTCAATATATCTAGTATCCTCTTTTTTTTAACAGCAAAATTATATTAGTTTAATTACCATATATAGTGGATGTAATACTTTTTATACTAATATTCAATCATTACATTATTTTTTTATTTATAATAAGTTTATTAATTTTACTAATTAATATTTTAAAAATTACATAAACAAAAAATTATAATTAAACATTAATGTAAAACCAGTTTACAAATAAATATAATATGTAATGATATTAATATATATATATATAAAATTCGATAGAAAGTCAAGTAAAATATGTACCTACTACTTTTATCCATGAAAAAAAAAAAGTTACTTGCTATCTTTTTTAAATAATTTAAAACTTTAAGAGCATGTGTCTTTAACCTTTATGTAACCATTTATAACTTTTAAAATTTTAAACTGACCAACTGTTATAAACTTTCCACAATTTTATTCCCTAGATTTGGAATCATATTTATCTTAACTACCCAAAAATATTATCTTTAACTGTCATAATATTTGCTAACGTGGCTCCATCTGTAACTACTAACTACTATATAAAGCCAACGAACACTTCTAGATTTTCAAATTTGACCCGAATTCCTGCTGACCTAATATAACATGACCTCAAGTTATTATTTAAGAAAAATAAATAAAAGTTGTAAAATAAGGGTTAAAAGAAAAGTGTATATATTGATATAAGACTTTATTACTCTTTTTATTTCTGTATTCTATTAAATTCATAAATTTTGTTTTTATATTTTGAAAAATAATAATTTATGTTATACTTTTCAACTTGGAAACGTTAATCATTAAAATTTATGTCATACATGCCAAGTGATTAGTAATATATGTAGTCAATGTTAATAATTATATAACACATGATATATAATCTTAATTTTTAATAGTCAATGTTTTTAATTTTTTAAAGGTGAATGCTTATAACTATTCATGCAATTATGAACTCTTTTGATCTCTTTAACCAAGGTTTCTTCCTCTATGAAGATGGAGGATGGAGAGGCTAAGAAATGGGGGAGGGTGATGCCACTTTCTCTAAGGAGAAAGATGAGTCAAAAAATTTACGAAGCTTGTCACAAGTGAGAGCTCCCTTGATAAAAGCTTTTAGGAAGACATTCTTCAAAAGAGAGCATTCTCAATGACACTCAACTAAAAACAAATAGTTCAAAGAGAATAATGTTCATCCATTCAAGTGTAATGATTATAAGGAAGCCTAGGTATATTTATAGCCCAAAGAGAAAATTAGGCACACAAAAATAGGCAATGTGAGACTTTGGGCCTAATTAGGATTAGAATTACTAATCCCTCTTAAGCCTACTAAAAGTGGTGCCTACTTCTAACCTAGGGGGGTGTCATAGCCTAATCTTGGGGGAGTGGGAAGAGATCTAACACCCCTTGGGCTATTAGGCCCTCTAATCTCCTCACCTCCCTTTTTAAGCTAATTACACCCTTTTAATCTAAAAACTAGCATAATGGATGAATACATGACCCAAAGGAAAATTAAAATGCTAACTACTATTTACAAAGGTGGTTCCATGAACTATGGCCTAATGAAAACTATCTCCATCATGAATTGAGGTCTTGATGAGTCATTCCGGACCAAGTCTTCTTCTATCCTCCTAGCCATGGCCCTAGTGAGAGGGCCCTTGGTCGTAGGATTGCATCACTAAACACAAGCTTTTTCTTTTTCATTTGGTCCTCCTTCCACATCTCTTCTGATCTCCTCTGTAACAGTTTATCCGAGCCAACACAGGTGGGTACCTGCAAAAGCACTCTGACACTTAAGTTAGAGGGTTGTTGACTATTATCTCAAAGTACAGTGTGTCAAAAGGAAAATAGTAAAATAATGCGTAGTCAAACTTATACTTGTTGTCTTCTATTTATAGTACTTACCTTTTTGGGTTTGGACTTAGGTTATTAGGGTTTTTATTTTATGCGTGATTGTTGCGTTTTACTAATACTTTTCTTTCTTCCAATTATAGGCATTATAAAAACTATGTCTGGTAATGACAAAAGTCTTTATACAATAGCGTTCCCTGACCAGGGTTGACTTCGAAGTCCCACCGCCTATCCATCATGATCCTAATCCTCTAGAAAAAGAGACCTCAATTGACATGATCCCTCCCCCCTCGCCCCTCCAAAGGGAAAAAGTCGCAAACATAAGTCCTAAGGTTCGAAGAGATGCCATCGGTCCGAGGAGGGGGGGTTCTTCCAGGAGGTCAAAGCAACATCACTCCAAATCATCCACATCTCTACTGTTCATTCTTCCTCCCTTCTGTACCAAGGGTTTTTTTGTGGATGATTATGATCCTTCTGCCAAGCTTGCCGAGGATAAAACCTTGAGCCTGGTTCGCCAAGTTCTGAGCCAATCCAAGAGCTCCACCAACTGGCGGCATTACTACAAGTTGACAGCCTGGGCTCAAGCCTTGGTTTGCCACATAATGATGAATCATTTGTCCGAGGTTGGTGATTTGAAGCATAAACTTCAAGAGTTGAGTCTACCTTGAAGACTACCATTGAGAATACCTCAAATTGGCATATGATAATGCCAACATGTAGAAGTTGATGGCTAACTTGAAGAAGCAAAAGAAGACTGCTGAATCTAAGTTTCAAAGGGCCAAAGATGACTAAGCCCTACTAGAGATGTGCATAAAGGAATTGATCGAGTTTGTGGCCAAGGTCATGAAAGAGAAAAAGGATGTCAAAACCCAGTTTAAGGAGTTTATGGCCAAGGGAAAAAAAGACCATTGTTGATGAGCATCACGTCGGGTTCCCCCCAGGTCGTTCACCCGGTTGAAGAGTACTGGTGTATAACCAAAGGCTTCCATTTTGATGGATCAAAGGACTTCTTTGGGGGGGGCATTCCTTTCTTTCCATGAGGTGCTCAAGTCACAGCCCCTGAATAAGCATGGTCTTAGCTACTATGCCTAGGTAGAGGCCACCATTGGTAATAGAGAGTTGAACGAGGAAGGTAAGGATGATGTCAATACCGATACTGGAGATAGAGCTACCCATTATGAGGAGCTGGTGGAGGGTAATGCTGAAAACAATGTTGAGACAGTGGAGGTGGCTGATGAGGGTGATGTGGGCCTTGATTTCATGTTTATCTAGTTGTTCATCTTTTTGTAATCTTTATCAATATTAATGAAAAGTACTTATTTCTCTTTGCTCACTTGTTAATATGCATGAGTTTATTTTTTTTTTGTCTAAGGTACGTTGTTGTTCAAACCAGCTTTTCAAGAGGAAAATCTTTGCTTTTTTTCTAAGGTGCGCCTTACCCAAGCTGGTTGCCTAGGAGGTAACCTTCACAATTTTTGTCTAAGGTATGTCCTTACCCAGATTGGTTAACTAGGAGGAAAACCTTCGTGTTTTGCCTAAGGTACATCCTTATCCAGGATGATTGACCGAGAGGGAAACCTTTGATGGTGAATTGCCTTATAAACGTAAAAGTAATTGAGAACAAGATATTTTGAGGGGTAAAATGCTAGGACAATTTTATTATTCACGTAGGTGTTCATTAAAAACCTGCTTAGCAAAACCCCTTTCACATTTTTATAGGGGAAAAAGACTGAATTATGAAAAGAAAATACCATTATTGCACTCCATGTTCTAAGGATCATATTTCCATTTAGTTCTGCCTACCTGTAAGCACCGTTTTGCAAACTTTGGACGACCTGGAAAGGACCTTCCCAATTAGCTGCCAACTTACAATGTCTGTTATCTCTCCGTTCTTCCCCTCATGACTCTTTAGAATAAATCTCCCTCGATAAAGTGTCTCGGTCGAACCTTCATTTCATTCCTCCTCTTCATCGTCTACTTGTATGCTTCGCATGATAGCGGTTATCCGAAAGAGTTCTTCGACTGTTTCTAACTCTACCATGAGCATTTTTCCATTTACTTCGTTAAAGTGTGTGCATCTAAACGAGGGCTCCCCCACTTTACAAGTAACATACCATCAGTTCCGTAAGTAAGTCTGTATGGTTTCTCTTGTGTGGTGGATTAGGGTGTGCACCAATATTCCCATAGAATTTTTGGGACCTCATCTGCCCATGACCTTTTTACTTCTTCGAGCCATTTCCTTTACTCCCCCAAAATAAATTTATTAGTTGCTTTGGCCTGCCCATTGGTCTGCGGATGGTCAATTGAAGAGAACTGGTACTGAATGCCAAGACTTGCAAGAAATTCATTCAACTTTTTGTCCACGAATTGAAAGTTGTTGTCTAAAATAAGTACTATTGATGTCAGTATGCCAAAGTAAGTGATGATATTCTTCCACAGGAACTTCTGTACATTTGCAATCGAGATGTTGGTCAGTGGTTCAACTTCGATCCACATGGTAAAATGGTTAATGGCCACCAATTAGAACTTTTGCTGCCCTGTGGTGATAGGAAAAGGTCCCAAAATATCAATTCCTCAAACAGCAAAGGGCCATGGAGTTGGGATAGCTATCATTTGCAGGATGATGTATGAGGCAAAGTTATCAAAATCAAGAGTTTATGTAAACTCGTGAGAGTGCAGTAATCTCAACTCGTAAACTCGACTCGTAAAATTGTAAGAGTTTACTTCATTAAAAGTATGACTATAAATCACATAATAATTGAAATTTTTCAATACATAATAACCTCAAATCCACATAATAAATTTAAATTACTCCAAATAAGTAGAAATTAAAGTAGAAACACTTAAAATTTCAAAACTTTTTTAGACATAAGAACAAATTATATTCAAAACACTTAAAATTAGAGTCAACATAGAAAAATATTACCTAAGAAGTTTGTTCACGAGTTTACTCTGATTTTACGAGTTTACTCCGATTTTATCGAGTTTACTCTGAGTTTACTATTTTTCTGATTTTACTGCTATTTAACTCATTTGGAACTTGTAAACTCGTAAACTGGTACGATTATACGAGTTAAACTCGTAAACTGGTACCATTATACGAGTTAACCCGCAATTTTGATAACCATATATGAGGTGTTCGTGCTTTTAACGAGGGATGCATTTCTTGAAAAATTTGATGCTTTCGGTTCAGAGAGTCAACCAATAATAACTTGCATGTAACACTGTAGATGTCATGGTTCTTCCTCTAGAATGGGTGCCACAAACTCCCTTATGTACCTATCAATGCACATACTCTGCCTATCTGACCCTAAAAACTTTAGTAGGGATGGACGAAACTCCTCTTGAACAGCTCGCCTTGTATAATGGTATATCGGGTGCCTTTGTTCTTAACACTCTCGCCTTGGTGGGGTCTTTGAGTACTCGCCCTTCTACCAGGTAGTCTCGAATATGGGTCCTCCAATCTACTTATGGGTCATCCAGGACTTGATGAATCAATGTTTGAACTATGCTGGGTTCACCCAGTTCTAAGAACAAAGAGGTTCTTAGTTGGCCTTTTTTTCTTGGCGTTGGCCAATCTAGCTAATTGATCTGTCCATGCATTCTCTTCTATCAGAATGTGTTGGACTTCTACCTCCATAAAATGTTCACACATCTGCTTGAACAGGTGGTAGTACTGAAGGAAGGTAGGTTCTTTAACCTAAAATGTTCCCTTTATCTTCTCAACTATAATTTGAGAGTCAATGAGGCATTTTACTCACTCAACGCCCATGTCTTAGGCCAACTGCAAGCCTGCCGACAATGTTTGATACTCAATTTGGTTGTTTGATGCTTTGAAGTTGAACCACAAGGCTTGCTCAAATTCTAATCCATCGGGCCCTTCTAAGATGACTCTGGCCTCGTTGGCTTGCCTATTAGAGAGCCCATCCACCTATAGAGTCAACCAGGCTCCAACAATGAATGTCCCTCTAGGTTGCATTTTAGCTATAAAATTTTCCAATGCTTGCACCTTTATCGATCCTCTTGGCTCAAACTGTAATAGTTATATGGACCACTCAGTCATCTGTCTAGCCAGTTTTGGCCGTTACAACACTTTAGCAATGGACCAATCTATGTGTGCCACTACCTGATGCCCTTGGAAGTATTGTAAGAGCCTCCTTACTGATATGACTACAGTCAATGTTGCTTTTCAATCACCTGGTATCTCTTCTTCTGGTCCTGAAGCATTTTTCTGATAAATTAAATCAGGAATCTCTAACTTCCTTAGATTGGACAAGGACTACACTAATGGTATGCTAAGTTACAACTATGTACAATTGTAGACAAGTTTTTGGGTAGGCCCTATGAGAACTGGCAGAGTGGCCACTGCCTTTCTCAACTTCTATAAAGATTGTTCACATTTCAAAGTCTAAGCAAAATGATTGGCCTTCTTCAATAACTGAGACATGGGTCAAGTTGCTTCAGCCCATCATGGAAGGAACCTGGCGAGGGTGACAAATCTGCCTATCAACCACTACACCTCTTTCAGATTATGTGGTGATTGCATGTCCAGGATGGCTTGGAACTTGTCTAGGTTGGCCTCAATTCCCTTATTAGTCAATATAAATCCCAGGAGCTTCCCTCCTCATACTCTGAACACACTTGTCCAAATTCAACCTCATATTGTGTCGCCTGACCAAAGCAAAGACTTCTGTCAAATTTTTAGCATGTCATTTTGGAATCTTGGACTTCACCACCATATCATCTACATATACCTCTAAGCATCAACCAATTAAAGGCCAAGAAATTCTGTCCATGACCAGGGGCCCTATCACTAGGGTCATGACTAGAAGGATAGAGGAGGACATGGCTAGGACAAAGCTTACTAGACCTCAGCTCTTGCTTGAAGCGAATATCATAGGTTATAATCCTTAGAATAATTTAGTTTGTTTGTATTTTTCTTTAGGCCATGTATTTCGACCATTTGTGCCTAGTTTAGGTTGTAAAGGTGTCTTTACTAGTTTGAGGAGTATGTTAGTGGTTGGACCTTTAGCCTAGGACGTTTAGGGCTCCTTCCTTTACCCTTAGGTTAGTTTTCGCACCCCTTTTGGTTAGAGCTAGGTGTGTGGATTAGGCCTTGTAAGACTAGCTTAATGACACACTTGAATGAATGAAGTAAGAGTCATTTTGAGCATTTGATTTAGTAAAGTGTCATAGAGAAACCTCTCTGAAGAGTCTCTTCCTAGTAAGCTTTTATCAAGGGTCCTCTTCCTTGTGGCAAGCAACATAGTTTTTTTACTCATATTCCCCCCCAAAGATGAAGTGGCGTCAATCCCCACCCATCTTCTAGCCTTCTATTTCCATCTTCTTGAGTGGAGAACCTTGGCTGGAAGAGATCATGGGAAGTGCAAGTAGTCTTGCATCACTTTGTTCAAGTCGGTGTGATCAATGCACATTCTTCATTTCCCATTTGAATTTCTCACCATCACCACATTTTCTAACCAGGTGGAGTAGTGCACCTCCCTAATAAATCAACCTTAAGCAGCTTGGTTGTCTCCTCTCTCATTGCCTTACTCTTGTTGCCTCCGATCTTCCTTTTCTTTTGTGCCACCGACTTGGCACATGAGCCCACTCTAGTTTGTGATAGTGGAAACGGTATCAATGTCGGGCATGTTTGTCATAGACCACACAAAAAGATCTGCATTCTATTGCATTTCTTATACTACCACCTATCTCACTTCTATAGGTAGGTTAGAGAAAATGTTAGTTATCTGCCCTGGCTAAGGGCCAATTTGAAGTGACTTTATTGGCACGATTGGTTTGACGTGAAAGTCTATGTTCATCATCAGGTCAAGGTCTACCATATCTCCAATTTGCACTTTTTTGGTATCTACCAGGTTGACTTAGGGTTCATTTTCTTTGACCAGTGGGGTTACCTTCAAGATCACCATGTAGCACTCTCGGGTCGTGCGCTGATTAGCATACACCGTGACTATTCTTCCATCTACCGAAGGGAACTTCATAGCTATGTGGGGAGTAAACACAATGTGTAACAATCTAAAATTCATCATAAGGAGACAAGTGTTAGATTTAAATTTTGTATGTAACCTAATGTGATCTTTGATGATCACTTGCCCAAAGGATCCTTTCTAAGGTCACTTGGAAAGGAAATGGATTTATGGAGAGGAAAGGAATGGGGTGAGGCACCACAAACACTAAGTTTGATAAGCCAAAGGGGAGAGACCATAAGGGAGGGGTCCCTTGATAACTCTTAGAAGCTCTCACAAAGGAGAAGAGGAGGACACTCAAAGGTAAGAACCTCACGACCAATATGGTCTCTAGGATTAAATTCAAGTGTAATAAATACAAGTGAGGGGAGGAGCTCTTATTTATAGAGGTAGCTAACCTCTTGAACAAGATAACCTAAAAAAAAGGTTTATGATTAAAATGAGAGATCTAAGGGAGGAGGATTGAGAAACAATCCCCTCCTTAGATAATCAAACTTGGTGCCCAAGTTTCTCAAACCAAGGGCTAAGATTCCTTCTTATTAGCTTAGGGGTTTATGTAGGAAAAGAGGGGTGTAGATATCAAGGTTACCCCTTATTTCTTTCATAAAGACCCAAAAAGCTAAATCCACCTTCTAAATTCCTAAGACACCTCCTAAAATAAAATGGACTAAATACATGTCCTAAATTAAATTCCTAATGCTCCTCAAAATTAAAATAAAGGAAAATTACATTTTATTAACTAAAGTTCCTAGCCTAATATCTTCACTTTCCACAGGAGGTGAAGTCTTTCTTTGTCTGCAAGGGTTAGGTTTTCTTCAATCATTCTAGCTATGGCCCTAGTGATAGGTCCTTGGCTAGGCATGGTCACAACTTACGATGAAAAGAAAAGAGTTGAGGAAAAACAGAAACAAAAAAAACATAACAAGTTTCACCCCTAAAGCTTGAAAAAAGGTAAAGAGAGAGAGTCGGAAGGTGATGCCCCTTCCAAAGGGAATATTATTAAAATGAGCCTATTTGCTACTAAATGTGATTTAAAAGAAGTTCATTTGACTAACAAGCATTTTATCTCCTCTTTTGCAAAGAGGCATCAAATCCTTCTCCCATTCTGCATTCTTTTGCTGAGAGCAATGCCACAACCCATGCACATGAGCACCTTCCTCAAGGGGTTCAAGATATTTTAAAGTAATTTGATTATATATTCCCTAATGAGGCTCTGAAAGGACTACTTCCCATTAGGGGTATAGAACATCAAATTGATTTGGTGTCTGGCGCAAGTCTACCTAATAGGCCTGCCTATAGGACCAAACCCATGGAGACCCAAGAGATTGGGTCTCAAGTGAATGAGCTGTTGGAGAAGGGCTGGGTTCAAAAGAGCCTAAGCCCTTGCGCTGTGCCAGTCTTGTTGGTGCCCAAGAAGAATGACCATTGGAGGATGTGTGTTGATTGTCGTACAATCAACAAAATCACTATCAAATATAGGCACCCAATCCCCCGTCTTGATGATATGTTGGATGAATTGCATGGGGCAAAAATATTTTCAAAAATAGATCTTAGAAGTGGTTACCACCAAATAAGGATCAACGAGGGTGATGAGTGGAAAACTGGTTCTAAGACTAAATTTGGTCTTTATGAGTGGTTGGTTATGCCCTTTGGCTTAACCAATTCCCCAAGCACATTCATGCTCTTAATGAATCATGTACTAAGGGATTTCCTTGGTAAATTTTGTGTAATTTACTTTGATGACATTTTAGTTTACTCTAGGAACCTAGATGATCATTTAGGACATCTAAGGCATGTTTTTTCTTTTCTTAGGAGTAATCATCTTTTTGGTAACTTAGAAAAATGCACCTATTGTGTAGATAGTATAGTTTTCCTAGGTTTTTAGTTAGCACAAAAGGGGTCCATGTTGACCCCGAATAGATAAAAGCAATTCAAGAATGAGCCACCCTAAAGAGTGAGACTGAGATAAAAAGCTTTTATGGTCTCGCTAGATTTTATAGGCGCTTTATGCCTAATTTCTCCACGCTCTTCGCACCAATAAATGATTTGGTGAAAAAGGAAGTTCCTTTCCTTTGGGGTGAGAAACAAGAGAAAACCTTCCAGCTAATTAAGCATAAACTGACCCATGCACCAGTCTTGGCATTACCTGACTTTTCTAAAACATTTGAACTTGAATGTGATGCCTCTGGTGTAGGTGTGGGAGTTGTCTTGTTGCAAGGAGGGCACCCCATTGCATATTTTAGTGAAAAACTCAATGGTGCCCCCCTCAACTACCCCACCTATGATAAGGAGTTTTATGCTCTAATTAGGGCCTTCAAACTTGGGAGCATTACCTTGCTCCGAAGAAGTTTGTCATTCATAGTGACCATGAGTCACTAAAATATTTGAGGGGTTAAGGTAAATTGAACAAAAGGCATGCAACGTGGGTGGAATATCTTGAATCTTTCCCTTATGTCATCAAGTACAAGAAAGGAAAACAAAATGTGGTGGTTGATGCTCTTTCTAGGCGTCATACCCTTTATTCAACCTTGAAGGCAAAAATCTTGGGATTTGATGACATTCGAGCTATGTATCCTTCTGACAAGGATTTCGGCTCCATCTTTGCTGCCTCTGCATCTGCATTCGCATTAAAGGCCTACGATGGGTACTTCATTAATGAAGGATATCTCTACAAAGAGAGTAAGCTTTGTATACCCCAAGGATCAATTAGGAACTTACTCACAAAAGAGAGCCATGAAGGTGGGCTCATGGGGTATTTTGGGATTTCAAAAACCCTTCTGCTTTTACAAGAGAAATTTTTTTGGCCCCATATGCGTAGATATGTCCATAGACATTGCTCTACATGTATAGCTTGCTTGCAAGCAAAATCTAAAGCAATGCCTCATGGACTATACACACCGTTACCTGCTCCTTCTGCATCTTGGGAGGATATTAGCATGGATTTCATCCTTGGGCTCCTAAGAATCCAACGAGGTGCAGACTCCATATTTGTGGTGGTGGATCGATTTTCAAAAATGACCCATTTTATTCCCTGCCACAAAGTGGATGATGCAAGCAACATCGCAAGACTTTTCTTTAAAGAGGTTGTCCAATTGCATGGCATACCCTCTTTAATAGTGTCAGATAACAGCTCATTCACTTGAGACTCAAAATCTGTTTCAAGAAATTTTGTCCTATATATTAGCTCATTCACTTGAGACTCAATCTGATGGTTATTACAATTTTGTACTATTCACAAAATTGAGTCTCAAGTGAATGAGCTAATATATAGACATTAGGAGATATAATAATAATGGATAGAATTGTCCCAACATTCTGTAGAACAATACTTATCATCCATTGCATTCATTCCATGAATTATGTAAAATGGATCAAGAATTTTGTCACTGTATTGCAAACAACCATTTACATGGCTAATATTAAAGCAGGAAAACACTAACTATAGTTCCTGTCAAAACTTGTGCAAAAGGAATTCTAATTCTATGAGTTAAGCATTTAAAGTCAGGATGATTCCAAACTTATTTAACATATTGCACGTATCACTATAAAACACCATAGAATTAAAACTAGTATTAGTCATTCTTATCTCTTGTTGGCCCCCTCTCAATGTTCTGCTACCTATCAATTTACTTTAACAATAATATAATAGTTCTGCCTCAAAATAAAAAGAAAAAAAAGGTCTTAGTTCAGATCTTTTAAAAAAAATCATGATTTCCATTATCTTTGGAGTCACAAGAGTGTGTGTATATATATATATATATATATATATATATATATATATATATATATATATATATATATATATATATATATATATATATATATATATGTGTGTGTGTGTGTGTGTGTGTGTACGTCTGTGTGTCTATATATATATGGAGGAGATCTACTCACTCCAAGAGTAAGTATAAAAGACTTACTTTTTATCATCACCCTTCATTTTCTTGAAATCTAAAGGTTAAGATTAATTACTCATTACAACCATCAGATTTCAAGAAAATGAAAGGATAGAATAAGCAGTAAGTTTTTTATACTTACTTTTGGAGTAAGTGGATTCAAATACAATTTTGAGTCTCAACCATTGTAATAGCACAAAATAATTAAAAGGCTATTACAATTTTGAGTCTTAAACATGGATAAGTATTGTGTCTATATAGAACAATACTTGTGTTTTGTCAAATACTAGTTATTAGGAAATTTTATGAATTCATTCTGGTGGATTCAAAATCTGTTTCAATAAAACACAATTTTGATAAAAATGATAACCAAGTTATCACTCATTCGACGCTTCAAATTTTAAAAGTTTTAACTTTTAAAGATTTTGAAAATAAACCAAATCAAGTAAGGAAATTTTCCCAGCCATTTGACCCGATTGGTTATACATACTGAGATTATATTCATGCTTGGACCAATATTTTTTGGTTTCAAAACAAAAATCATCGGCACTCTTGGCTGATATATTTTAAGAAAAATGTTCGATATTTCTTCCCTCAGTGGTTTGCTGAATGGTGGGATTTCTTCGGACCAATTCAATCCATCCTTCCTGAAGAAGTCAAGGCAGAATTTAATCAGTTCAAAACAAGAATTGAAGAAGGAAACAATTCGTTTCACCCATCTCTTTGGTTCTTCTCAATATTTTCCTTCTTTCATGTTTAACCCATGCAGACGAATGTTTAGAAACAATGAATCTAAGACATTTTGATCTAAAAGACTCACCGTTTTATTTGGAAAGCAATTGAAATAGACAGGACCATGTCCTAGACTGGTTTCTATGGTTCCTATGAGGGAATCGTGAAAATCATTGTGCCTAATATCGCGAAGGCACATAAGGATTGAGGCGTTACGACCTTCCCTAACAAGGGGTTTGACAGCTACTTGCACACATCCTATATGGAGGTATTTATACTTCCTAGAATGTTCAGCTATGGATTGTTTAGTGAGAAGATGGAATTCCTCACCAGCTTGGGGATCCAAAGGGATATTGTTTTCTGCAGTCCTAATGATGTAGTCAGAACTACGGACATGTTTAGATTCGTCAGGAATATAAAGTTCATCCTGAGGGATTTTAGGGATTTCCCAATTGTCGATTGCCTGATTGATATCCTCGAAGCAAACTTCTTCTTCAAAGATGTTATTTTTAGGAGGTATTTCCTCCACAGATTGATGTTGCTCTGTGAGCAGATTGTTGGAAGAAGGAGAAGAGGAGGAGGACGATTTGACAGAAAAGCGACGGGAGAGAGAGCGAAGAAAGGAACTCATTTTTATAATTCTTCTAGCATCACACCTTATGAGTTTTTCAACCCGACAAGGCTTACAAAACCGCAGTTTTCGAAAATCAAGGGCAAAAACCCAGGTTTTCAGAAGAAGATGAGAAATATCAACAGATAAACAGTCTGCATCCCCAGAACAGAAGAGCATTAAATCATAATTTGAATGATAAAATTAAACTTAGATCCAAAACAATAAACTCATATTTCTCCATCAGGCTTTGATACCAGAAAGCAGGATCTTACAACTACTAGGAGAGAATAGGAGAGATGTTATGCATGCAACAGTTAAACCCGGATGTTACATGGCGGTAATCCGCACAAGACCGGATGTTATGCAGAGATGTTATGCAAGAATGCAGAAAATAATACAAAAGAGTTGTATTAATTGGAGTCAGAGAATTACAAAGGTAGAGAGAGAGAGAGAGACTCTTGGTCTGAAATTCTACCCCTTTCTACTCTCAGGAGATTACAATTTATAGAATTTCAAAAGTTACTATTACAACAGTAAATTGTACTATTTCAACAGTAACTTAAATTTTTGTTACAGTGAACAGTGTACAGTACTGAACAGTGAACGGCGGCTCCGCTACAGTGAACAGAGATGAACAGTAACCTTCCGCAAAAATGCGTGCGGTATTGAAGCTAGTCTTCGTTAGACTCTTCGATCTAGTAAAATGAACCGGAGGAAGAGGATGGAGACAAACTGGATTCTTTCTTTCCTTTGGACGAACTGGCTTCTGAAATGAAAGGATAGAATGAGCAGTAAGTTTTTTATACTTACTTTTGGAGTAAGTGGATTCAAATTGCATGTAGCACTATAAAACACCATAGAATTAAAACTAGTATTAGTCACTCTTATCTCTTGTTGGCTCCCTCTCAATGCTCTACTACCTATCAATTTACTTTAAAAATAATAGAATAGTTCTCCCTCAAAATAAAAAGAAAAAGAAGGTCTTAGTTAGTTCGGATCTTTTAAAAAAAATCTTGACTTCCATTATCTTTGGAGTCATAAGAGTGTATATATATATATATGTACGAGTGTGTGTCTATATATACATGGAGGAGATCTACTCACTCCAAGAGTAAGTATAAAAGACTTACTTTTTATCATCATCCTTCATTTTCTTGAAATCTAATGGTTAAGATTAATTACTCAGTACAACCATCAGATTTCAAGAAAATGAACGGATAGGATGAGTAGTAAGTTTTTTATACTTACTTTTGGAGTAAGTGGATTCCCTCCCATATATATATATATATGCTAGTATTTGAATAGTTGATGTCGGTTGAATCTAGTGATGAGTCATCACTTGTAGCAGTTTGTGTTGATAAATTTAGAGATCCTGGTTTGAGAGAAATGCAAACTATAGAGATATATGTAAAAATAATAATAATAATAATAATAATAATAATAATAATACTAATAATAATAAATAATAATAATAATAATAAATAATGACGAAGATGATAGATAATAATATATAACTATAGTGATTAGTTATTATGCAAAATTTAGTTCCTAACTTTCCCTTTTCATGTTTCTTCAAATTAAGTGGAGATGAACTCTCATCTACTGGTATAGAATTAAGTATTATTGTTGCAAGATGATTAATTGAGAAATAACAAACTAAAATAAATAAAATGCTAAGCAATGAAAAAACATTAAGCAAATAAAAGTAACAAAATGATCAGAAAACAAAAAAAAACTTTCAGCAAATGAAAACATAAGAATGAAAAAATACATATGTTAATAGACCTTTAAATTAACTTTAATGGAAGAATTTTTGTGAAGTTGTTAATATGTAGAGTTGTAGAGTTGTATAGGGAATTAAGTTTTATACTTTTAACATATATGATTTAACTTTTGAACTGATTTTGGATTGTTATGTGAGTTGTTGGTCACCTTCTTCTAACAAAATAGTTTTTCTTTCTATGTTTTAAAAAGGGTGGAATAGTTATTTTCAAAAATGAACATCAAAAGGGGGAATTCTTTTTATTAATAGTATAGATATAGTATATAATATAATATTATAGATTATAGATATAATATGACAATTATGTATGTTTGATATAAATATTTTAAAGTAGTTTTTTTTCTTAAAGTAATAACGTTGACTGACCTAGTGACAAAAGTCTATATATATATATATATATATATATATATATATATATATATATATATATATATATATATATATATATATATAAGGGAGAGAGTATATGATGCAATCTCACCTAGCATGCATCATGGCTAGGAGGACTCAAGGAAGGCATGGCATGAATAAAAGCTCATTGAAGATTCGAAGCCATAGTCTTCGTTATTTTTAGCTTGTAAATATTTTATTTTAATTAGATAAATAGGAAAGTATTTTTAATTCCCTTAAGGCCATGTATTTCCGGCCATCTTCTTAGTTTATAAGGTATAGGTGTCTTTAGTTAAAAAGGAGGAGTAAGCTTATAATGGGTGCATAAGTTAAGACATGATTTTGGGCTAGCCCATTCACATTAAGATATGCTAATTGCACCCATAGGGGGTGAACTTAGGTGCCTCACTTAAGGCCTAAGACTTGGGTTAATTAGTTTTAATCCTAATTAAGCCAAAGTCCCACATTGCCTAGAAAAGTGTGCCCAAGCTCTCCCATTGGGCTATATATACTCATTCCCCCTCATTGTAAAATTTCACCTTTGAAGTTGAATGAAAATAGTCTCTTTGTGAGCACATTCTTAGTAAAAGATCTTGAGGATCCTCTCTCTTGAGGAACCTCTTCCTAGTTGGTTTTTATCAAGGGTTCCTTCTCTTGTGGCAAACCTAAACACTTTGGCTTATCTCTCTTTGAGAGTGGCGCCCCACCTCCATTTTCTTTCCCCTCCATCATCCATTTCATGGTGCTTGAAACCTCAAGGAAAAATATCAAGGGAGACATGCATCATTTGGTATCAGAGCCAACTCCATGAGGTTCTTTTCTAGTCTTAATTTTCTTTAATTTTTTTCAGCTTTTCTTCTTAGAGTTCTTGCTTTTTCCTTTATTTTTTTCAGCCTTTGATTCTTTTCATTTAATTCCTTTTATGTCTTGTTAGTTTATGTTTTTGTAGTTTTCATTTTATGCAATTTATTTCCTAGTTTTTATTGCTTTCTAGATTCAATTTATCTTGTTCTTTTCCATTGAATCTTTATATGTTTCCTTTAGGATTGTTTCTTTAATTTTATGCCCAGCTTTTTATTTTTTCCTTATTCTTGTGCAAATCCTAAGAAGATCATTGTAATGACTTCACAAAATTTGTGAAGGAAGCCACACATTGTGGTCTTGATCTTTGGATGCACGTTGTTCTTCTTATTTGAATTTTTAATTCTATTTTCTTGCACCTATTTTTCTGTTTTTCCAGCCCTTTGTTCTCTGTTTTGGGCATATATTTCTGGTTATTTTGAGTCATTTAATTTCAGTTTTTAATCTTCCAAGTTGTGTCTTAGTTGGTCATGTTGTAGCCCTTTTATTGTCTCTTAATTCTACATAGTTTTGCCTTTTTATTTTTACCATAAAAGTGTGTTATTTCTCTATTGGAAATTGAGCATCAAAGAGACTTACTCTTGATCCCATGTCCTTAGAGTCTCACATGCTATTTAGATCTTAGCATGTTCTTAAAAAAAAAAAATCTTCAAAAAAATTAATGCTCAATTTCTTCCAAATTTCATTCACTTGTTCAATAATTTTAGTATCTTAATTTTGTGCTAGTTTTTGTGGTGATTTTTGTTGATTGGCTTTGAGAGGCATGTTGGATATGATTGGGCTGATTATTGAGTAATCAAGTTGTCCTCAACTTCCATAAAACTCTCCTTGTGCTATTTATTTTTTATCACCTAAAATTACTAGTTCATATTAGGTTGCTTTGTTTCTTAATTTTGCACTTTTGTATATCAATTATGGTGGCCATTTCCTATCCTTTGTTCAAGCATTTATGATTCTTTGACTCCTCACTATATTTGCTACAAAATGTGTTAAGAGGTGTAGCAAAATTGTTTCAAAAAAAAAAAAGAAGAAGAAAAGAAATCAAAAGTGTAAAATAAGTAAAAAAAAAAAAAGAGTTAGTAAAAAGTGCTAAAAACAAGTAAAAAGAGTACAAAAAAATAAAATAAAAATTAGTGCACCTCAAAATTATTAAAAAATTCAAAGGAGTGTTAAATTTTATTGAAATTTGCTTGAATTTATTTGACTATGATTTAGCCACCTTGCTTTACAATTGTGCAAATCATTGAATTTGTTGAGTCTTTTTTGTTTTAAGTCCAATTCTATTTTAGGCCCATTCTAGGATTTTTTTTTTGTGTGCCAACTTTCTTTCTACACCTTTTGTTTCTTGCTTGTCCTTATTGGCTTTCTTTGTGTTTTTCAAATAAATTCTTTCCACTTGGATGTGTTCCTATTCTTGTTAAGTGCTTTTTATTGCTTTTTTCTTTCAAATTCTACTTCCCTTGGTCTCTTGCTTGGGCGCTTGTTTTCTCTTGGTAGGTAGCCAAATTGTTGAAATTTTCACAAGGGTATCATCCTTAGGAAGTGATGATTTAAAACCAAGGAAGAGGAGACTTGAAAAGGAGGCCAAGACTAGAGTGATACACTTGGTGAGGAGCACTTGAAGAAAGGAGCTACATTCAACTACTTTTAATTTTCTTTGTTTAATTTGGGTGTATTTTTAAAGGAAATTTTAATTAGAGGTATTGGATGCCCATAAGGGTCACCTCTTTTGTGTGTAATAAACCTTAGTTTCTCGTTTTAGTGTGGATAAGGAATTGGTACCCCTTATTCATACTTAGGAGCACGTTAGAATCCTTTAGCTTTGCTTTAAATTTCTTTATTTTCTTTCAACGTTTTAGAAAGTGTTAGAGTTCCAAAGACTCTTGACACTTTAGGAGAAAACAAAAAAGAGAGGAGTGTTTTGCATATTAGTTCCCTAGGCCTTACACTTTGACATGTTTTCACACACTTCTAGGAGTGTTAGGAGTAGTAATGAAACTAGGGAAAATAAAGGAGAAGAATGTGAGAATAGAATAAAAGAAAAGAATGAGAAGAGTGATAAACCAACCTTGCCCACATATCCATACTCTATTGATTGGGAAATAGTAGAAAAACAACGTAGGGAATTTTGGAAAAATGAGAGAAAACAAAGAGAGATGAGGAAAAGAGAACAAGAGGAACTAGATAGAGAGGAGAGAAGAGAGAAAGAACAAAAAGAAAAGGAGAGACAAGAAAGAAAAGAAAGAAGAGAAAAAGAGAGACAAATAGAGAGTAGGGAAAATGAAAAGAAAGAAAGAGAAGCAAGAGAAAAAGAAAGAGAAGAGAGAAGAGAAAAAGAGAAAAGAGAAAAAGAAGAAAACAAAAGAAAAGAGTTAGAGAGAAAAGAGAGAAGAGAAAGGAGAGAAAAAGAGAAGAAAGAATTGGAAAAGAGAGAAAAGGAACAAAATAAGTTAGAAAGAAGGGAAGAAATGAAGATAAAAAAAGAGAGAGATGCCTATAAGAGCTCTTGTGGTAACATTTACACACATTATAGAGACTTAGAGGAGCCTAAAATAATCCATGACATTCATGCTTCTTCTAGTAAGAAGGAAAACCCTAAGAGGCATCCTAAGAAAAAGACAAACCCTTCTATAATTAAACCCAAAAGAGAGTCATCCAAAAAAAGCATATTGAGAGAAAACCCTTGAGTATGAGTGACACCCCTACCACTAGTTCGAGCACTCGTTTTTGAAGTCCTAAATGTTTTAAGTGTTTAGAAAAAGGGCATATTGCTTTGTTTTGCCCCAAAAGAAAAAGGACTTTAAAGGGAACATCAAATGAAAAGGGTATTCATTCATGTGATGATCTCTTCAAAGTGAAACAACTTCTTGGAAGCCATCCTTGTAAGGAAACCCAAACACAAAGAGAGAATGTTTTTCAAACAAGATGCAAAATTTTGGGCAAAACTTGTTCTCTTATTGTGGATGGTGGATCATGTTGTAATTTTTGTAGCACGAGGGTGGTGGAAAAGCTATCACTTGCTACTACTCCTCATCCTTCACCTTATTCTTTGCATGGACTTAATTATGAAGATGGTGTAGTAGTAAGAGAGCAAGTGGAGATTAGCTTCTTCATAGGGAAGTATCACGACAAAGTGTTATGTGATGTAGTCCCTATGGAAGCTAGTCACATGTTGCTGGGAAGGCCATGGCAACATGATAAGGAAACTTTGCACAATGGCCTCACTAATAAAATCACTCTCTCTCATAAAGGGAAAAAGATCACCTTACTTCCTCTTACCCCTACCGAGGTTATGGAGGATAGAAGGATCATGAAGCTTAAGAGAGAAAGGGATAAAAATGAAAATAAGGTTGTTGGTAGGAAGACCAAGTCTAAGGAAGATCCGCCTTTGCCTTCAAAGGAGGTTCTCTACATAGAAAAATTTTCCTGCCAACTCTTACAAAAAGAACAAGTTGAATTTGAGGATGTGCCTATATCTTTTGAGCACCTTGATCCACACCCTCAAATCCAACTTGATGAGTGCTCCATTCCACTTAGAATAGTCTCGCCAACTATTTCAAAACCTCTGAGGCTAGTATCTAGTGCAATTGGAGGAGAATGGGGAGCTGTTGTGTGGAGGCACATGCACACTAAAATATTTTCAAACTTTAGTGCCAACCTCCACTACCCCATTCTTAAAAGGCCTCCTTATAGACCTCTCACTTCCCCCAAAATCACTTGTCTGCATATACTTACTAATTTCCTTATTTTCTTGTAGACTTTGAAAAAGCAGAAGAAAGACCTCAGGATTTGAGGTCAAATCCTCTCCAAGGGAGAGGAGATGATGCAATCTCACCTAGCATGCATCATGGCTAGGAGGACTCAAGGAAGGCATGGCATGGACAAAAGCTCATTGAAGATTCGAAGCCATAGTCTTCGTTATTTTTAGCTTGTAAATATTTTATTTTAATTAGATAAATAGGAAAGTATTTTTAATTCCCTTAAGGTCATGTATTTGCGGCCATCTTCTTAGTTTATAAGGTATAGGTGTCTTTAGTTAAAAAGGAGGAGTAAGCTTATAATGGGTTCATAAGTTAAGACATGATTTTGGGCTAGCCCATTCACATTAAGATATGCTAATTGCACCCATAGGGGGTGAACTTAGGTGCCTTACTTAAGGCCTAAGACTTGGGTTAATTAGTTTTAATCATAATTAAGCCCAAGTCCCACATTGCCTAGAAAAGTGTGCCCAAGCTCTCCCATTGGGCTATATATACTCATTCCCCCTCATTGTAAAATTTCACCTTTGAAGTTGAATGAAAATAGTCTCTTTGTGAGCACATTCTTACTAAAATGTCTTGAGGATCCTCTTTCTTGAGGAACCTCTTCCTAGTTGGTTTTATCAAGGGTTCCTTCTCTTGTGGCAAACCTAAACACTTTGGCTTATCTCTCTTTGAGAGTGGCGCCCCACCTCTATTTTCTTTCCCCTCCATCATCCATTTCATGGTGCTTGGAACCCCAAGGAAAAAGATCAAGGGAGGCATGCATCAGTATATATAAGGGAGAGATAGGTCGTGGGTCAAATCTCTCTTTTAGCAAAATAGTTTTTTTTTTAAATGGTAGAATAGGTATTCTAAAAAGTGGACATAAAAAAGATGAATTCCATTTTTATTAATAGTATACATTATAATATATATACACTGTCAGTGTAAAAGATTTTTTAACTAACGTTGACTCATAATTTTCATTTATGTGACTTTTATAGTACTAACTAATAAAGTCAACAAACTTACCATGAATGAATGATTGTAATTGAATGTCAATGTATACCAATTAAACTCTAATATATATATATATATATATATATATATATATATATATATATATTATAGATTATTGATAATAGAAAAATTATGGATGTTGGATATAAAAATTTTAAAGTAATTTTTTTATCATAAGGTTATAAGATTGATCTAGTTGCAAAGTGAGGAGACAGAGGTTGTAGGTTCAAATCCCTCATTTGACAAAATAATTTATTTTTAAATTTTAAAATAAGTATATGGGTAGGTATGTATTTCGAAAAGTGGACATCAAAAGAGGAATATTAATAATATAGATTATTATTATTATCATTATTATTATTATTATTATTACTATTATTATTATGTTGATTATCCATGGACCTAGACCCTATATGGTACCCGCAAAAATACTCTCATGTGGGAGCGAGTGTAATTACCTGCAAAAATGGGTGCGGGTACCCGTCCCGCCTCGCACCTTTTATATATATATATATATATATATATATATATATATATATATATATATATATATATATATAAAATTTAATATGATTCATTATATAATATTAAATATGATAATTTTGAGTAGATAACATTACTAAAAATATGATTTTTTATTATAATATATGATAAATAACATAATTATAGAGTAAAAAGAGACATACAACATATTTTACACAAATTTAATAAAATAAAAATACAAGTTACAAGAAAAATGAGTTATTTATAAAATAACTTAATAAAGTTACAATATTATTTAATATTATGGTAAGGAAAAGGTTTATGCGTAGTCATATAAAACTTTAGGAAGTATTTTATAATTTGTTCTATGCTTGATATTATGTTGGTTTGTTTTCTATATTATATTATTTATTTTTAAAATATATTTATTTATTATCCCTATACATAAAAAAAGGACGGGTTAGACATAAGTATATAGGTACCGAGTATGAACGGGGATGAAGATTAAAGTTGTTGCCTGTGCTTGAGAACGAGTATGGATACATTTCTTAAACATGGATATGAGGATCAACACTATAGTACCCTACCCATTGCTATCCCTATGCTAACTATCAATTTACTTTAACTATAACAAAATAATTAAAAGGCTATTACAATTGAGTCATATCTCCTAATGTCTATATATTAGCTCATTCACTTGAGACGCAATCTCTTGGGTCTCCATGGGTTTGTCCTATAGGCAGGTCTATTAGGTAGACTTGCGCCAGACACCGAATTAATTTCATGTTCTATACCCCTAATGGGAAGAAGTCCTTTCGGAACCTCATTAGGGAATATATCATCAAAATTCCTTGGGCTCCTAAGAACCCAACGAGGTGCAGACTCCATATTTGTGGTGGTGGATCGATTTTCAAAAATGGCCCATTTTATTCCTTTCCACAAAGTGGATGATGCAAGCAACATCGCAAGACTTTTCTTTAAAGAGGTTGTCCAATTGCATGGCATACCCTCTTTAATAGTGTCAGGTAGGGATGTGATGTTCCTTAGCCATTTTTGGAAAACTCTTTGAGCCAAGCTAGGAACTAAACTTCTTTTTTCCACTACCTGTCACCCTCAAACTGATGGGCAAACAAAAGTGGTGAATAGATCTTTATCTATTATGTTGAGGGATTTCCTTAAAGGCAACAATAAGTCTTGGGATGAGTACCTTCCCCACATTGAATTTTTTTATAATCGGGTGGTTAATAGAACCACCAAGCATTCTCCATTTGAGGTGGTCTATGGCTTTAATCCTCGTACTCCTTTATATCTTTTACCTCTTCCTTTTTTTGTTGTTGTGCATAAAGAAGGAGAGGCAAAATCCATTTTGTAAAACAATTACATGAGAGGGTTAAAGGTAACATAGAGCGCCAATCCTTGAGAGATGCAACTTTCACCAATAGGGGGAAGAAAGAGGTCATCTTTGAAAAGGGCGATTGGGTATGACTTAACTTGAGAAAGGATAGATTTACTTCTCAAAGGAAGTCCAAACATAGCCCTAGAGTAGATGGACCTTTCCAAATCCTTGAGCGGATCAGTAATAATGCCTATGTTTTAGATCTGCCTGAGGATTATAAGGTAAGCACCAATTTTAATGTTTCTGATTTGTCTCCATTTGTAGGTGCTGAAAATGATGAAGACCCCATGGATTTGAGGTCAAATCCTCTCTAAGGGGGAGGAGATGATGTGACCATGCCTAACTAAGGACCTATCACTAGGTTCATGGCTAGAAGGATTGAAGAAGACCTAACCCTTGCAGACAAAGGAAGACTTCACCTCCTGTGGAGAGTGAAGATATTAGGCTAGGAACTTTAGTTAATAAAATGTAATTTTCCTTTATTTTAATTTTGAGGAGCATTAGGAATTTAATTTGGGACATGTATTTAGTCCATTTTTATTTTAGGAGGTGTCTTAGGAATTTAGAGGGTGGATTAGGCTTTTTGGGTCTTTATGAAGGAAATAAGGAGTAACCTTGATATCTGCACCCCTCTTTTCCTACATAAACCCCCTAAGCTAATAAGAAGGAATCTTAGTCCTTGGTTTGAGAAACTTAGGCACCAAGTTTGATTATCTAAGGAGGGGATTGTTTCTCAATCCTCCTCCCTTAGATCTCTCCTTTTAATCCTAACCCTTCTTTTTTAGGTTATCTTGTTCAAGAGGTTAGCTACCTCTATAAATAGGAGCTCCTCCCCTCACTTCTATTTTTTACACTTGAATTTAATCCTAGAGACCATATTGATCGTGAGGTTCTTACCTTTGAGTGTCCCCCCTTCTCCTTTGTGAGAGCTTCTAAGAGTTATCAAGGGACCCTTCCCTTGTGGCCTCTCCTCTTGGGCTTATCAAACCCAGTGTTTGTGGCACCTCACCCCATTCCTTTCTTTCCATAAATCTATTTCCCTTCCAAGTGACCTTAGAAAGGATCCTTTGGGCAAGTGATAATCAAATATCACATCATAACCAGTTTTAGGTTAGGAAATTGTTGTAGACATAAGTTTTGTATGTAATCAATTGTTGAGGTAGATTAAGGATGGATTGTAGAACATTTTTAGCAAGAATTTTAAGTATCCCTTGGTTTGGTAATTTTGCTCAGCGAAATTTAGATTCGCTCAGCGAAATTTAGATTCGCTCAACGAAATTTACTTTCGCTCAGTGAATTTGTGGCAGTCCAGTGGAGAGGTTTAGCGGCGCAAAACGGTGGGGAAAAATTTGGAAACTTAGTTGTGAGGAAAATTTTGCCTAGCAAATTCTGGGCAAAATTTAACCTATAAATAGGCCCTTAAACAGTCCATAAATCACACCAAATCCATTGTTTAGATATATTAGAGAGAGAGTTTCTATGTTAGAAAGGGAAAGGGAGATTTTGAGGAAATTTTGGAAGAAATATCTCAAAGGGAATTGGAAGTTGTGAAAGTTCTACACTACTCATAAGCTAAAGCTTTTTATTGAGGTAAGGGGGGACTGAGATTTTATAAATCGTGTGAGGTGTTAGTCTTAATAAGCTACGAGTGCTATTGTCTTCAATTAAGTATTGTTTTATTGTATATTTGAATGTTAAGTATTTGCTGTTTTGTATTGTTTATTTGATGTGTAAATGTTATTATACAATTTTATATGTAATATTTATTAAAGGCAAACTAAATACGCTCTGGGGTTGTAATTTATGACCAGATTTTCCACATAAGAAAAGTTGTCTTTGGAATAATATTTAATATTGTTAGTATATTAATATTATTTTGGTTGTTGTTTGATATGATTGATATTATCTTGAAAGAATAGGAAAAATGATAAATTGTGATTGGATGATATTAATTGATGTTTATTCAATAATTATTGGATTATTAGTATGTAAGATTTTGAGGTTAACATAGTGGAAACGTTCTAGGTTCCCTAGTGGAAGTATGATATTAATGGTGTAAATATGATGTGGATTGAGAGAGTTGTGGTTGTACACTTTACGAGGTAAAGCGAGATTGCTAGAGTATATTCTTTTCAAATTTAGTACCTTGTAGTAGTTAGTATATTACTCAGAATATTATATTTGACTGTGGGTCAATTGGCTAGGAATCAATATCCAAATTCTAGTTGAAGAATCGAATATTGATTGGGGGTCATGAATGTGATAAATTAGTTATTCTAGTGATATCTAGAATACTATATAGGATTAAAGTTTGTAAATTCACTGTGGGTCAATATACTATTTGATGGTGAGACTATTTGGATTATTTCTTGGTATAGAAATATGATGGTTAGAAGAATATATATATATATATAGATAACAAATATCTTAATGAATATGTGAATCATGTCAGATTTATAATATACTGGTGGATATAAATAAATTTAAGATTGAGGTGAGTGAGATAGATATGGAATTAAGTTCTAAGATAAGTTATAGACCCCTTTATATGTCTAGCTTATAAAGATTACCACTTATGATTTATAAATATCTCACTCCTCTGTTTGTTTTCTATGTATTTCTTCGCACACCTATTCGGATTATGAAGATGATTCAGTTCAGGCAGTTGACATGGATGATGTTGAAGATGATTTTGTTTATGTTTGACTTGTAATCGAAAGGATGTTTTGTATTTAGTTTGTTGTCTTTTTTTTTTTTTTAAATGGACTCACTACTCTAGATTAGGAGAATTTGGGGTAATGATTATAGTTTAGGTATGATGTACTCTTTAAAACTTTTGTAAGCATAAAGTTATGAAATGAATATGTTGTTTCTATAATTATTTCTTTTATTTTTAAGATTATGGTTCTTTATGTAAGTTTAAAGTTTTAAATTTTTTTTCTCATAAATATGTATATTAATTTCCATAAACTTATAAATGAAATGGGTAGAAATTTGGGGTGTTACACAATGGCCTCTAACATATTGAATAATGGATGGCCCAATAGGATGTTATACGAAATGTTGGCATGTACAACAATATATCTCACTTTGATAACTCTCCCCATCGCCCTCTAATCCGAACTTAGTGAACAATTTAATGCACCTCCTAGTGCTAACCCTTTCTCCAAAAAATCTAACTAAGGATTTGTCATATGACATCAGTTCCTTCTTAGGGATCTCCAACCTCTTGAAATTTTCTAATACAAGATATTACCCAAACTCCCCTGATCTACCATCGTCTTCCTTACGATACAATTTACAATTTCAATGCTTATCACCATGGGATCATATTGCACCAGGTCAGTGGCTTTGAAGTCCGATTATTAAATGTTATGTCCTGCATGCGAAGGTCGTCAGACGAAGACATTGCATTGTCAACTCAAACTTGGCGAAGATGTCTATTATGTGCAGAGGAATGCTCCCTTCTCCCACGGATCCTCCTACAATAGTGTTGATTACTTTTTTAGCTCCCTCATTTCGAAGGTTACCTCAACTGGTTTCGGCGAGCCTCTCCAGAGAACGGCTTCTTCTCCTGTCATCCCTCCTGTAGCTCCTCTCATAATCCCTCCTCCTTTTGCTATGGTTAAGGCTTCTCCTGTCCCTCTAGCTTTGAACAAGTCTTGGATCCTCCTGGATGTAGTCCTTCAAGTGGCTAACCTTGATCAAATCTCCAATCTTATTGCACAGGATTGCATACTATTCAATTGAATGTCCTTAGTTTTTGTGATACCAACACTCCTTTGTCTTGTCCACCTCGGGTGGAGTATTTTCCCTCTTGGGGATTGGAAGCAATTCTATAGCTAAGGCTTGCTCCAAGACCTTTGCTTTACTAGCATTGAGTGGAATATAGTGCAAATATTTGGAGCGAAAGGCTTTCCCACCTAAGCCTCATCCTCGTCCCCCAGGATGTTCCTTTTCTGCATTTTTTTTCCAAACCCTCCTGCCCAGGTCCTATCATGATACTCCTCCACGTGTTCCATGTGACCATAATTCTTCCATGGTTTGGGCTTACTTCAATCATCTGGTTGTAGGACAACAAGTTGTAGGACAATAATCATCTATTGCAAAGCCACACCCGGGTTCAAATCCTTGATCTGCGAGACAATTTTGTCAAAGCGATCCATAAAGTCAAGAAGAGACTCCTTCTTTCCTTGCCTCATTCCTATCAACGCAAGAAATGTCAGTTGGTGGGGGCGTCAGAGGAAAACTTCATAGTGAACTTGGATGACAACTCTTCAAAAGTTGACATTGACCTAACGGGAAGGTTAGTAAACCAACTTAAGGCATGTCCCACAGGGGATGTGGGAAGACCTTACAAAAGACGGCACCCTCTGAGGTGTAAAGTCTAGCACACATAACAAAAGCATCAAGATGCTGCTCTAGGTTGATACTTCCATTGTACTCTAGACTTAAGTGCTTCAAATTGTCAAGTAAAAGGTATAATGCTTAGAGTGATGGGATGACATTGCCTAGTCAATACTCCTTCAATTGTAGTAGTGAATACGATCTTCAAAGATCGAGGTTTTGCTACTTGGGTTGTTCTGAAGGCATGGTGGACCCTCAATCCTAGGAGGTAGCCCCATTATCTCCGTCCTCCTTCAAATTGTTAACTTCCTAAGGCAACTGCTAATTCTCCTGCCAGAGTCGGTCCATCTCTCTCTTTCTGCTGGGAAGCTACTAGCAACACATCCTCTCTAGCTGCTCCGGGTGGTGGGTCTTCTCGTGGGGGGTCACATGAGGTCTCAACATTACTCCTTATTAGCACCATCTTATCACCTACTCAGTCTTCTCTTCAAGGCCGAAATGTATTACTTACTCGGCCTCATGATGGACACCAGAAATGTTCCTACACACTGAACACAAGCTTTTACTCTTTATCGGGTCCTCCTTCTATGTCTATCCTGATATCCTCCGTAACAATCAATTTGAGCCAGCACAGGCTACCTGCAAAAACACTTTGGCACTCAAGTCAGAGAGGGTGGTTGACTATTCTCTCAAAGTATAGTGCGTCAGCAAAAAAATAGTAAAATAATGCGTAGTCAAACCTATACTTGTTGTCTTCTATTTGTAGAACTTACCTTTTTGGGTTTAGGTTTAGGTTATTAGGATTTTGATTTACCTTAGAAAGGGTAATGTGGACTTTTCACAATGGGGGCTGAGACTGTGGACTCTGCTTGGGCCAAACTAGTAGCGCCTATTTGGTCTCTTGTTGGGTCATCCAAATCCCCAGAATGAGAGTAAGTCCAACCTCGAGTCATTCGAGTTCCCTGACCGAGGATAGGTCTGACTTCAAGGATATCTCTAGTATAACAACTTTTAACAGTTAATCATAGTCTATTATATAATTGACCACTGATCACATAACACATTACTTTTAATATTATTTTTTAATGGCGTGAATATGTTTAATTTAACAAATTGGGCATAAATTGTTGATTTTAAAAAATATGCGAATAAAATGTCTCAGAAAGATAAAGTTTACATATTTGATAAAACTAGTTCGTGTGTATGCTTTATATAAGTCAAAAGAAGATATATTATTAGTTTAAAAAGAAAAATAAAAGTCTTGTTTCAAAAATACGAAAGCAATATTCAGCTAACATCATAACGATTAAAAAGAATATCATAACGACTAAATTTTTTTTTATAATATAATTTAATAAAAAAAGTGTAATTAAACTTTTTTCTTTTCTGCGTGGAAACTTCACGTGTTAATGGTAGAAGTCTTCCATTCCAATATTTGTGGAGCAAAGACTTACAAGTCCCAACAACCATATAGTAAATTAAAGAAAATTAAGAGTAAAGTCAAAATCTATTGGACAATTTTATTTTTTTAAAAATAGTCTTTCTGTCTTTCTTTACATGTAGTTTCCTAAATGATTCAGTCTCATCTGACGACTGTCATTATAAAAATAATACGTGGAAATGTTATATTTTGTAAACGATTTCCACACTCAACCTTGGAAAATTTTAAATATCAATGCAAGGGAAAAAAACAGTAATTAATATATCAAATATAAAAACTACGTTACACTTATAATAATATTTCTCAATAAACGTGTAATTTCTTAAACATTTTCAAGATTAAAAGTTATTTTCAAGTTATGCCCAAAGAGAGGAATTCAAAGATATGACTTTTTCTCTTTTTTTCTCTCTCTTTGTTTTTAGTAGAAGTTCTTCCTAATATTATATTTAGTGTGTTAAATCCCTAATATTGCATACAAAGTTTTGTTAATTAACATTTTTTGAGAATGATATAATGGAAATAAAGATGAAAAATATTAGAAATATTTATTGTTTCGAAAATACGAAACTTATTTATTGTTATAATATTTTTCACTTTTAATTTCATTAGACCATAAAAAAGGTTTTTATCATTTATTCTTATGTTTTAGAATTTAGATCACGTTTATATGTTTGGAACGTATGAAAAGTGCAAGAAAAGAAATCCGGTATATGATACATGTGTTATCGCAAGAAAAAGGTTACGTTTTAATAATTTATGTGTTTCTTGTAATTTATAATTGACTTTTTTTTATTAATAATAGACTAGTTACTCCACTCAGAATTTAGTAATATTTAGTGTTGGTTTAACACAAGTTGTTTTTAATATTTTAGTATTTAAAAACTAAAAAGTCTATTGGGTTAGTATTTTCTAAATTAGTTTTTAAAAATAATTTTGATTTTTTAGTTTTTAAAAAATCTGAAGAAGAGGAGTAGCTGTAAGTAGTTTTTGTTTTTAGTTTTTTATTTTTGTTTTGAAAACACAAAATACAATCATAATATTTTTTTTATTTTCTTCAATGTCATTTTAAAAAATATAAATAAGTTTTTTCATTTTTCACATCTTCAAAATAGTTTCAAATAGCATATGTCAATTACCAAATAGTTTTTTTCTCTTCTTGCATAAAACAGTTCTTGAAAACTATTTTTTCAAAAACTAAAAAACAAAATCAAATCAATCAAACTCTTAAACTCCTCAACCTTCTACAAAAGTGTATTCTTTAGCGATCAAACTGAACTCCTCTCTGCATTCAACATGAATTGTCAATTAAGTTACACCTATTTAAGTAATTTATAATTAACTTTAAATGAATAATAAATTTTTTAGGAGAATAAATAATAACTTAATATGATAGTTGTTTGGTCTAATCTAGAACCTGTTTGTTTAAGAATATTTCTTGAAAAAATCACATTTTTTAAAAAAAAATCACTTAATAAAAATTTTTAAGATGTTTATCTAATTTTTTTTAAGAAGCAGAATCAGAAAATAATCAATTTTGTATTTTTTTTTTCAAGACCAACTATGAAAGGTCAACTACACCACCAGTCAAGACCACAAAAGGGAGGAGAAAAATCTAGAGTAAAAAAGACCATGAAGAACTTCAAGTGGTTAACAACAAATTAAATAGAAACTACGCAGTTATCAGTTGCTATAGGTGTGGCATTACGGGGCATAACATGCACAATTGTAAAAATGATGGTTGTATACTTGATTCAAACATGAGGAAAAAAAAAAAGAAATCTGTAACACATCCATCTACAAAAAGAGTGAACGCAACCACCACATTAGTAGATACAGGGGATGCTGCTATGATTGCCTTAAGCCAAAACACCACTTGTAAAATAGTGAACTAGGGACTAGTCTTCAATTATGCTATTTTAATTAGTCTAATTAGAAATTGTTACTTAGTGTAGTTGTTTTTTTAAGATGTAATATGTTAGTGTATTAGTACCTTTGTTGTGATAATACCTTTTGGTTGGTTTCTTTTTGTGCATCAATTAGCAACAATTAGGATGTGAAATGACTATGTAACAACCTTTTGGTGAATTATGTATTATGTTTGGTTAATGGATGTAATGTTAATTTCAATTATTAATGAAGTCAAAATTTCCTTGATTTGGTGTGAAATATGTCTCTATGTTGCTGCATTATGGACTTCATTTTTGCAACACTATGCAGCCAGATTATATAGAATCTTGCACAATCTTTAGCGCACATTGCAGTTTTCTTTAACTCATTTAGTGCACAATTCTTAAGTGGTTTTATGAAGAATTTTACTTACTGAAAAATTTCAATAAATAGCGCAGAACAATGTTCCCAATAAATAAGGCAAATCAAAGTCACAAACTTCTTCCATTCATTAAAAGTTGCAACAACGGATACAATGAAAGATGGGCTATTCCATGAAACTATAAAGCATTCCTAAAAATAAAACAATTACAATTGCAAACATAATACATATGATCAACTTCAACATCTTAAATTCAGCCAATAAAATATCCATCCTAAACAAAATGTCTTGCTTCCATGCTTTATCATCTTCTTCAACTTTTGCAACATCCCTATTAGTTTCCACATTGGTACTACTTGTCCAAACAAAAAGTGACAATTATGGGGGTGACCCTAAAACCAAAAAACACAAGGTTAATGAAATAAAACCCAGGTTCTAAATCAATAAATAAGAGGAAAATGCATATGAAACCCTTGGTAAAGGACACATGTAAAAAAACTTTCCAGGATTTCTATCAGTTTGAGAAATCCTTAAAATAGATTTGCTTCCACAGTGGCACAAAGAATGATCTATGTTTGCCTCTTCTCATGTATGAGCAAAGGATGTTTGCGATTTGTTAACCCCTTCACCTACGACATTCCTTGGTTGTCTCTTTCTAGTTGAACCACTCATTTGAAAATAACCCACAAATTAGACCTACAACTCAAATTGGGGCTCTTGAACCCTACTTTGTTTCTTATCTAACAAACCTAGCTCCAAATTAAAGCAGACTTGCAAGTCAAATTAAAGCAACCTTAGCTCCAAAATCACAAACCTAGAGGCAAATGAAGAACAGAGAAAGAGATATAGAAGATGTGAAAAGAGAGAAACGAAGACACAAAGGCATGTAGAAGAATCAAACTTACATAAAGCAATATGTGAGAATAGACAAACCATAAAGTAACACTCAAAAGACTTGCATTTTCATCTGTATGACGTGGAGCTAACTTGGAGAGCCAACTAAAGTGTAGGAACCTGTCAGCGTGACATTTGAAGGCTGATTGAGCTAATCCTTGATAACATCATGGATGGAAGGACTCAAATGCATGCATTTTTAAATATCGGGGACTTAAATGCACAAAAAATTCCTTCAAGAACCCACTTACAAAAAATATCAGGTCACTAAAAGGTTTAATGTAATATATTAATCTTAACAATACATATAGTAAAATTTAGAATAAAATAAGTATAAAACTTAAATTAATATATATTTACAATATATTTTAAAAATAACAATTATTATTATAACTATAATACCAGGAGGATCAAGTTACTCTTTATCTTTATCATTTGTTTTGTTAAAATTTCATAATTATTTTAAAAGTAGTAAATAAATATTAAAAGTAACTATTTTAGAGTTACTCTCATCTTATAATATTATGTTATATAAAACATTATATAGAGAAAGGAATTACTTTTTAGTGTGTTTGTTTCAAGTCATAAAAAAATTATTCCGAAGATGCATGTGAGCATGGGAATGTGACATTCCTATGTTTGCTAGTTGCTACAAGTTATGAAAAAAATATTTTTAAGTATCTCTCATTTCTAAGAATCTACAATACACTTATTTTGCTCACTCCCTGTTCCGATGAAAAATGGTGAAAATCTTGGTGGCAGATAAAATGTTTTTTATTTACATTTTCTAATTTCATTTTTAAGTTTTTAATTCAGAAAATATATTTGTTTTTCTTTGATATTTAAAAAATAAAATTTTTAAATTTAATCAATTTTAATAAAAATATTATAAATATTTATATATAATTTAAATACATTTATATATGAGTTTTGTTATAATTACCATATTTTTATTAAACTTTTACATATTTTAATTTTTGAAACATCAAAACTATTTTTTTTTCTATCTTTAGTTGATTTTTAAAAATATTTTAATTTTTTTCTAAATTATAATTAAATATGTTTTCATTAATAATTTCTGTTTTCTGTAAAAAAAAAAAAATATCCACATCAAATGTCACCTATATTCCCATTAAGTTGTTTTCTAAAATAACTTTATGTCTTTATCACTATCACTATATTCTAAAATAACTTTAATAAATTAAAATCAATTTGAAAAATTATTTCAAAGAATGAACTTTCAACATATATATTTTTAGTAATAATATTTGAGCTTAATCAGTATTCACTAATATTCGATCACAGTTTTTTACTTATAATAATTTTATTAATTTTAATAATTAATATTTTAAAAATTATATAAATAAAGAATTATGATAATAAGTTAATACAAGATAATTTTACAATAAGTAAATACTAATACTAATGAAACAAACGCCAATTTTGTCTCTCTTTATTGAATTGTACGGAGTGGTCACGCATGACTTCTTAAGTCATCTTCTAGAAAGTTCTAATAAAGTGAGCTTTACTGACCTTACGAAACAAGCTATCTCTTTAAATTCCACTTATTTTCCTGGTTTACTTCTGGCGTCAAAATCTAAGGCACATGTTTTGATTTTTTATTTTGAAATATATTTTAAAAATAAAAATGAATTAGGTAAAAATGATTCGATTTAATATTTTAGTTATTATTAAAATATTTTTCACTTAATTTTAGGAACAATAAAATTTGTTTTTAAGATTTTTACTTTTGGTTTTATTCGAGCTAACTTATTATTTGAATTCATATTTTAATATTAGATTGATATTAAGTCACCCACCATTCTTTTTTATCACCATTCACCTATTGTCATTTCTGATTCTGTCGGTAACTAATTGTCACCTCTATTTTCATTGACTGTTATCTTTAACTTCCGATCACTAACACTACTTAGAACCATCATTGCTAGAGATGACAAAAAAATCCGCACCCGTGGATACTCGTAGATAAAACCTGCAAAAATATCTGCACGGATATTATAAATGGGTACCCGTTACCTACGGGTATGAGTTTTTTTCTACCTGCTCCTTAATGGGCGCATGAACGGATATCATAATACTCGTACCCGCAGATACTCGTTACCCGCTAAACTAGAATAATATATATATATATATATATATAAGTTAAAAAAGATAATATTTTTAGAAAATAAATCAATTTAAAAGATTAATTATCAAAATTCAATGATATTAATCTTATTTTTTATGAAAACTTCATAGTTAATAAAATTATTTATTATAAAAATGTCGATAATATAAAATAAATATTTTATTTGTATTAAATATTTTCTAATAATATATTATATTAATCTACTTTTAGATCTAATTAATCTTATAGAAACTAGTATAATTTTATTTCTAGATTTTTTAAAAAACAAATGTTTTATTTGATAAAATTTCTTATAAAAAACATTTAATTTTAATTTTTTTTAAAATATCCATAGGTACCTGCAAATATTAAAAAAACATATGGGTATTTCTATAACGAATACCCGACAGGTTTCTAGTAGATAATGGGTGACAGATTTTTGTAACGGGTCAGGTAGCAGGTAACCACTACTCGGACCGGCCCGACCTATTGCCATTCCTAATCATTACTATCTTTAATCTTCACCTCCAATATCGACTCGTAATCATCAAAACAATGTTAAAATTTGACAATAGCATTTTAAATATAACAACAATATTTAAATTTTGAAAACCAAAACAAGATTATTTTAAAATTTTAGACCAAAACTAAATTATATTTTTATAAATTTTAAAACTGTAAATCATAGTGACCCAACAGGGTGTAAGGTTTATTAACGAAAATAAAAAACCTAACTAACTATTAACCTATCAACAAAAAAAAATATGAATTGTTTCCTCCCACCCCTCCATAAATATGCACACAAAAATGCACTTTTGACTTTTATAAATCGTACATACCGGCATATAGGAATTCTGTTTTCTTCCATATAGAAACTAGAAACGTCCTCTAAAGTAGCTTATCCACTTTTCCTATATTTCGTCATGTTCTCACATTAATAGACTTTTAGCCTTCTAATTAGGATGTTCATATTATTTACTTTTTGGTGAATTCTAAGATGTTTTTGTTTATATTAACATATTATCTAACCATATAAGAGAATATTGAATCACTTAGTATTTATGGTAATTTATAATAAAATTTTATTAACATATTATCTAATAGTAATTTATAATTTAAATATATAATTATAGTTAATATTGAATTTAAAATTTATGTATTTAATTATAGAAAATTTAAAATTTATGTATTTAATTATAGAAAATTATAATTCAAATATGTAATTACAAAAATCTATAATTTAAATATGTAGCTTACCAAAAAAAATTTAAATATATAATTATAATAATTTATAATTTAATTATGTAATCAATTTATATTATTAAAATATGGTATAATTATTTTAAATATATCATTATTATCTAATAATTAATTATGTCCTTATTTATTATTTTACAACGATCAACTAGTTTTACTAAACACTTACAATTGACTTTTAGCTAGTTTTTCAACTTTCAACTAGTTTTTAGTTAGTTTTTTAGCTTTTAGCTAATTTTGCTAACATATTCATAATATAATATGTTTGGTTTTTAAAAATTAAAATGGTAGTTGACATAGCTTCAACTCTGATTGTTAAGCAAAAAGCTAATAAATTTTTTAGGTAACTATTATCTTTTTATAAGAACTTACTTAACTTAGTTTTTTTTTTTAAATTCTCCTATTTTTAACCACCATCTAATTTTATTTTATAACTTTACCTTTCTTTAATAAATTGTTTCACACTATTTCTATCTCCTCACATATCACATATTCATAATAAAATTTTACAACTTAAATATTTAATCACTTAATATTAACATATTAAAATATGTAATTATAAAAAATTATAATTAAATATATAATTATAATAATTTATATTTGAATATATAATTATAGAAATTTATAATTTAAATATGTAATTATAGAAATTCATAATTTAAATATTTAATGATAAAAATTTATAATTTTATAAAAATTTATATTTTAAATATACAATTATAATCGTTTATAATTTAAATATATTACAATTTATGTTATTAAAAAATATTATAATTATTTTAAATATATTATTATTAATGTAATAATTAATAATATACTTATTTATCGTTTTACAACTTTGATATAATGAATCAACAAATTTTACGAAATAAAACACTTAAAAATTTTAAACTAGGTTTTGCCAAAACACATCTTAAAAAAAAAAATGAAATGTGTGGCACAAGAGTCTTTGGCGGCTCCTCGTGTCTCACGGCGACGAAAACCAATTTTCATTAGTATTTGTTTGGAGTCATTTGCACGCCATAATTACGAAATGCCTAGAATCTTCGAGCTTGGTCGTACAAGCTATGTTAATTGGTCAATTCACGTCACGCGGCATTGATCACTTTAAATGAATTTTCCCATTTCAATCTCCTTTTGCAACTCTAGCCCCTCAACGTGATTTGTTGCATGCTTCTTCTTTTCTTCTTTCACAATTTATTTATGACACCAAATTTGGTTGTTCCTATTGCTACCTACGTGACATATTCTTATAATCACATACTTATGTCTATGCTTTGTAATTTTCTTTGTTATAAAGTTGCATTTTAGGGTTATGTATCATGGACAAGCTAGAACAATATGAACGTGTGTTCAAGCATTTTGATGGGAATGGAGACGGCAAGATATCCGCGGCAGAGCTGCGGCAGTGCGTGGAGGAGATGGGCGAGGAGTTGTCGGAGAAGGATGCAGAGGTGGCGGTGGTGATGCTCGACGGCGATGGCGACGGACAAGTGGGATTTGATGATTTTGTGAGGTTTGTGGAAGGAGGGAAGGAGGAGGAGAAGGAGAATGACTTGAAGGAGGCTTTCAAGATGTATGAGATGGATGATAGTGGTTGCATCACACCAAGGAGTCTTAAAAGGATGCTTAGTAGGTTAGGTGAATCTAGGAGCATAGATGAGTGTAAAGTTATGATAGCTAGGTTTGATCTTGATGGAAATGGAGTACTCACTTTTGATGAATTTAAGGTGATGATGTTGTAATGTGTGTTTGATTTTGTGTCCCTATTTTTTTATTTATACTATGATTGATTGTTTATTTATGTATTTCTCTAGTTTAAATAATACGAGTAGGGATTAGTTATTATCAATAATATGAGTAGGAATAACAAAAAAAAAATCATGCTTACTGATATCGTAGATAAAATTTGTGAAAATATTACATACATAATTTAAATGGATATCCGACACTTGGTGATACAAATTTTTTTCTACCTCTCCTTAAAAGATACGAGTATGAGTATCATAGTACCTACAACTATGGGTACTTGCTATATGCTAAATTAAAATACTACTCATATATTTAATCGGAAGAAGGTAATATTTTTGTGAAATAAATCAACTTAAAATATTAATTGTCAAATTTCATTGTTATTAATGTTATTTTTTCTTTTTTATGAAAAGTGTGTGCGTTCATAGATTTATTTTTTATAAAAATGTTGGTAATGTAATGTAAAACAAATACTCTATTTATATTAAATATTATACATATTAATTTATTTTTAGATTCAATTTATCTTGTAAAAACTAGAATAATTTTATTTCTAAAATTTTCAACAAAAAATTATTTGTTTGATAAAACTTCATGTAAAAAATAATTTTTTTTAATTTTCTTTTAAATATTCATTGGTACCCATGAATACCTATGTGTATTGAAAAAACTCGCAAATATTTTTATAACGGGTTTTAAGAGGATGACTGACACAAGTATTTTGTTGCAGAACAGGTAGCGGATAGACACTACTGGTGCCCACTCCAGCAGGTAGCGGGTAAAAACTACTAGTATCCGCTCCAACTTGTTGCTATTGCTAAATATGGGATGGATGCAGATTGTTTTACAATGTAGATAATTTTCCCATTAAAAAAGAGAGATTGTGTCCATAAAATATTTTTTAAATAAAGAATGTAAAAAAATTCTAAATTAGATATAATTTACCGATTTTATCCTTTTAAATTTGTAAATAATTAAAATTTTAAATTTCTTTTATAGAATCATGTATTTCATATTATAGACTTTTTTTTGCCCCTAATAAATTTTTGGATTCATTTTTGTCAGTAATAATGACTAATTCTATCAGATATCTTGAACACACGTCAAATAATTATTTTCTTTTTAATTTGGATTACTTGTATATTTAAAATGAGATGAAAATCCTCTGTTTTCTATTTTAGGTTTCTTTCTTGATATTGTCAATCAACAAATGTCATGTAAATGAAAAAAAAAAAGATACACAAAATGAAATGATAACACAAAACGGAGATAGATGATTAACCTGAACTACTTGTTTAAAGGAAACATGCCTTTATCACTATTCTCAATAAAAGAAATTTTAATTTGGCTATCACATTCACGAATATGCTAATAAAGGGGTGAGGCAAGGCGTTATGTTACTTAAAATATACATGCAATGCAACTATGTGAGGAATTTAGTCTGGGAAGTGGTATTATATGTATGCGTTGCATTCATTTGGTTAAACCATTAAACAAAGTTGTAAATTTATTATTGTAAATTTTTAATTTCTATAGGTAAAAAATAATACACATATATACATTAATGATAAGGCTTTTGAGAACGGGCCTTAAATGTTGTTTATTCCTACTGTATTTAATTTGCTTTAATTCCTTTCTTTTTTTTAGTTTTTGTTAAGAAGTCAATTATATATATATATATATATATATATATATATATATAATCGATGAAAAATAAAAACCTTTTATTTAGTAAATAAGTTTATTTTTTATTTTTGAGCCCAGTTCGAACCCGTGGTGGAAGTCAACCTACGAGTCTCAACCTATTTTGACAGTTTTAGTATATATATATATATATATATATATATATATATATATATATATATATATATATATATATATATATATATATATATATATATATATATATACACAAATATATAAAGGATATATTTAGGGAGAAAAGTCTTATGTGAGAGTGAGAGGGTTTAATTTTATCCATTAGATCAGAATAAACTGTCCAAATTAAAATTACTCACTTAAAGATATTATATGTCTCTTTTACCATAATTTAGTCGCGCCCACCCAAACCATCGCCACCATTGCTGCTACCACCGTCACTACTGTTATGCCACCGATGGCGATGATAGTAGTGGTGGTGCTATATTACATCGAAAGAGACACATGATATCTTTAAGTGGGTTATTTTAATTTGTATCATATATTCTAATCTAGTGGATAAAATTAAATCATCTCACTCTCACATAAAAAGACGTTTTCCACTAGATATGTCCCTTTTATATATATATATATATATATATATATATATATATATATATATATATACACTTATTCCAATAATAAACTTAAGGGAGTTACTCATCATCCTTACTATCCATTTTATTCAAATCTAACATTGTAATGAATGACTAATTTTAACATTAAATTTTAAGAAATTAATGGTTAGAATAAAGAGTAAATGTTTGTTTGACAACAATTTTATAAAACTATTTTTAGTATTTAAAAACTAAAAAATTCGTTTGGTTGTGTTTTCATAAAATAATTTTAAAAAACAATTCTGATTTTTTAGTTTTTAAAAACTAAAAAGGAGTAACAATTGGAAGTACGTTTTGTTTTTCAGTTTTCTATTTTTGTTTTGAAAACTCAAAATACAATGAAAATATGTTGTTTTTGTTTTTTTTATTAATGAAATTTCTGCAAATATGAACAAGTTTTTCATTTTCATAAATTTAAAACAATTTTTAAAGAACACTTACAAACATGTTTTTTTTTTCTCTATTCAAAAACAGTTCTTGAAAGCTATTTTTGAAGACTCTTTTCAAAAACTAAAAATCAAAACCAAATCAATCAAGTCCTAAGTCTCTTAGATTTATTCATTGAATAAGTAGATTCCATCCTCTCTATATATATTGAGAGAGGGAGAGAGAAGGACTCACTTACTCTAATAGTAATTTAAGAGACTTATTCTTCATCTATGTCATTCATTTTTTTAAAATCTAAAAGTTGTAATAAGTAATTAATATCTATCATTAGATCTCAAAAAATGAATGGAGAGGATAAAAAGTAAGTCTCCTATACTTAGTCTTGGAGTAAGTGAATCTTCTCTTATATATACTAGTGAAAATGCACGTGCTACCTCACTTGTGTGTTTACATTTTATTTTAATTGATATATATATATATATATATATATAATATTTTAATTTAATATCTTGTAATGGATTTTATGACTTCTTATTTTTGTTTACTATGTCAATATCATTATTAAAAATATTAATTATTTTGCATTATACCAATTATTATATTTATACGAAGATTTATTTAGTTTTTTGAAATTATTTTTTGAAAATGCTAATTTAAGATACTATCTACGGAAGTAAAAGGAAAAAAAAATTATTGAGATACACAAAAAAGGAAGTGTGGTTATTCAATGGTGGTTAAATGTTAAATTTCAAAATAACAAAAATATATAGAGAGAGTTTAATCAGTATCCATTGTCAATGTAACAAGTTTTATATTGACATTCAATCACAACTCTTTATTTATGGTAAGTTTGTTGACTTTACCAATTAATACTTTAACAGTCATATAAATGAAGAATTCTGATTGAACGTGAGTGTAAAACTCTTTTACACTATCAGTGCATACTAATTAAATCCATATATATGTATATATATAGGGAGCGTATCAAGTGAAAAAATGATTTATTATGATATATGAGAGGAATATATATAATAGGCATAAGATTAAAAATAATGACTCAGATTAAAATAACTCACTTAAAGATATCATGTATCTCCTTCATTGTAAGATACCCCACCCTCAACATACTTACATCACCCTCAACATCACCTTTATCACCACCACCACCACCAATGGTCACCATCGACGTCGATCATCACCACCACATCACTATTGCCACCACAACCACTGTCACCACCACCATTGTTGTGATCACCACCCTAGTATCACCACACCCACCACCACCGTCGTTGTCATCGTCACCACCATTGTTGCCAGTTGTTGATGGTCACCACCGTCACCACCACTTCAACGTCACTGCCATCATGGTGGTGGCAGCAACACTAGGGTGGTTATGACAGTGGTGACTGTGGCAACGGTTGCAATGGTTGTGGTGGTAACGGTGACGTGGTGGTGGTCATTACTAGCGGTGGTGATCACAATGGTTGTTGTGGTGGCAATAGTGATGTGGTGGTAGTGGTTGCTAGTGGTGGTGACTATCGACAATAGTGATCACCGACAATTATGACCGTCGACGGTTGTGAGTGTTGACAGTGGAGAAGTGATGTTAAGGGTGGAGGTGGGAGTGAGTGTGAGGGTTAGGGTGAGGGTGGGGGGTGAGTTACGGTGAAGAAGGTACATGTTATTGTTAAGTGAGTTATTTTAATCTAAGCCGTTATTTTTAATTTTATATTTATTATCTATTTCTCTCATTTCTCATAATAAACTTTTTTTTTTCATTTAATACGCTTCATATATATATATATATTATATATATAATATATATAGATATACATTATATATATTATATATAGACACACTTTGATGGTGAATAATGTGCATCGATGCCCTATTATCTAATGCAATAATATATTGAGAAGTAGATTTATTTGTAATTGAATTAAGAGTTTAATTGATATACACTGTTAATGTAAAGATTTTTACACTGACATTCAATCACAAACCTTCGTTCAGGGTAAATGTGTTGACTTTACTCATTACTACTTTAAAAGTCACATAAATGAAAAGTCATAATTGAATGTCATTGAATATCAGTGTATACCAATTAAACTCTTGAATTAATCCATTGAAATCCAATAGGATATTTAACTAATTTAAAAATTTAAATTCAATTTTGTATTGAGTTATAATAATAAATATCCTGCGCTAACCTTGGCGGAGAGAGATTACATATTTATATGTTGTAGGTAGGTAGATCGATCTTATGCGGAACAATGCATATCATTAATGAATAATTTTAAAAAAATCCTATTTTGTAGGCATTTTCCATCATTAATGTGAACTTTTCTCACTTCATAGTAAACTATGTACATCTTTCCTGTGTGTTTGTCAAAACTAGTTAAAAAACTAATTGAAAACTGAAAAATTAACTAAAAGTTGAAAAATTAGTTATAGGTCTTTGCTAAGATTAATTGATGAATTAGTTGAAAGTTGTAAAATAATAAACGGTTTTTCTAATGTGTGTCCAATGACACCTATTAGCAATTATTAGAATCTAATTTCCAAACTTTTGATATATTTATTATGTGAGAGAGGAAATATAGTTAACGAATATTAAATTTGTTTCTAATACTAATTTACTTTTAATTTTAATATTATTTTTTCACTTCATTGTCTTTTCATTTTTATTTCTATATTTTTTTATATTATTACTTCTACATTTTTTCATATTATTTAAAAAGAAAAGAATAAACTCAATGCAACACATATGTATTATATTAATATCAATGTCTTCCTTATTTTATTTTTTATATTATTAAAAGAAATTTTATATTATTAAAATATGTTATAAGTATTTTAAATATCTCATTATTAATCTAATAATTAATAATATCCATATTTGTTATTCAATTTTTCTAATGTGTGCCCTATGACACATGTTAACAATTATTAGAATCTAATTTTCAATATAACTTTTGATGTATTTATTATGAGAGAAAGTGAATATAGTTAAAAAACATTAAATATATTTTCTCATACTAATCTACTTCCAATTTTAATATTGTTTTTTTCTCTTTAATCCTCCTTTCATTTTTACTTCTACATTTTTTTATATTATTACTTCTGCAATTTTTTATATTTTTTTTTAAGAAAAGAATGAATGGATATTGTGTTGAATTTATTGTTAAAATATAATAGTGATTAGCGCTATTATATCTTTTAATTCGATTTATCCGTTTAAAATATATTAGTGCTTAACACTATTATATTTTTAATTAGGTATTGTGTTGAATTTAAATGACATTGTTAAAGACTTTAAATTGGAACTATTTTTATCCTTATAACACTATTTTATCCCTTTCACACAATTATATTTTATTTTTTATTTGTCATTGAAACTAATCACAATATTATAAAGAAACAAATAATAATACAAAAGAAAATGAGGAAGACATCACTATTAATATAATAGATATGTATTATCTTGAGTTTAGTCTTTTTTTTAAAAAAAAAAATAATATGAAAAAAATGCAAAAGTAATAATATAAAAAAATGTAGAAGCAAAAATTAGTTAGGAAGTGAAAAGACAAGGTTAAAATTGTAAGTAAATTAGTATCAAAAAACATATTGAATACTTCTTAACTATATTTACTCTCTTACATAATAAATACATCAAAAGTTACATGAGAAATTATATTCTAATAATTGTTAACATGGGCCCTAGGGTACAAATTAGAAAAATTGAATAACAAATAAGGATATTATTAATTATTAGATTAATAATGAGATATTTAAAATACTTATAATATATTTTAATAATATAAAATTTCTTGATATAATTGATTATATGTTTATGTTACAAATTATTAATTATATATTTAAATTATAATTATTATAATTATATATTTAAATTATAAATTTCTATAATTATATATTTAAATTATAAATTACTATAATTACATATTTAAATTATAATTTTTATATAATTAAATATTTAATTTTAAATTATATATTTAGATTATAATTTTCTATAATTGTATATTTAAATTATAAATTACTATAAATATATATTTAAATTATAATGAAGGAGAGACAAATGAAAGAGAGGTTGTGAAATGTGACAAAGAGAATTAGTGGGTACAATTCATTAATTAATTAAGGGTAAAACTTTAAAAAAACTAAATAGTATCTAAAAATAGGAGATTTTTTAAAAAAGCTAACTGAAATACCTTTTCAAAAACAACTAGTAGATAGAGGCGTCAAAATGGGTTAGCCTAACTCACATGAGTTGACCCACCACAAGTTGAAAAATAAAGAGTTTTTGAATTCTCACCTACCAAAATCTCATTTCATACCTACTTTAAAAAAAATAAAATTAAATGCCCACTTTACCCCTCTAACCCTAAACCCTATCTTTAAATTTTACTTTTCATTACATTTTACAACTACTTTTCTCTGCACCACCTCTCTCTTACCCTATCTGCCTTTCTTCTTCACCTTCGCTCTTACCCTCTCCCTTTCTTCTTCACCTTCTCTCCTCTGTAGCCACCAACCACCACTTGCCCCCTCCCTCCCAGCAGCTGACCACCATAGTAAGGGTTGGTTGTTTAAAATGAGAGATTTTTATTTCTCCGACCCCCCTAGAGAAGTAAAAAAATTTCAAAATTTTTTTACTTTTCTGGCGAGAGACTACCAAGAAGTTGCACTCGTTTTTAGTTTCGTTTTGTGTTGGCGATTTTTAGGTACAAAGTGGTTTAAGGTTTTTTACTTTACAAAACTATTATTTTTTTACTTTACAAAAATAAATGTATTAGAATTTATATTATATACATTAATTAGCAGTGTAAATAAATAATGACTGTTTATGAAATTTAAAGTTTCATCCCGATTATAAGTGAAATAAAAAATTACTAAAGTGGAAACTTTAAGTTTGATTAAAAAAAATCTAAGTTTCTTCAATGTATTATTCTTAGCAATTAGAAATTGAGAGAAATATGTTATAATAAATATTTAAAATTAAAACTTGAAATTTTAAATTTTAAATTTGAATGTTGAAACTTTAAATTTAAAAATTATAACAATAATTAAAAAATATTTATTTTAGGGTTTAAATTTAAAATTTTAAATTAAAAAAATATTTTGAAATTTCAAATTTCAAATAAATATTGTTTTAAATATGTGAAAAAAAATAGAATTTTAAATATTTATTGTTAATGATTTTATAGCTAAAGTCATTTAAAATTTAAAAAGATGTGTGTTGTTATTTTTGGGTTTTCGATTGAAAATTTATTTAGTGTTTTTTTTAGTTAATTTTTTAAGATGTTCTTTAGGTAAAAACATGTTATTTTATTTTTATTTTTTTATATTATTTATAATGCTTTTACATATATGACTAAGACACATGGAGTTGTTTATATTTTTCATGTCAATAACAAATGTGTATGGCTGAGTGTGTCTATACGTAGAAAGTGAATGCCGACACAAAATGACGTAATTGAAGATCATCCTCTTGTGAATGAAGATCCCTTGAGAATGGGTTATCCAGAGGACCAGAAGGTACTACTCTTTTATTATATTAATTTATTTAATTACATGTTTAGTATGCTTAGTTAATCAAATATTTGGTTTATGTAGCTCATTACATATAATATATTCATGTATTTAATTTATGAAATTTTTATTATAGTAATTTAATTTCTTATTTTTTATTTACATGTAGTGTATTCATATGGTAATTTAATTAAATATGTGGTTTATATAGTTCATTACATGTACTATATTCATAATTTAATTTATAAAATTTCTTATTTTTTTAGTACAATAATTTAATTAATTTTTAGTTACTTAATATATTATTTTAACATAGTTAATTAATTAATTAATTATATGTTTAGTATAATTAATAGTTTACACTCTTCTTGTAGGTTCGTTTTGACCTTAAATGCATAGCACACGAACGGAAACTACAGATAGTTTGAGAGTCTCACGTAGGAATTCAAGATTCAAGAATATGTTAGCCACTCTGGATTATTACTATTAGTTAGTTGCACATACGAGATAGTCGACCCAACCCTTATTTGTGCTTTTGTTGAGAGATGACACAAGGAAAAATTTAGTTTGCATCTACCTATCAGGGACATGACCATCACACTTGATTATGTGTCATGCTTGTTGCATCTACCAGTGATGAGTGTGTTTTGCAACTACGATTACCTGAACATAAAAACGAAAATTCTCGTTTTGATGGACTTGTTGGGCATATCATTGAAGGAAGCCTTTGACGAGGTTACTGCCTGTAGATGCGGGTTTGTACATCTATCTTGGCTAAGTGTATCAACAAAGATGTTCAACCAGCAGTTGGGAGCAAGCTGCTTGAGCATATATATTGCACCTTGTTGGATGCACCATATTTATAAACAAGAGCAACACATAGTCTGTGTAACATATTTGACGTTGTTTAGTGACCTTCAAGACACATTTGTAATTTTTGGGGTGCGGCTGCATTGACGCATCTGTATCACCATCTTGATGAGGCAAGCTACAACGAGACCAGACAATGTGTGTGTTACACCACTTTGATTTATGTTAATACTTTTTATAACATGTAGTATTTTTATACAATTTTTCATGCATTACATATAATTTATATGAGTATGTTAATGTTTTATGCAGACATAGGTCTACGAACACTTTTTGATTATTGGGGCAAGATCAATAGCCATTGGATTCGATCAGGCGAATCCCTGCACGTTGCATTGAAATGTTGAATACAGACAACAGTTGGACTATAACATCTAAGGCGGTTATATGGTCACTGTATGATGAACACAAACTTACACTTGAATACACACTCTTGGACTAGCTAGCATGTTCTCTGGCTAGATTCAGGCCGACGAATATACACAGTTGTATCTTCCTGAATGGGTTTTCCGACAATTTAAGATTGTCCAAAGAATTCTCATAGATCCTACATTTTTTAGATTGTAGACAACCACAGCTAAAGAAACGAGCGAGCAATAACTTAACCTTACACAACATTTAGTGTATGGGGTGACTATGGTGGTTAACCTTACACTTTTAAATCTAAACTCCATATAGGTTGATATTGTTAGAGTGTGATTCTATAGCAATAACTTTTCCTTATATAAAAGGTCTGAAGTTTGGGGTGTTATTGAGGTATATGACAACTTGAACTGCATTAACATATGGGGTGCTATTAAAATGAATCTTTGATTATAGGCAGATGCATGATATCAATAGCCCCTATGCTTATAAAGTAGATTTGGTTCCCATGGTCAAGTAGAATATGCCTCCACCAAGATCCAGGATAATATAAAAAAATGTCACCCAAAATGGCAGTGATTGAACCTTTACATATTAATCAGATTTTCATTTTCTCATATTTCTTCATCTGCAATTTTGCTAATCTTTGGCTGAATCAGTTAAAAACTTAAAATAGCACTGTCTTTGATGAAACATATAGTAACATTGAGGTGGAGGAAGATGAAAAATGCTTCTCTGACTAATTTTGTAGCTACTACCTGAAAATTGATAATTTTATTACATAGTGTATCTTTTTTATCTACTGGAAAAGAAAATAACACAGTTTGTATCTTATTCTGGTTGATTTTTATGGTAATTACATCCATAGAAAAAGGACCAAGTAGATGGCAAGAGCAAGAAAAAGGTTTTAGGTAGGCATTGTTTAGAGGCACTAAAATCAACAAGGATTTTATATAATGGCCTAAAACTAGGATCATTGGATCTATTTTGATTCCTTCCTTCAGTGGATTATTCAAGATTGTTTTCCACTGCCTTCACCAGAGGTTTGCTTGAACTTTCACACATTAACATGTGATGTTCCCCTTGTGGTAATTCCTCCACCAATCTTGAAAGTTTCTCAACAATTTCCCTTGCACTTGGTCTCAAAGAAGAATCTTCCTCCACACAAGCTCTTGCAATGTTGGCAAGTGCAACAGCTGCATCAAATGAATAGTTCTCCCCCAATGCACTATCTATCCACTCCCTTAGTTCATTCACATTTTCAGACACCAAAATGGACTTGATTTTATCTGTAAGCCAAATGCTTCCTTCTCCCTTCTCATTAGGCCTGCTTATAGGTGTTTGACCAGACAAAACTTCCAACAAAACCACCCCATAAGCAAAGATATCAATGCTTGGGGAAATTATGCCTTGGTGCACATATTCAGGTGCCAAATAACCAAGACTCCAAGAGGCAGGGTTAGTGGAATAGAAATGTGGGTCCTCAGTGTCATTCTCGACACAACCTGCCATACCAAAATTCCCTATCTTGGCACCAAATTCTTCATCCAAAAGGATGTTCCTGCTTTTTACATTTCTATGCACATAGCTTGGGTTCATTACATGGTGCATATACTGCAAGGCACTGGCCACATCAAGGCAGATTCTCAACCTTTGGCTCCATGTCAAGAAACAGTAGCAAGAGGCAATGAATTGATTCTTGATGGCTAATCCACCATGAAGCCAATCTTTCAATGAACCGTTTTTGGCATACTCAAATACTAAAAATGACTCTTCTTGCTCCTTCCATTCTAATATGCTTGTTCCAAGAAGCCTAAGTATGTTGGGGTGGTGGTGAAGTGCATCATGAAAAAGGCCAAGATCTATCTTTGAGACTACTTCAGCCTTTGTTCTTTTAATTGCCATGTTCTTCCCATTCAGACGACCATGATACACTGACCCTTCAATGTGATTGCTTGAGCTGAAACCTTCAGTTGCTTTTCTCGCATCTTCAATAGTGTATGTCTCCAGCAACATCTTCCGTGGTGTGGAGTCCACAATTTTCACATCAAGAGCATCTTGAGACCCTTCAAATGAAACTTTCTTGTCACTAGTTGAGGTGGTTCTCACACTTTGGTTCAGATGTTGCAGCTCCATGTCTCCTTCTTTGCTTGAATTCTCATCCTCCTTCTTGTGCTTCAATCTGATGAAGATAAAGGTTGCAGCAAAAGCAATGCAGACTCCAAGTGCAACCCCAGCCAGGCCAATACACAATTCAGTCTTCCACATTAGTGACTTCTTGTGTGGACTACTTGTCACTGCGATGCTTGTTGTGTGAAATCCAGAATTGGGTTCCTTGGGCTTAATCAAAGGACCAATGATAGGCTTACCATTAAGTGGAATAAGAATAGAGGTAAAGGGTGCAATATTTCTATTCCTAAGGCCTTCTGATATGTTATTAGAAGCAACAATAGCTTTTTTAGTAATATTGAACTTTGAGGCCAAATTAGAAATTGTATCACCTTCACTTACAGGATAAGAAAGCAGAAGCTTTGGTTGTGGTTTAACTTGAGAAGAAAAAGGGCATGCACATCTCAATGGGATAACCAATCTGATTTTGTCATCAAGGTTCCAAGGTGACACACCAGGGTTGTTGTGCCAGATAGCCTTGCAAGTTGTCAAGCCCTCTAGTGATTGAGCAATGTCATAGAAACTCTCTCCCTTAATGGTAGTTTTGGTTAACTCAGCCTGGTAAAAGCCACCTTTGCATTTGCACTCAATTGGTATCAAAATAGGCTGATCCTGGGAGAGGAACTCAGTGTCTACAGAGAATCCATTTGCTTGTGCTATCACAAACCTATTTAGTCCCAAATAAGAGGTGAGGTTGGAGAGAGAGGAATAGTAAGAGTTTGTGAGAAAGAGTGCAAATGTTTCACATTGGTTATGTGACACATTTTCAATGCAATGGTAGCCAGAGGCATCAGGTGAAGTTGTCTCACAACTTAACAAGTCTTTGCCCAATGAGGGGACAAACAGCCAAAGGAATAAGACCAAAGCCTTCATGTGAAATGCAATGATCATATCTACTGTGCCCATGACCACTCAGCAAGCTCTAACATGGAGTGGCCTATTAAAATAGAAGCCTCTTTTTTTTTCTTCTCTCTTGGAGAGTGAATATTTTGGATCTATACAAAATAACTAAGTGAAAGATAACAGAATTTTTCAAAGCTGTTTGGAGACAGAAATCTTGGGAATCACAAAGTTTATTTTGTATATTTTGACACTGCCTCCAGCTGTTCAGGTGACTATAGCAACACTCTTTTAACTGACTGCTTTTAGACCCTCCTCGGGCTTCAGACCTGCCTTTATATGCATCTACTTGTGCTTGTGAAGAAGGTCTCTCTTTAACATATCATACATATGCTGAAGATGAAAATTCTCCATTTCATATAATTTGTCACTTTGAATGTTTTACACGTCTTTGTCACTTCAAAATATCACAATAAGATGGTAAAATGGTCTAATTAGTTTTAATCCACTTTCTACTCACATTAAGTGAGATGAAATGGATGATTGTCCTATCAAATAAAGTTAGTTTTAAAAAATATGATTCATTCATTTATGGGTGGATAAGTTAATTGAGTTGAGCAGTAAAAAACGGTAATTGAGCTGTTAAAGATTTAAAAAATGAAAATAAGTTATAAAATAGTGGGTTAATTTTCTAAAATAAATTAAAAAATTAAAAAATAAAAAAATATTTAATAATCTATTCAATATGATAAAATGGTATATTAAAAAAAAGATAATTATGAATGCACCCCTCGAGATTGTTCTTTTTTCAAGTTTCATAATAGTTCGACAATGAAGATGAAAGATATATAAACTATAAAGTTTGAAAAATATAGGGGGTACATTTGAAATAACATACAAAACTTAGGGGGTACATATGCAATATCATACAAAACTTATGGATACATATGTAATAAATTTATGTATGATATTACATTGTTTTAGAAGGAGAGATACAACTGTAGTCTATAACGAGTACGTAAAAGTAAGTGAGTTCATGTAATTTAAAAAAATAAAAAGGAGTGCATCTGTAATTACATTAAACCTTAGGAGGTGCATCTAGAATTATCTCTTACAAAAAGTAGGTTGAAAAATATAATTCACTTGAGTGCACGGGTAGGGGTGTTCATCAGTTCGAGTCAACTTGACAAACCTGGTAAACTGAACCGAACCAATTAGTTTAATTTAGTTTTTTTACTTGATCGAGTCTGAACTCGATCCAAACTGACCATAACCGACTATGTTCTGTTCACTTTGTGATTTTCGCATTTCAAAACCATGACCTAACTCAAAAGTATATATATTATATTATTATTATATATTTATTTTATATTTTTAAGTTAGTAAATTTAGTAACTTATTTTGTTTAGGGATTCACATTTCAAAACCCTGACCCGTCACTATTTTATATTTTATATTTTTAAGTTAATAAATTTAGTAAATTTATTTTATACTTTAAATTTATACAATTTTTTGTTTGTATTGTGTTGTGTTGTTTTAATAGTTTAATTTAACTAATTTAGTATATATGAAACACTTGATAATTTTTTATAAAATTATGAATTTAGTAGACTAATTAATTCGACTAATTTTTAGGTATAACATTATTTTTTTACGATTAATGAAAAAATTTATTTTTTATTTTTTTGATTGGTTTTCACTGAAACCGAACCAAACCAACCCAATTATCATATGTTCGGGTCAGGGAAAAAAATTATAAAAAACCAAACCAACTTAACCCAATTAAAATTGAAGGAACCAACCCGAACTATGAACACTTTATGCAGGGCTGAATTGAGTTGTCAAATTTTTTAATATCAAATCTTCTATTCAATTTTTTTTATCATTAATCATTTAATCAGTCTGATATTACACAAAAACATTAAAACTAATAAGATAAAAAGCAAACTCTAATAAACTATAACTAACAATTAGGGTTTTCAAACGTAAAGATAATTTGACCGGTGAATCTGTCTTTTTAACCTCCCAAATTGACGAGGAAATCAGTCCTTGGTAATTATAAATATATTGTATATAAATTTGGTCTTAAAATATTTTAAATAGTGTTTTGAAACATTTGAAAAGTATTACCTAAAACGTTGAAAAGAATTAGAAAATAACATACTAAAAATTATTTTTTAAGTACCTAGCGACTATCTTTAACATTTTCAAGGACGACATTAGGTTTACTTTCAAATTGACAAGTCATAAGATGATTAAATCCCCCTTATCATCTTTAGCACGATAATTACATTTTTAGTTTTTAATTAATGGACTTTTTGGAAAAATTTATTGTTTATCGTAATTTATGTAATTAACATTCCGTATTTAAAAATTTATACTATCTCCTTTCCTGAATATAAGACACATTCTAATTCACACTTAGTAAAAAAGTTAGTTGATTTAGTTGAGTGCATTTAAAGTTAAATTTCAAAATTACTCTTAACTTTATTGAAATACATCACACTTGTCTTTTCATTAATTGTTTTCCATGTTATTTATTGTAAAGTAATTAAGTGTATTTTAGTCAAAAATTAATTAATGCACAAGATAATTTAAAAAAATCTTATAGAAAACAATAAAGAAATTATAAAATTGTGTCTTAGAAGTCTTAAAAGAAAAAAAAATTATGGGATGAAGGAGTAAATACAAAAAGGATAAAGATTAGTTGATTGACTAATTTATGTATTAAGTCCATGCAGACCATCATTAACTTTAAAATAATGCATAGCCTTTTAAAAATATCTAAATACGACAATGTTAGCAAGGTTGAGAACCTAGGGGAGAGTAGGATTAATGACTTAATTGTCCAAGTTCATGACTTCAGACGAGTGTATTTACACAAATTAATATTTATTAGTCCTCTGATTGGGAGAAGGGTTAGACTAGGGGAAGAAATGGTCCCCATGGTTTCAAAAGCTACTTGATATGAAGCACATGGTTTCTATGCCACCCTATATATTTGCCTCATTTGGGGTTGTACAATGACTAGCTAATAGGTCTCTTTTGAAATGTGTTATGTCCTGTTGCAAATATTGCAATGAAACAAGGGGTTTTAGATATTAAGGAAAAAGTTACTTCCATGAAAAGAAAAATCAACTATTTTCTTCAATTTAAAAGATATAACTTACTAGAAATATGGTGGTGAAGGCAATCACTAAAAAATTGGACATTTGGTTTGGTTGCCATAATTATCTCTTAATAAATTTTCTCATGAGTGTAATGTTATGTAAGGAAGAGATTAATAATATCAAGCTTATTGTGCTCAAGATTCCCAATAGAGTTAATTATTGTTTTTGACAATTATTAATCTGAATTAATAACATGATTAAAAAATTGAAATGTTTGGTTGATTTAAATATACTTTTCTAAGTTTAATTTTTTCTAGAGAAAGAAAACAATTTTAACTTTTTTTAAGAGATAATAATTTTTATTTATATATAAGTTAATTATAAGTGTTGATAAAAAGCTTATCTAAATGGATCTTAAACAATTACCACTAGCTAAATAAAAAAAAAAAAAGATTACCTTATTTTTTTTCTATATACTTCAATCAAAAAGTTGACTATTCAAGAAATTTTTAGTTTTATTTTATTTTTAATAGCAACAAAACACCAAAACATGCATGTAAACAGTCAAGACATAACCAACGGGTCTCCCATCAATGCAAAAGAAGCTTACATGGATAGCACTATGTCTCCTAAGTACATGAAACTTTTACATATAAAAGCAAAGACATAGCTGGACTTTGCTAGAATGAAAGATGAGAAGGGAGTATACAGATTATGGAGAATATAATCGTGAAGCAGTGTGGATAGAAATGATGCAAGTAGTGGAAAGTATAAGGGCTAATGAAGAGCAGACAAAGGAAGATTAACTATAATGCACGGTAAAGTTAAGGCATGAAAGAAGGGCTAGGCATGGATAGGTCCCAGAGATAATTTATATCCTAAGTTGACCACTGCCACTACCATGGAAAAAGATTGCCCACCGTCCATCCCAATTAGCCACATTGCATCCAAACAACCCTTATCTCAATTAGTATAACTAACCAAACTTTCTTCATCAGCTCATCCTTTCCAATTTTTGTGTTGTTATTTGTGCATTAGCACCCTGAGAACAGTAGAACACCAATATTAACATAAGTGTCTGCTTATGAATCCATATTTTACCTTTCTTGAGTCTATCTTATATAATATCACTCATTTAGTTATTATGATTATATATACATTTTAGGGTATATGTTTGTAAAAATGTTGGTGTGGATTCATCTAATATCTCCTAATGTGTTTATTATTTGGAACATGTGAAACATTTGTTCAAATGGATAAATAAAGAGTTTAATTTTAATACCTTTACATGTAAAAGAATTTTATAATACTATTCAATCACAACCCTTCATGTATAGCAAGTTTGTTTACTTTATTAATCAATACTTTAAAAGTTATATAAAGGGTGAGTTATGATTGAATTACAATGCTAACACTGTAATGCATGAGCTTTTTTCTTTAAATAAACACATATTCTGTGTTTGGTTTTCAATTAGCACACATTTCAAAGCACCTTGAACTCAATACATGTGAGTAATGTCGTCAGAATGAACGTTTATTTGGAGCTTCTCAATTGAAAATCAAAGTATCAAACACACATTTAGTCAGTCAATAAGTCCTTAAATAGTTAAATGTGTATTTCATTGGTCATATTCACAAATTCCATCATTCTATGTCCAATATGAACAAAGCAGCAGCTTTTAAAAGACTAATCTCTTTGTTTACTTTTCATTACTTTTGATAATTGGAGTTGGCTTGAATGATTAAAGCTACAATTTTAAAATTGGGTGGTTGGTTCTTAGAACTATGCTATGCATGATGATGTATACTCCTTGCTTGTGAAGTATGGAAAATGGCAAGGATACAAAATACAGAATAGATACTTATACTAAGATACAATATTTGGAGGGTTTTGTTGTGATTTAAATTGTCGTGTTGTTTTGTGTTTGATTCAAGCATTTGATACGTGTGTCATTTCTCTTCTTTTGAACTATCTCGTTGCTTCTAGGAATGAGAGACAAAAAATAATGTATATCTGTGGTGTTGAATAGGTTAAGGATTGTGATGAGGTAGGCCTCTGGTTCTGAACCTATACATTTGAAGGTATTCTGAAATAGAAAACTGGATGTGATTGGTACTTTATCTGCAACAAGGAATAACGTAACGAAATTCTGGTGAATGGCTTGGCTGAGATTCTCAGACCCATTATTTGAGTACCAACTTTTAGGCTAACTTGGATTCAGTGAAGTCAAAAAGTAGTGGAGTGTTCAATAGTAGAGAAACAAGGATTCACGGGTATTAAAATATTTTCCATGTATTCATTCCCCTACACACTTTTTCAAGAACTAGTAGAATAACGGAAAGAAAAATTGTGGCTTTTGATTATGCAACTCAGGAACAAGCTTTTAAACATTTGCTTAGTGGTTGCCATCATATCCATTTACCCTGGCCCCAAGACTTGACAACACAGCATAATTCATTGTGTTATTCACAGCACCAGTACCCTGACTGCTCTCTCTTTCTTTCTCTGTCTCTCTCTGAATGTACTTTTTGCACAAGATGTTCATCAATATTATCTTGATGACTTGTTAGTATAACTTATTTTTAGGTTAGAGACCACAGATCTTTTCCTACTACTGGATTAGAGACTAAGTAGGTTTGATTTCGTGTTTGAAAATTGATTTTAGATAAATTTTGACATGTTTGATTTTACGTTGAAAAAAAATTAGTTGACTTTGGATTGGACTTCATTTTGGGTTGAAGCAATTTAGAGTAGTTTTTACTCTTAACTTGCTTTTATAATAAAAGCATTCAAATATAAATCACACAATTTCAAAGTTAATTTTAATCATAATTAAACACTCAAATAAATACTAACCCAAGAAAATTTTACATGAGAAAATTAAACAAGTCCTAATAAATAAATCATTCTCTCACATGTGAACACACTGGGATCTTACACCAAGATACATATCTAAATTGACCTGTACAAACTTGATTTTGAATAGATTGATTTTACAAAATTGATGTTCAATAGATTGATTTTACAAAATTGACGTTCGTTAAAAGTGATTTGAAATTATGTGATTTATGTTTGATTACACATTCAGAAATTGATGTATATGTGTTTGGATTGATATATGCAAAAAATAATTTTGAATAGAATTGATTTTACAAAATTAATTTTAAAATTATGTGATTTATGCTTAGATACAGATTTGAAAATTGATTTCCACTCAAAATGACGTTTAGAAACTTGTTACAAAATTAATTTTGAGTATATATATGTTACTATTATCATAGTTGACTTTAATCCAAGGTGAAAGTAACTCCCACATTATTTTGGTGCTACAAATTGATTTTGCGAATGAACCAAACATGTCGATCAATGCCTGAAATCATGTTTAAAGTAGTCAAATGTGGATCCAACCCCTTCCGACTGGTATCCAAACACGCACTGTGTCAACTCTAGATTATTGTTATTTTTTTATTCTAATAAAAACAATAATAGTGTCATGTCCAGAACTAAAAAGGTATTTATGATTTCATAGTATCAGAAAAATACTTCACAGAAAAGTCATCCATGGTGGGCATGGCCGAGTGAGAAGGAAGGGAAAATAAAATTCTTCCCTTCAAGAACATCAGATCCTGGAAAAGAATTAACAAATAAAATATATCTTTTCTTCAAATGACAAAAACTAATTTGGAAAGTAGAAATAAATTTCAAATTGTTATCATTCAGCCTATTTTCTTTATTTTATTTTCATTAAGGTTTTGGTTTTACATCAATACCAATTTGCTTGATGTTTGCCAAAGCAACTACAAAAATAAGGCATAAGTCTCAAAAAAGCCATAAAATTGGGTCACGCAAACTGAATTCTGTGGCATTACCCCGAGATGAATATTACTTGTTTTCCCCTCACATGACGTAGAGAATGACTACAACTCACTTTAAAAGCACGTTTGTTCCATATGAACAAAGTATGGGGTCTGAATGAATGACATAATAAAGCGTGCACATGCACGTGAGAACACATGCTACCCACTGTTCTCGGTAGACAGAAATTTGAGTTGATTTTGGGAGTAGAAAGAGACAAACTCAATCCTTAAGACACTTCTAATTTGTTGTGTCAAGAATAAGGACAGTGACAAAAGACTTAAATGAATAAATTCAGCTAACGAGGATGATTTGGCACAAATCGTGCCATAAAACAAATCCAGAGGTGTTGTAGAGTTAATTTTAATTAGGCTTCATCCATCCAATGATGCAAAGACATTGTAGGTAGGAAGATTGGGAGCTGAATCATGTGATCAACATCCATCTAATCAAGAGATTTACATACATACTACAGTGCATGTGCCAGAGTGCGCTGATAAAACAAGAATAATTGGTGCATCATTCAAATCCCAAACAAAAACAAGCACTTTGGTGAATCCTGTGACGTATAACTATGACAAGAGTTTACTACAACACCTCACACCCACCCAAATGAGTTCAGCATATGAACTTTAATAAAGAAACTAGACCGGATAATTAGTGTTTTGAATGAAAAGGAAGCATTGAATTGACATTTGACACAAGTGTCCATCTGCATAGTCATCAATTCAATTGATATTACTGATTTCACACTATCAGTAATATCATATAGGGCCAGCTGAAACAAACATTAGAATCAACCTAGTGGTGGGAGATTAGGATCATTACCTTCCTGACATGTGTTCAATTTCTACAGATCAAAGAAAAAGAATAGTCTATACGAGGTCTTAAGTTTGAATCCCATAGCCGTCATTCTGTGTGTGTGTGTTACTAGCTGAATAAGAAACTAGTGACATGATTTTGTGCTTGTGCAAATGCTTAGTTACTACAACCATACGAGGCACTCTCTTGTCTACACATAATGTAAAATACTAAGAGTGGTTCAAAATTAAATTTAAACGTAACACTATATGTTCTTTAGCAAATGAGTTAGGTGACAGCAGCATCTGTCATCCCCTTTTTGTGCCTATTATAAATGCATACTTCGTATATTACGAAGAAAGATTACCAAGTCACTTGATATTTTATTCAATTTATGAAAATGTTAACATTAAGCATTTTGATTGTGCGAAGTCGTGAAGTGTACTGCAACTTAAAACGACAATTTATTTTTACTGTATCAAGGTTTGCGGGCTTTCTCAACAGAATTCCTCAGTAAGGATATTACTTGAGCTGGCTCAGGGGCACCAAACACTGAACTTCCAGCAACAATGCAGTTTGCCCCTGCTGTTGCGGCCACGTCTATGGTTGAAGGCCCTAAACCACCATCAACCTGCAATTGAAATTGAACATGTTTCAAATGTTTTAAAAATAATATTATTACTAGTGTGCAGGAGCATGCTAACACAAGCATTTAGGGTCTATTTGGATAAATAACTTAATTAAGGGGCTTTGTTTGGGTAAAGCTCTCCAATAGCCCTTATAGAAAAGAAAAAAAATAAACGGAAAAAAAAAATTCTCCATAAATTGAAATGAGCTTATGCTTAAGTTAATTTGTAGAAGTTCTCTCATTTTAGCTTCTCCAAAAATAATTTTTTAACTCGTGCACAAGTTAGTTTTAACTTATGAAAAAGTTTTTCATATTTTTCTTTTTTTTTTTTTTTCTCTATAAGTGCTTTTAAAGAAGTTTACCTGAATAAACACTTACTGAATAAAACCCTGTTTGCTTAAACTTCTCAATAAGCATTTATAGAAGAAAGAAAAATTAATTAAACTTCCCCTGTGAATTAAAATTAGCTTATGCTTATAAAAGTTTTCATGTAACTTCTCCAGAAACTTATTTTAACATTCTGTATTGGCTAAGTTTAACTTACTGGAAGAAGCATAGTTCATTTTATGTTTTTGTTTTCTTCTCCTAAAAGCACTTAGGGAGATAAGGTTGGACTGTTATAAGTTATCAGTTGTTTTCATAAGCTATTTTGAAAAGCTTTATTGAAATAAGCTGAAAATAACTTATGAATATAGCATAAGTTAATTTTATAAGCTTCACCAAACAGTTGCAAAGTGTTTGTCAAAGATAAGTCCCAATAATCTATAAATATGTTCTTCTAAATGAGTCATTAATCATCTCCAATCTCCATGAACACAATAATTGAGCACTTTGAATGGAACGTTTTGGTGAGAAACCTATATACAAAGGAAGTTGAAAGTGACAATGCAACAGGAAATAAATAAAAGGCCACTGTTCTTTTTCTTAGAGAAGTCACGAGAACATAAAAAAGTAAAATTCGAAAGATTTAACAAGTTCAGGAATGAAGCAAGAAAAATTATCAATTATCTACTGTGTCTACAACCATGAAAAAATATGCACTTCTAACTTGACGGGAATGAAGTCAAAGACAAATAAATATGCTGAGATACCTCTATGTCAAGTGATGGATACTTCTTCCTAAGTATACGTACCTGGTATGAAAAATCAAAATGAGAGAAATAAAATTAATGAAAAAATAGATACAATTTGCATAATTGACAAGTGATCAGTCACTAGGCAAAACATTAGAACGAGTGATTATACTTTATCCATCATCTGTGGCATAAACTTTTGTCCTCCAAATCCAGGTTCTACAGTCATCACAAGAACCATTTCCACGGGATTTTCAGCTTCCACCTGTGAAAAGAACAAATATTATCAAACAGAAAAGAAACGAAACATCCTCTTGCAAAGAAGAGAGCTTCTGGTCAGAGATATAGTATCTGTTCTCAAGTTTATGCACAAAGATTCAACATACTCATCAAAGATCTAATAAAATTAAAAATTCAGCTATACAGCTATGACTGTATGAGAACTGGAGTGAGGAAAATACATACCAGAGGATAAACCTCTTCTATGGGGGTCCCAGGCTTTAATGCTACACCAGGCTTCATGCCATGTGACTTGATTCTTTGGATAAGTTCTTTCCAGTTATCTATCCACAAGAATCACTTTTAAGGCATAAAACAATATATTGTATATAAGGCTGGCAGAAGAAAACAGCATATGAGGAACACAAACCAAAAGAAGGAAGTACAAGGACCAACTTTTTGATGCCTCCACATGAAATGTAAAACCAGAAGCACCAGCTTTTGCCAACGGTTCAACATAATCAAGAGGATTTGTAACCATAAGGTGACAATCCAAATATGCCCTGCAAGGGTTAAAGATTACTGATTAAAATGAACCATATTATCATGCAAATATGCAAAAAATTGAAAAATAATTTCTGCATTAAATAATCTAAATCAGAGTAATAGGAAGATCGTTACTCTGTGTGCTTTCTCAAACTTTCAATAACTGGAGCACCAATAGTTAAATTGGGCACAAAATGCCTGCATGAAATACAGGGAAAGGGAGTAAAGGAAAGGAAACCGGTATTTAATGGCCAAACACAGGGTCACAAAGATAGTAAAGTTCCATAATAGACAAAATTAAGCATGCACGAGGTGACTCATCCTCCATAGCAGGACCAAGTCAAGTTGACAAACAAAATCCCCTTCCAATTACTTTGAAATCAATCATTAATGATGAATAAGAACTAGCACCCAAACACAAGCTTTAGGCTTTACACTTCATATCCTTGCAAGCAGAAGCTTGAAAGATAAATATTGCCAAGCGCAGCCAGTGTCCTAATTTCCTTCAATTAGGTGATCGTCCAAGATCCAGTTCAATACAAGTACAATTAAATGCCTAAATTGCTGTCCATTCTGCGTCAATTATATATCGAAGGCATTCTGCTAAATGTAATACAGTACAAGAGAATTTATTTGTTTCAAAAGCAAAGAAATGGATGACAGGTAGAAAATTATGATTCAATTCAGAAATCCATAGCCAGAAAATAGCCTTGAGATTGAACAGTTTCAGCATTACGTACATGTTTATATGACTAATTGCCAAACAACGACTCGATGAACAGTTTCAGCATTAGCTACGTGTTTAGATGAAATAGTTAGCTATAAGCATTTAAAACGCTATAAAAACAGGATAAGATGGGAAAAAATTCTGTCATGGCCTGAACCAAGTTTATGTACTATTCACAAAAGATATGAATATAAAAATTAGGGTAACTAAAAAAGCAATAATAACAAAGAAGTACAGCACTATACAGGTAGTTGATATAGAAAATTTACAGAAGAGAATTCAGCACTGTCTTCAAATGAATAGTACCATAGCAGAACCTATGTTGAGAGCATGAGGTTGCTATGATGTTGTTATTGTTATCGTTGAACATGACAGAAGATTGGCATCCTCTGTCTTCAAATAGATCAGTTTTATTGATAAGCTTGATTAATATTCACCAATAACTATACTGATATACTCCAACACAACAATTCTTATCCCAAGTGATATAATAAGATTATCACATGAGAGAATACTAAAGGGAAAAATTTGTTTCTAATCCTTATACTTTCGGCCAAACTTGGTCAAGTATACTTTCATATCAATGAATTCATATAAAGAAGGACTAAATCCACCTAATTTTTTAAAGTTTGAGGACCAAATTCATCGATATGAAAGTACAACAACCTAACTCAACTTTGACAAAAAGTACAGTATTAAAACCACATTTTACCCTTGAATAAACTAAAGAGTAGAGTATTATTCAATGTTAAACCAACCCAAACCTCCAAACCTAGAAGTAAATTCACACAAGAATGAGCCAAAACAGCTGCAGATTGTTAACAGGCAGTCAAAACTTGCAATTTAATAATAGTCAGAGAAAATAACTACGACCCATTGTCCTTGCAAATGGATAATATTAACTGGAAAAGAGAACAAATTGAAATGCAACTTAAAAACCCATTGAATTTGGAAGTAATAGCAATCTCAGGAGTAATTCCATACCCATCCTGCAAATGAACCACAAATGAAAAATATCAGGAACCATGATTGCAAACGAAATTAAGCAATTCATAACAATAGTAGTGCATAGTTGGTTTCACATTGCAGAATTGATTATGGACCCATAATAGATTTCACATAAATTTTTATATAGTGTGTGCTTGGTTTCACCTTTAAAAATTGATTCTAAACTCAAGATTGATTTCAGACAGATTTTGACATGTTTGGTTTCGTGCTGGGATAGAATTCAAAATTGATTCTGAATCTAAAATTGATTTGTATTATCAAAAACTTTACACTAGATTTTACTTTCAACTTTCTCTCATAATAAAAGCATCCAAACATAAATCAAATAATCTTAAAATCAATTTTAATCATAATCAATTTTGACAACGTCCATCCAAACATGCACATAGTTTCCATTGAAAAAGAATTCAAAATTGATTCTGATCCAAACTTGATTCTGGATTGAAGTAACTTGGAATAACTTCTACTTTGGATCATGGTTATCAAACTCTCGAGTTAATTCTTCAACTCTTACAATTTAAGAGTCCACTTACCCTGTGAGTTGTGTAAACTCTTTTTTTTTTAGTAAACTCGACATAGACTCTGATATAAATCCAAAGGGGTTGGATTTGTTTTGCGGATCTATCTAGGTTGGAAGGGATAAATGACGCCACTTCCAAGGATGAAAATGGAAAGGATGAAAATGGTTTAAGGGATAAATGACGCCACTTCCAAGGATGAAAATGGAAAGGATGAAAATGGTTTAAGGGATAAATGACGCCACTTCCAAGGATGGAAGATAAGTCATATGACGCCACAAGGGTAGTGATTTACCCTTGATAAGTCTAGCATAACGCCACAAGGAAGATAAGTTCTAAAGAGAAATTCATTTCTCACCAAAGGGTAAAACCCAAATATAATTTCACTAATTCAATGGTTGTTCTTTAAGTACAATTCAGCTCCTATTTATAGAACTAGGTGGCTATTCAAAATCATAACTTCTAAAAGAAAAACTAAATACTTCATTATCATGCAATTTTTACATATGATTAATTGCATGTTACATTAATTCTTAAATTAATGAAACGTTACAAAAAATGAAAAGTCATTATTTTTTGTATTCATATCAGACTCTATCCGAACTTTGTACACTATCGAGTTTACTATCGAATCCTCGAGTCAACAAATCAAATGCGTTAGTTGATAATGTATTACTACCGAGTCGTCGAGTTAACAAATCAATTTAATAACCTTGCTTCAAGTATTTTTACACTAAATTTTACTTGTTTTATAGGTTAAATATTAGTTATTAATTTGTTAGTTTTTTGTTAAAAGAGTGATTCAAACTCACGACCTTTATGTGTTTCTACTTTAGTCGCACACCAACATAAATTACATAATCTAAAAATCAATTTTCGATTATGAAAAAATCAACATAAATTACACCAAAATCAACTTTGTTAACCCTTATTCAACCACACATTTGGTTAACAAATACACATTCTTTCAAATTTGGTGAACAAAGGAACAAAATTGCAAGAAGTTAAATTGTGAAAAATAGAAGAAAAGCAACGAAGAGGAATACCATAATGTCCATGTGGAGCCAATCGGCGCCGAAGTCGACCATGCGCTGAGCCTCGGAAGCCAAATTGGCGAAGTCGGAAGAGAGCATCGAAGGAGCAATTTTCGGTGTCACTTCCATTCTTTCTTTTCTTTTCGCTTCAACTTTCTACGGCCGTGTTTGGTGGCGACTAAACGAGCTTCTCTTATTCCGTTGCTACTTAACAGTAACGCTACGGTTGTTGAAGCTTGACTTTCACGTTTTAGTTGCAAATTTTGACGCCACCGTACACACCAAACAACTTAACTTTAAGCCTTTGTCTTTTCAATTATTAGATAGTGTTTTTGGATTAATTTTACGGTAACTTACAAACTCCTGTTCCATGGATATCATAAAAGTTAAAGTTATAATCTGCTTCATTTTTTTAACTTTTTTATTTATCTATTATGAAAATAATTGCCTTAACTGAATAAGTAATAAATGTTAATTTTAATGCTTTTGGTTTTATTAAATTTTAAAGTTTTATTTTGATTATTTATGATTTTAAAAGTTTTATTTGGAGGGTGTGCGAGATTACAACAGAAGCGTGAGCAAAGTTGGACGAATCTACGAATGTAGGATGCAAGACAAAGGAGAAGGTGTGCATCGTTCGATCACCAAACAGAGAAGCTGCAAGACGAAAGAAGAGGTGTGTTGCAAAAGAGGAGGTATGTCTAGATTTCAAGTCAACATGAACGAATGAGTGAAGGAGAGACTCAGAGAAAAGTAGTTTTAACTCTTTTTTTTTACCTAAGGTCATTTTAGACATTTTCACATAATTGTAGAGATGCAAGGAGAAACATGGAGGTGCAGCAGAAATTCTCCTTGAAGTCCTTGGGCCTTGAAATGTGGGTTACATCATGAAGCAAAAAAAATCCACCCCTTTTACTTATTTTCACATCATTTCAATGACCTTAACCTATAATAAAACACAAAGTTAGATAGTTTAACATTAAAACATAACAAGACATAAAATCCAACCTAATATATTCTAAAAAACAACTAATTTTAGATTTATCACCAAGACTAAGAGCTTGATTGATTTGATTTTGTTTTTTAGTTTTTGAAAAGAGTTTTTAAGAATAGTTTTCAAAAACTGTTTTCGGGAAGAAAAGAAAAAAAAACTTGTTTGGTGAGTGTTATTTGAAAACTATTTTGAAGATGTAAAAATGGAAAAACTTGTTTATATTTATTAGAATTTCATTAATGAAAAACAAAAAACAGCATATTCTGATTATATTTTGAGTTTTCAAAATAAAAATAGAAAACTGAAATGTAAAACTACTTTTAGTTGTTCTTGTTTTTTAGTTTTTAAAAACTAAAAACCCAGAACTGTTTTTGAAAACTGTTTTCAGAAAACACTACCCAAACAAATTTTTTTGTTTTTAAATACTAAAATATTGAAAACAGTTTTATAAACTATCGCCAAACAAAACACTAAACATTTTAAAAAATAATTTATTATCTTAAATTTTATAAGTTCGACGTCATACCTTTAAAACAAAAGTATTCAATAATAACTTTTAATTTATAAATAACCCACATAACCAAACTTATATTTTTCCTAAATATAAAATAAGAACTTATAGTTACCTATAATTTAAGAACTAAAATTTAATTATAATAATCCGTTCATAACTTCATGACATTTATAAAATAAATTATAGTTATCTTATAGTAACAACAGTGTAGGAATTTAAATTCAAAACATATTATTTAGCTTTTGAAAATGTTTACTCAAACTTATTATCCTAGGTATCATTTATTGGAGAATGCTCAACCAGGGAAGAACCACTATGGATAGTGTAAAATTTTCTCTTAATATTTAATGGAGATGCATATTCAGGTTTATGAGTATTTAATAAACGTCTTCAGACCTTTTGAAATTTGTCTTGTAAATTTTTCATCGAATGTCAAACTTAGCTTTGGAAGACTAAACCAATTTTTTTTGACAAAATATTTGTTAATATTTTGATATTCATATGTGTGTGATAACCCGTTAAACTATATATTATATATTTTTCACCAACTACTCATTTGTTATTTGTTTTTCCGTCAGTTTTATCAAAGAGTTTTAAACGTTCATTCTATAATTATGTACTTAAACTTCTCATTTAAATATTGTCTTTTTCAATGAATAAGAAACATTAATGAAGATGAATTAATAAAATTAATTAAAAGTATATGGCAAGACAATTTAATGAATTTCACCCTTTATGCATTAAAACACATATTCTTCATTCGAATGATATCATAGCATTTTTCATTGAATACTAATGTTATCATCTGCTTTACTTTTACATCTTTTACCTGAAAAAATGTTAGAAGGATAGTTTTTTGTTTTCATTAACCAAAATAGGGAACTTATTCATTTTTTGACTTAACATTAATTAATTCAAATTAGATAAATATTACTATAAAAATTAATATAAAATTGAACTCCATGTTTTATTCCTTAAAACCGTCGACAAATCTCTCAAACCAGTGGTTTTGAATCTTAAATTTTATATCCAGTAATTAATTTATTTAGCTATTATAAAATATTATTTTTCTAATTATTTTTTGTTCCAAAAAATAAAAATGGATAGAAACCCTATATGCCCAAAATTTATAGGTTGTACATCCAGCAGCACCTGTGGACCTACTAGTAAGCCCAAAATTTATTTCCTCAGACCAAGCCCAAATTTCTTTACTATCGAACTTTATTTTATTTATTTTTTAGTCAAATTGAGCTCAAATAAATTAAATAAATACCAAATGAAAATTTTTAATGAAGGTTCCTAACATTATTTCTACCTTAGAAAAAAATTTTCGTAATTTATTTTGATCCCTATAATTTATTATAAAAAATTCAATTTTGAAAATATATTTTAAATTATTATTAATAACAAAAAACTTAAGTCTATCAAAAAATAAAAAAAAAACAAAAAAACTTAGAAAAATCATAATTATTTAATTTAAAATTATTTAAATACATATATCAAACTTCAATAATATCATTACATAATATTTTCACGTAAGACATATTTTACGTTATAGAATATAAAACAAAAAATTAGTCAAAATCGCATTTTAATTAGACTATGGAAATATATTTTCCAAGTTTTTTTTTTTATATTTCGGACTCTGCAATGAGTGTAAGTTAGCAAAAATATAAGAGAATGATTGAATTGTTTTCTAAAATTTTTTTGCTAAATATTTTCGCAAAGAAGATGTATCCGTTTAAAAAACATCTTTTGATAAAAGAGACTTATAAACAAGGTGCAGTTTATAAACTACTTTGTGAGAGTTTTATCAAACTATAAGACAATTCATTGGCAAATAGATAAGGATGAACATAAGCTTTTTGTATTGGTTTGTCTTAATATCAAGAATACGTCGAGTCTTTTAGTAGTTATTAATATTTTTTTATCTTTCTTAAAGATACAAATAATTTTTTCAATTCTTTAAGTAGAGTGTATGATAGTCTCTTTAAGCTCACACCTAATATTCTTTTAAATAAAATCTTTTAGGCTCTTTTCAAAATTGTAAAATTTAGAGGTTTATATTTTATAGGTTTCAAAGACTTACAAAATCTCTTAACAGATGGGTAATTGGATATGAACTAAAGCCCACGTCTACTTTCAAGATATAAAAATAATAAGAGGTTGAAATCTATAAGCCTTTTAACTCTACGCCTTTTTGAAGTTATAAAAAAAAGTTGTAGAAAAGATATTCATAAAGATATTTTTCCTTGTATCTTCATGTCTTTAAGTATTTATAGTTTTAATCAAGAGTATTCATCACTTCAAATCGAAATGATAAACTTGGTGATCTAAAGCAAATATTTTGGTAAATAATTATTTCTCTTAAACATTCACTCATTCTCTCTTCTATAGTATATTATCATCAATTTTTCTCTCTTTTATCTCATAAGCATTAATTTTTCAAACCCTCTTCTCTCTCATTTTCATTAATATAGAATGTTAATATAATTATAAATAATAATTATGTATAATAATTTTATAAAAATTAATGATGGTGAGATAGGAGAGAGAAAAAGTGATGATAATAAACAATAGAAGAGAGAATGAGTGGATGTGTAAGAGAAATAATTATTTACCAAAATATCCCTAAATTAATTTATTTTAACAAATGAGGTAATTGGTTATTTTGTCTAAAAAATTTGGTGAAAATGCTAACATACTCTGTACCCCTCCCCTCTCCCAAGGCCTCGAGAGATTGAAGCTTGGCATACTCGACATAGCTCAGAGCTTGGCATACTCGGCACCTGGCCCAACAAAGGCCCATTTCCCTAAAAAAGGTAGATAATTCTAAACACAAAACCCCTCTACTTCTTACCGTCTTTTCTTACTTGAGCATCAGAGTCTCTTTTGCGTATACCACTGTCTGAGGAAGCTGTTAGCGTTCCAGACAAGGGAGGTTACGAGGTTCTACCGGAATTTGGTAAGAACATACTCCAACTAAAAAAGAGGTGGGAGTATATTAACAATCCATATATATATATATATATATATATATATATATATATATATATATATATATATATATATATATATATTAAACTTAAAAATTGTTAATGTTTTGTCTCACTCTCCACTTGAAAATCTTACTCACAAATTCATTGTTCAACTTTGAACTCTCAACACTCACAGTCTCACACGAACTCTAGTCATCGCTTTCTCTTGTCTCTCTATCCACTAGGGCATTGTTGGTCACTTTCTTCCCAAACTTTTCTCTACTATGTTTCGATAAGTACTTTTCTTTTTTATTTAGACGTGTTAGAGAGTCTTGGATGTCAATATTATTAACATGTTTTCCTAATACAATATGAAATTCTTTATAAGGTCAAATTTTATTGTCTTTGAATAATCTAAAAAGACTTTAAAATTTCTTATTACATCTTTTAGTTGTAAGTGAAATGATATTAAATTATTTATTATCCACTGAAGATACAAAGGAAGCTGTGATCACATTATTTTATGTTAATTTTTTTTATAGAATTTTTCAAATTCAAATCAAATCAACTCAATTATCATTAGTTTAACCTAGCTCAAATTAAAAAAAAAAATCAATAATCCAAACCAATGGACTTTTGTGACTCAAATGTGCGTCTTGTAATGGGTATGGACTAAGATTCCTTGAAACATTTAAGAGTTTTTTATTTAACACCTACTCATTTTTTTCATTTTCCACCTATTGGTGGGAAAAATACCAATATGTCCTTTATCTTTTCTTCTTTGGCAGTACATTGCCAAGAAGGAAAAAAATTTGCCGCCGTAGAAGCAAAAAGTCACGCCTCCATTGGATGCATGGGAGGTTGTTGACCGGCAGCCCATTAGTTGCATGTGAGGTGGTTGACTACGATCAATTGGCTCATTCGGGTGGTTGCATGGGAGTTGGTTGAATGCACGAATTAAAATGTAATGCAAATTTTCATGTGTTCCTATTGGTTGAATGTAAGGTAGAAAAAAAATAGTTTCATGTGTTCCTATTTGTTGCATATAAGGTAAAAAAAAATGCAAAGTTTAATGTCTCTTATTGGTTGCATATAATGTTAGGGATAAAAGTTGCATGCATGTTAAAATTTGCATGTTAGGTTTTACAAGTTTTTAACTCGTTGCATGTTTTAATTGATTTTATAATTGGTTTTATAATTTTAAATGCTAAACTTGTTTTTTAAATAAATTATTCAATATTAAATTTATATAATTGAATTTATTTTTAAAATATAAATTTTTATGAAAATTTTATAAATATGTTGTTAAATAATTGAAGTTATTTAATACATTTTTAAAAAATGTATTAAATAATTTAAGTTATTTGATAAATTTTTATAATAAATTTAGTATTTAATATATATAATTATTAAAATTATTAAAACTAATTATTATCTGTTAAAGTATATTAAATTTATTTAATTTATAAAATTATATAATACATTATATTGAATTATTGAATATCTAAAATTATTAAAATTAATTATTATCTTTTAAAGTATATTAAATTGATTTAATTTATTGAATTATTGAAAATAATTTATTACCTAAATTTCAAATATCGCATATTAGTAATTTTGGAAATTACTAATATACATTTACTTTACATTTATAAAAGCAAACATTTTATGTTACATTTGTTCATGATTGATTATTTCTTATCTCCTTCTTGCTTTATTCTTCTCTACAATCGTACGTACTTTGTTTCTCGAAGATTTGTTCAGCATCTCTTCCTCAAGTCTCAAGTAAGTTTATTCTTTCATAATGTATTTATTTAAGTATAATAAAAATATAATTTTAGACAACTAACATTTATGATGTGTTAACAATTTATATGTGGTTTTTCTTGTCACAAAGCATTATATATATATATATATATATATATATATATATATATATATATATATTTCTAAAAATTTAGTTAATAATATAAATTATATAAAATTAATTCATATTTACAAAAATTTTTTACTTGATAAAAAATATTGTTTTGTAACTTACAGTATTTGTATATGTGGCATTAATAATACAATATTTGAAAATAAAATTGAAAAGTTAGTAGGGACAATTGCCGCCACAAGTCCAAACATAAATCCTTCCTTACTTACCTTACACACAATTGATTTTAAATTCAAATAAAAATTTCTCACAAATATTACATGGACTTGAACACATCATCACCTTTTAATATTTAAAAATTTAAAATTTAAAGAGTACTATCTAACTAACTTTTTTGTGAGTAAAGTGACAATACTTTTAATTATTAAACTAGCGAAAACATAGGCGCTGCCACGCCTGTGTATTTTTGCATTTCTATGTTAATATGTAATAACAATTTAAGATTTTAATTTAATATCTTTTGTAAATTTTTGTATTTTGAATTATAAATTATTATGTGACATGTTTTGAAATATATTTTATTAATTTATATTTTTTGTTTATGATAACGTGATAAAAACATGTCAAATAATCAATGGATATCACAAATATGAAATGAATATCAATATTTTAAATTAATTTTTGGCCTAAAGTTATAAAGGTTGGTCTAGTGGTAAAGTATATGTTTGGAAAATAAGGGGTTATGGGGTTCAAGTCCCTCTTATGAAAAATTAGTTTTTTTTTAATTTTAAAATAGGTGTAACGGTAGAATAGGTATTTTAAAAAGTAGACATCAAAAAGTGGTATTCTCTTTATCAATAGTATAGAAGTATAAATATAGTATATAATATAATATCATATATTATACATTATAGATATAATTAGACAATTATGTATGTTGTATATCAATATTTTAAAGTAATTTTTTACTTAAAGTTATAAGGCTGGTCTTGTGATAAAGTATATGTTTGAGAAACAAGAGGTTATGGGTTCAAGCCTCTCTTATGACAAATTAGTTTATTTTTTTTTAATTTTAAAATAGATGTAAGGGTAGAATAGATATTTTGAAAAGTAGACAACAAAGAAGGTATTCACTTTATTAATAGTATAGAAATATAGATTGAACACTAACACTTTACTTGAGATAAATATTATATATTAGATAATAAATATTTATTAAATATGCTAGTAATTTAATCATCATAAATATAATTGACATATAATATATTATTAAATTACTTCAAAAGATAATTAAAATATTATAATTAAATGGCTAAAAAACCGATTATATATCTTTTTCAAATTTAATTAATTCAAAACTAATTAGACAAGATAACAATTTATTAAAATTGAAGTTCATTATATAATGTGTCAAATGAGTCACATGTCAAAAAAAGTATAAATTAATAACTTACATCAATATGCATGATTTACCGCCTACACCAAAATAATATTCGTATTAAAATTTTTTACCTCACATTTCTTTATTGGAACAAACAGACATTAGTGTATAAAATTTTTATTGTTATAGTGTAAATGAATCATAAATTTTAGGCTAAATTACTTTTGGTGCCTCTCTATTTTCTTATTTTCGTACTTGTTGTCATACGTTGACTTTTGTGATTAATGGCATGACATTATTAATTTCCTAATAAGAATTAATTAAAATATAATTAATATAATGTTAATTTTAAAATATACAAAAGTGGTCTTTGAAAAGGTTTGAACCTAAGACCTTGTGTTCATAGGCCAAATCCTAAATTATAAATTTAATTTATATAATTATTAATATTTTTTAATTTAAATTAAAATTTGAAAATAATAATATAAATTTAAATTTAATTTATTAATTTCAAATTTTAATTTAAATTTTAATTCTTAATTTTAATCTCTATCTTTGTTTAACTCTTTATTTAAATTAAAAATTATTCATAAACATATAAATTAAATTTATAATTTATAATTTTAAATTTTAATTTTAATTTTAAATTTTAAATTTGTATTTTATATATATTTTTTATTTTTAAATTTTAACTTTTATATTTTAGATTTTAGTTTTAATTTTTAGTTTTTAAATTTTAAATTTATATTTTATATATAAAATTTAAATTTATATTATAAGTTTCAAATTTTAATTTAAAGTTTTAATTCTTAATTTTAATTTCTATCTTTATTTTTAATTTAATTTTTTATTTAAATTAAAAATATTAATAAATATATAAATTAAATTTATAATTTATAGTTTTAACTTTTATTTTTAATTTTTAGTTTTTTATTTTTTATTTTTCAGAATTTAAAAAATGTCTCTATTTAAAAAATTCAAGCATGTCATTCCACACACCACCATGTTTCTCCATTCACTTTTTAATTTACAACAAAAATATACTAGGGAATGAAAACAAAAAGAATTGAAAGGCAAGTTAAAATTGATGAAGGTTCTTGAGCTAGTGGTATTGTTGCTTGTTTTGGAATCGTATGGTACTGAGTTCGATTCCTAGTGTGCATATTTTTATTTGTGATTAATGGTAGTTTTAACTATATTTAAATTTAAAAAAAGTAGTGGTTGGGTATTTGGCCTATCAACACGGTTTAGGGTTTAACATTATATTAATTATACTTTAATTAATTCTTAATTAGGAAATTAATAATGCCACATTATTAATCACAAAAGTCAACATGTTTTTTTAACAGTCGCCACTTTCTATAAAGTTTAGGGGCAATAGGTCAGCAAAAAAAGAATAAGGGGACAAAGACAAAATAGAGGGGCACCAAAATTAATTTAGCCTAAATTATATTAGTAACAAAATAAAATATGGTCACGAATAATGCATTATTAGTGACAAAATTTGTTTGTTTCACTATTATATAGTCACCAAAAATCTCATTTCTTGTAGCTATGCAGTTCGACTTGCGTGGCTCTTTGATTGGCTTGCTATGTCTCTTGACGCATGGTTCACATTTCTTCCAAGAGATCTACCATAGTGGTCCCCTCTGAGGACATTGAGGATGATATCTCTAGGGAGGGGTTGTTACGTGTTCAGACCATTAGAAGTGTCTACAAGGTATCGAGAATGATAGTTTATCGCTCTGACTATGGTCACCAATATGTTCTAATACAAAAAGATGATATGGGAAAGCACTCCCCCTTTGATTTTATGGTTCTTTTCCCTAGGTAGTTAAATCTAATATCATTGGTGAGTGGACAAACATGTCGATTTTGTCATGATCTGATGACAAGGTTGCTTTTGTCCTAGACATGGTTTTCCCCACTACTCAAACTAGGTGGTGAGGTCGTAATTGTCATGATCTTTAGGAAGGTCAGTACCCTTGTACTCCTATTCCAATTATTAATATGTATTTTTAAAATTTATTTATTTATATTTGTAATTTGGATCAGCTTGTGGCTTACTAGGTCGGGTCGACCAAGTCCATTTACATAGTCAGACCAAATGGACTGAGCCAAAAATGTTCGCTTCTATTTGGCTTCCTTTTTTGGAGTCCAGGTTGACCCATTTGGTAGGCCCATGGGTCAGCCTAACAGGCCAAGTCCATTTTGACAGCTTTATCCGGGACTGACGGTAGGAACATTGACATCATTTATGGGAAGCGTGTCATGCTCTCACGTCCCTTAGTCACAACTAAGGGGTTTGTCCCGATATACATGAAGTCCTACATCTCTTAGGAGTCTACGCCAAAGGTTGTTTAGAAACACTCTCCTTCCTTAACCCTCCAAGATACTTTTTCAAGACAAAACCTTGAAGTTACTAAGAGCTTTCAATGATGTATATTGTTAAAAAAGGTTTGAAAAGAGAAAATAAAAATAAGAAACAAGCATAAAATCTTTGCCTCTTATATGAAATAATTGTTAAGTTGTTATTTGAAATATGTCGAAAAGAAAGAGAAAGGATTATGGAGTATGTGTAACCCACGTCATACATATTCATGATTTTTTTTCTTCTATTAAAACAACTTAGGTGAGGATATTTTTCTGTAAAATAAGAGGCAAGCCAAGTCTTCCATGATGGGAAGACTATTTTTTAGTAGTTGGATATAATAATTTAAAATTAACAGTAAGTTTTTTTGTTTTTTTTTTTTAATTTTTCACAACCAATTAGATATAGTATATCAGGACGAGCCACACGAGTTAATCTGCCATCATCACTTTGGATTGTTCTGTTTAGCATGTTAATTGGAAGGACAAAGAAGATTGAACGAGTTGATCCGTCAATATTTTACTTATTTTAAAAAATATTATACAAATTAATAAAATAATTACAATAATTAAATTATAAAATAAAATATTAAATGTAATTTCTAAAAATGATTTTGTTAGAAAAATAAAATCGAATTTGTCATAACAATATCATTTATTTTTTCTAAACTAATAACCTTGTCAAAAGATAAAACTAATTAAGTAAGTTTTTTTTTTAGTTTTTCCATTTATTTTTTTAAACGACAACTTTATCAAAAAATAAAAATATGTTGTTTGGCTTTTATCCAACAGGTATTTTGTAGGTCCTGCTTTGCTTTATAGGAAGTAATGCTAATTGGTGATTATGCTTATTTTATCCTCTGGTCTTAACTTAATTAATTGTTTATTTATTTTGAGGGAGCTTGGATTTCAGCTTGGTTGAAATCCCTTGAGTTTTATTTACTTTCCTGTTTTGAGTTTATATTATATTTCGGGTTTCGGATATGCCAAAATCCGAAGTCTATTTTCTGGAGTCTTTATCTCTTCCGATCATTCTTTTGTTTATATATATACTTCGGTTTTCGGTTATACCGAGATCCGAAGTCTCTTAGGAGGGTTTCTTTTAGCAGTGTGGTGGTTTATGTACTTCGATTTTCGGCTATGTCGAAATCCGAAGTGTATTGATGGTTTCCAGGTGTAGCTTCGCTTTATGGTCATACATATCGTTAGCATTTCTTAGCATTTATAATAATTTAAAGATTAAATATTTGTATTTGAATACTAAAGGTTTAAAAAATAGTTATCAAAATCATGAGTAACTCATAAAAAATTATGCGAGTTTAAAGTTTACAAGCTTCTGACGAGTTAAATTATACATAAAATTAAAAAGGTAGTAAACTCAATAAAATCATAATAAACTCGGTAAAATCGGAGCAATTTCGATAGAATCGGAGTAAACTCAATAGAATTAGAGTAAACTTGTGTACAAATTTTTCGGGCGTGTTTTCTTGTGCCGATTATAATTTAAGTGTTTTGAATATAATTTGTTCTTATGTTTGAAAAGATTTTGAAATTTTGAATATTTTGACTTTAATTTGTATTTATTTAGAGTAATTTTGTCTTATTATATGAATTTGAACTTATTATACATTAAAAATTTTCAATTTTATGTTATTTATATGTATATTTTTAATGAATAAATTCTTATGATCTTACAAGTCGAGTTTACTCAACTTTCACGAGTCTACATAAAATCTCGACTTTTAATAAACTTGATTTAAAATATTACAATTTATACCAAACAAGTTACAACATTAATACAAACTAATAATATAAATGACAAATTTATCTTTCTAAACGGGTTACGGACCAAGTCTTTAAGTGAACCGACTTAGCCCATGGAGTAACCTGACTCAATATTTTTTATAATTATACTTTCTTTAAAGAAATCCAAAATCCATTAGTAGTCATAAAATTGGCTGGGCCTAATCCTTATATCCACCCAATGAACAGTATAATGGCTACAGGGGTACTTTCATCTCATTTAAATAATTTGGTCCGTCACTTTTTTTTATACAAAAATGCACCTTATGGGTTATATAGCAATTTTTTTTTATAATCTAAATATTAATTGTTAATATATTAACTTTTGTTAGTTAAATTCAAAAAATTTGAAGTCATGATCTTTTTCTCTCTTGTTTTCCTTACATTTGGACTTTGTTCATTCTTATAACTCTCCAACGTTAAACTGAATATTATATAAATACTAGAGCTTAATACTTATACATTATTAATATAAAAAAAAAATTACACTTACTTTTAATTATAACCCTTTATTTGTATAATTTTTAAATTATTAATGATTAAATTCAACAAATTTACTATATATAAAAAGTTGTGAGAGAATGTAATTGTAAAAGTTTAGAGTGTTTTTCTCTAAAAGTTATTCTGCATTACCCCATTGGTTTTAAGAGTTATCCTTGGATAGTTGCACTACTTTCTCCTCTCCTTTTTTCTTTTTTTCCTATATATTAATTACTAAATATTTTGATTTTAATTCAGTAATTTTATTTTTATTTTTGTTTCTCAAAATTTAAATTTATTTTTTTAGTTTCTTAATTTAAAGAATTTGGATAACTTTTATTTTTGGTCTTCTAAGTTTAAAATTTATTTTTTATTAATTTTAAAAAATATACTTATTAGTCCCTTTGATTATTTTTTGTAGTTTAGATACATGATTTGAAATTATCTTTGTAGTTTAGATACAAGATTTGAAATTATCTTTTTACTGAATGAAATGATTTTTCATAGTAAGAAGAACTAAAAATAATATTTTTAAAATTATGAAATTAAAAGATAAATTTAAAGAAAAAAATAAAATAACATAAATTTAAAAGATATAAACATTTAAAGCCTTAAAATTTGTGGTAGAAATATGATCTCTATCCCAAGATGATGAATGCCATCCTGAGTTGTTTTATACATTTAAAAAAACTAGTAAATAAAAAAATATTAATTTGAAAAAAATAACCTTAATATTAATATTATATTTAAAAATTAAAAACAATAATTAGTGTTATTACTGAGAAGATTAATGAATATTATACTAAAAAGCTAAATATAACACTTTTAGTGATTGAAATTCAAAAGTATTCTTTTAGTCCCTGAAATTAATTTGTCCGTTTACAAGTTTCAATGTATTTGGTTATACTGGATGTAAAATTGAAAATTAAAAGAGTTAGAGTTGAGAAGGAGAATGATTCATGAGTGCAAAAATGAGTTTTTTATCACCAATTTTTTAATGATGTTAATGGGAGCAGAAAGACTAAAAGTGAATGAGAAACTAAAACAAATTATTTTTTTAATTTTAAGGACTAAAAACGATTTTTTGTGAAACTTTAAGACAAAAAACTCATTTAAATTTATATTATAAGATGAGTGATGACACTCTCTAACATACTTCTCCTAACACACACCTTATAATTTGTTCAAATTCATTAAAAATTAAAAAAAAATCATTGACGAGAAGTGAAATCAACATAAATTTATAAATTTATGATTTTAAATAAATTTTAACCGAATATTAATTTATGATTTTAGATAAATTTTAACCGAATATTAATTAAAAAGTGATATTAGCATTTCTCAAACTGTGATATGTGATTAGTTGACAGCATAAGACTTTTAGCTCTTTGTTTTAATTTATGTTAAAGAAGTAATACCTTTTATTATTAAATTCCTAAAATTGTTTTTATAAACTCTAGGTTTTTTACAGAGAAATCCAATGATATTGAAGTAAAAAATAGTGGGTAATATGGGTGAGGAAGAATTTTGTTCCTTTTCCATCCTCTCTCAAACCAAATACAATTTATTTTTTTTAATCCTTCTCTTCTCCATTTCTCTCAAATCGAACAAGTGTGAAATATTAATAACAAGTATCATCATAAGAAAGTAAAAATGTAGATTATTAAAAATAAAAAATAAGTCAAACTAATAAATTTATTATCAATAAAATTAAAATATAATAACAATATATGAAGAGAATAAAAGAAATTATGAAGATTAAAAGTTAAAATTTTAAAATATAAATACAGTAGGATTATTATATAGAGATAAGGGTTATGCACTTACAAGTTTAAAAAGTTTTCCAAAGTCGTTTCATTATAAACCTAATGTATTATTAATTTTTTACAATAAATATTTTAAAGTTTTACACAGTCATATAAATAATTGGTTACCATTAAATGAAGTATTTTACGCTATCTATGCATATGTTGTCTTTAATTTCTTAATGATAACATATTATTTTTAAGTAAATTTATTTTTATACTGATATTTAATTATAATATGTCATACAATTAAAAGAGTTTAATTGGTATACACTGTCAGTGTAAAAGATCTTTACACTGACATTATAACTTTTCATTTATGTGACTTTTAAAATAATAATGACTAAAGTCAACAAATCTACCATGAATGAAGGGTTGTGATTGAATGTGATATGAATCCACTGTCAGTTTAGGATTCTGAAAGGACCCTAGGAATTTAGCTTGCTGCGTTAACAAAATGAATTAACGTGGAATGCAAACAATTGCAAAAAAAATAAACTAAATAGAATTACTATCAAACTTTTAGATACAAAATGGAAATTAAAAGTTATTGAAATTCAACGATTAAACGAGTTTTTGATAGTGTAGGACTTTCCTGTCATAGAGTTTAATGGGCAGAATTGAGTATGAATGGAAAAGACAGAAAATGGAATTGGAATTGATAGACTCCACACTTCCAAGGATGGAAGATATGTCTACAAGATTGCACACACAAAGGGGTGAATTAACTTTGATAAATCTCAAAAGATTTTGGATTGCCAAGAACCCAAAGGAGAGAAAACTCAACTAGTTTTTTATTTCCAAAATATTCTGCCTTACATCTCAGTCTTGCCCAAATTTATATGCCTAATAAACTCAGCTTGTGTAGGTTTAGTGGCTTTCTAAATTCAGGTGAAGTTACAAAATAATAAAAACTAATAATGGGCAGCTTAATAACAAAGTGTAACTGCCAAAGTAAATTAAACACGTATACTAATTAGAATTGATAACCTAGGTGGCTGCAACTTTAATTAGACAATTCTGGTTGCCCACCATTAACTAAGTAAACTCCAAGAAAATGAGTTTAATTTATTCCAAACTTCTCTTCCATTAAGGTCAAGTATTACTCTCTTCAGTCCTGAGACAATTAACAATTTTAAACTTTATTTCTTCAATGTTTGGCTCTTTTTGCAAAAGGGTTGTCAATACTTGTTGAATAGCTTCCTTAGCTCTTCTTGTCCTTACCCTTGTGATAGGTCCTCCAAGTCCTTCAAGCTGCATGTCCTCATCACTCCCGCCCTCTTGAAGAGGATTTGTCCCCAAATCAATAGCATCTTCATCTGCATCAAAGAGAGTTAAATCCGACACATTAAAAGTAGCACTAATATTATAATCATCTGAAAGATCAATCTTATAGGCATTGTCATTGATCTTTTCTAGAACTTGGAAAGGACCATCTCCCCTTGGTTGGAGTTTTGACTTTCTTTGTTTAGGGAACCTTTCCTTTCTCATGTGTACCCAAACCCAATCACCAGGTTGGAACACGATCTTCTTCCTACCCTTGTTAGCTTGCCTTGCATAACTCTCATTTTTCTTTTCAATTTGAGCCTTCACTTGCTCATGCAGCTTCTTCACATACTCAGCTTTAGCTTGTGCTTCATTATGCTGAAACATAGAAATGTTAGGTATGGACAACAAATCAAGAGGAGTCAAAGGATTGAACCCATACACAATTTCAAACGGAGAACAATTAGTCGTGCTATGGACAACCCTATTATAAGCAAACTCAACATGAGGCAAACATGCTTCCCAAGACTTAAGATTTTTCTTTAAAACAGTCCTAAGCAATGTGCCTAAAGTCCTATTGACTACCTCAGTCTAACCATCAGTTTGTGGGTGACAAGTAGTAGAAAACAGCAATTTAGTACCAATTTTACCCCATAAGGTCCTCCAAAAGTGACTAAGGAATTTTGCATCCCTATCACTCACAATGCTCCTTGGCAGTCCATGAAGTCTCACTATTTCCTTGAAAAATAAATCAGCCACATGGCTAGCATCATCCACCTTTTTGCAAGGAATGAAATGTGCCATCTTGGAAAACCTATCAATAACAACAAACACAGAATCCTTTCCATTCTTTGTTTTAGGCAACCCCAAAACAAAGTCCATAGAAATGCCAGTCCAAGGATATTCAGGAACAGGCAAAGGAGTATACAATTCATGAGGCTTAACCTTAGATTTGGCCTTTTTACACACAATGCAGTGGTCACAAAACTTATGCACATATCGTTTCATATGAGGCCAAAAGAAATGCTCTTGCAAAATCTCCAAAGTCTTTTGAACCCCAAAGTGGCCCATCAAACCCCCTTCATGTGATTCACTCACAAGCAACTCCCTAATGGAACACTTAGGTACACACAATTTATTTGTTTTAAACAAGAATCCATTATGCCTATAGTATCCATTTTCAGAAAACCTTTCACATGCAGCAAATATTTCAGCAAAATCAACATCATGCTTATACATGCCTTTCAAAGACTCAAGACCAAACAATTTAGTTTCAAGCATAGAAAGCAATGCATGCCTTCTAGAAAGCGCATCAGCCACTATATTTCCTTTCCCCTTTTTATGTTTGATGACATACGAAAATTACTCTAAAAACTCTACCCACTTAGCATGCCTCTTGTTAAGCTTACCTTGTCCTTTCAAATATTTCAATGACTCATGATCACTATGAATGACAAACTCTTTGGGTAACAAATAATGCTGCCAAGTTTTTAATGCTCTAACCAATGCATACAATTCCTTATCATAAGTAGAATAGTTAAGGGCAGCCCCACTTAACTTTTGACTAAAATAAGCAATCGGTTGCCCTTCTTGCAACAAAACAGCCCCAATACCCACATTCGATGCATCACATTCAATTTCAAATGATTTTGCAAAATTAGGCATGGCAAGAATATGTGCATTAACAAGCTTATGCTTAAGGGCAGCAAATGCCTCTTCTTGTTTCTCTCCCCATTTAAAACCCACATTTTTTTAACAATTTCATTTAGAGGTGCAGCCACAGTACTAAAATCTTTAACAAATCTCCTGTAAAAACTTGCTAAACCATGAAATCCCCTCACCTCACTCACGGTTTTAGGTGTAGGCCATTCTTGGATGGCCTTAACCTTTTCCACATCAACCTGTACCCCTTTAGCATTAACAACAAAGCCTAGGAATACTACATGATCAGTACAAAAAATGCATTTGTCCAAATTGGCATACAATTGTTCTTTTCTAAGCACATTCATAACAGCCCGCGAATGTTCAACATGCAATTCAAGACTAGTGCTATAGATCAGAATATCATCAAAGTACACCACAACAAATTTTCCAATAAACTCTCTTAAGACATGATTCATTAATCTCATGAAAGTACTAGGTGCATTTGTCAAACCAAAGGGCATAACCAGCCACTCATACAATCCATATTTAGTCTTAAAAGCAGTTTTCCATTCATCTCCTTCTCTAATCCTAATCTGATTATAGCCACTTTTCAGATCAATTTTAGAAAACACACATGCACCATATAGTTCATCAAGAAGATCATCTAACCTGGGAATTGGATGTCTATATTTGATGGTGATGTTGTTTATGGCTCTACAATCAGAACACATCCTCCATGAGCCATCCTTCTTGGGTACTAGAATCACAGGTACAACACATGGACTCATGCTGTCTCTTACCCACCCTTTGCTCATGAGCTTAATAACTTGCCTTTCGATCTCTTTGGTCTCCTGTGGGTTGCTCCTATAAGCTGGACGATTGGGCAAAGAAGCTCCAGGAATGAGATCAATGTGATGCTCAATTCCCCTCACAGGTGGCAAGCCATCAGGTACATTTGCTGGAAACACATCCTCAAAATCCTGCAAAAGAGACTCAATACAAGAAGGCAATTCAAACTTGTCAAACTGGTTAGCATACAAAATTTGATTTTGACAAAGCAATAAGTAGAGGGGTTGTCTTGCGCAAAGCACCCTCCTTACCTCCCTTTCTCTTGCTAAACACAGCTGCTTGCCCTCAAGTGTTTCACTCTTATTCTTTTCTCTCTTTTTTCTTTCAGGTGTTTCACTCTTTTTCCTCTCAGGTGTTTCACTCTTTCTCTCATTTGCTAATTTTTCTCTTATTTTTAATTGATCCTCACATACCTCTTTAGGAGACAAAGGCTTGAGAACAACCTTTTTATCCTGATACATAAAGGAAATTTTATTAGTGAAACCATCATGAATGGCTTTGGTATCATACTGCCACGACCTCCCTAAAAGAATATGGTTGGCCTCCATGGGAACCACATCACATAAAACCTTATCTTGATACTTCCCAATGGAGAAAGGAACCTCTGCTTGCTGTTTCACTTTAACTTCTTCTCCTTCACTAAGCCATTGGAGTTTATATGGTCTAGGATGCGGTGTAGTGTCCATGTTCATCTTTGACACTAATTCACCCAAGCTAAAATTCCATAAAGAGGCACCAATAGTGAAGGTAAACCAAGTGGAAAGCTACTAATAATTCAACATAAAATAAGAAACATATAAAGATTGAATTGAGCAAATATTTAAGAACAACAAAGAGATTAATATGCTTGAACTAAAAGCATAAAAGACTTAAGAGACTCAACAAGAGGTTCACCTCTTAGGAGCTCAATTCAAACTGTTTTTGAAGGCTTTTTTGTAAAATATTTAAGAGGCTAAAACCTATGGAATTTAAATGAGACAAAATAGGAAACTAACATGACTAGTATTTGACAAAACACAAGATTAAGAAAAAATAACACACCTAAAAATAGAGCAAAAATTTCAGCAAGAGACTTAAAACAAAAGGCACAACAAAGTGGCCAAAGTTGATCACCACAATGGTGTGGAAAAATCCTCAACCATGTGGGTTTAATGGTCACAACTTCTTAGGCACACTTTAACATAAAAAACCAAGGGAAAATTAAGCAACTTGAACACAAAAATAAGATGCAAAAAAAGGGACAAATAAAATTGCATCAAATTAAATGGAACATAGGCGCGTAGATAGAAAACAAAAGCGCATATAATAGCAAGAATAAAAAGCTATACTACTAGACAATAAAGGAAATAGAGATGACAAAAAATGAAGGACTTTAAAATAAAGAGATCAAAGAAATAAACAGCAAAGGAAAAAAAAATGAGAAAGAACGTGACCTTTAGAAAGTGGCTCTGATACCACTTGATGTGATCTTTGATGATCACGTGCCCAAAGGATCCTTTCTAAGGTCACTTGAAAGGGAAATGGATTTATGGAGAGGAAAGGAATGGGGTGAGGCGCCACAAATACTATGTTTGATAAGCCAAAGGGGAGAGGCCACAAGGGAGGGGTCCCTTGATAACTCTTAGAAGCTCTCACAAAGGAGAAAGGGGGACACTCAGGAACCTCAACCAATATGGTCTCTAGGATTAAATTCAAGTGTAAAAAATACAAGTGAGTGAGGAGCTCCTATTTATAGAGGTAGCTAACCTCTTGAACAAGATAACCTAAAAAAGAAGGGCTAGGATTAAAAGGAGAGATCTAAGGGAGGAGAATTGAGAAACAATTCCCTCCTTAGATCATCAAACTTGGTGCCCAAGTTTCTCAAACCAAGGGCCAAAATTCCTTCTTATTAGTTTAGGGGGTTTATGTAGAAAAGAGGGGTGTAGATATCAAGGCTACCCCTTATTTCATTCATAAAGACCCCAAAAGCTAAATCCACCCTCTAAATTCCTAAGACACCTCCTAAAAATAAAAAATGGACTAAATACATGTCCCAAATTAAATTCTTAATGCTCCTCAAAATTAAAATAAAGGAAAATTACATTTTATTAACTAAAGTCTCTAGCCTAATATCTTCACTCTCCATAAGAGGTGAAGTCTTCCTTTGTCTGCAAGGGCTAGGTCTTCTTCAATCCTTCTAGCCATGGCCCTAGTGATAGGTCCTTGGCTAGGCATGGTCACATCAAACACTTATAGACAAAATGACACTAAATTATAATATTTATCACCTTCATTGCTTTTCATAACAATCTTTTAAAAAAAGTGAAATTTTATTTATTTATTATATATGCCCTGAACTCAATTATAAAGACAATTAGTCTTTTTAACTTAAATATAAACACATGCTAACTGCCATTCTCCTATTTAGTTACACAATTTAAAAAATACTCCTAGTTAATTGAGACTATAATTTTAGCGATTGTTTTTTATTTATTATATCAAGTTTCAATAGAGAATATTTTAAAAATAAATTTATTTTTGTATTGAAGTATTACACATGTTCTGTTTGTGCATCCTACTTTCTTAAACATGTACTTTATACATTATCTAACCTCAATTTCTTTTTCTACAACACACATTCCTTTATTGATTTCTCTTTTAATTTGTACATATTTTGTATATTTTAATTTTATATTTTTTATGGTCATAAGTATTTCACTAATTAACAAAAATCCGATATTTTAACTGTAAATTATTAATAAGAATACAATAATACAAGTTATTGATGGAAATAAAGGGAAACCTTAAATCAATAATAGATACAAGATTATAGTATGTATAGAGAATTAAATATAAAAAGATAGAGGAAAGAGAATTTGTGTACCTCAAATATATTGAATTGAAGTTCTTGATTTTCAAGAACAAAAAAAACCGTAGGAATGATTATTGTAGAGATATGAGTTCAATAAGAACTCTTGAGGATTTTACTACCTACTTTCTAGGGGATTATTTTAGAGAATGTGTATTGTTGTTGTAATTTGCTTAATGGGATGACAAATTTATAATCCCCCAGGGTAGGCAGAGACCCCTCAAATGGGCTTTTTATGATTGACTCAACCCATCACAGAGTCAATCTTACTATAATCCCATTCAAATAATCATAAAGATATTATAAGATATGATTATCATCATATCTTAAATTGCCAGATAATGATAAAATATAATTGATTAATACCAATCCACTATTATTTCCAACATTCTCCCACTTGGATGATATTAATCAATAATACAAAGATAAATCATTAAGCTAGAATGACAATCATAGACAAATCTTATATTAGACAATGAGAAATTTGAGCTACAAAATAATATCCGATAGAGATATATATCATAAATATTTCTCATAAAATATATAGAATAATGTAGTTCAATAAAATGATACTACATGGTCTCAAGCATCCAAAAATGCTAAGAGATATGTTACTAAAATGATATTACTTCACACATATCTCATAACAGAGTTTTCAGACTCCCACTGATCTAAGACATCAAAACTTAACCAAACCATATGAGTTATAAAACTCCAAAGTTAAGTATTTGATCAGTGAATAAAAAAGTGTTTAATTAATATAATTTTTTTTACTTGAGTCCGAAAAATTATATAGGTGAGAAAACATAATTTACATGCATCTAATTATTCATCATAGCCCAATAACATATGTAATTATATATAGGCTACATAAATGCTCTATAATATTTGACATTTAACTAATCTGAGTTTCAAAAAGGAGTGACTATGTAAGAATCCAAAGATAAGTAGGAAATCCATAAATTCCCTACTAAAACCTCATAGACACGTAGTTTATATAAAATGACACTCAGATTATTGTGGCCACAAAATGTCAATTGAGCAAACACTTAGATAATTGGTCCAAACAAAAAAAATTCATAAGTACTTCAATAGTGCAAAATTGTACTCAATAGGAGTACTATCATAATAAGCACTTTTTTACAAATTAGAAAATCATACTCGATAGGAGTATTGCATCTACAATATACTTATAGAATTTTGACAAAAAAAAATGTGAAATTTTGGGTAAAGAAATGCACAATACTTAATTGCATACCAAAAGAATTAATGTGCAATGCCCAACAAAATGCTCTTAACATCCATTAAAGATGTCTATTAAGATACAATGAATTATATGTATCTCAATTAAAATAGGACAAAAATAAATAGTCAAGTCCTGTAAAGTATGTCATATCATAATTAAATGTGCACAAGAATATATGACAATACAGATAGATAAGTCTCAAGCAATGATACAAAATTATATACTTCTAAAATTTTGATCAATTAAAATATGAAATTTGGGTAAAAGAGATGCACAATGCATAATTGTATGCCAAAAGGATTGATGTGCAGTACCCAACAGAATGACCTTAACATCAGTTAAAGATGTCTACAAAGATACAATGAATTTTATGTATCTCAATAAAAATAGGACAAAAATAAATAGAGAAGCTCTATAGAATATGTCATATCATAATTAAATGTGCACACGATTATATGACAATAAAAAATATATAAGTTTCGAGAGATAATACAAGATTATATATACTCCCACTAATCCTTAATATACCAAAAAAATATTAGGATTATCATTAAGGTATACTAGTATTAAAAGTTCTAGTGGTAGTGAGATGATGACTTTATAAGATAATAATAAAAGTGAATTAAAATTCACTATTATTCTACTTAAGGAATTAGAAAGTATTAGAATAACAAATGATTAATGAGATAAGTGGTTAAAATAACAAGAATATGAAACCTACAAATTCATCCATAAGAATAAATAATTCTCACAAATGATTTCATAATTAACCACATATTAATCAATCTTTACAAAAATATTGACCCCTATGAGGATCTTGAAAAAATAATTACATGAATGAGAAAATGAATCACTTGATAATTTTACGTAGAATATGAGATCATAAGCAAGTGCTCAAGTAATCATAAACAAAAATCAAGTGCTACAATGAACAATATTTACACACACACTTGAGAATAAAACATGATTACACGCAACGGAAGAATGAGACCTATTCTTACAAATATTAAGGATATAATAATAAATAGTCTCTAACTCTCATCACAATTTATAATGGACATAGATTTATTTATATATTCCAAAATAAAGCATCTAACTTTTACAACAATACCATTAACAATATTATAAAATATGGTATGGAGAAATTAATCTCTTCAAATTTGGGATTCCTATATTGTCTTTACAAGAATTGCATAATAATATTGCAAATCAATAGAGAGTTTGTTATACAAGAAAATATTTTACAAGAGACCAATATAAAATCCTTAATATAGATCCCAACAATGTGATCACAAATAATATGATAAGAAAAAATAATTTTATCAAGAACATTTGTTTTTAGCACATGTATGATTACTTGGACATTTAAGGTAAAAATCTTATATCATGACAATTTATTTTATAAGATATTAATTAAAATTCTAATATACAAAATCCTTCCACTTAATAAAGAAAAAATAAGTTGACATAACAAAAAAAATACCCAGAGTGCTAAATAAAATTCAACTATTTCTTTATCAATATATATATATATAGAAAATTTGCACCACAAAAAATGCAATATTTTTTTGTTTTGAAGGAAAAAATGTCCAATTAAAGGTTATAAGTCATTATGGAACAAAAAGAAAATGAGAGTGTAAATTTTGGTTCCATATAAATATAACTAAACATGATCAAATGAGAGAATAAACGGAACATTACAAAAATAGGGAAACATTATGTAATTCTAAAAGTTCAGTTAAAAGAGAATCTCTAAGAAAATTACAATGCACTATAACTTATATCAATAAAATCTTAATACCGATAGGGTATAAAAAAATCATTAACATAAGCCAAGAAAAGTACATTGTATAACACCAAATTACATTAATAACAATACACCGATAGAGTATAGTAATCATCAATGCAATAAAAAAAATAATTATATCACAAAATTCACGTAAATGCATCCAAAATAGTGAAATTATAATTATGTAAATGAAAAAAAAAGAAATTATGCATATGGTCCAGTAAATTTGCATAATTTTAATCATATACATTACATGACCAACATACAAAATTCACATTATTATACCCATGATAGACAAGTAATAATAATGCAAATTAATAAAGAAAATTATGCACATAAGAGAAGGACAATCAAGATTGTGCATAATTAATAAAATAACCTAAAATCAATTTATAAATGATAATTTAATATTAAAGAGAGTACAGTATAATTAGAGAATACAAATACTGTAAAGAATTATCACAATTAAAATAGGTCAAAAATTCAAGATTATAATAGTAAAAAAAATTTAATCTTGAATTAATCAAATTTTTTTTATACTAAAAAATACCAATAATATAAAAATATTAAATAAATATGGTATTTTTGAAAAAAATAAGAATATAAAAAATTAGCAACCACATTCAATGCTTCTGAGAATGAATAACACACGAATCATCATATATGATCGTATCAAAACGACAAAGTTCTCCCTTGACTAAATCACAAAAATATGGGTATAAAAATGAGTCCATGCAACCCATTAACACTTTCCAAAGTAAAGTTAATACAAATATATTATGTTGCCCACACAAATGACTCATATTGGTCAAACATAAAACAAGGAAAACCATTAAGTAATTTTGAAAACAATTTACCCCATAATTATTTAAAAGAAAACTAGGTTTTAAAGGGGTAACACTTAAAAAGAAGTTTCAATATATAATTTACCCATGTAAGAGTAAAGGAATGAAACTTTAACATGTTATTTTAATAATAACAAGTAGCGTAAACCCTCATTTTTTTTTGTGAAAAAGATAATAGTGAACTATATTATAAAATTTCACTAATAACACAAAAAATCTTCAATTCAAATTTAATTTTCTAATAGAAAACAACCATAATTCTCTAATAGAAAACAACCATAACATGTATCTAATTTGGCTCTGATACCAATTGATGGAAATAAAAGGAAACCTTAAATCAATAATAAATACAAGATTATAGTATGTATAGAGAATTAAATATAAAAAGATAGAGGAAAGAGAATTTGTGTACCTCAAATATATTGAATTGAAGTTCTTGATTTTCAAGAACAAAAAAAAACCTAGGAATGATTATTGTAGAGATATGAGTTCAATAAGAACTCTTGAGGATTTTACTACCTACTTTCTAGGGGATTATTTTAGAGAATGTGTATTGTTGTTGTAATTTGCTTAATGAGATGTCAAATTTATAATCCCCCAGGGTAGGCAGAGACCCCTCAAATGGGCTTTTTATGATTGACTCAACCCATCACAGAGCCAATCTTACTATAATCTCATTCAAATAATCATAAAGATATTATAAGATATGATTATCATCATATCTTAAATTTCCAGATAATGATAAAATATAATTAATTAATACCAATCCACTATTATTTCCAATAGTTATTTCATGAAGATATAATTTTAATGTACAGAAAATAAATAATAATGGATTATATAAATATTTTTTTTATTTTTTATCTTTCTCTTTATACCAGTATGTACACTGTACACATTACCAATTAGAAAAACTAATTTCTTAAAAACCCCAAAAGAAATAGGGTGTGAAAAGTAAAATGACTAAAAGAAGGGTGTTATGCTATATAGCCAGCGAGCACAACCAAACTGGGTAATTGTTTTTGGCATCTCCCCTTTTCTTTTGGCACCTCCTTAAAGTACAAAATATCCCAGTTTGTCCCCTTTTTTTAACCCTCAAAACTTGTTTCTTATTTACTCCACTCAAATTGTATCTCCTCTAACCAAATAGCTGAGTTTGTAAGAAAAGACCTTGAGTTTAATTTTGCAAAATACATTCTTGGAAAAAGGATCTTGATATTTTAGAGTTTATGGGTTGAAGACTTGTTGAGACCAGATCTTAATGCGTAATTTTAATTGGAGTTATAAGGTTGATTTGGTGGTAAAGTGGAGAGATAAAGAGGGAGATACATTAGGTTCAAATCCCTCCACTAAAAAAGAATTAATACATTAATAACTAACATTTGACCTATAAAAAAAAATCCTTTGATGAAAGGTGAAAAACCTTAAGTGTGGCTAAATCATGAATCAAGTGCTTCCGATTATTGTTAATAATAAAAAAAAAAAAGTCTCTTGCTCAGCCTTGTTACATTTTCCTAAGAAGCCTCATCATTTAAAAATTTAGAAGACATAGTGTACTATATTAGTATCAAGGGATAATGGAGACCCAAAGCAAATTATAAAAAAAGATAATATATAGATATTAGGGGTTTGATTAATTTTCCTTTTATTTTTTAGTTTTTGAATGGAGATTTCAAAAATAGTTTTAAAAAATTTTTCTTAGAAGAAGAGAAAAAGAAAATTTATTTTGTTATTTAAAAACTGTTTTAAAGATACGAAAATGAAAAACTTGTTTATATTTACATAAATATCTTTAATGAAAAACAAAAACAACATATTCTCATTATGTTTTGAATTTTCAAAATAAAAATGGGAGACTGAAAAACAAAACTATTTATAGTTGTTCCTATTTTTTAGTTTTAAAAAACTAAAAAACTAGAACTGTTTTCGAAAACTATTTTAAAAAAAACTATAACCAAAAAAGTTTTTTAATTTTTAAATACTAAAATACTGAAATAATTTTATAAAACTGTTTTTAAATAAAGATTTTTTTATCCACATATATATATATATATATATATATATATATATATATATATATAAGCCTTTTATCAACACATAAGACATTTTTCTAAACAAAAATGAATAATAAATAACTTTTTTTATTGTTCTGCTGCACCATAATTTACAAACAACAACTATACCACTTCCGCATCAAATTATCTATAAGTCAAGTCTACTATTTCTAATGTTTTGATATGGAACATTAGTTATATAATAATCTTCATCAATTGGTCTAAAATTTACTAAAAAAATTATGCCATCATATGATTTAGAAGCAACTTTCACTACTTCCAATTTGATAGGAACACATTAGCTATATAATAATCTGAAATAATTTATTCAAAATTTCCCAACAAAAGTTATACCATTTTAGGACAAATTAATATGGAATCCAATTTTTCATACATATATATTTTTTTAATGAGTTTAATTGGTATACACTGTCATTGTAATATTTAATCATGACTTATCATTTATATGACTTTTAAAGTAGTAATAAGTAAAGTCAATAAATTTACTATAAATGTAAAGTTGTGATTAAATGTGTAAAAAAATCTTTATACTGACGATGTATATCAATTAAACTTTTTTTTTAATTCCAAATCCATTGATTCTAATTAGGTGTACGCAGCTTCTTGCAATTATTCCGGATGTCTTGATTCGGAAGTGGTTTAAGCGCTTGTATATAAATAAAGGAGCAAAGAGCAACAAAAAGAATAGTTCCTTATAGAACAACTCAATGGTAAGACTAAAAGAATAAAATGCATAATAAAGTATTGGTGAGAGGAAATTCTTGTTTTATCTGAAACAATTAACTCTAGCATTGTCTATAGATTCATTTTGAAGAAGTGGAAGGAAAATATTTTTAAGGTTTTAATAACATTTTGTGCTTCCTTTTTATTATTATTATTATATATATATATATATATATATATATATATAAAATAACGGTGGTTGTGGCGGTGGTATCGACAATAGTGATGATAATAGGGGGCGATTACAGTAGTAGCGATAGCGATACCAATGGTAGTGAAAGATAAATTTGTCAAAGACTATTTATCTTAAAATGAGTGATTTTTAATAAATTACAAAAAAGGTTTTAGAAAAAGAAACAAGAGTTTTTATAACAATCATTGTGGTAGTGGTGGAGTAGGGGTGGTGGTGACCTTGGAAAGATTTCTCAGGACAAGAGAGAGCGACACATTAAGCGTTTGTGAAAAGGTATCTGTGTGAGAGAATCATGTTATCTTGTTTAATTAACAACTTAATTTGAACTGTTTATTGAAATCCTACGATTATTATTATATTTTCTCATTTCTCTTCGTAATTCTTTTTCTCACTCGAGTTATCTCTCTTGTTATATATTTATTGAAATTTCTCCCACCGTTAAATTAGTTACTCATTATACTCATTGGATTTTAAGGAAATGAGTGGTTAGAATGAAGAGTAAGTTTCTTAAACTTACTATTGGAGTAAGTGAATCTCCTTTCTCTCTTTATTTATATATACACACACATTAAGTAAGAAAAATATTTATCGTGAGAAATAAAATGAGAGAAATTTAACAGTGTTGATTGTATTGATTATGAAAAGTAATAAAGTGTTTCTTTCTTACTTTTAATAAATAATGGAATCAAAACTGTAAAATTTAATCCTATAGTTATTGTTAAATCCAGTTACGCTATTACCGTGAAAAAGATACCTGATATATTTAAATAAGTTGTTTTAATTTGAACGGTTGTTATCAATTCTTCTTATTTCTCACCGTAAACTTTTTGCTCACTTATACATATAAGATGTATCAAGTATACTTGATACGGCATAATTAGCACCTTGCAATAAATATATATATATATATATATATATATATATATATTAATGAATTTCTCATACACAATTTATATCTCCTGGTAATTAAATTTGGATATAAATTATGTATCAGGAAAGACTATTTTTTGAATCGTGAATTATAAAGATTATGATTAAAATTATTAGTTATAAATTTTATTATTAGTTAACATATATCATAAAATAATTTAACTAAAAATTTTATAAAACAAATTATTAGTTATTCATGAGTTTGTAAAATCTTTATTTTAAAATAATGGAAACAAAACAGCTAATAGCTAAATAATATGTGTGCATTAAATGAATGAACAAATAGAATAGAGAAACAATAAAATAGGATGAGTTTATAAATGTTATTTTAATTTTTTTCATTTAAGAAATTAAGATTATATGACTTATTAAATTTTTATGAAAATTAATAAGAAAAAAAAATAATGAATCATAAGTTTCATACAATGAATTATGTAAATTATAAGATTTATATAATTTAATCATATATCATAAAATACAAAACAAAACAAATTTAGATATATCTTAAAATCTATATCAACGAGTAACGCTAAATAATATTGAATCATAAAAATTAAATTATTAATTATAAGATACTAATAACTATTATATATGTTACAATTAACACCCAGCGCAAGAGTCATTAAATTGTTTACACTTCTATTTGACTATTTGTTCTAGAGAAAAAATTGCCATGCCGGAAAATTTATTTTTACACAGTGACGTAGTTATAATAAGTTTGTTTACCTTTTAAATAACCACTTGAAAATAAGTTTGGTCACCAAAAAATAACCACTTGAAAAAGGTTATTTGAATGATTATTAGTGTTTTTTCGTACACACTTTTCTTAATACATTTTTTTTTATGGGTTACAATTAGTTAAAAATTATAAAATTAAAGATAGTTAACAAATAATAAGTGAAACTATCATAAATTTGTAACTTTAAATAAATTTTAATAAAATACGTTAGAAAGATTGTGTTAGATGATGTATTGTTAAGCTTTCTCAAAATTAAATGTATGATTGTAACTTTTAACTTACATAACTTTTAATTTTTCTAAACAAATAATAAATCTTTATTAACTTCCCAAAATAATTCTAAAAAAACTCTTTGGATTTTTTTAGAGAGAAATCGCATGAATAGATTGAACCAAAAAGTAGTGGCTGATTTGTATGCCGACTATCCTGTCACTTCAAAATGGTATTCATAGATTCATAATCGATCAATAATGTTATATGTTTTTAATATTTCATAAAATAAATTATTAAAAATTTAAATAAATTTGACACTATTAGAAAAAATATTTAATGAATTTCAATAATAAAATTATTAAACTTCTGTAAAAGTATTAATATTTATTTTTCATATAATTTTTATATCTTTTTACAGAAATCATATATTAAATTATTTTCAACTTAATTTTCATCATTGATATTGTCATATTAGTATTATTTTTAAAATTGTAATTTATAGAAGAACAAAAAATGAATATGAGATAATGATTACACTAAAGAACAAAAGTATAATAATATTATATGATAGTTACACGCACTAGATAAAGTCGACTTTAGATAAAGTTTAAAGTGAATTACATGAGAATAATAAGATATCATCAAATTCAGTTAAAAGATCAAATTATTTTGCATAGATACAAAAATATAATGCAACATACAATGATTCATCTCTAACTACTTTTACCAAGGATGGCTCTAGAACTTCAAGTTGTACTTTGTACTCAATCAAATCAAATTTATTATTAGTCAGCTAATGTGTGAAGTTTGAATTTTGTGGTAAAAACAAAATTTGTTAGAAGGAGAAATTTTATTAAAGGTGATCAACTAGGTTTAAGGATATGAATTATTGTTAAAGTAGTTTATCTATGATAGAGAAAAAGTTACGAGTTCAAATTTTTTATTAATAAAACTAACATATTAATTATTAATATTTAAACATAAATAAAAGACAAAATTTATTACTTATAACCAAAACTTGATAGATTCTTCACACTATGTCATAAATTAAATAATAATAAAAAATCGAACTTATTACTTTCAATTTCAATTGGGAAAAAACAGCAAACAGAATAGAATGGCATCCTATTCTATAGCTATAATAACCAAACACCCCCTTAAGAAGTGGGCCCACAATTTTATTTTTCACAAACGAGGCCCATGCTATGTGGAAACTGAAACTACAATACGAAAAAATATCCCATGTCACTTGGATGGAAAAGATTAGAGTTCAAGAGCAATCATGAACATGGGATATAGATCAAGAATTGACGAAAGACAAAAATACAAGGAAATTGAAACAACAAATTACAACCAACATAAATTATAACTAAATTGCATAATTCTAATTGAGCCAACAGAAAAAGAGACTTAGGATTACCAACAAATGCAAAACATTATAGATGAATTTTAGCTTTACTTCCAAGCCTAAAACCTTTCTCTGAACACCAGATGATATGAAATCCCCTTGGCTGGGCTCAGTTCGGACCCTTCTAGGTTGGAATTTACGCACCAGATGAACTAGAAACATAACCTTTTAATTGTGGTCGTATCTCACTCTATAGGACTCAATGAAACGATTCAAAATCAAGGTGAAAGTTCACATTATGAACTATAATTTTGGCTCACGAAACATGGAAAATGATTAACTAAAATACAAAATACAACACAAAAAGAAAAGACAGAACAAGGGAATGCCAAAATTATAAATAGAACCGAAATTGCTGAATTGAGAATGGGATAGGCGCCACAAACGATGAGATCTGATAAGCCTAGAGGATCACCACAAGAATTAAGAAATTCTTGATAAGATCAAATGGTTCAAGCAAGAAACCTAGCAGAGATAATTCTCACACTTAGAATGAAAGCATCCAAAATCTCTCTTCTCATTCTATTTCAAAATGATTAAATACAAAATAATTTTCATGTTCTTTGAAGCTAAGTAAAGTAAAACTCAATCTTACAAACATAACTAAGATGCCTGAGTGTATAATTGAGGCATGCACTTTATTTTATTATTTCTATTAAATGACTAAAAACATAAAACTTGACATTCTACTCTCACTCCACTCTAACAATACATGTGACTAACAATCCTTCATGTAATTGGAGTGCCCTTAGATTCTTGGGCCTTTTTAACTCTTGCTCTTGTCATGGTCCCTCCTATTCCTTGTATTGGGGGTTGGCCTTCCTTTTGGTCTTCAGTCTGGTCTTTGATGTCCTCATCAATGACTAACCACCAATCAATTAGATTATTGATTATAATGGTGATTATAATAACACAAGTTCCATCAAATAGGGTATTTGAGCTACAAATATATTAATTAATGCTCTCTTCTTCAGTGTACACTAACCTTAAATAACAATAGTTTTGAAATAGAGATAGGAGTAGTTGTTTTAGCATACAAATCCAAGACTAAATTTATAATTTGTTTTACTATTAATCACTTATTTACATTTACTAATGTAATAATTTTCTCCAAGTATCTCAAAAGTTCCTTACTCCAAACATTTTTCTTATTTGAGTGCTCTGGGATATCTATAAATTAAAAAGATACTCTGATACTCACATCAAGAGAACATCTATTTATGGATTTTTTATCTAACTATCAACTAGATAATGATGTTCTAATCTTGGTTATCATGTGATTCATAAAGTTTAATTACTCTTGTTATCATCATGTTATGATTTTAATACTCACTTGGGAATTCAGTATAATCTACCATTAAATAGTATTTGATTGTGCTGAATACTCAAGTATTTGCACAAGGTGGCCTAGTTCTTACACACTTTTTGGGTATTCAGTCATGTCGAATTTTATAATTGATCATTCAATTCTCAACCATGCCAAATACCCATGGAGTCACTTTTCATGCTTTATCTTTACTTACCCTTCCTGTATTCGAGGTGATCGAGAACTAAAGGGTCTACTAGACCTATCTTTCAATGTTTTGCAAAGTAATTGTTGACATTGAATACTGTTTGGCTATAGGGTATGTCAAATACCTATCCGATATAAGTCACAAACCAAAAATTTTGACTTTTACTATAAAGATCTTAAAAGCCAAACAATCGATTAAAACTATGTACAAAATTTAGGATCTTGTTGTGAGTGGCAAGGCAATTGTCTTAGGCCGCAACTGAATTAAGTACTAATTATATAAAAAAAATTTAAAAATTGAAACCATTATAGTAAGCTAAAATAAATAATTATACTCCAATGAATAGAATTATAGAAATAGCCTAACGTTTAATATGCTTTTAAATTTTTTATATTGTCAAGAACACTAAAGTAAATAATGAATTATTATGAATAACAAAAAGTAGAATTATAAAAACCACCAAATCATTTAATATTATTTAAATTTGATTTTCTATATATAGGTTACAAAAGTTTAATTAAAAAAAAATTCTTTAAAGACTTGAAAAGTTGAAACAAATAATAAAAATTAAAAGTAGATTTATTGTATTAGCTAGTTTATCTATTGAATCTAAAATATTAGAATTGCTTAAGTATAAAGCATTAATAAATTATTTTTACGGTTAAAAAACTAAAAGATTAATGACAAAATTTATGCTTAATATCACATTAAATAACTCTACATTTTTTATCTTGGTTCACTATTTTTTTTTTTTTACTTTAGACCTCAAATTTTCTAATCACACTCATAAACTAATTTACAATGTCCAGTTTAAAAGAGCAGTTAGAATTAGGGGTGATAATGCATAGAAAGTCTTTAAATGAGGTATTAATTAAGAAAGATAATGTAAATGATAGTTGTCAAATGATGGCTAAGGAGAAAAGGAAAGAGAGACAAAATTCTGTTAATTCTTTTGTTGTTTAATGCGTTATTTGGACTAATTGCCACAAACAGACATGAGACTGTGACATGCTTGCCGACCGCTCATATGCTAAATAGTATTTAAATACAATTTTTTATTTATATAATTTTTAAAATATTTATGAGTAAAATCAACAAACTTACCATAAATGAAAAATTATAATTTAATGTAAGTGTAAAACATATATTAATTAAACTTAAATTGAATTTAATTAGTATGGAAAGTCAACAATTTTTTATTTATATAACTTTTAAAGTAGTAATTGGTTAAATCAACAAACTAACTCTTTTTATTGTAATACATATTAATTAAACTCTTTTTATTTTTTTATACAAATCAAACAAAAATATAAAAAAATAATAATAAGAATTAGCTTTAAATATAGTTTGGGTCTATGATTAACAAATTTATGTCGGGTACTTAATGCATTTTTATTTTATGTTGGGTATTTAGTAAATTTTTTATTTTATTTTAAGTCTTTTAAATATTATCTAAACTACTTTTTTTTAAGAATTTTAAAACAATCTTAAATGCTATCTAATAGGTAGGAATTTAAAATAAAATAAAAATCTATTATTAACACAAAACAAAAATTTATTAAAAATTCAATGCAAAATTCATCAAAAAATTAAAAGGAGATGTATACAAATTTTACATAGTAACTCAATCATAAAATACCGTTAAAAATGACTTTTACAATGAGTATTATAAAAGTCTTTAAACTTATGACGTGTATATATGATTTTTTTCTTACAAGAATTTAATTCATATTCAGTCTACTGAATTAAACTATGACTATTTTTACTTTAGTTGACGCTAAAAATATGAGAAAAAAGTTATAATATGATTAGAAGAAAAATGTTAATTAAATGTTTATGTTGGGTTCCTTATTGTTATATATACTCTCATTAATGCAACATTTTCATATTAGCACTCTAAAATTATGACTACGTACGTACCATATGTTTAGTTATCAAATTATATTTTTTTAAACATGTAATGACTGAGTAAAAAATATTATTATTAAACATAATACTACTATTATATATTTTTTAATTTATTAATTTTTTATCATAATTAATTACTTTAAAAGTTAGTTGTACTTATTATAATTACCAATTATAAAGTATACCGGAGAAATCATCCCAGACTAAACATACATCCATTTCAAACATATATATTAGGTCGGACTTACTGCCTAACATCTCATCTAAAATGGGACTCCTACTCTTAACATGAAAAATCTCAAATACTAACTTCAAATAAAACATAAACTCTAATTATACAAACCCAAACTCACGTAAATAAGTTTTGATAATAGAATTATTATATTATTTTTTTCTTGACATATTATATTTTTCAATATATTAATCTAGTCTTATATATAATATTTAATTTGTTGGTATAAAAATTAAGTCGGTAAATGAATCGTGCCTGTCAATAGTAATAATATTAATTATTATTATTATTATTATTATTATTATTATTATTATTATTATTGATGTTGAAAGAAAAATAAAATCAAGAAAATAAATTATTGAAAATTTAAAATAAAATATCAGTAATATATAGATATCTCCATTGTGAAAAGGAAGATCACATGCATAGGACATATTAGAGTATTAAATATTTATGCTCTTTCTTTTCATCCAATACGTAACTCCATTATGATTGCCATAAAAGTCAAAATATACATTAAAATATCATATGAATCCATTTGAGTTGTCCTACCTCGCATTTAGTAGTAGTACCTTTCTTTTCTTTCTTTTCTAGTTTTCTTTCCATTATAATTATAAACAAGTTGAATTACATTTTGTATCTTTATTTAATAATTTTCTTTACATTTTGTCTTTCATTTCTAAATCATGACATTGAACTTGTATCCAATTGTTAGTGGATTAACGTACGGACATATGTAAGTAATTTAATAATGTGGTCGACTAGTTATATAATTTAATTAATTATAATTATTTTTTATTATAAAAATTACTTTTAAATGACAGAATTATTATTTGTAACATCATTAAATTACTATCACGTGTAACTTAATATTTCTCACTTAATTATCACTATCCATCCACTAAATTGAGTACAAATTGAATAATTTTAAAAAACTATTATCCTTATTTTTCATGCACCTATTTAATTTGAAGTAAGAGAAAAAAATTTATGCATTGATAATATAAAAGAGTTTTTATACTGATATTTAATTATAAATTCATATATAAAGTAAGTTGGTTAATTTTATCAATCAATACTTAAAAAACTTATATAAAGTATGAGTTGTAATCAAATGTGAGTATCTTTGAATATACTTTTGAAGTAATATATGTACATACTTTTGAAGTAATGTATGTACAGTCCCCTCCCATGATGATGCTTTTTTCATTTGTGGAAACATTTCGCCTATACTAAAAGGAAGACCTAAAAAGGTGATTTATCAACTATGTGACTTGTTATTTTATGATCAACATGACTTATTAAGAATGCCCTAATATTTAAAGAAATTTCATTCTTTGATTTAAAGGTAAGTAATAGATCATCCAAATGTCTTTGATGTAGGTTAAAGGATTTTCAAAAAAGTTATTTTTTCTTCTATGAATAGTCTTATACAACATAAATATTATATTAACAAGGTTAGGTAAGATGGTAGTTTTACTGATTTCTCTTTTATATGCAAATCCTTGCCATGGTTGAGGTCAATTGTTTTTTAAACATGGCAAAGTAATTTGTATCTCACTTTGTGTATCCCTATAAACATTTTTACTCCTTCTTTGTAAATGGGACATGTATTATTACTTCTCAATAAAATAATTTTCCTTTTAAAAAAATGTATGTGTAGTGATTATTGTTGAGTCAATGATAATGAACTAGATAAGAAGGCAAAAGATATACGAGAATTGAACGTGGGGCAACCAAGCGTGATCCATGATGCAGTTGAACTAGGCAAAGGGGAAATGGTTTGTGAGAGAAAACAGAACAAATTGAAAGGAACAGGGGAATCGACAAATACCCAACCCTCTTTAATGAACTTGAATGCAAAAATTTAATTGTTATGGACCAAACATCGTGATGAATAGGGTATTCTAAACTTATTTGGGTGTTTTTAATGCTACTCCATCACCAGGTAGGTACTCCATGAATGAATAAAAATAAAAGTGGTTAAATTTTTTGTTTTGAATTTTTAAAAAATAAAAACTAATTTTGATTATGTTTTTAAATTGGGTAAATTATAATAATATTTCTTTAATTTTTATCACATGACATTTAACTCATTTGTTTTTATTTTCCTATATTAATCTTCTTTTAAGTTAAAAAAAATTACACTAATAGTCTTATATATTTGAAAACATTTTATTAGTATAACTATCAAATCTTATACTTTGAAAATAACTAAAAAATCAAGTCAAAATAATTTTAACCGAATACATTTTTATTTCAAAAGGTATTTTTAAACCAAAAATAGAAAATTGACTAAATTGTGTTGATGAGGATCTTAGAGCATCTTTATTGAGAGTTGTTTAACATAAAAATTATTATTTTAATATGGGTCTCACAGGGTGAATTACTTAAAAATTGGTAAGAGTTGCCTATAAAAGCAACTTTTATCCATTTTTAAGCAACTCAACTTGTGGAACCTTATTAAAATAATAGTTTTCAAATTAAACAACTCTCATTAAAAATGCTTTTAGTTAATTTTTTATAATAATTAATAAAGTATGTATATATCAATTAGTTAACATTTCTAATGGTACTGATTAAATTTAATGAAAAAATAAAGTCATTTCTAAAATTGTAAAATTTGATAATACAAATACAAAATAGTTATTGAAAATAAAACTTCAATTGATCAAGAGATATTTTTGAATTAGTATAATTAAATAAGGAGAGACAGTTAACATTTACTTATATTTGAGTTAATTTTATTTTTTTTTGTTTATATTTAAGTTTGGATAATATGTATAAAGGATTTGCTATCACACATAACCTTGTTTTTAGTTAAAAAGTATATTCAGGCAACATTAGTTATAACTTCTAACGCACTTTAACTAAAAAGCAAGATCATTGAGTGTTAACAAATGTTTGTGAAGTTTGCTAACACAGACAACTTTGTTTTTTAATTTTTTGTTCTAAAACTATAATTATTTAAGGTTAATGAACGTCTATTAAAAATATTAAATTAATATACTTGCATACTAAAAAACCCTTATTTGATGAGTCTTGTTGAAACCACCGTTGATTGTTAATATTTTTATTGAAAAAATTTATAAATGTATTATTGAATTTGTAAAGTTGTTACTTCCTCCACACATGGACATTGAAAATGATTATAACAAATAACTAATTTTAACTACTAGATTTCACAAAAATAAATAGTGAAAATAAAAAATAAATATTTTATATTTACTCTTAGAGTAAGTAGTTTCTTCTCAAAACATGCTAACTTATATTCACTTTTTTTTAGAAGGATTAAGTTAGTAAATTAATTAGAAATAAAAATTTCTTAAAATATGTGTAACTTGTTAATGTAAAATCCGAGAAATTTCTAATATTTTTTATAATATTACTCGATAAATAGAATTTGTTTCGCATATAATTAAAACTCAAAATATTGAAAAAAAAATATTAATCACAACACAACCATTTCAATACAATATAAATTTGAGTATATTAAAATTTTCAACAAAAAATCATGACTTGTACTACACAAGCTTGCCAGGTGAAATAGATCGCCCAGCGAGAAACAAGGTAGGTTGCCTAGTGAGGAACAGGGTAGCTCGCCTAGCAACCACCGTCGCTCAGCAAGGACCTTGAAAATGGATTGTCCTAGTGAAGAAATTTCACTCAGCGAGCTATGTCGTTGGGCTCAAAGCCTAAAAGTGCTCTAACACAGACAAATCCTCACTAGGTGAGACTCGTCACTCAGTGAGACCATGCAGACTGCAAAATCTCAGCTACATAATTATTTGCAAAATCATCACACTTAAACAAATTTTACACCATCTAACTTCAAACTTCACATAAGTATATATAACAGGATATGAAACCCCTTGGCTAGAATTAGTTCAGACCTTTCTAGGCTGGAATTTATGCGCCAAATGAACCAGAAACACATCCTTTTAATTGTGGTCTTATCTCACTTTACAGGACTAAGAATGAAATGATTCAAAATTGAGGTGAAAAGCTCACATTGGGAACAACAATTTTGGCTCACAAAACATTGAAAACAATTAAGTAAAACGCAAAAAGAAAAGAGAGAAAAAAGGAATGTGAAAATTATAAATAGAATCAAAATTACTTAATTGAGAATGAGATAGGCACCACAAACGATGAGGTCTCATAAGCCTAGAGGATTGCCACAAAAATTAAGGAATTCTTGATAAGATCAAATGGTTCAACCAAGAACCTTAGCCGAGATAATTCTCACACTTAGAATGACAACATCCAACATTTTGTTCCAAAATGATTAAATACAAAACAATTTTCATGTTCTTGGAAGCTAATAAAACTAAAGTAAAACTCAATATTGAAAACATAACTATGCCTCAATGGATTATTGAGGCATAGTTAACCTTGAGGTTGAGGGTTCAAACCATGTTACAAACACTTTATTTTATTATTTTTATTAAATGACTAAAAACATAAAACTTGGCATTCTGCTCTCACTTCACACTAACAATACATGTGACTAGCAATTCTTCATGTAATTGGACTACAGGCACCATAAGTTGCAAAGCTTCGTGGAACTTTTTAGATCATGCTCTTATCATGGTCCCTCCTATTCCTTGTATTAGGTCTTGACCTTCCTTTTGGTCTTAGGTCTGGTTTTTGATATCCTTATCATTCCCTCCTTCTTGAAAAGCAGTTGCCTTCAACTCTAATATGTTATCACCTGCATCAAATGGAGATAGGTTAGCCACATTAAAAGTAGGACTTACAAAATGCTCACCTAGAAAATCAATTTTGTAAGCATTATCATCGATCTTGGTCAGTACTTAAAAAGGACCAGCTCCTCTTAGCATAAGCTTTGATTTCCTTTATGAAGGAAACTGCTCTTTCCTGAAATGCACCCATACCTAATCACCTAGCTTTTTCCTTCCTTTGTTTGCATATTTTGCATACCCTTCTATCTTCTCAATTTGGAGCTTGACTTTATCATGCAACTTCTTGACATATTCAGCTTTATCCTACCCAAACTTATCTTTCAATTGAGAAATCTCAAGTAAAGGAAGCAAATCCAAAGTAGTCAAGGGTAAAAACCATAAACAAGTTCAAAGGGTGACAATTGTGTAGTACTATGTACAACCCTATTGTAAGCAAATTCAACATGTGCTAAACATTCTTCCCAAGCTCTAAGATTTTCTTAATAACAGCTCTAAGAAGAGTAGAAAGAATCTTGTTTACCACCTCAATTTGCCATCAGTTTAGGGATCACATGTAGTTAAAAATAGTAGTTTGGTGCCAATTTTACCTCCATAAATTCCGCCAAAAGCGACTAAGAAATTTGGAAACTCGGTCACTTACAACACTCCTAGGCAACCATGCAATTTTACCACCTCTCTCCAACACAAGTTCGCTATGTGACATGCGTCATCTACTTTCTTGCAGGATATAAAATGAGTCATCCTGGAGAATATGTTCATTACCACAAAAATTGAATCTTTTCCTCCTTTGGAACGAGGCAAACCTAAAACCAAATCCATAGAAATGTCAACCCAAGGATGTTCTGGAATAGGCAATGGAGTATACAAGCCATGTGGCCTAACCTTAGATTTTTCCTTTTTACAAAAGAAGACACTTATCATAAAACTTATAGACATCATGCTTCATGTGAGGCCAGTAGAAAGGCTCATGCAAGATGTCATATGTCTTTCGTACCCCAAAGTGACCCATTAATCACCCTTCATGTGCCTCTTTTACAAGCAATTCCCTAATGGAACCTTTAGGCACACATAACCTTTTTTTCTTTGAACAAATAGTCATTATGCCTAAAGTATCCATTTTGAGCAGTTTTCACACATGATGAATACTTAGAAGAGAAATCTGGATCATGCTCATATAATTCTTTAACATGTTCGAAACCAATGAATTAGTCTCAAGAGTAGATAACAAAACATACCTTCTTGAAAGTGCATCAACCACAACATTGGACTTTCCTTTCTTATGCTTGATCACATATGGGAATTGCTCAAGAAACTTAATGCATTTGGTATGTCTCTCGTTCAGTTTGCCTTGTCCCTTTAGATTCTTCAAGGACTCATGATTACTATGTATAACAAATTCTTTGGGCAAAAGGTAATGCTGCCATGTTTTTAATTCCCTTACCCATGCAACTCCTTGTCATATGTAGAATAATTCAAAGTACCCCATTTAGTTTTTCACTAAAGTATGCAATGAGATGCTCTTGTTGCATCAAAACAACCTTTATCCCCACATTGGATGCATCACATTCAATTTCAAAAGCTTTGGAAAAATTAGGCAATGCAAGAATAGGCACATGAGTCAATTTTTCTTTAAGTGCGATGAATGCATGCTTTTGTTCTTCCCCCCATTTAAAACCACACATTCTTCTTAATGATTTCATTAACAGGTGCAACCAAGGTGCTAAAATCTCTAACAAACTTTCTATGGAAACTTGCTAGGCCATGGGAACTCCTTACCTAACTTCCATTTTTGGGGGTTGGCCACTTTTAAATGACCTTCACCTTTTCTTGATCAACCTGTACTTCTGGTGAGTCAACAACAAAACCAAGGAAAACTACATGGTTTGAATATAGTATACATTTCCATGTTAGTATACAATTTATTTTGCCTTAGAGATTCTAGAACATACTTCAAGTAAACAACATGATCATCAAAAGATTTTATGTAAATTAGAATATCATCAAAATAAACAACAACAAACTTTCCCAAAAATTCCCTTAACACATTATTAATTAATCTCATGAAGGAGCATTTGTTAACCCAAAGGGCATAACTAACCATTCATAAACCCATATTTAGTTTTGAAACTGTTTTCTATTCATCCCATTCTTTAATTCTAATTTGATGATATCTACTTCTGAGTTCAATTTTGGAAAACACACAAGTACCATACAATTCATCTAGCAAGTCATTTAACATAGGAATGGGATGTCAATACTTTACTGTGATGTTATTAATGACTCTGCAATATGTGCACATCCTCCTTCTCAGGCACTAGAATGACCAGAACTGCACATGGACTCAAGCTTTCTCATACCCACCTTTTTTGCATCAATTCCTCAACTTGCCTTTAAATTTCCTTGGTCTCTCTTGGATTACTCTTATAGGCTTATCTGTTTTCCAATGAAGCTCCTAGAATGAGATCAATTTGATGTTCTATTTTCATTCTTTTTTTTCTTTTCTCTCTTGTTTTCTCTTTTCTCTCATTTTTAATTGATCCTCACTAACTTTTCTTGGAGTCAAAGGATTTATGCACAAAAGAGAACTTATTAGTGTAGTCATCATGCATAACCTTCCTATCACATTGCGAAGGTTTCCCCAAAAGTAAATGACAAGCCTCCATGAGCACCACATCACATAAAACTGTATCGTTATACTTCCGTACAGGGATTCAACATTCACTTGCTCACTTACTGTTACTTCACAATCCTCATTATTGAAGCTTGTATGGTTGTGGGTGATGTCTAGTCTCCAATCCTAATTTAGACACCATCCTAGAACTTGCAACATTGGTGCAGCTTCCCCTATAAAAAATTAAGGAACACACTTGTCCTTTGATAAGGCATCTAGTATGGAAAATGTTTCGCCTTTGACTCTCATCCATGTTTCCTGCTTGGCTACCCAACATCCTCTTATCATAAAAAAATCTCCTTTTGCTGCTATTTCTTCATCATTGTCCTCTTCACTAGGTGATGCATATTTTGAAGAAGACTGATTAACAATCTCTCTATCCTCCTTAAGTAATATAGTCTTCTTAGTTGGATATTCTTAAGCAATATGATCTCTACCCAAATATTCAAAGCATTTTATCGTACTGCTCCTTGTCTTTTTTGAGTGATCTATGGGCTTAATTTGTTTTGTTCTTTGAGGTGGAATTGGAATCAATGGAGGAAGCACCTCTTTCCTTCTTATTTCTTTCCTTCCAACTTGGAGAATTAAAATTAGAATTCTTCTTCAGACCCTTTCTTTTAAGTTGTTGTTCTACCTTTGTGGCTAGGTGAACCACTTCCTCCATCTCTACACAACGGTTCAATTCCACCACATCTCTAATGTTAGAATTTAGCCCTTGCACAAAACGAGACATAGTTATTCCCCTTTCTTAATTCACATTGGCTCTAATCATGCACCTTTCCATATCCTTAAAATACTTATTAACATTCTTCCCTCTTTGGGTAAGGTGCATCAACCTGCCATGTACATCACTTTGATAATGTGAAGGAACAAAAGGTCTCCTCATAGCCCTTCTCATCTCCACCCAAGTATCCACCTCAGGTTCTTCATGCCTCATTCTATCTCTTTAGGATTGATCCCACCAAATTAGAGCATAATCAGAAAATCCCATTGTAGCTACCTTCATTTTCTTTTCTTTAGTATAATCATGGCAGACAAATAGTTGCTCAATCTTTTTCTACCAATCTAAGTAGATTCAGGGTCACTTTTTCCTTAGAATGTGGGAATGTTCAGTTTTACACCTTCAATTATGTCATCTTTACAATCCCTTTCATTATCTCTTCTTCTCTTTTCATGCCTTCTATCTCTATTTTGGTCATTTTCATTATTAGTCACTTGATTCTCTAATTGTTCAATTCTTTGATAGAGTTCATCATTGTTTTCTCTCATTATCCTTTGCATTTGTCCAGTCATAGCATATCTTTAAGCTTCATCAAGTGGAGGGTTATCATCACCACCTACCTCTGCCATACTTCATAAGAAACTGTCAAAAAAACAAAAAAGGCCTCACCTCTCTTCTCACTTGTTTACACTCTCAAATGTATCACTTGTGTATAATGCTCTCTTTTATGACTTTTTCTCTATTATTTCACTCTTGCCTTTTACCACTCTTTTTCTTACTTAGAGTTCTTACTTGAATCAAAATAATCTATATAATCAGAATCACCTTTTACGGTAGCAATCACAAGGCTTAATAGAATTTTGGCACCCACAAAAAAAAAAAAAGAAGTAGCAAAGAACAATTTTGCTGCCAACAAACAAGAAAGACAAGCAATACCTCTATGGAGAAGACAATGAATAGAAAAGACACTTAGAAATTTTATCAACCAATTGGGGTGCAGTAAATTTAATGAACACAGCTACTGTACCTTTTTTTTAACACTTCTTTTCTTTTCTTTTTTTAAACTCTTCCTCTTTTTTTCTTTTTTTTTTAAACTCAAAATGTTTCTAATAGTGAATTCTGTAATTTTTAGAATGAAGCTTTGAAGTTGCAGCAACTGAGAATAAAACCAAAATAAAATTCCAAACAAAAGCAAATGAATATTTAACACTAAACTGCAACTTAATGCATATCACTTGGATTGAAAGGATTAGAGTTCATGAAGATGGGATATAGACCAAGAACGCAAATGTATGATAAACTAAACAAGAATTGAAGAAAGACAAAAAAACAAGGAAATTTAAACAACAGATTATAACCAACATAGATTATGACCAAATTTCACAATTCCAATTGAGCCAATAGAAATAAGGGACTTAGGGTTACCAACAAATGCAAAACATGATGCATGAACTATGTTTAGAATTAAACAGGGTTTTTCGCATAACGAAGAGTCTTGCTGACCAAAGTCCATTTACTGAAACAATCTGATACAAGATCTTTGTTGAGCAACGACTGTCCCTGGGCAAGCTATTCTAGGTCTCACTAGGCGATAAGATTCGTCAAGCAAGGTGATGTTGTGTATACTATGTTATATACATAGTTTGAAAATTTTAGTTACACCATGATGCATATTATGCTAGAATGATTGTATTGTGACAGAATCTTATATTTCAGTATAGTGGATTATAATCTATGTGATAAGTAAATTAGATGTGAACATTTAGTCTTAGGATTTTGAGATGTTACACACTCAACACCATGTACGGACATGACACGATACATCTTGAAAACTTATTTAGTTCGAACATCAAGGCAACCAAAGACTTCTCACAATTGGTGTCTGGCATCCACTTGACCCATCTAACAACCAACTAAAGTCTTAGCATACTCATATGACAAATGTTGTCTAGAGTCTACGTGACCCTTATGATAAAACAATTGTCATCCAAGTACATCCCATCGAGACCCCCACTTACATATTTGGTATCAAGATCACAATGAAAAATCACAAATTACCGCTACTTGCATATATAGTATTCAGTTTACATTGACTTTAGATGCAACTGAAACTCAACACACCTCATCCACATATATAGTATATGCACTTCACCCAAGGCAAAGTTACTCCACTATAATTGCTCACATTCATCAAATTCAATATACATCTCATCATCATACATCACAACAATATGCATTTTATCATAATTTTAATCATCGCCAAAATCAACAACAAACATCAATTATCACCAAAATCAACAACAATCATCAATTATCACCAAAATAATCAACAAACATCAATTATAATTGTTCTTACTAGATTCCAATAGAACCTCATGACCTCCCTTGTTATGAACACCAATGGCTCCCAACGGATAGGTAGGGGTACCTGCAAAAGAGATTCTGACGCTCAAGTCAGAATAGGCTAAAGCTGGGACGTCTCAGTGTTTCGAATTTGTTACCTTAGGTGTGAGTACGAGTCTCTTTTTAAATGGTGACAAGACTCCTAGTTACTTTTTTTAGGAAAACGGGCTTTTACTGGGCTGAAGCGATAGGGTACCAAGCTTTGAGGGTAGTTGGCGTGTTGGTGTACCGAGCTTTTAGCCATACCAAGTTCTAGTATGGAGGTGCTCTGGCTACTGGTGCCTGAGCTCCAAGGTATCGAGGACAAGGAGGGGGGTACAGTCATCCAAATCAACAACAAACATAAAGTATCCTTATGTTTACAAACAATTCTCCAATCTTAACATTTCATCAACACAACCAAATTCACATAATAATCAAATTCAGTTCGATAGCTCAATTAATTACCTTCTATTGATTTCACATTCACCAAAATACAACTCCTCAAATTAAAGTCAAGGTTTTAGTTTCCCTTACCTATTTCTCCCTTTGAAAGCTAATTTCATTGGAGACAAAGAAATCGAACCAAAGAGATCACTCAAAACCTATCAAGAATCTCCAATTAAACAGGATCATAAGAAATTAGGATTTTTAAAAAGAATTCTCTTCCATTAAAAATAATTGAACTGAAAATGAATGGAAAATTTTTTGAGGAATTAAGATCAGACATACTTATACTAATCATCACTTAGAATCAATAGCAATAAAAGACGTTGGCTGAATTTCGTCAACAACCATTGACCATGCAAGCTAAAGGAGAATTAATGGTGAGAGGGGGAGAGCAACGGGAAGGAGAAGAGAGAAAAGATAGTGAAGAAAATAAGGAAAAAAAAAGAAGAAGGGGGAATAAGAAGGTTAAGGTACAAAGGTGTACTTAGTAATTTCTTCTTAAAATTAGTGATTTTCAATTCATTCTAACCAATTAGACGAATAGTTTATAAGAGGATTTTCACAATACTCCTATTTTTATTTTTAAATCTTTTGATAACTCTAATAATTACATATGTAAGGGTTATGTGTATAAAAAGAATGTTTGGGTTATTTTAAAATTTTTTACTTTCTTTCTAGTGGCAAATTTATTGCTTTCCTAGAACTAATTGTGTAATTACATGAACATATATATACTTTTGTCACATGTTATCATGGGGTGGAAATTTTTTATCCAAAATTTCGTATCTTATTTTTTTTCCAACTAATCAATAAATGTTACATTCTTTAATGAATTTTATTTTATAATTTTTTTATATCTTATATAACTTATTAAATAATATGTTGTTTATTGACTGGTTGGAACAAAGAATGAGACATAAATCTGGAATATAAAATTTTCATAGGTTATGATGGATTATTGCATTAGACTACTATTTGTTTAGGGTTCGTTTATTTTAGTAGTTATAATTCTAGGGTTTGTCATAATGGATCATGTGACTTTAGTTGACTATTTGAAATAATGGTAAATAAGGACGCCTCTATAAGGGACATGTGGGATAAGGGAGAGCAAAGGTGGAAATAGGAGTAGCGAAGGAGGTTATTTATTTGGGTGGTAGCATTGCCGGAGGATTTAACGAATAGAGTAGGTATATATAGTTGTATGACGGGGTTCAAGACAGGTGGGTTTGGGTAGCAGACAAATTCAGGGTTTACACAATTTCTTTAGCATATAGGGTTTTATTAGATGCCTCGTGACAACAACTGAATGACTTCTCTAAAAGAATTTGGGTAACAAGAGTACCACCAAAAGTTCAACTTCTTGTTTGGAAATTTGAAGCGAATAGACTACTTATAAGGGAGAATCTAGTCAAGTTAGGGATAATTTAGGTGGAAGACGCTAGGTGTGGAGTGTGTGACATGGGAGCAAAGATAGGTACTTATTTATTTACAACTTGCATAATGGCCAAGAAAATTTGGGTCGAGCTATGCGTTTGGTGGAAGATATCAACGACTTTTTTTAACAACAGTCTTAGTCATGAATTACAATTCTTAAGTTTGGTCAGGGATACCAACGAATTACAAAAAGTCTGATATTTTATGTGGTTTGTGGCCATATGACATATTTGGAAGGCCCATAATGGTTCAATTTTTAAATCTACTCAGCTGGTCATTCAGAACACCATGTTTACAACTCAGTTGAGTTCTTAAGAATGGAGTATGGAAGCAAAAATAACTACTCATAGTTTTCCAGAATAAGTGATGAATTTGTCTTATTGTGTATAAGGAGTTGAAAGGTTCAGATATTAATTGTATGTGTGTAGTTAATTATGTTTTTTGCTATTCTATCTTTTCTTAAGTGACATATTTTGTACTAACCTATTATCACGTATTAATAAAATTTTTGCTCATAAAAAAAAAGAATGTACCATTTATGGTGACATTTTCCATGAATCCATCCTATATGAGACAGTACCGCTTGGATGAGAAGTGAACTAACACTAACTAAAAAAACTTATTTAAGAAAAAATATTTTATATCACCGTCTCTCATTACTAATTAAGTGGAAAACTTATAAGTCAAATTGGAAAGTTCATATGATAGCAATATCAAAAGAAACAAAAAGAGAAAAGCAGATATGACTGTGTATATATATATATATATCTTACTTTTGTTTACTCGAATTCATTTGTTACTTCATAATTCATATTTACCTGATAATATATATATATATATATATATATATATATATAGAAATAAAATAAAATAAATCATATTTAGGCTTGTACAATGTACCGAATCTTCTCTCATGCTCCCTCGCTTTATAAATGAGTTAATTAAACTACACTATCAATTTATTATTTTATGATATTTTTCTTCTATTTTAAATTATGATATCGTATTTTTAATTATTAAAATTGTTGAACTTTTGCACAAAAATGAGTTAATATTATATTTTTAGATACGTGATAATAATTTAATAATGTGATACATCCTATATTTTATAATATATTTAATTTATAATATGTTTTTATAAAATATTATTTTAATATTAAATTAATAATGCATTTTTATAATATATTACATTACATATATGTTTTTGTAATGATTAACCTTACAGTTACAGTAACATCCATGAAAATGTAAAAGTAATAATTAAAAATAATATGAGATGTATGTATGATTACACTAAACTTTAGGATGTTATTATAATTCAATGTATTATTATATTATTAAAAAAATATTTTTATACTAATTTTGCTTTTTATATTATTCTAATATAATAATTAGACTAATAAAATAAATTTATATTTTTATATAATAATTTAACTTAATGTTTTTATATTCTTTCCATAATTAAGAAAAATAAAGAGAGATATATGGAATGAAAACAAAAAAAAAAAAATATATATATATATATATATATAATAAAATAAATATTTGGTTTTAAGAAGCTTAATTATAATTTTAGTTATTTATGTATGAGAAAAGTTTTTTTTGTTAAAAAGTTTAGGTGAATTGAAACGGGTGGACTCACTAGGACAACAAAAAAAAAAACCCTTAAAAAGTACTTATACAAATTCTTACATATCATCTCTCAATAAAGTTATCACATTGACGTAGATATTCAAATTCCTTATTGAGATATAAGCCCAACAATTAAAATACTGAGAATAAATTAACCTGTCATATATCTCATATGCAAAGTGGTGGAATTGATTCAAAGTGACAAGAGGAGAAAAATGCGAATCCTTATTAATTATATGCATCCATTATAAAATTCTGCACATTATTCCTACTTGATGATGAATGTAATATAATCTAATGGTTTACTTAGATGTCTGCTTTATTAATATTAAAATGATATGAAACGATTATTAAATTTAAAAAAGAAAAATATTCTACACTTTGTAATAAATTTTTATATAAACATTTAATCATAATCATTTATTAATTTATAAAAAAGTTGTTATTAAACTGTCACAATAAAACCTTTTTACATCATTAATACATATAATTAAACTTAATAAAAAATTATATATATTTTTTTTTATTTTTCAGAAAATGTGCATGAGAATATGTTCAAAGTTTAAATGAGACAAAAGCTATATTGCATTTTAACTCACTTTTCACGTTGAAAGCCTGAAAGTGTTAGGCAAAGTTGTAAGTGGCTGCTCCAAGCAAAAAAGTTTGCTAACAATTGCTGACTCTGAATATTTGGCATCTTTTTATGTACGCAACTTTTTGTCAAAATTATTGTTCTGATTCTGAATGCCATGGACCAACAATATATGAATTACCTATCTCAATATATGTTCACTTATTTATATTTTTTATTATACTTTGTAATATTGATTTTACTCAGCTGTTTAGATAATAACAAGAGAAAAACACTTTTACATTAGTATAAAAAGTTTTATAGTTATCACAATCCTTTTATTTATATATATATATATATATATATATATATATATATATATATATATATATATATATATATATATGATAATTTTGTTAACTTTATTGATTAATACTTTAAAAGTTATGTAAATAAATGGTTGTGATTAATCATAATATAAAATTCTTTTATATTGACAATATTAAATTCTAATAATAATAATATGGTAATAATTTAACTTTATTTAGTAATTTTTACTGACAATGTTAAAGTTATATAAATAAATTGTTGTAATTAATCACGGTATAAAACTCTTTTGTACTGATAATATTAAACGCTAATAAAAATAATAATATGGTAATAATTGAACTTTATCTAGTAATTTTTCTATTTATCGATACTAACTGAGGTTTATTCTTTAATTACTTCTAAGTCTAACTTAATACCTCATATCTATTTAGGGTTAGTCTCAGCTGACGAGTATGTTGGACAGTTTTGTGTGTTGTTGGGCATATGTTGTTTAAAATGAATAATTTTCAAAATGTTATCATGTTTTAAATAATAATATAACATGCATGATATAATTTATATTAATATTAATAAAAAAACATGCTTTAAAATAATTTAAGAACCAATAGTGTAATATGCGATGGAGAAACATTTATGAAAAAGGTTCACTCTTAACATAAATCTCAATATACCTCATTTAAATGCATATTCTCATACGAAATAGAACAATTATGTTCAAAAAGTATAAGTAATGGAGCACATTATACACATTAGATATGCAAATTAAAAAGTTTATCTAATTAAAGTTTTCTTAAGTATTTTAATTTAGAGTTATAAGTTGTAATTATTGTTTTAAATTATGAAATAAATTATAATATGATATATTTTAATTTATTTTATGTCCATATTTATATTTGCTAACAAAATACACAACCTATAAAAACTAAACACATAGTTTATTTTTAAATAATATATTAATATATATTAAAATAAATACTTAGTTAATTTTTTATCTCAATATTTCTTGTATTTTGATTGTGGTCCTTTTGAAATGTTTTTTGTTTTTAATTTTTTAAATTTTTTTTTTGCAAATAGCCTCTATTATTAAAAAAAAATATAAATGATGACATGATTAATGTCATATCATTATGTTCATTGAGGTAAATAAGTGTTGCCTCACCATGTCAAACAACACATATGTTTATGGTTTAGTTTTGGGAAAAAAAGAAAATCAAATTAATTAATTTTAATTGGTTTGAGTTGCTTTGAATTGCTCTAATTTTTTTCTTTGACCCAAAACAATGATAGTTGAGTTGGTTCAGCTTGAATTCATGAAAAACCGATAAAAAAATTAACTTTTTATTAAATCATAAAAAATATTTTATACCTCAAACTAGCCAAATTCATTAATCTACTAAATTTATAATTTTATAAAAAAATATCAAGTATTTTATATATACTAAATTAGTCAATTAAACTATTAAATCAACCCAATATAATACGAACAACAAATTGTATATTTAAAACAACTCAATACAAGCAAAATATAAAATAAATATATAATATATATACTTTTAGTTTGGTTCAGATTGGGTCAAGATTTTGAAGTATTTCTGTTTAGTTTGGTTTGGGTCCAAACTTAATCAAGTGAAAAATTGAACTAAATTAATTGATTCGACTAGGATTACCAATTTCATTAGATTTATTTAAATCAATGAACATCCCTATCCAACAAGTGTCATGTATACCTTAACTTTCATTTGTTATTGATATTTAAATAAAAAAATTTTAAAGTATTTTTAATTTTGTTTGTGTGTTACTCTAAGAATAAGTTTAAGAGAAAGAAAGTTACTTTTTATTTCACCATTTATTTTATTGAAATCTAACGGTCGTAATATATATATATATATATATATATATATATATATATATGAGTTTAATTAGAATACATCGATAGTGTAAAAAAATTTTACATTAACGTTCAATTATATCTCTTAGTTTATATGACTTTTAAAATATTGATTAGTAAAGTCAACAAACTTACCATAAATTGAGGGATATGATTGAATGTTAGTATAAAATTTTTTACCTTGTCAATGTATACAAATTAAACTCTCTCTCTCTATATATATATATATTTAATTACAATTTATAAAACGATAGTTATTTATTATATGTTTTATTTCTATGTTTTTTTTCAAAGGATTTCTAAGGTTTATAAGGTAAAATAACTGAAAATGAAGAAAGAAAGTAAAAAACGTGTCGAGTCCTCAAGACATTTTTTTCATATGATAGATAGATAAAGTATATGATCAAATAATATAAAGAGAGAAAAGTAGTAGAGAAGTCGGATAAAAATATTATTTAAATGTATGAATAGATGATTATTATTATTATACAAATGATTATAATTTAGATTGTGAACAAACTAGTCATTTTCGATTCTTATATGGTGGGTCCCATGCTAAAGAATTTATACAATACAACATAGTATAATAATAAATTAATAACTATATATTTATTAATTAATTAAGACAAAAGATGGAACACAATTTATAATAGATGATTTTCATCCAGGCACATGCACGTCGTTGTGTCGACACAAGATATGATATATATTAATTATTTCTCGTTAGTCGTTATATACATTTTTTTACGAGATAGATTTCTGATATAGTACAAAAAATTTATGTTCACATATCTTGTATTTAAAGTATTATTTATTTTCGAGTAACTAATTTAGATATTTTGAAAATAACTATTTCATAATAATAGTTAGAGTAAATTTACGGACCCATAATATTTATTCTTATTATATATAGTATTTTTCGTTTATTTTTTTTTCATTTTTATCACATTCATTTATCCTAAAAATATATTTTATTACATTAATCCCTATTACGTAAAAAATAATAATACATCAATTCTTTGAGAGGGTTAAAAGAGTAATGTAAAAAATAGAAAGATGATAAGTATAATAAATATAAATTTTAAAATATATTTTTAAATTACTCTAATATTTTAATGTTTGATGTATAAACTGTTCATTAGCCTAGAAAAAAAAATATAAATCGTAATTAATGATATATGTATATATATAATTAAATTTTCAGACAAAAATTAGTCATAGACTAAATTATTAAATATTTCATATTTGATGATATGGTGAGTCCAAAGTTTGAAAATTTTTCTACTATTGTGTTAAATCTAATATTTTTATTATTGAATAATAAGAATATATAAAATTTAGCAAAAGAACAAAGAAAAGGTTCTTTCATGATGGATAAGAGATTATTTAGAGATAAAAGTCTGATCCGTGTGGCAGAAAAACTAGGAATTGGAGACATCTAATTTGGCATGTCTCAGTTTGGTGTATATGGAACTCAAAGAACAACATCATATTTAGGTGTTGCTTTTTGACAAGCTGAAAACTCTTGAAGATATCAAAACATTTTCCTGACAGTGATTTCTTTATGAGGGGAATATCAGGTACCATTATCATCTTCTTTAATGTGCTGTTTCTCATACTTGGAAATTCTTACCTGTTGTGTATGAAGGCAAAAATAAAATTAGTGATTTTTTTAAGTGCTCATAAACACTGTTTAAAGGATTTGTTTATGGTATTCTGTAAGTAAATCTTTTAGGATACCAGTGAACTTATCAATTTAAATTGAAGTTACAGAACTAATAAAGGATAGAAAAATAACACATGTACACCTTATGTGCTACTATACACCTAGTAAAAAAGAGAAAAAAAAAAAAGAATATATAAGTATGATAGGATTTATCATGTAATAGGATAATAAAAATAAAAAAAAATAAAAGGTGTTGATAAGGTGTATAAATTAGAGATGTGTATATGTATGATTACTCAATAATAACAAAGACTCGGAAAGGCAAATAATTTTGAAAAAATAAAAAAGAGAAAGTAAAAAAAAAAATTGATGGGTCCATCTCACACTCAAAAGAGCACTTCTTACATTAGAAGTTTACCAACATACTATTTAAGGAGAAATTATTACACATTCTCAAATCACTGCATATGTAGTATTAGTAATTAAACACGTAATATATAATTAATTAGTTAATTTTTCTTATAAATTGTACACATCATATAATATAAGTTGTATACTTATTGGTTGAGGATCGGTGATGATGTAAGATTATGTAATATTTTTTTGCTATTCTACAAAATTACGACTGAGAGATTTAATGACAAGTGGAATTAAGGTAAATCTGTGTTTTTTAGATAAAATTCAGTCCTAAACAAAGTTTGTGTTTGATAGTGTGTTATAGAAAGGGTAATGTTAACTTTCCTTTCTCTATGTAATATATGGTCTCAGAGTTAACCTTTGAAAAATAAAGAATAAAACACATGAAGGATTAAATATATATAAAATATATAATAAAGTTAATTACTAAAACAATTAGCTTTTTGAAATATTAATAAAAAATATATATTCGGTCTTTACTATATCTAAATTAGTCACCATTCTTTGCTGTTTTTTGGTTAAAGAGGCATTGTTTTTTTTTTTTCCTAAATAAGTTTGTTTTCTTAAAATTTTACTAAAAATCACTTTTAATCTTTGTAAGTTAAAAATATTTTTTTAGTCTTTAAAATTAATTTGTTTTTCCATTTATAAGTTCTATTGTATTGGTTGTACCAATGTGAAATTGACAATTAGAGGGTTAAAATTGAATGATTCCCGAGTACAAAAACGTACTCTTTGTTAATAATTTTCTTAATGATGTTAACTAGAGAAGAGGTAAAAGTGAATTAGGAATTCAATATTTTTTTTTAAATTTAAGAATTAAAAGTAATTTTTTTTTGAAATGTTAGAGAGAAAAAACTTATCTAACTATTTCTTCGTTTTTTTTTTGTATAGATAGCTGCCTGTGTACCTTAGCTCGAACAGGTTAGCTGATTCATTTCAATTTAATACAATTTCTCATTTTAAAAAAAAAAATTATTTGGAAATAATCAAATAAAACATGGTATATGTGCATGTAGATCGTTTTAAATATCTGTGTAATTAAGTCTTAAATTTTTAATTAATATTAATTGATTTAAGTATAAAAATAATATTTTTAATTTGTTAGTTTGTTAAAACAAGAAATTAATTAATGAGGAGTTTAATTACTCGTTTGATCTTTTTATAAATTATACATTTTAGTCCTTATAATTAAATGTTGTTTAAAATATTTAATAAACAGATGAAACAACATTGATGCGACATTAATGTGTCTATAGTTTATGTTTTGATCCTTGTATTACTTTTATATTTTGTTCTCTATACTTATATAGTTTTTAAATTCTGTACTCTATCTCTATGAATAATTTTAAAATGCTTAGCTTTTGTCGACTCTTTTCCAATTCTTTTGCCTCTTCCTACTTTTGGATTAACTAATTCTTACTAACCTTAAATTATTACTCTTGGATTAACTAATTAATTATTATTAACTTTAAATCAAAGAGTTTTGAGACTATAGAGTTTCATAATACTAGACAAATGTTAATTTTTAGTGTGTTACATTTTATTAGTAAAAAAATTTAAATTTATGAATTTTTTTATTTCTTTTTTTTATATCTGAACTTTATTAATAAACTAACTTTATAACTCCAAAGTTTCTCAAACAATTAAAACAAGATTTTGATTTGCATGAACACTCCTCGATGTAGAGGTGATATATTGTTTTAATCATCTATTAGAAAAAATAGAAAACTAACATTATTTTGTAATACTTTGAATTTACATCAATATCCGTAAATCATGAATAATGATAATTTTAATTTTTAAGTAAAAAATAAATTAAGAGTTTGATTTTGATACATTATAGATATACTATTTTTTCACTATCAATTATTATCCATTAAAAATAACTAAATATAAATTTTAAAATGATGTATCTAATCTAGAGTTATTGTTAGAATCAATAAAATTTGTAGTTATTATAAAATTCAAAAACCTTACCTTATAGAATAATTTAGAGGTGTTTGATGTTCGGATTGGTTCAGTTTTGGGAGAAAAACAAAATCGAACCAATTAATTTAATTGGTTTGAGTTGGTTTGAATTGATAGAATTTTTTTTTCCTTATCTGAACCAAATTGGAACAATGATAATCAGGTTGGTTCAGTTCAAATTCGGGAAAAATCGATAAAAAATTAAAAAATCAAATTTATTTCATTAAATCATAAAAATAATTTTATACTTCAAACTAGTCAAATTCATTAATCTACTACATTCATAATTTTATAACAAAGTATCAAATGTTTCACATATGACAAATTAAACTATTAAAGCAACTCAATACAAGCAAAATATAAAATAAATATATAATACTATATACTTTTTGTTTGGTTCAAGTTGGGTTGGGACAGGATTTTGAAGTGCTAAAATTGCGAACCAAACCAAACATGGTTGATTTTGCTCGGTTTGGTTCAGATTGTCTGTTTTGTCAAGTTGACCTGAACATCCCTAGAATAATTTATGATTGAATGATAAAGTAAAACTTTTTGTACTATCAATAGTCAATGTATGAAGATGCTAATAAGATCATTTGGGATTAGAGTTTCTTAAGAATTGCTTAAGTTCAAGATATTATATATTTTTTTTAAAAAAAATATCTATTGGAGACCACTCTATAAGGTAAGATGTTTTTCTTTAAAAAAGTGAGTATCTTTTGCAAGATACAATTTTTTAGAATTAAAAATTTATTTTTCAGCAACAATCAATTAATTGTATTAATGTTTTATTTCAAACTTAATTAATTGAAAAAAAAGGAATATGCAAGTTTCTTTGATTGTGCATGAATATATTAGTCTTAAATTGACATGACATCATAGAAACAACACAAATAGTTTGTATTCTTTAAGATACCCAAACCAAAGTTGGTATATTAAATTTTAGAGTGTGTTTAGCTTGCCATTTCTACTAGATAAAGAGTGTGTTTGACAAAATTAACTAAACATTGGAAAGCTAGCTAAAAGCTGAAAACTAATTGTAAGTATTAGATAAAACTAGTTAATCAACTAGCTGAAAGTTGAAAAATCACAAATAAAGGAATCTTTAATTATCAAATCAATAATAAAACATTTAAAATAATTATAACATATTTTAATAATATAAATTAATTACATATTTAAATTATAATTACATTTTTACATTATAAATTTCTATAATTACATTTCAAATTCTAAATTTATATAATCACATATTTAAATTATAAATTTCTATAATTTTATATTTAAATTATAAATTACTATAATAATATATTTAAATTATAATTTTTTATAATTAAATATATAAATTTTAAATTATGTATTTAAATTATAATTTTCTATAATTATATATTTAAATTATAAATTACTATAATTATATGTTTAAATTATAATAAAAGAGAGAGATTGTGACATGTGAGGAGAGAAAATTACCTATTAACGAAAAATATGAGATATTTTGAAAATTTTAATTGGAGTAACTTCTCAAAAAAAGCTAGTTGTTACCTAAAAGAAGCTCATAGTTTTTTTTGCTTACTAAATGGAGCTGAAACCATTACAGTTATCATTTCAGTTAACTCGAAAGCTAAAAAGCCAGATTAGTAGTTGAAATAATTTTAGCTTCCTATGGTAAGCAAAAAACTAGCTGAAAAGCTTTTTTATAATTTTCTAATGTACCTATTTTACATAGGCAAAATAGAGCAATTATTCTAATTCACTCTCTCCTCCTTTTTCACTTGAAATTAGATATAGTTAGGAAATTAGTCTTAGGTTTACATTTATGTAAATTCTACCTTTATTTTCCTACTTTTCTTTATTCTGATATTGGTTTTAAGAAGGACTGAAGAATGTCAAATGAAATTGGATTTTTGGTGATGTAGCACAGCCCCAACACCCAATGATTGGAGTCAGAGTGCCCAGTGCCACTTGGCAGAAAGTACTTAATTTTGCATTGTCGGTGCCCAATGGTCACCTTTAGAGCACCCATCGCTAATGATTAATTGTGGGCCAAGTTTCTCTCGGCGACCAATGGTCACTTTGTCATCACTAGGCGGTGGTGTTTCAATTTAACTATGATATAAAGGTGCCTTTCGTTCTGGAAGGAGTTACATACCTTGCTGACCTAAGGCATACTCCAAACACACTTTCTTTGTCCATTCACCATCTTCACCTTTCATTTTTGGATTCCCATCCATAGATCATGTTTTCCACCCTCATGATTGGCTATATGTCTCATTGGTTAGGCTTTGATGTAGTTAAATCTGAAACTCTAGTGTATATTTTATCAAAGTTTATTATTCATTGTCGATATTCTTCTTTACCCATTGCTTTATTCTTTATCTTTCGTAAATTTTACTCGTTGAATAAACTCAAGAGAGAATTTTGGTTTGTAAAATGAGATGTCCCAATGAAGTTTATTACTCTAGAGAGAATAAATCCCATTGGCCATTTTAAGCTTCTTTTCTTAATGTAAGTTAATTGATTTTAGGTTATGCAATTCATAACCCAAATCTCAAATAGCTTTGTCCTTTGCTTGCAAGAGATTGAAGTTAAGAGTATTTTTATGAGTGATGAAAACATGAATAGTAAAAGATGATTTTGAGTTTATATATGCATTTGAACGATGATTTAGTGAGATCAAAATCCAACCAAATCTTCATTATCTGTAACCCTTTACTTTACTTGTTTATGATTTTATTTTAATCTTACTTTTAGTAGTTTTTTTAGCAAAATCCTTCCTTTTATGAATTATAATTAAAAAATATTTAGATTTGTGTGGTATCATCCAAGTCCTTGAGGAGATGACATAATATATTTATCATATACTACATACGACCAATGCACTTGTTATGAGTAGTGTAGAAAACACTTAACACTTTTTTAGGTAAATAATTACTAAGTTTTTTTCTGAAAAGTTACTCCAATTAATTTCTTTTTTAAAGAAATATCCTATTTTTAGCTAGTAGTTAATTTTATTTTACAACTTTACCTTTTATTAATTAATGAATTGCTCTCATCGGGTCTCTCTCCTTACATGTCACAACATCTTTTGCTTCTATACTTCTTTTAATTCATTTCTCTCTCATTCATTATAATTTAAATAATGTAATTATAGTAATTTATAATTTAAATATATAATTGTAAAAAATTATAACTTAAATGTATAACTTAAAATTTAAATACTCAGTTATAGAAAATTATAATTTAAATATAATTGTAGTAAATTATAATTTAAATATGTAATTATAAAAATTTATAAATTAAATATGAAATTATAGTAATTTGTAATTTAAATATGTAGTTATAATAATTTATAACTTAAATATATAATTAATTTATATTAAGAAATTTTATAAATTTTTAAAATGGCTAATACAGAATTTTGTGTTATCTATGTTTAGAGGGTTTTAATACCTACTGAGAGGTGACCCAATAATTTTCTTTCACTTGTTTAATTATGTCACCTTATAAGAATAATTTTTATTTATTTGCAACACCTTAATTAAATAATTTTAATAAAAATAAATTTAATTAAGATAATTGAGTAAACTAAATATTTTTATAGTATATTAATCTATACACTAATTTAAATATCAAATATAGATTCCATAAATTAAAGATAAAAGTAAGTTTTACTTTTGGTTTAAATATTCTTTAAATTTTTTGAAAAAAAATTATATACATTTTATTATAATTAATACATTATTTTTTAATAATAATTTATATGAAGGTTATATATAAATACTTATTTAATTTATAATTTATATAGCATAACTAATACATTATTTACTAATTATTACATTTTTTAAGTTGTCATATATTTTTAAATAATAAATAATCATAAATAAAATAAAAAGTCATGTTGGTATGACAATCCTTAAAAATGTAATAAATAGTTAATATTGTATTAGTTTTGCTATATAAATTATAAATTAATATAACTATCATATAAATTATGATTAGAAAATAATATATTAACTATAAAAAAATGCATTAAAACCTTTTTAAAAAAATTAAAGAATATTTAAATCAAAACTTACTTTTAATTTATCTTATTTTCTGCAGAATCTACATTTAATATTCAAATCAGTGTATAGTTTAATACATTATATAAAATATTTAAATGAAAATTAAAAAAAAAAATCCTTATATTAAAAATACTTAATTAAGTTCTTATAAATAAATGAAAATTAAAAACGTTTAGAAGATTCTAATGAAGTAAATTATTAAACACGTGGAAGAAAATTATTAGGTATCCTTAACATAGAAAGCTCCCAAGTGTTATCCTATTAAAATATGTATTTTAAATGTTATTATTAATTTAATAATTAATTATGCTTTTATTTATCATTTTATAAATTTTAGCTAGTTGATCAACTAGTCTTACCAAACACTTACTATACTACTAACTATACTGCTAAAAATTGAATATCAAACATTTACAAAATAGACTCTTAAACATTAAAGATGCTCTAACAATGTTTTTTTTTTGTAATAATATTTTGCACTTTTAACTAAGAAAATTTTGATAAATAAGAATTCAAATATACCTCACTTCTTTTTAATAGATTTTAACAAATAATACTAAAAGAATATGAAAGAATTTTCATGTATTCGTAAACTATTTATTACTCTTTGAATAACATATCATTAAATTATGGAAGATGGTAACTGTACTATATGTATCCTAGTCGAGTCTACCGCCTACCAGGTCTACCTCCTTAACACTAATAACGTCTTTATCACTTCCCTTCTTGACGCTGGAGGTGTTGTGTATCGAATGTACCCCTGGTCAAGTCTACCGCCTACTGGGTCTACATCCTTGACATTAATAACGTCTTCGTCGCTTTGGTCGTTGATGCTGGTGGGGTTGTGTATCGAAAAGAATCCCCCATCCTGGGTCGAGTCTTGATTCAAGGTCAGGTTTACCCTTAACATGACCCGATAAAGATAAATCTAAATCATCCTTTAGGGGTAAAAGATAAATCCTAATTATGTTTTATTATGTTTTAAAAATAAAGATAAATCCAAGTGATCCTTTATAGGTAAAAGATAAACCTCTAATTATGTAGGCCTAAGCCCAGAAAGGTAAACATTATAAATAGAAGGTAACATGTATAAGTTTAAAAACTAACTAATATACTACTACTATTATGGACACTTGACAACATCTTTGACCTGTCCTAAGGTTGGCGCACTGACTTAAGCATTCGAGTATCATTGCATGTACTCATTTGTGCCACCAGACCTGTCGATTTGAAATTTTTATAAGAGTGAAGGCCAACAAAAGAGACACATTCAAACAGTAAGTACTTTACTAATTTTTGCAAGTACACATTGGCACTCTTCGACCTTAAAGAGAAGATTGAGCAGACAACGAGACTATGGTTCAAACAAAGAGCAATGTCAGAACTTCACACGACCTCTTGCATGAAGAGTCGACCCTGGAAGCGGCTAGGGAGAAGGTGTGATTTTGGAGGAACTTGCCCATAAGGCAATCAATTAGCAAGCGGAGGGAGTGATAATCTACTTTATATTCGGGATAGAATTAGCCACATTTATTATTTAACTCTTATTACCATATATAAATCTAAATATTATCTTTTCTCATTATCTCTTTAATCAAATATTATCTTTCTATAAGAAAATCAATTATTTTTGTTACCACAATTACAGGCTCTTAGTAGAGGCAATCAACTAGCTAGTAGAGAGAATGACAATTTATTTTATAACTAGATAATCAATTATTTTCTGCTACCACAATTATATGCTATTATTACAGGCAATCAATTAGCCAGCGGAGGGAATGACAGGCTACTTTATAACCAAACAATCAATTATTTCTGCTACCACAATTACGAGCTCTTATTATAAGTAATCAATTAACCAGCAAATGGAATGACAATCTACTTTATATCCATGACAGAATTAGCTACATTTATTACTTAGCCCTTATTATCATGTATAAATCCAAATATTATATTTTCCCATTATCTCTTTAACCAAATATTATATTTCCTTATTACCATTTATAGGGTAATCAATTATTTCCGCTACCACAATTATAGGCCCAAAACAAGGCAATACCTCTTGAAAATCCAAATAAGCAAAGGGTACCCTCCTGGCCAAACAGTTCGAGCAAGGCAGTAAGTATCTTTGGACAATCCAAACAAGCAAATGGTAAACACTTTAGGCAAGGCAGTACCTCTGGACAATCTAAACAAGTAAAGGGTACTCTCTCGGTCAAACAGCCCAGGCAAAGTAGTACCTCTGAACTATCCAAACAAGCAAAGGGTACCCTTCTGGCCAAACAGCCCGAGCAAGGCAGTACCTCTTGACAAAGCAACCAAGTAAAGGCTACCCCCCGGTCAAACAGCTCAGGCAAGGCAATACCTCTTGGCAATCCAAACAAGCAAAGACTACCCTCCCGGCAAAACATCCGAGCAAGGTAGTAAGTACCTTTGGACAATCTAAACAGGCAAATGGTACCTTTCTGACCAAATAACCTGAACAAGGCAGTATCTCTTGACAATCCAAACAAGCAAAGTGTACCTTCCTGGTCGAACTGTCCGAGCAAGGCAGTACCTTAGATAGAATCAAACAAGGAAGGATACCCTCCCAAATGAATAACCTAAGTAAGACATTACCTTAGACAAAATCAAATAGACAAAGATATCTTCCAGACCGAAGAACCTAGGTAAGGCAATACCTTGGCAAAAATCAAAATGTGAAGATGTATACCACATCTATCCTAAGACCGGATCAAAATGTGCATTTATCCTGACAACCCAACCTGTTGTATCGCTAATAACATATTCGTCGCTTCGCTTCTTGACACTAGAGGGGTTGTGTACCGGATGTACCTCTATTCGAGTCTATCGCCTACCGGGTCTACCTGCTTGACACTAATTATGTCTTCGTTGCTTCTTCGATCCTTGACACTGGTGGGGTTGTGTATTAGAAGGAATCCCTTGTCCCGGGTCGGATCTCGATCAAGGTCAGGTCTACCATCAACATGGTCTGATAAAGATAAATCTAAATCATCCTTTCAATTAGTTTTCAGCTTTTAGCTAGCTTTCCAATGTTTAGTTAATTTTGTCAAACACACTCTTTATCTAGTAGAAATGGCAAGCTAAACACACTCTAAAATTTTGTCAAACACACTCTTTATCTTGACACTGGAGGGGTTGTGTACCGAATGTACCTCTATTCGAGTCTATCGCCTACCGGGTCTACCTGCTTGACACTAATTATGTCTTTGTTGCTTCGATCCTTGACACTGGTGGGGTTGTGTATCAGAAGGAATCCCTTGTCCCGGGTCGGATCTCGATTCAAGGTCAGGTCTACCATCAACATGGTCTGATAAAGATAAATCTAAATCATCCTTTCAATTAGTTTTCAGCTTTTAGCTAGCTTTCCAATGTTTAGTTAATTTTGTCAAACACACTCTTTATCTAGTAGAAATGGCAAGCTAAACACACTCTAAAATTTAATATACCAACTTTGGTTTGGGTATCTTAAAGAATATAACTAGTTTTATCTAATACTTACAATTAGTTTTAATTTTGTCAAACACACTCTTTATCTAGTAGAAATGGCAAGCTAAACACACTCTAAAATTTTGTCAAACACACTCTTTATCTTGACATTAGAGGGGTTGTGTATCGAATGTACCTCTATTCGAGTCTATCGCCTACCGGGTCTACCTGCTTGACACTAATTATGTCTTCGTTGCTTCGATCCTTGACACTGGGGGGTTATGTATCGGAAGGAATCCCTTGTCCCAGGTCGGATCTCGATTCAAGGTCAGGTCTACCATCAATATGGTCTGATAAAGATAAATCTAAATCATCCTTTCAGGTAAAATATAAACCCTAATTATCTTTTAAAAATAAAGATAAATCCAAGTCATCCTTTACAGATAAAAGATAAACCTCTTATTATATAGACCAAGCCTAGAAAGGTAAACACTATAAATAGAAGGTAACATGTATAGGTTTAAAAACTCACTAATATACTAAGGTTAAGCTTACACTAACTTGAGCATTTGAGCGTCATTGCAAATACCACCTGAGCCAACCAGATCTGTCGATTCAAACTTTTGCTAAGAGTGAAGGCCAACAAAAGAGATACATTCAGATTATAAGTACTCTACTAATTTTTGTAGTTACAGTAACTAATGCAATACTGGTTAAGGACTCGTAAAATAAAATTTTATTGAAAATAACATATATAAATTTAATTCAAAATTATAGAATAACAATTTTTTTATATTTTCAAAATACTTTTTTTGCCAATAAAATAAGATACTTTCAATTTCTTAATTAGTGCGTCAGAGAACTTTAGGAAATGAGTAGCATAACCCACGAATTAATTGTTGCTTTTAACAATAATTTTATGTTTCTAAACAAACATAAATTAATTTTTGCATTTATTAAAATCTCTAAATTCAATCATTTAATGACTCCTAAATTCATAAATGCATGCATAAAAAGATTAGCACATGATACATGTATGGTTTTTTTTAAAAGGGTGCAAATTTTTGCTGCGTTAATCTCAGAACAAGTACGTTCTTATATTGTTTTACATATAAATATATGAAAAGAATAATGATTTTATAAAACTAAACTTAATATTAATATTATACTCCTTCTAAGTAAACAAAATCATTATTTCTTATTTCAAATTTAAACAATTTTAACTGGATTTTGTTTTATTTAATAAGAATATTATCAAAATATCCTTTATTTAGTATAGAAGTTGGATAGAAAAGCCAATGAGTAAGGTTTTAGTAATGTACTATAGTACTCTCTCATACTCGCGTTTAAAAATGTACATGTACCCGGTCTCATACATGTGTGAGTAGCAACTTTGATCTCTATCGTCGTACCCGTTAGGTACCCATATATATATCGCATCTACGACCTGCTCTTTACTTATGCATAGACACCATAAATCAATATCTTTTACACATAAGTAAACATAATATAAAAAATAAGTCAACATAACATTAAACATAAAACAAGTTATAATTCTCTCTAAAGTTTTATATAATTATACATAAACCTATGTTTTTTTTACCATAAGTAAACTAATTGGTTTGGTTTACCAAGTTCGTCGCGTTGACCTAAACCAATGAACATCCCTAACAAAATGTCAATTGGTTCATTAGTTGTGATATCAGTACCACAATTGGAGCTCATATGGGAACATGAACTTTTCTTGATTGGATGATCTTTTTATGCAAACATGTCAAAAGTAAGTTCTTCGTGTTGTACCCTTATTTGGAATGTGCTTGCATCCATATTAATTAGTACTCTGTAGTTTTGAGAAATGGTATTCCTAGTATTAATGGAATCTCTGTATCATCCTCTAGACCCATAACAACAAAGTCTACTGGGAAGACAAATTTTCCCACCTTAACCAAAATTTGTCTAAGGGTGCTTAATAGATTTTTTTGCTAATAAGCTATCCTGGTTGTCTTGACCTTGACATCTCTTATTCTTTCCAACATAGATAAAGGCATGAGGTTAATACTGGCACCTAAGTCTAACAATGCCTTTTCAATAAATAAACCATCAATGGGGATTGAGATTGTAACACTTCCAAGATCTTTTGATTTCAGTGGTAGGGGTTTCTAGATAATAGCACGATAGCTTGCTTTCAACTCTATAACACCTTCCTCAGTTGATTCCTTTTTCTTCAAAAATTCCTTCATGAATTTAGCATATGAAGGCATTTGTTGTAGAGCTTTTGTGAAAGGAATATTAACATATAACTTCTTGACAATGTTATAGAACCTAGCAAACTGCCACTCTTTATCCTTCTTTGCTGGAGCATGAGGATAAGGCATAGATCTGTCACATGAAATATTGATTTTACCTCTATACCTTATTTCCTGCTTTTTGTTTTTTTCACTCCTTCATACTTTTTTTCACTCTGTTTTTCTTTATTTCTTTCTTTTTTGTACAAATCTCTCTCTCTTTCTCTCTCTCTCTATTTACAACCTCACTTTTATTCTTTTCTCCCATCCTTTTATTTTCCTCTACCTTATTTTTCTCAATTTATTTTTCTCCTTTACCACTCTCAATTCCCTCAACTTCTCCTTTCCCTTCCTCTTCAAGCTCTCTACTAACTACAATCCCACTTTTAGTAGCAATAACATTACAAGGCTCTCTAGGATATTTTGGGTGTTGGTTGAGAAGAGGCCATTAGATGTATCATTTATCTGCTTTGCTAACTATCCCATTTGTAGTCCTAGATTTTTTATAGCAGATTCAGTGCTTTTTGGTAAGAAAGAGAGACTTGAATAAATTGATTCAATGAATCTTCCAACTTACTTATTTGGTCATTTAGATTCGCATAAGGAGATTGGCTATTGTGGTTGCTTAGATCTATTTGAAGGACCCGCTTCTTTTTTGTAGCCAAAATTCTAATTAGGATTGGAATTGTTTCTCTAACCTTAATTCCTTTGAGAATAATTAGGTGTATTGAAGTTCTTGGGATTATAATTTCCTCCTTTGTTCTAATTACCCATATAGTTGACTTCTTCTTCCTGCATATTACAGTATTCAACATAGAACTCCTTCAAATGGTCTTCTCCACATATGTCACATTGCAATGAAGGGCTGGGTTGAACAAGTGAGGAATTAACTGCATGAAACTGTTGAAATTTGGCCATCTGTTTAGTTAATGTCTTAATATGCTAGGCTAGTAATTTATTCAGCATCAGAAGTGCATAATGGTATTCAATTCCATCATCCCACCCCTATAAGTTGGGTGTCTATCATGTTGTGCCTATTGATCTAAACTAGCTAGAGACTCAAAAATAATTTTGACATCATGAAGATTTGTTGACATTATGGTGCCACATGTTGCTGCATCGAGTAACATTTTTGTCTCTAGCTTAATCACATTGTAGAAGAAATTGAGTTGGCTATGTGTTCGAAACCATGATTAGGACATTTCCTAAGTAATGATTTGAATCTCTCCTAAGCTTTGATATATTTGGGTGAATAGTAGAATCTATGAACAAATTTATTTTCAACATCTGTCCAACAAGTCATACTTTGGTGAGGATGTGACTAAATCCATATTTTAGCTTTCTTTGTAAGAGAAAAGGAAAACAATCTGATGAATACTACTTCCTCATATTTATCTGGCATTCCCATTGTGCCAAATAATTCATAGAAATTTGATAAATGAGCATAAGGGTCTTCATGCATCCTAGAAAACTGCTATGAGTTGATTAGAGAGAGAAAAGTTGGCTTCATTTACATAGCCCTGGATGTGTGAGGGAGTTGCTATGCTTGAGAAATGATGAGGTCCTTGTTGTTAGGCATAGTCACCCAATGTTCTCCTTCTTGACATATTATTGTTATTACCTCCATTTCTTCCATTTGGACCTGCTCATCCACCGCATGTTCCAGTAATGGCCATGTCAACTTCACAGATCGGTTTATTAGAAGAAGTTTATGAGGATAGCACAATTGAGCCCTATTGTTGTTGTTGAAGTATTCTGATAAGTTCCCTTAACCTTCTGGCTCTACTGTTATTTCTCCTTGTAGTTCTTTCAATTTATGTATCAAACAATAAATCTTTTGTAGGAGTGTTACTTTGGATCAACAGTAAAATTGTAGGCAAGGTTAGCTGATCATGAAAACTCCAAAGATATAGCTACCTAACTACTAATTATATACACACTCAACTAGGAATAACTGAATATCTAAATAACTGAACAATTCCCCAACAATAGTGCCAAAAACTTATTGAGTCATATTGTAATATTTAATAAAGACCAGATCGTCTCCATAGGGAATTGACAATTATATATAATATTCAGTTTTCAAAGTCAAACTCTATAAAATTCTTAAATTTGTATAACAATGTAATATAGAACAAGAGTAAATGCATATTAAATATGAACAACAATATAAGATTAAAATAAATTCAATAGAGATAAATGTTGGAATCTCGATTCCTATTTAACTATTCATAAACTTTAATAATTGAATCTCTGGTTAATCTCAAATCTCTTTTTTCCCATAAAAGATATTCAAACACCGATCCCTCGATGAGGGAACATTAACTACAATAATCAATCTACTGATTCCTCGACTCAAAAGATAAAAATAGTTAGGTAATCGATTAAAGCAAAGACAAGAGATGCATAAACAATACTTTTTTTTCCACAAAAGATATTCAAACACCGATCCCTCGATGAGGGAAGCTTAACTACAATAATCAAGCCATTGATTCCTCGATTCAAAAGATAAAAACAGTTAGATAATCCATTAAGAAAAAGACAAAATATGCCTAAACAGTGTTCTATTCCTAAATTCAATGTTTATAAGATGTTTTTCTCAAATCCTTTACTCAAAATAATTTTCTAATTCATTCAAGCAGATTAAATCAAGTTAAAGGTTGACCCGAAACAAACATTAAAAATAGATAGGAACACGAAATGAGGAATATAACCTTTGATTACGATTAAAAATTTACAAAATAATTGATAATACACTGATCTTGTTGAGCAATATGTCTCGCCCAACAAGGCCTCCAGACTTTTCCTTCCATGTTAGGTAATCTTCTCGTTAGGTGGTATATCTCGTTGGACAACTTTCATTTGTGCCTTTTTTTGTTGGGTGGTGCCACTTATTAAGCACAAATTAGCTTTTAACCAAGGAATTCTCAGCTTTTTGTTGGATGACATGCCTCGCTCTACGACCTTTTGTCTCTGTTTGCAAATTTCACAAATTTTTGCCCAACGACACCTTTCACTAGGCGACCTTCAATAGTCCTGTAGTTGCTTTGGAACTCCTCACTAGGCGACTTGGCTTGCTGGGCGAGGCAACACTGATCAAACTTCATGTCTTCTTCCAAAATTGGTGTAAACCTGTCAACATTCCTCATATTAGCTATAAATTGTCACAAAATCATGTATAAGTATGATAAATAGTAAATATATGCATTTACAAATATTATGAGTTCAAAAATAAGGAAAAGTTGAGGAAATAGAGATAATTGACAGATTTTTATCACTGAAATAATCTTAAATCCGACGATTATTATCAATGATTTGTGGTTGTATTCAGATGATGGTTAGAAGGGTGGAGAGATGAGAAAATTATTATTCCTTTTGATTCAGAGTGTTTTGGTTAAGTTTTGGAAAGTTTTAGAAATTTTTTTAGGAATGGTGCAAATGGCAAGCCGAACTTCTAAGTATACTGTTATCCTCTTTCTCTTCTTTCTCCTTCTTCTTCTTTGTTACTTTTCTTCTTCTTTCTTCTAATTTCTTCCCCTTACTGTCTCATTTTTTCTCTTTGCTATCTTGATGCTTTTGCTTGCATGTTGGGTTTCCAACCACGGAATCCAACATGGTCTCTTTCATTGCTTATAATTCTGACTGGTGATTAGTATAGGTACATCTAATCATATTTCTTCAAACCTTTTTCTGTTCATTTTTTATCGTATTGCTCTCATTGAAAAAGGAATTCCTTTAAAATCTTGATTTCTTAAGTTCATATGTAATTTGGGAATTCTTGATAAGTTGAGTGATTTCTTTGGTTGGATTTCTTTCTCTCCAGTGAAGTTAGCTTTTAAAGGGAGAAATAGGTAAGAGAAGCTAAAACCTTGACTTTTATTTTGGATGATTGTGTTTTGGTGGAGGTGAAATCAATAGGAGGTAATTTATTGAGCTATTGAATTGAATTTGATTATTACGAAAAGTTGTTAGTGTTGGTGATAAATGATATTTGTTGATGATCTTAAGTGGTGATGGATGTTTGTTGATGATTTTGATGATATTTGATGGTTATTGATGATTTTGGCGATATTGGGTGTTTATTGATGATTTTGGGTGATGTTGGATGTATGTTGTTGATTTTAGTGATAATTGATGTTTATTATCAATTTTGGTGATAACTAAAATCATGATGAAATGCATATTATTATGATGTATGATGACGAGGTGTATGTTAAATTTGATGAATGTATGTAGCTATTGAGGAGTAACTTTGCCTTGGGTGAGGTGCGTATATTATAGTTGTGGGTGAGGTATATTGAGTTACAATTACATCTAAGTTAATGTAATCTGGATACCAAATATGCATGTATATGGAGGTAATATGTGATTTCACATTGCGATCCTAATACTAAATATGCTTGTAGGTGGTACAGGTACCAATGGATGTACTTGGAAGATAGATGTTTTGTCATAAGGGTTAGGTAGACTGTAGACAACATTTGTTAGAAGTGTATCTTAAGACTTCGGTTGGTTGTCTGATGGGTCAGGTGATACCTAACACCAATGGTGAGAAATCTATGACCGTCTTGATGTTTGAACTTAATAAATAGTTAAGACGAATTGTTTCATGTAAATGTATGGCATTGAGTGCTTATGTTCAGGTGAAGCATAAATGTGCTTGATTAATTGTTATACTTTGTGATTGAATAATTATAATATAATAATTGAATGTCTTTTATCCTATGCTTACTCGTGCATGTGTGTTTGTTTTGTATGACTGTGATGATCTTTCTTTGCACGGGAGCAAATAATAGTGATGATGTTGTGAACAAGTCGATAAGTTGTAACTTCATTTGGAGACTTGACCTAAAGTATAAGATGTTTTGCATGAAATCTTGTATAATATTTTGAAATCTTATGTAATTAGCAGAGTATAAAATAGTCTGAATAATTAAGTATGTTTTGTAATGAAGTAGAATTGAAATATGTTGTATGAAGATGAACTTAGTATGTTGATTATATTTATATGAATGCTAAAATTTAGAAGATGAACTTAGTATGTTTTGTAGAGGATTATGCAGTTAAGCTCTGCAGTCTGCATGGGCTCGCTGGGTGGTTAGTATCGCCCAACGAGACCCAACAAGAATTTGCCTCTGTTTGAGAATTGCTTAGATTTACACTCAGTGAGAGGTTTCACCTAATGCAAATTCTTCTTTGTTAGAAATTAGTTTGGATTTGCGCCCATCAATGTGTCTCCCTGAGTGAGTTCCTTCATTGGAAAAGTCCACTTTAGGGTCCTCCCTGAGGGATGATGGTCGCTGGGCGAGCTGTATACTTCATGTTATCAGTTATTTTGTTTGAAATTTTGTTATACTTAGATTTATGTTGTATGTTACTAATATTGTTGTGAATAATAGGTTAGTTTCAATAGTTTTGAGTTTTAAATTTACGTGAAATAATTCAATATTAACAAGTAATATTATCAAAAGTATTAGAAATTCTAAGATGTTATAGTTAATGCAATTTTGCTCCACTTTTTTTTTTCCAAAATTCACAATTTTATTCTCTTATTTTAAAATAGATACATTTAATCTTTTATTTTTAAAAATCTATAAATTTGGTCACTTATTTGATGGAGAACCATCCTTGAGGCAACAAATAGGACCCATCACAAGGTCCATGGCAAGAAGAATAGAAGAAGATGAAGGTCATATCACATCAAGAGTATTGGTGATCACATGTGCGGACTTTGGTGCATCTACGTAGTCTTTTCCTTATTTTCCTTATTTTTCCCTTGTATTTTGAGGAACCTTGATCACTTAGGATTTCATTGTGTATTTTTATTTAGCCTTTGTATTATGGGGCAAATTAGTTTAGGATTTATTTTGGGACTTAAACCTTGACTTGTGAGATCAAAAGTCCATTTCTTTCATTTTCTAGACACAAGGTTATTTTAGTCATTTAGGGGGAAGGGGCCTATATTTCATTTGAGGTCCATTTAGGGTTCATTTTAAAGACATTTAGCTCTCAAATTTTCGTGCAAATGGCTTAGAGGCCTCCCATCCTCTCTTTAAATATACTAGGTTAGACTACATGTAGTCACTTTGGATATATTGGATATTTGAGAAAGTTTTCCTCATAATTCCTCTTCCTTAGTCATTTAGAGATCTCTTGGCCCCCTTCCTCTCCTCTCTACCTTAAAAGGAGCTTGGGTTTTCCTAGGATTGACTTTCACCCTCTCCAAGTGAAAGTGAGCTAGCCAAAGAGACACCATCCAACCACCACACCCAAAACACCATTCTTGTGTCTCCATTTTTCATGAACCACTTTCACCCTTCATAAGTCCCATTTTCACACCTATTTCAGCTCTTGAAGAAGATTCATTTCAACATTTCATCTTGGAGAAGAGTTGGTGACACCATGAAGAAGGTGGAGCTATCACTATTTTTTTAAATAAAAATATTAGTTCTTAATTTTATAAAATTTATGATTTAATTTGGTTCTTATTGCAAAATTAAAAGTGTTAATTATTAAAAAATTAACTTGATTTAGTGAATGACATGAAATAATTTATTCAATCCATGTCATAATCAATGTTAATTGGTTATGAAATTATTAAAACCATGGATTTTATAAATTGAAAAGGAATATACATGATTTATTTATTTTGAGATAAATTTTTTACATGAAATAATTTATTCAATCCATGTCATAATCAATGTTAATTGGTTATGAAATTATTAAAACCATGGATTTTATAAATTGAAAAGGAATATACATGATTTATTTATTTTGAGATAAATTTTTTACATAAACTTATATACATTATTTGTTCTCCAGTATCATATTTGGAGTTTCACATTGATAACACGTAAAGACATTTTTAGAGTTGTTTTATTTTACTTGTAATATTATGTATAAGTTTTTTGTTGAGAAGAACTTGATATAAAAGAATAAAAAATTATAAATTAAAGTAATTTCAATCATAAAATCATCCATATATTTATTATCTGGGCAAACAAATTAATAGAAATAATTGTAGAAACACCAATTTTCCTTGTAATTTTCTTGTTTTTAGTATTTAGTTTGAGTGGAAAAAAAAAATCAATAACATCCACTAATTATTGACATTTTTTGTTATTATTTTTTTTATGCCGAATTAGATAAATATTTTCTTTTTTAGTTTTTCTACCTTAACTTTTCACTCTTTCTTTAATCTGACTAATTTAGTATATATATATATATATATATATATATATATATAAATAAATAAGTAAATTAGTCAATTTAGTAAATTAGTCAATTTTAATGAAAACAGGAAACATAATTAAACAAACTTAGGTAGCCTAAAAACATAACTTTCTTCAGAACTAGATAACTTTTTGTATAGTTGCATTCGTAACTATATCTCTCTATATATGTAATTTTGTTTGTTTGTGGACTTGAAAGCGTCATAGAATCTGTTTTACGCTTCAGTTAAAGGTCCACTTTATCGCCCAACCAATAGGGGTGTTCTGGCCCATAGTTAGTTCGGTTGCGTAGTGTTAACTCAAGTGTTATTTACCCTGGTCGGAGCGGGAATTATCACTTTGTTTCCATGGGTCCAGTCCTTTTGGGTCCAAGTTTCTATTAATTTCTACCTTTGGTTAGCGTGAAGGGCTCACCTGCTTTGATCATGCTTGACCGACCTCTATTGATGTATTTGTCATTAATGGAAAATGGAAGTACGACAGAATAGATTTGACTAGTTTCAAATATAAAATAATTTTTTTACGATTTAATACAAAAAGTTAAATTTTTAATTTTTTATCAATTTTTTCTTACAATGAACCGAACTAACTTGATTATCAATTAATTAATTTAATTTTCATTTTTTTCAAAACTAAATTACTAACTCACTGAACACCAGCCCTATGTAACATAGTTAGAATATGACATTTATTTCAAGAGGGAAGGGGTAATATCAAGAGATTGAATAATGAAGGGGCAAATTTGGTAGTTTAAGAGAATAAACATTAATGCATATGATATGCGTAGTTGGCATATTATTTGTGATGCAACCCCTTTCCTTTGAAGGCCAATCACCTCTTTCTTTTCACCCATCCTTTCTTCTCCTTCCATTGGGCGTTTTACTTTTCTTACCAACGCATTTTTTCTTCACTTTCCTTCTCATAACGCCAAAAAAACTCCCTTCATTCTCTTCACTTTGCTCATTCTTCACCTCTCTTCTCTCTCTCACTTCCACTCCACTCTTCTCTCTCTTTCCACCATGAACTCCTCTTCTTCTTATACACTTCAAGCTCCCTCTTCCTCTTGAACAGTGAAATGGGTTCGTGTTCCTCTGTCCACCGAAACCACCACACCAACATGAAGCACCTCACGCTCTCCTTTCAGTCCAAAGCTGAAGCCAACCTTGTGATTCCTCCATCACCCTTCAAAGACAACACCAAAAATGGAAACTTTGTGGTTCATGATACTGATGAGGCTAAGTTTAAGTCTCAGTGGTCACCCTCTCGGTCAACCACCACTTTCTCAGTCACAGACTGTGGGGATAACGGTAGGGCCCCTCTGGGGTTCTTCCTCCCTTCTAAACTTTCTATTTTTCATGCATCATAATCATAAAAAGTTGTTTTTTTAATTTTTTTTTTTTATTTTCATGTATCATCATCATCATGTAAAGTTTTCTTTCAAGATGTTTTTTTATTGATGTGAATTGAAAAAAAACTGAAACTTTTTATCTGGGGTTCTTTATTTTGTTATCTGTTATGTAAAAATTGTATTTTTATCATAATTAATTACGTTATCAGAGCTTTCGGCTTTCTGTTAAATTCTGAGGTATTTCCAAACAAATTTTGGTCTTTTGGGACGGCTAAAAGATTAATCATTTTATAAAACTGTTGTTTTGAGTCATATCTAAATTAGATTTTTTTTGTTTTTTGTTTTGTCTAAATTAGATTTGTTTTCTTTGCGTTAGCTCGATCTGATATGATTTATACATTAAACTCTGTACTTTCGGGTGATCATTGCTTTTTGTGATACACAGTATCACAAATTGTTGGTGGAAAATTGGGCTGGTTTTTCGTATCACGGTTTGTTTCTACTGTCTTTAATAGAACTCATGTTTGGAAATATGCTGTATTTGTCTCTTCAATTCCGTGATTCTTTTTTGTTGCGTATGAATATGGAGACTAAGGTGGATTTTAGTCCTTGGTACAGTCAATGGAATCTTTTTACCTTTATTTAGTCTCAGACTCTCAGTGGGGGTAGGATATTTTTCTGAACAAAATGTTTTTGCCTAATAGTAATATAATCTGTGTTGGTTGACAGAGCTACTATTATATCAGCAATTTTTTAAGCCTGAGCAATTGTTGTTTAGTTCTTTGCTGTATTTTATTAGGATTAGGAAATACTTCCATATTTTTTCTTCATATGTGATTTGATGGTCATTTTTTGTAAATGAATTTGCTGGTAGAGTTATTTTTAAGCAAGGAATCCAGTATAAAAATTATTTATTTAAAATATGGCAAAAAACTATGATCCTATTTTACTAATTGATGACTTTCTTTCTTTGTGCTAGTTGTTGGGGGTTCCGTGAAAGCTTAGATAAACAGAGACTAGAATATCATGCACCACGGTTATTTCAGTAACTAGGGTTGGCTGAATTCATGATATGCTTTGATTGCTACTTGTGATTTTAGGTTCATGTGATGGAAGCTTTTATGAGAGTTATTATAACTGTTATTTGTGATATTCTGGTAATGCTTATTGGCGATCATGGTCCCAACCTTTTGGAGCTTTTATCCTATTGGGGACCAATAATTTAGCACCACTCTCATGGCTGTATCTCTATCTGTAGTATTTTCACTAAATATTATTCATGCTTGTAACCAACTTCAAGTTATGGACCACAACAAGGTGGTCTCATATGAAGGCTTAGGTTACTATTTTGGAAGAATTGTAGAACTAGTAATATACTAATATCATGAAATTGGATGGAAGAAAAATTACTATTTTCATAATAGAGCTTAAGAGAATGTTGTGTTGGTCCTTTGTAACTCTAATTATAGGAAAATGTGAGAAATGTCCAAACAATGTGAATATGTGATCTGCCATGACTTGTTCTAACAATTATTACTCTTGAACTACTTTGTTATTTTATATTGAATAGGGTCTTCTTGACACACTAGAACAGAAAGTAGACTCAACTGTTTCTGCAATAAATGTGTACTATATGCAGCTTTGAATTGGTTCATGTGCTTGTTGACAAAGTCTGTGTTGTGATTGAGATGTAAGATTAACTGACATGGAAAGTTCCATCAATTGTAACTTGTTAGTTACCTAATAACAAGTTCTTGAGTTCATGTCAGTTTTCTAACAAGTTCTATCAACTGTAGCTTTATAGTTACCTAATAAGTCCAAGTTTAGCCCTTCATATGTTGTACACATTTTTTATTATCATTATTTTTTGTTAATATTCATGTCAATTTTCCAACACAATTTTTTTAACCTGGATTTTATCCTGTTCAGATGGCAATGATGAAGCATATTTTGATTCAAAGGCCTGGTTAGACTCAGATTGTGATGATGATTTCTATAGTGTCAAGGGTGGTAAGAATGCTATGCAATCCCTTTTCATTTTGCAGTTTTCTACTAGAGTATCTCAATCTGTTTACTTGGCATGATTATGTGTTTTACAATGAGTAGGAATTTTTGCGTGGTTCATATTTTGTGGCGGTAAGAATTGGAAGGAAACATAAATTTTTCATGGACTAAACGTTCATGATTTATAATGAACAGTTCTTATGCAGTACCATATGTATGGCTGATCTTGTTCTCAATCATATTTGGAATTCACTTTGATAATAAGCAAAATAAAAGAAGTTATTAACTGTCTTTGTGTATTACCAAGTTGAAATTCTCAATCCAATTGGAGAATAACGCCAACAGAACCAATAGTACGGTACCTAAGTCTTTTTCATTTAGAATATGACAGTTAAGTTGTCACGTAATTAGTATCAATAATAGCATTTTATTATGCCACTGTTTTTTTTTTAACTTTTAAAATATTAATTTGATAAAATCAACAAACTTATATAGTATATAAAGGGTTGTGATTGAATGCATAAGTCTTTTTACCCCAACAGGGCATAAGTCTTTTTTATTTTTTTTCTTTTCTTTGAGTTTAATACTTATGCAATGTAAGTGTAAAAACTTTATACTAGTGTTCAATCACAATTTTTTATTTATAATGATTATTAAATTATTAATCGGTAAAATCAACAAATTTACACTAGTGTGCATGAGTCTTTTTTCTTTTCTTCTTTTGCTATACTTTCTGTCTTTTACCATGAATCTTCTCCCTCCAATGACTCAACAATTCTTTGTTTTCCATCCAGAGTTTACCCCATCTCGTGGCAGCACTCCAGTGCACCATATTTTTCTGAATAAAACCCCTCCTTCTGAGCCTGGTTCTGTTCCTGAACCATCTCCAACAACACAAAAGAAAAAGCTATTGGAGCTTTTTCGCGAGAGTGTGAGAGAGCACCAAAGTGGTGATGCTGAGAACCCTTTTGAGAATGAAACAAAAGAAGTGAAACCAACAACTGCACACGATGTTCTTCCTAAATCTGCACACAGTACTCCATTTATCTCAGGAGGAAACTCTGCATGTAGCAGTGAAAGAACAATGAATAGTGACCATGCACCCCTCAGAGAGAAAACAGTTAAATCTGTGCAATGCTGTCTTCCAAGCTTGGCTTCATGCCGTAGCTTTAGTGAGAGGAAGAGGAAGACAAGTCCTGCAATGGAAGCTAATGGAAAAGCTTGACTCTCATATGAGCAATGGAAGCTAAAAGTCAATGAATAGAATATTATGATAATGTACATCTTATAGCATTATCCTTGTAAAGAGCCAAGTAGCAATATGAATTTGAAAGCATGTGCACAAACGGAAGAGATGTTTTATATCAATAAGTAATGAGATTTTTGTTTCATAGTCACACTCATGGGGTAACATAATCTAAATTGTCTCCATAAAATTAGGTGAGGTAGTATTTGAGTATGTTTGAGAAATATTATAATGTAGATGGATTAATCTAGACTAATCTTTTAAACAAGCTCGAGGAGAAGTTTTTTGGAACTTTTCTTTTTCATATTTGATAAAGATGATTGAAAAATTCAGATTAAATTTAGAAAAAGTTTTTTTTTTTTAAAAAAAATAAATTAGTTTTAAAAAGTTGAAAACTTATAATTTATGATTATTTCACAATTTATTTCTTTTTTTAGGTTTTTTGACCGTCTTACTTTATAAAAGTTGGTTCTTTTGTTGCATTCAAAATTATATTAATTATTGAGTTTAATTGGTATACAATGTGTAAAGATTTTTAGTCTGATATTCAATCATATGAATGAAAAGTCATGATTGAATCTCTTAATTATTTTCAAATCATTTTTTAATAAATTTATTTAAATAAAAATTAATTCTAATTATAAGCATAAAAAAATCAATTATACATAAAATAAATTATTAAAATACTATTATTATTTTCAATTTTTCCAAATCTATTATTGTATTAGAAATACATGCATAAACATGATCCTACTAAGGTTGGTTATCATAACTTATTGTTTGGTAATAATAAGTTTATGCGAAGTTTTCAATCATATATTGTTAAATTCTCAAGTTGTCAATAGCAATCATTACTTAAGTTAAACCTGTTAATGTGTCAACATTTTATTGAAAGAAAGTATGAAAAACTTACATTAATAGGGCATCAAGTTCAAACTCTCGTTTAAATGAAAATTTTCTTCCCATATATATAATTTTTAAACTTGGTGCTGCTACTGAAAAATGTTAAACATTTTAATCTCAAATGCTTGACCTAAACTAAAGTTTGTGTCTGAAAGTGGGGATAAGGGAAAGGAGTGGAGGGATAGCACAAATTTTAAAAGTTTTTTCTTTTGGTAGGTTAGAAAATTGCAGAGGAAAGAGAGAAAGTTGTGGGTTCCACCACCAAAATAAATCATCTCAAATTGGATAGAAAAGTAGTGAGAAATTTATCTCCAATTCTTTTGCATTGATTACGAGCTAAATTAACGAATAAATGAGCTTCTTTTTCAACATTAAGTAATTAAATAATAAAATTATAATTAAAATATCGATTATTAAATTAAAAGTGTTTTAGTTTTTTTTTCCTTTTCTCTTTCATCAAATAATTTTATGAATAATTTTATTTTTTCTTTATTACGTGTCTTTTATTTTTTTTTACGTCCACTTTCCTTCTTAAACCAATTAAAGTTTTAACTTTTAGTATATTAATTGATAAAAAAATATCAATCCAAATAATATAAATTTATTTTAATATATTTAAATAAGAATTGACCTAATTAAAAAATTCACTTACATTTCTTAAATTATGCAAATGTTTTTTTTTTTTTTTACTTTCACTTTCCTTTTCAAATAAAGCAAAGCATAAAGTTTTATGGTAGTGGTTGATAAAGTGAAATTGAGTTTAACTATATAAATTTATTTTAACATGCTTCAATAAGAATTGACCCATTAAAAATTGATTCAAATTTATTTTATTTTTGGTTTCAAACACACTTCGGTCATAACTATTTTAATATATTTTTGTTAAGTTGAATACTATGAATTAGTAATCAAAATAATTTTGATTATAAACACTATAAAAATCACAACAAAACCTTTTGATTGGTGTTTACCTATTAAGAAGAGATCTTAATAAGATTTTTCTATTACAACAAAGCCTAACAAACTTTCACATAAACACTCACTCATTGCTTGTACAAGCACAGGTACTTATCTATGTTACTTTTTTTATTATAATAATTGAAAAAGAAACCTTTGTTATATTTTACACATCAAAAGGATATTTTTTTTTTATATTTATTTTAACGTTAAGAGAAATAACATTAGTTTTTTAAAGCATGAATTTTTAACGTAAAAAAAAATAAAAATCTGCGGATGCAACGCTAAAAAAAGTGTTGTAATCTTTTTTCATAATTGTTATGCCAATGTCCATTTTTTTTTTGGTGAACATGTCAATGTCCATTTAAATTACTCACTTCAATTTTTTATACAATTAAACCTCTCAAATTTCTATCATTTTATTCCACTGTCTCACAAATTTTATTCCACTATGTCAATGTCCATTTTTTTTTTTTGGTGAACATGTCAATGTCCATTTAAATTACTCACTTCAATTTTTTATACAATTAAACCTCACAAATTTCTATCATTTAAATCCAAAATTTCTTAATTCTTTCCTTTATAAAACTCAATAAATAGTCAAATATGGGTAGTTTTTAATTTTCTGCGCTGTCATTTTCATATGAATTTCCCATCCTTCAACTGCCACCAATATATTAATCCCACCATAGATCAAGACATTTTAATGGGTAGTAGTGGAGGATAATGTTGTAAAAAAGAAAAAAAAAAAAATCAAGAAACAACAATTGAGTTAACATTTGAATATGAAGTTGTGTTAAATTTTAATTAAATTATTTCCATGATTTTAAATAAAATCTAATTTGTGAAGTTGACTATGTTGTTTTCTTAATTTGTATTCTAAAAAAATCAAAATAGTAGCACAAATAAATCTCTTAGTCTTTTTTTGAGTAATAAATCTCTTAGTCTTTATTATATAATTGTTTCATAAATGAGATAATTATAATTTAATAAATAAATTATTGATGAAATATAGAGAAGTAAAATTATTACTGGAATCCATATAAAAACATTTTAAGAGGTGTCGGATTAGAGAGAATATGTTCTTATGAGATGTTTAAATTATATAAAGTAAATAAATAAAGAAAGAAAGGTGACATGTATATGCAAAAAAAAGTTACATATTGTAAATTTGGACTGCTGTTGTAATTGTTGCGAGGAGAGATTTTGATGAGGCTTTAAAATTTGAAACCAATTTTTTTTTTATATTTATAAAATTAAAATTAGTTTTTAATTTTTATAAATTTTAAAACTTAAAAACATAAACCTTTCCCATGAAACCTCTAAAAAAATGTTGGGTTATGAATAAGAGTTTAATTGATATACAATGTCACTATAAAAATTTTTAGAATGATATTCAATCACAACCTTTCCTTTATAGTAAATTTGTTGATTTTACTCATTATTACTACATAAATGAAAAGTCATGATTGAATGTCAATTTAAAAATTTTTTACATTGACAATATATATCAATTAAACTCTACAAATAACCCCTAAGTTACTAATGTAAATCATTTTAATGCATTCCAAACTTAATTTCCAACTCATTACAGACATTTGATTCATAAACCAAATTCCATGAGTTTTAAAGTTGGAATCACAAATTAATTTGAGTTGGCTATATTAGTTGCCAATCTTAATCTTGGTGGCCAAAATGTGGGGCTAGATGCAGAAGATAAAAGGTTTCTGGAGAGCAGTTGTAGTTAGGCTTAAGAAGATGCCAAATTAGACTAGGTGGAAAACCCAGTTAGGGGTTAATATAAGCATGTGCATGAGGAAATCAAATTCCACAAGTCCTCTCTATCAAGCAGGCATAGAGCTTCTCTTCTCCACAGCACCAAATGAGACATCTTATTTGACTTGAAACTTTATTATTATTATTATTATTTCTCTTCTCCACAACACCAAATAATAATTTATAATTTCTAAAGAGATAATCATATACAACTTAAATTAGTTTATTTGGTTGAGTATAATGTGTAAATTATTATAAACTTCTGCTCAATTTCTATTAAAACTAAAGAAAAAACTTAAATTTTTCTTAAGGTTATTATTGGAACGGTGGTATAGAATGAAATGAAGTGATATGAATAGATTAAATAAGTGTTTCATTATTTGCTTCATTTAAATGAGGATAGAAGGAGATGAAAGTTCATGAAGTATATAATATAAGATATAAATTTGCAAATTTTAATCTTATTTAGAGTCATGATGTATTGTTCATTTTGAAAGTCGTTACTCAATCACAGGTTTTGTTCTAAAAAGACGTCTCAGTAAGTTAAAGAAGGAAATGTTTATACATGATCCTTGACCTCGATATTCCTAAACGAGGTAAGACTTCAAATATACCAAACACTAATTAACATCATATTTAGTAAATAGTAACTGTGTTATAGAGAAAGTTATTACAATAATGTTTATAATATCTACAACTTTTATGACACGCTAAAAATGTATGCATAATGTTATACATAAGAATGAAGATCTACGATCAAATTGTTGACATTTGGAGTTGAATACTCATCACATCAGCAAGTTTGTAAAAAGTTAGGTCATATGACCAATTAAGGCTGTAGTTTTATGGTTGTTATTATATATTGTGATATAACACAATGACGGAGCTTGTAATAAATATATGAGAGGTAAATATAAAATTTAGTATATAAATTAAATATTAATATTATATTATTATTAAATTTAACTAGTGGTGAAAATTAAATTTAATGAAAAATAATATTAAAATAAATTATATAATAAATTATTTTTCCAATTTTTTTGTTAGTTTATACATTATGAAATAATAATATGGGTTTTGCTAATTCCCCAAGGCAATAGTTAATGAGCTCGGAGAATTATTTTTATTAAGAGTTATATGCTAGTATAATTTAAAATAGGTGAACATTCCAATAAAATAGTTTATTCTTATTTTCTTAACGAATATTGATTATTATTTTCCTAACAAAAAACTGACAAAAGCTATTTTATTTTACATTATTCGGATGAAAAATTATACTATAAATGAACAGTCAATATTTTAACAAAAATTAATTATTGACAAAATCAATAGATGTATCAAAACAATACTGTGGACTTTATGATGATCCAAAAAATATTCTTAAAACATTTAGTTATGAAGGATAAGGATACGAAAGGATATTTTGAGAATAAGTGTAAGGAGAAATATATAGGGTGTTGAAATAAAAATTCTTAACTAAAATTTTCGGATTAACTCTCCTAAACATAACTTTTTTTTCCCATAAAAAATAAACAGCAGACGAAGACATACCAAGTACAACTTTTGCTAAGAATTGGTACAATGTCCTATGACAATCCTAAGTTGTTATAAAATTAATTATTCTTATTATTATCATGTTAAAAAAATAAATTTACTTTAACAAAATTTGAATGTGAATTTTTCTTTTACAACTTTGAACATGATATCTAACCATATAATAAATATTTTCTATCAATAAAATTTAAAAACTAAATCTTTTTTCTCTCCCAACAACATTAAAATAGTGTCTTTTTTAATTTATTTAATTTTGTTCTAGCAATATATCACAATTATGATTTTTTTTTAGTTTCTAGTTGAATTTATTATATTAATTAAAAATATAATTTAATTTTTATTTTTAGATATCTCAAAAAAATACTCTAACTTTGTAGTTATCGTTTATCATTAACAATAATATAATTTTATATTAAAGTTTATATAATTTTTATTTTTGTTATTATTATTAATATACTAACTTTTAATTTTAATTCCTTTATAATTTGATTTTTTTTATTTTATCTTGTTAAAGAACAAGCACTTTAAAAATTTACTCAACATAGATTTTTGAATGTAATACAGAAAAGCTAATACACAAAAGATTATATTTTTTTATCACATATCATATTTATTATAAGACAATAATTTTATTATATCTATGAAAATAATATAAAAAATAATACATAAACCATATACTATAATTTTTAAAAAAATCTTGGGTAGTTTCTAAGGCTTCTGGATGATCGCCCCTTCCAATGCCCAAGGTTGGCCCTAATGTTGACAACAATAATTATTATTTTGCTACCAAAAGCAATTCTTTTCATAGTATTGCACTACCATCAGAAACAAGTTGTCAGCTTTAAACTTTAAATGGCATAAGAGATTTGGCATGAAGTTGATTAGGAACATTTTATATCTCTATAATTCTTTGTTTTATTTGGGATATGTTAATAGACATTACCTTTACCCCTGATTCAACTAGTTAAGCTTTTATGGCTTATCAATGCACCTCCATAGTCCAAACACTTAGTTAATTTGACTATATGATGGCAGAAGAGTAGAGCCCTTTCAAATTTGTTTATCTTCTTTTCTTCAGATGAAATTTAACATTATTATATTCACCAAATTCCCAAACTTCAGCTAAGACAAAATATCCACCAAAAATTCAAATACCATGAAAGTTAAGCAACAATCAAAACACAGCACAATTTGAAATGATAATCCTGCTTTTATCCTTATTCATCTTCAAAAATCCTTCAACATGACAGCAACAAGCAAATTCTTCATCTGTAATAAATGCATCCTATGTCAGAGTTGTCATGTTCATCTTTGCTCCCATAAACATAGACTCCACTTCTCAAAACACTTAAAAAGTTATGTGCTGTATATTGATAATTGTTTCTTGTTTCTTCAATGCAAATTTTGAGCCAAAATTTGGCTGATAGAACTCAACATGATTCTTACACCATGGCCCATCCTTGTTTGATTTATTTGCTTTGTAATGGAGCAAAGGAGAACATAGTGAAGATATCCCTTATCTTCTTAGGCAGTTATTACTTATTAATAGAGCCTAAATTCAAGATTATGTGGACTAAGCTCTGATTCAATCTCAGCCCTGCAGCTGTAAAACCAATCACGCCTACAAAGAAGAAAATTATCGAGCAATCCAAGGAAGTCTGGCCAAAGTAAAGAGAAATCAAAAGGTTTTATCAAAGGACCGAGAAAAAATTATCAAGGGCTAGCAGTACATGACCTTTAAAGTGTTTTGAGAAGTGGAGGAGGCTAAGTAGCACAATATGGGAGCAAAGATGAACATAGATCAAAATCCTTACATTAATCAAAGGGTAGCAATTAAAAGGCTTAGCAGATAAGAAATGTCCGAGCAGTTGAGCCTAGTCTATGATACATATATTTTTCCATACCATTGTCTTTTTTGTTGTCATGGTTTTGTATTAAATGTTAAAATAAAGTCCAACAAGGCAGTGTGGCTACACAAATAAGAAACTCATGCTTTATAGTTTCTTCATAAGATCCTCAATTTTCTCAGCAGCTTGATGCATATTTTTCTGCTTGACCTCATCCAGTAGCAAACGGCAAGTTCTGTAACTAGGTATTATATCTTGATTAATCATCTCCTCAAACAGAGAGAACGCCCAATTGCATCTATCTTCTCTACAAAGCCCGTGAATTAGCAGTGTATAGGTTGAAAGATCAAGACCCAGATGCTGTTTGTTAGTCATATCCTTTAATATCTCATCCAACACACCATCTATTTTTCCAGTTTTAAAGCAAAACTTGATCAATGGGTGGTAAGTCTGAGCATCAGGCTTACAATCGCCTGAATTTTCCATCTCCTTTAGTATTTCAAAAGCTCTCTTTTCTTCTGCATAATGGAAAAACATAGAAATCATTGAATTATAAGTGGATGTATTTGGGGCAACACCAGCCTTAGGCATTTCCACCTTGAATACATAGGCAGCATCATCTAATCTACCTGCTCTCCCCAAGGTATATATGAACGAATTGAAGAAAAGTGTATCAGGCCTGCATCCAGAAGACCTCATTCTCTCAGGTACTTCCAAAGCTTCCTTAAATTTTTCAGCCTTTGCCAGTGCACTCATGACAGTAGTATAAGTTATCACATTAGGGGAGCAACCTTGAGCCTGCATCTCATCAAGAAGCTCATACACCCTGCTGAAATTCCCTTCTTGACAGCAACACCGAATGATGGTAGAGTAACTTATAACACAAGGTCTAAAACCATATCCTTTCATCTCTTGGATAGTCCAATGTGCCTCATCCACACGGAAAACTTTGCACCATCCATGAATGAATATGTTAAACGTGTGAGCATCCGGAGCAATGTGCTGCTTCAGCTCCAAGAAAATCTTGCGAGCTTGCTCGACAAATTTCTCTTTGCACAGTGTATCAAGCAACAAGTTCATGGATACTGTGTTCTTCTCCAACCCAAGAGTTTGCAAATCATCAAATATCCTCACAGCATCTACCCACTGCCCTGCCCCAACAAGCCTTCTCATTGCCTTGGCCACAGTATTCATAGTTACAAGACCACCCTCATGCATTTCTTCTAAGAAATCCTTCAATTTGTCCAAAGCCTTCATCCTACCCAATATGTCTACCATCATATCATAAGATTCTGGGGAATTTCTAAAGCTGGACCGTGAACTGGCCCATCTGAATACCCCTAATGCTGACTTCCAATCATCCTTGTACCTATGGAGCAAACTGTGAACAAGGTTTTGGGAGAGGGGTATGGCATCACAAGCATGATCATTGGAAAGGGTGTGAAGTGTTTGCTCCTCACTGCTTCCTTTGCCAAGTTTTGCAGTGAGAATGTCTATATATCTAAGAAGCTCTTCTTCTTCACATTGTTCTTTGTGGGAAAAGTGTCTTGTTCCTAGAGAATAAGGAAAATTTGCAGATGCACAACATATGCAACGTGAACCCCTAACTATAATAGCAAGATACGTTATTGATTGCATGAGAACTGAACTATTATGCTTCACAATATGACAAAATAGAAAATTGCGCTATGGGTGTTTGAGAAAATGCGAGTGAGAAGTGTTAATTTGAATGGAATAGTAAAAGGAAAAACTTTCAAGGAGAGAGACCTGTGGGACCAACTTTTTTCAATGCTGTTTGAGGAAATGGTGCAGATTGAAAATCAGACGTGAAATTTTGCCACACTCATTCTCTCAATGGACTAGTTAAGCACTTCTGGGCACGTAAGCCCTTCCAAACGCGACTAAGAGTATTTTATTTAGTTTCAGCGTTTTAATTTTTTAGTCTTTAATATTACGGTGGTTTCTTCGTGTGTTTTTTTTTTTTTTTTTTTTTTTTTTTTTTTTTTTTTAAAGTTAAATGGTACGGTTTCGTTTAACATATTTTTTTTTTTTTAAAAAGTTAAATGGTACAGTTTCGTTTAACATATTTTTTATTTTAAGTAATTTAAAAATTATTAGAATTTTATCGATTTTAAATTATTAGAATTTTATTTTTGAGTTATAATGTATGTATTTTATGACAAAAAGTGTAAACAAAATTCTGTAAAACTAATGCACTAATGTATAATTTTTTAGAATTTCAGGAAAAAAAAATACAAAGAAAAAGTTAAAAAAATTTCATAAATTTTTTTAAATAGCATGAAACTTTTTATAAGTTAATTTTTTAAAAAAATTCTCTTATTTTTAAAAAAAATTATGAGAGATATCTTTTATATATTAGTTAAAATTATTGTTTTTTAAAAAAAATCTCACATCTTTTTAAAAGGTTTGTGAAAAAGTTTATTGAATTTAGAAAAATTTACCCAAACAATCACTGAATCAATAGAATTATCATAATAAAAAATGTTAATTATATTTGTATATGTAATGAGAATAAAATCTCTTCAATTATGACGGTACCATATAATTTACCCGATATTATATAATGAGAATAAAAATTTTTACTTATGCATAGATGGTAGATAAATTTTAAGAGACTTACAACTAGAAATATTTAAATGTAGATAAAAATTCAAATAATGTGACTTGTACCTACATATACATTAAGTAAAATTGCAAAAGATCTTTACTTATAGTTTTTTTTAAGATAAAAGTCTTGTGTTTCTTTTAAATAATAATTACGTGTAAAATCATATTAAATTTAAAGAAAATTTAATATTATTACAAAATAAAAAATTAAAATTATAAAATATTTAATTATAATTCATGATTCAATCATTCTAAAAAAATACTTTTAAAGATGAAATATAGTAAATAATGTTTTTCTATAAGCATATAGTAATTAATGTTAATTATTCGAATAATAAGATGAAATATATTAATTAATATTTTAATAATTAATTTTAATTTAGATTAATAATAATTTTATGAATTAAATTAAATATAATTATTTAAAAAACTATCTATGCATAAAGAACTAATTATAAAATTTTAAAATATTTAAAAAAATTTAAATTAAATTAGACATAGGTTTTTTCAAAAGAAATTCCAAGAAGGTATCATTGTTCATCACTTGTTTCTCACAAAATTTTTTATTGTGAAAGAAATTACAGAGAGACCCTTCTCCTTCCAAACCTCCTTCAATCTTCATCTCTTATTTCTTTGTTTTCATCCTTTGTCTCTCTGAACATTGATCACCTTCCCTTCCTACATCAACAAGCTTTACTTAGGTTATATTTCAGAGCATCAATGAAGGTAGAACCTTAGCTTTTCACATTTCCATTTTTCTTTTTGGATTGGAATCTTTTCATTTTGCTTTTTGAGACTCCTAATTACAGTACTTTTGCACCAGGTTTTAGTTTTTTACCTACTTTAATTGTTTGCTCTTTACTCATTGCCTACTTCTAATTTTAATTTCATTACCTAATTTTGTTTATTGACCATAAAATTATTTTTTGTGTTGACATTAGGTAGTAAACTCATTTAGCTTTTCGATACTCTCAAGTTCACTTCAAGTATCTTCATTACTTAATGTTGTGTTTGATTTTCTGTTATATAATTTTTTTAGAAACAGAATCAGATTTTGATTTATCTTATTTGATGGAGTTGAATTGTTATGTATAGCATATGTTTTGTAGTTATCATAAAGTAATGGACACTAGGTGTTTGAGAAAATGTATATGAAAAAGTTGGAGAGATAAATAATAATTGAGGAGTTGTGTTCGTGAGTTTCTGAAGCTTGAAGTTTCAAAAGCTACTGTTTTGTTTCTTCATCTCTTTTTCTCTGCAACTCTAATAATATAATTGGGCTGACATTTGCCATGCAATGTTATTCTGTAGCATGAGCTTTTGTATCATTTCCTGAGTAATCTGTTTTTTCTATTCACATTTTGGCTCGTGTAAAGGGTCATTTTCTATTCACATTGAATAAAAGCACTATTTGAGGGCTACCTTCAATGTTTTTACCACTTTATAATAGCGTTTGTTTTGTTCATTCCTAGGATCAATAAAAAGGTGGTGGCTAAAACTTGAGTAGAAGAAAGAAATGGTCTACATGGGTTGGACGTGACATAGGAAGGTGATAACCACAAAAATGGAGTGTTATCACGATAATCCATTGCAGAGGAAAAAAAATAAGGTAAATACTCAATCTTGTCTTTCAAGTGATTATTGAGATATGATGCTGTTAATTTAGTTCTTAAAAATAATTAAATGAATTTTTTTTATATAAATTCATATATTAATTTTCACTTTCATTTTAAATTGTTTATTTGTATTTACAATTTCATTTCTAAAAGTATGTTATTAATTATATATTCTCATTTAAGTCACATAAATTTTTGAATTTCAAAATATTTTCGCTGACTATTGTCGAAATACTTGTGTCTCATACTTTTATGACCAAGATAACTATTTATAATATATAACTATTCTGTAGATAGAAATTTTGTGAGATTAAGTCATGAATTTGTGTATATTCAAAAACAAACTTAACACATAAAAAGCATATTACATTTAAGTACATATTCTTTTTCTATATTCTCTGCCACATACATTTTGCTGGTTGCATTGCATGCCAAAAAATGGGTCAGTAGTTTCATTTATGTAATGCACTTTCTATTTTTATTTTTACATCCTAGCTTAATTATATGAGCAAAATAGAGTATTCAACAATTTTTTGAGTGTATATACCTCGTTGAAGAAGTGACAAATTTAATAAGAGATTGAAAAGGAAATGAGATATAAAAAGACACGGTTGATTGCATGTCCAAATAATGGTCCTGTTGTTGTTTTATTTTATGTCACTTCTTATGTCTATATTTGCAACCTTGCTTAATAACATATATCTATGACAGTGTTTAGATAAATTTTTTAAGTGCATATTCTTATATCTATATTTTCAACCTTGCTTAATAACATACATCTATGACAGAGTGTTCGAAAACTTTTTGAAGTGTATATACTTTGTGAAACAAGTGAGAGATGTAATGAGAAATGATTAAGGGATTAAAAAAATGAGTTATAAAGGAGATATACGAAAAAATATCTCATAGTTTTCTTTGATTTGACCTCATTTCTTTACTATTGTACTCATATGAAGTCATCTTTACAGTTATGCAAGTTGCTGACTTTCTATTCAAGATTTCCAATTCTTTATTTGTTTTCAGTTTGTTGAACTACAAACTAGTCCTTGGTCTCCCTTGGCCTTCCAAGGATAGAAACCTTGTCTGAGCGTCCAAAACCACCTTGTCAGTTCAAATTCTATATTTATAAATTTATTGAAAAATGAGGGCTATGTTGTCTTTCACTACTCACTAGTGTTTGGTATTTTACACGTTTCCTTATAGTTATAATTTCTTGCAGCACTACATGAAAAGTCATGGGTTATACCCCATTTTCCTTGATGGAGGTTTAAACCAACAAAAGATGCGGGTATGTGAATGAGATTATACTGAAAAGGTATAATTTGATTAAAGAGATTAAGTGAAAAAATAAAGATAGCGTTTTATCATGTACCTCATTAGTATTTGCCTCAAAAGTCAAAATTTTATCACTTGTCTAATATAATTCTCCCCGTTTTTTCTCTTTAAAAAGATATGTGACCCTGTAGCTGTTGCTAAAATTTTGAATGCGACGCCGGTGATCCCACATTTTGAAGGGAACCTTGTCTAACAACATTCCAGGTATATCCAAAATCTGCTATTTTTTCAACCTTTATATATATATATATATATATATATATATATATATATTTAACTTTGAAATTGGAAAGTTGCCATTCACGTGAAATTGACAAAAACGTCTATAAAATTAGAATATAGGAAGGAGACATCACTTGAGAAGTCATGCATCAAGATAAGCACGTTTGTGTCACTATCATTTGCTCACACGTGAATACACCTCTTTAGTTGTGAACGTGTTTACGAGTAAACATTAAAATAGTAGGTAAAATCCAAGGGTTATTATAACTTAGCAAAACTTCAAATAAAACTGTCAAATAATTCTGCATTAACAAGAATTATAAAATTATACTAATATTTGTATAATGTCACAATTAAACTAGAAAAAAAATATATAGCTAGAAATTCATTATGATTAACCTGCATCTTAAGAGAACTTTTTAGTTAGATAAAATCAAAGATTACATGTCTTTAAATTTTTTTTCACCATTGATATTTATCATGCACATACTATATCCATTAATTACATGTCTTTTAAATAAACTATCTAGAAATCAAATGGCATCGGCTGAAGAAGAGTAAAAAATCAAAAGGATCCATAGAAGTACTTAAGAACCATACTATATATTCAACAAACAATAAAATATGAAACTACTATAGGATATTGTAGTTAACTACCTAGTAGGCCCAATCTTTGAGAAAGGTCATGAAGAAACTCAAGGCATTTCTACAAGTATGGAATCACTCCTATGCTCGCATTTTTTAATTTTTTCAAGATGGTTAATCATTTTTTTCGATTTACTTACTTTGTTGCCTATGGATTGGTTCAAAGGAGGGGAAGAGGTAAAGGAAAAATAAACCCTTCCATTATTAGGCACAAAAGTTTGGACTTTTCATCCCTCTCATTTAAACTTTTGAACCAAACAATAAATTTATCTCAAAATTCCTTCCTTCCTCTTCATATCCTTAATTTCATCCAAATAGTATGATAAGTTCATATTACCAAGTCCTTGTACTTATTAGAAATCCGTTTGTTTGCATAAGACAATACAAATTTCTTATAAAGTTCAGCAGATATTTTTTCTAAAAAAATAGTTCTAATGCAAAACATTACAAAATATTCTTTAGGTTAGTAAATTTTAATATAAATGCACTGATCATAAGTGAACTTTATTAAAGTTGTTAATGAACAATCTTTATTCTAATTTGAAAAATATTAAAGAATCAAGTCTACCCTTTCTTGTAATTCTCAATCTAGATCATATACTAGAAAATACCTTGCTTAAGTGGTCTACTGGCATCTAGTTCCATCAGTTGCTGCATTCAAAGCTCAATGGAAAAGAAAAATTTGGTTTTCAAGGACTTACCTAGGTATATTTGTGCTTACTATATTGACAAACAACATAACTATTAATAATTATGTCACTATTGCCTATCATGGACCAGCTTATGCCTACTAATTTGTCACCTACGGGAATTTGGCTATGATAGCTCTTGTACCAAGTTATAATGGTGAAAAAACAGAGTAATAAGAAGATCTAAACATATTGCATTATTGATCTGATTTAAATAGCTCTATCTATATAGGTTATAGAGTTGAGGAAAGTAACAGGAAAATAACAGACTAACTACTAAATGTCTAACTTCTTAACTGATTCTTACAACTTTACATTGACTTCATACTATACTCTAACAACACCTAATTTCCATTATTTAGAAACAACCTCAGTGAGGTTGAGGAAATTACATGTACTTCAAATATACAAGTGAACTAAACATATTTGTGCTTTTCTAGTTATGGATTTCATGAAGATGGATATAAGGTAGTAAAAGCTAAGTTTATAATTAAAGAAGAAATATAGTTTCAACTGAAAAATATTTCATTAAAGAGTTTCCTTTAATGGAAATATATTTAGGCAATTAATTTTCTTGAAATTTTCACCAACCTATTGAAATGAAACAAAAAACTTACTGTAAGATTGAATTTCAGGCTGGTATGCTAGTAGCTCATGGCATTGTTGGAAGAAGCTGTGTCCTCAAGACCAATCCAAAATGCATGGTACCTTCTTGAAAGGAACTGGCAGCACACATTTTGTGACTAGATTCCTAAGTTGCTATATCACCACAAGCTATTTAATGTGAGTTGATTTCTGATAATGTGTTACATTTCCAATATCAATTCTCCCAAAAATACTATCTGAATTAATATCACAAGGTTTATCAAATAATATATGTTTAGTAGTGAACTTACCTAAGAGCTTTTGAATCATACAAGCTTCATTTACTTTTTCAAAATATGATATTGCAATAAGTATGCATGTAGAGTTGGAATTAAAAAGAAAAGATGGGAATGATTGTAAGGCATTTGGACACTAGATCTTTACTTGAACGTCCAAAGCTTATATTTTACTTGTGTTTTTATGACCAAAAATGGAAATAGGGTGATTCAAAAAATAATAAAGAATCTATTGGAATTACAATTTCTGAATTGAAACAATAATGATTGTCTACTTTGATATCTTGATCTTCACTATCTTTACATATTTAGCTCGACAGAAAACTTTGGTTCTTGAAAAATAGAAGATTTTATATTTTGGTCCTGTGAAGATTTTTTTTTTTTTATCCTAGTCCTTACTGGAACAAGTTTTATAGGGATAATTGTCCATATATTTGTTCAAAACAATTTATGAGGATGTCAAATAATATTATAAGCTATTAAAATGTATTTTACCCAAAAAAACTACAAAGAGTGGTCCTGTCATTCATTAATGGACTATTACATTTGTGTTAGAAATTAAACCAGTGTTCTTGCAGTATCCTAGTACTTTTCATCTGCAGGAGAGATTCATTGCATCCAATGTATATATGAACTTCAAAATTTCAAATGAATTCATGTTGTTTTATGTTATGATTCCAAGACAGCATCAAGTTTCTTCTGTGTGACTAATGCCAACTACCCAAGACATACAAATACGATAAGATTATATCCTGGTGAACTTATTTATCATTTAATTTTGTAGATTTGTTGCAATATTTCCAACATAATAGAATAACTTGTGTACTTTAGTGAAATGATAGAAGTTATTGTCCATGAATACATGGAAGAATTCTTTGGCTGTTGTGAATTAGTATCGGCAAATAATGGACTTTTTGTTCTCACATTTTTATTGGAATTTCATCCTACTACTCTAAATCATGTGAAGTTGAGACATGTTATTTGTATTTTCATTGAATACTAATAATTCAATACCATTTGGATAATTTGATTATTAAAGCTTCCATGTTGATTTTTATTTGTGTTATTAGTTTCATATTATTTATGCTATTAGTTTCAAATGATCAATCATTGAAGCTTCCATGTTGATTTTTATGATTGCAACATTTCAATAATTTGTCTAAGATAGAATCACTTCTCTATATCACTTTTTAAGCATGGATGTTATATTCTGCTTAGATTAATAATATTTAATAATTTAAAAATATTGGTTGGTAATGTTTTTCAACTAAGTTTTTGTTTCGATGTTTACCCATGTGTTTTCAACTAATGTTAATCAACAACTTTTGGCTAATATTAGGGTTATTTCTAGTCTAGCCAAAGTTATTGTAGCTGACATTAACCAGCAGTATTTAATCGATTCTGTCAAAGTTATTTTTCTATTATATTGATTAAAAAAATTTCCTAGTGGACATTGACTAAAAATATTCATAGTTGAGGTTGGCCAAAAGCTTCAAATGGTTTAGTAGTAGCAAAACATCTTAATGAACTTGAGCAAAACAAAGAAAAACTTTGTTCAATGTTGGTAGAAAAATAACTTTATTGACATCATAAAAAAAAAAAAAAAAACCTACCGGCATTAGAAAAAAATAATCATGACTAATGTAAAAATAAACCTAGTTGACATAAAAAAAAACAACCTTACTAGCATAGATAAAGAAAACGTAGGCTTACGTCGGTTGAGAAATAATCCTGGTAAGATTAGTCAAAATAGCTTAGGTGTACATTGGCCAAAAAGTAACTCTTACCTATGTTGATAAAAAAACTTACTAACATTAATTGAGAAATAACCAAGGTTGATGCATGCCAATTGTTGGTAAAAAATTAAAATTGGTCAATGCCAATGGAAAAGCAACATCTGTTGAAATTGATCAAAACATAATTTCAGACAATGTGATTGAAAAAAATTGGTGAATATTAGCCGAAAATCAGTCTCATTTATTTTGATTGAGGAAACTTTGACGAGCGTAAAGTGATAAATAACCTTAATTTATGTCGTATAAAAAATAGCTCTTAGTTAATTTAGCAAAAGATAACCATAGTCGAAAAATTGTCTTAATTAACTTTGCCTTGAAAAGCCCTTAATTAAAAAACCCTAACTAATGTCGGTTGAAAATATCCTAACTAATAATCGATGAAAAATAACCTAGTAAAAAAACATAGTCAATGTCAACAAAAAAAAAATTTCAAATAGTTGAAAAAACAAGTCAAAGTCAACCAAAAAATAATCTCAACTAACATTAACTAATAAAAGCTTCGGCTCATGTGAATCAATTTAAGAATAACCTTAGCCGAAGTCAACAAAAAAATTAGGTAAGGAAAATTTTTTAAACTCTTATTTTTTTAAGAAAATTGAAATTCTATAATTTATTAATCCAAATACTTTTACAAATTACTAGAGTTTCAAATTCTTCTAAAATTCTTTATCCAAATAATATATATCATCATAAAACATTTGAAATTTTCTAATGAAATGAATTCTTTTCTTTTAAATTCTCCATCCAAACACAAGGTTAGAGTTTAGAAGACCTAATCTAAAGCGTAGATTATGTAGATAACTATGGTTTTGTAGTTGTCTTTAGAAATATATAGAATATGTAGATGATTACGATTTTATGGTTAGTGGTCCGGAATATAAATGTGATGCAATATAATAAAATAAAGATATTATCCATAGAATTTTTTTACAAATTGTGGAGTCTTATCCCTCATGAGTAATGATTGATCAGTCATGCAAGCTTTGTAACATTTTAGAGTTTAATTTTGATACATTTTTAATCATACAAGAAAACCACACACATACTAGACTCAAAATCCATAGAGGTAATTCCTTTTTTACACCTAATTTTTTCTTCTCACACTCCTCCAATTTTTGTTGTTGTGACATTACTTTTGTTTACAAGTTCAGTTTCACGATTCAAAAATTAAAATATGCATAATTTCAAAAGTTCCAAATCCAAGAGCTATTGAATTTTCGTATATATTGCTTGGGTTAGTGGTAGGGATGTAATGAGCCAAATAATCTTTTAAGAATAGAACATGATTATTTTTAAAAGGTGGGATTTGGACTTTCTAAAAATTTTGTTTAACTAAAAGAAGTGAAGTCTTAGGTCTTAAAAGGAATCTTTCAAACTTGATAGACTTTTTTTTTTTTGTGCAGATAAACTTAATAGACAGACCAATTTATATATGTGGATGGTGTAAAGATTAAAAAGATATAAATAACTACATGCATAGTAAAAAGGGTGCCAACAAAGTCCACCCAATTAAGAGTCATGAGGTGGATCACAAAAAATGGTTAAATTATCTAAGAGCAAAAAGAATCTGCTACATAGTTAACTTCATGAACTATGTGAGTAATCTGGACTTACCAATTTGCCATTCTTTATGAATCAATTGCTAGCCATAACCAATAAGGCCACTCTATAAGGATGATTAAGAAGAGATCCTTACAGAAGTAAATGAAAAGCTGATAAAGTGTCAGTTTCAAGCCAAACTTCGAAATCCTAACATCCAAGCTTGTTCCAAAGCTGTCACCTTAGCAGTTTTCTTTTGATTTGATTTTTAGTTCTCATAACTGATACCGTATTAAATCAACTCTGACAGCAAGTTTACTTAAAAGCTTACATGATTTTATTATTTATTCCAATTTACATAGTTGGGTAATTGATTAGGTTTAGTTTTATTGGTATTTTTTACTATGTTTAAAAAATGAAAATTATATATATTTTCTACATTATAACTAATGTAGTTATGTTTATTTTCTCATATAATGTTAGTGAGTTAGGACACAAATTTTCATGTCTCTATTTTTTATTAAATAGCTTCTAAAAAACAAGAATGTTTGAAAGTGTTGATTTTGCAGCATAAACATGAGAAAAAAATAATATATATCTTTAAAAAAAAATTAAGATTTAACAAATTATTTTATAGAAAATAGAATCATCATACTGATCCAAACCAATTTGTAAATGGATAAATTTAATTTGATTAGATTTAGTGCTATACTCAATTCATACAAAACCACATGTTAATTTTATATCTGGTTGAAGAACTTTTTTACCTAAAAATTGGACCAAACTGCAGCCAAAACACTCTAGAGATATTCAGCAAAACCACCTTAAATCAATAAGTTGATCCTGTGAATATATAAACTAAGGAGATGGGTCACTTCTAGAGAACTGTATTGAACTGTATCAATGATGTAAGATAAACTCCAATTTTTTTCCTGCAAAAACCAAATGATTACAGGTTTGCCAAATAGTCCAGAGAGTGATACCATATAAAATTCTCCATTGTATAGGGCATTTTAAATATATTCAATCCACTTATGAAAATCGGTTGAGAAGAAGTCACTTGAAATGCATGAAATAGTTGTGCAAAGATGAAGCCAAAGGGTTTTAACCAAACCCATTGCCTAAGAATGTGATTATCTTTTTTCAGCAAATTGAAGACACTAAGGACAATTGTGATCAATAGAGAAACCACATTGGTTCCTTTTGACATTGTTTTTAAACCATGATTCAGAATCATCCATAGAAAGCAGGTAACTCTATAGGGACCTTTCCATATCTCCCGAAACTAGCATTGTGGAAATTGGAATAATGATTTTGCAGAAGAAAACTATATGCAGATACTTATGTAGCACGGATCCGTTGATACGATTAGTATTCAAAACGTACGACAATAGGACACAATTTATATATAAAAAATAAAATTTTAATAAAATAAAAAATGAATAACATAACGAAATTAATTAAAATGATGATATATTTATTAATTTAAATAATTTTTTTTACAATTATAAAACTAAAATATAAGTTTAATATTATTTTTTAATAATATCAGTGTGTGTATTTATGTTTAAGGTCTCAATTTAGTTTCTAACTTATATATAAATATGAAAATAACATAAAAAAAATTATCTCGTGAGTAATCAAAATGATCTGAATCTTAACATTTTTTATTTTTTTTTGTTGGATTTACTTTTCGAACAAATTTCATCATGCTTGTGATTATTTTTGTTCAAATATGGGTTGGTTTTTATAATTTTCTTGTACATGAAAAATACAACGAGTTTTACATCTTGAATCAATAAAAAAATTAAAAATTGCGTCTCCTCTAAAATAATAATTATATTGAAAAATCATTTTTACTCTTTAAAAGTATAAAAATACCACTTGGTAGGTTAATGAAAATGAATATATGTAATTTCAATTGTGTGAGATAGTAGGGTGTTCAAAATGAACCAAATAGAATTAAAAGTTGAAAATAAACAAAAGAATCAAAAACTGAAAAAAAAATAATTTAGGGTTTGATTAGTTTGATTTTGTTTTCTAGTTTCTGAAAGAGTTTTCAAAAATTGTTTTCGGGAAGAAAAGAAAAAAAAACTTGTTTTATAAGTGTTATTTGAAAACTGTTTTAAAGACTTAAAAATGGAAAAAAATGTTTATATTTATTAAAATTTCATTAACGAAAAGCAAAAAAACAACATGTTCTTATTATATTTTGAGTTTTCAAAACAAAAATAGAAAACTGAAAAGTAAAACTACTTTTAATTGTTCCTATTTTTTAGTTTTTAAAAACTAAAAATACAGAAAGTTGTTGAAAACTATTTTCAGAAAACACTATCAAAACAAGTTTTTTAGTTTTTAAATACTAAAATACTAAAACCAATTTTATAAAACTGTTGTCAAACAAATTCTTAATTTACAATTGTTGTTTTTTATTCAAGCACATCATTTGTCATCATTGACTTCCAACTTTGACTAACGGTCACTAGCCGCCACTTTTGAGCGGCAGTCATCGACTGACACCTTTGACCAACGATCACTTGCTAACTGTTCATCTCTGACCAGTGATCATCGATCTTCGATCGGCGATCACCGGTCGCCACTTCTGACCAACGATGATTAGCCACCATCTTTGGCCGCTGGTCACCGACTGTCGCTTCTGATTATCGGTCACTAACTCTCACCTTCTACTGACCGCTACCTCTAACCTCTACCTTCAATACCAACTACCATTTATCAATAATTAGTTATCAGTTTTTAAGGAAAAAAGATTCTTTTTTTTGTTAAGATTTAAAAACAATATTTTAAATTTAAAAATCAAAATAATATTATTTTAAAAATTTAAAAACTAAAATCAAAACTAATTTTTATTTCTATTAACTAGTTTTTGTTTTACATAAACTTACACATGTTTTATTATTTTCGGAGACACCCGTTCCGAAGTATAAAAAATATATTTTGGAATGGAAGTAAAAAAAAAAACATTTTAAAATACAATTCATACCACCTTTCTGGACCGTAAATATTACAATCCATTGTTGGTAATTAGAAATGGGTAAAAATATTATAATATTAAAGTTGACTTCGCCGACTTTAATTTAACTGCATGTAACTCTTCAAATTTTGAGTATTAAACATAAGTTTAATTAGTACGTAAAGTTAGAGTGAAAAATTTATATAAAATTTTATTAAAATTATAATGTTATATTATTTTACATTATTACTTTTATTATTATCAGCATTATCATTATCAACTATTTATTGTCAACATTTCTAATTTTTTATTTATTTCATCAAACTTTCATCACGTGACTCTAAAAGTTTTTTTATCCCAACTCAAATTGATTAAAAAATAAAAAAACAATTACATCTATAGTTTTGCTCTACACTCCCTTCTTGTTTTTGAAGAAAAAAGTGAGTTAGGTCTTTAGTGTATTATTAAAAACAGGGATTGTATATAGAAAACTACAGAATATATATATATATATATATATTTTCTCAGTTTAACGGAGAAATTCCTTAAGAGAATTTCTGGTATCAGAGCCTGATGGGGAAATAGGACTTTATTGTTCTAGATCTAAGTTTAATTTATCATTCAAATTATGATTTAATACTATTCTATTCTGGGAATGCAGACTGTTTATCTGTTATTATTTTTTTCTGAAAACCTGGGTTTTTGCCCTTGATTTTCGAAAACTGCAGTTTTGTAAGCCTTGTCGAGTTGGAAAACTCATAAGGTGTGACGCAGATAACTGGTACTGCGCGGATTACCGCCTTGTAAATCCAGCTCTTTTCTATTTTTCTTCTCTGTTAATGTTTATATTTTCGTTGTAAGCTTTTGTCTATCTCTTTTCTTATTATAGCTTCTTTGAGTAATGATTCATGGTATGTATCTGGTATGTGGCCTGGGGCTGGATTGGCAGTAAGGCCCAAGGGGAGGCGGTAAGTCCATGTTGCCTATGTGCCTTTGCCGGCTATCTCTACCATGAATAATTATTTCATTGATGAAGTAATTTTGAAAGAGATGATGTTTTGTAAATCTTGTGATTCTGTTCGTATTTTGTATTAAAAAAAAAATTTGTCTGTAACCTGGAATCCGGAATACCTTTGGATGATAATTTTGTGTTTAACTTAGATTTAGATCCAGAATAATAGTTTCTTATAGAACCAAGTGAAGGTGATGATACTAGAAGATTTATAAATATGAGTTCCTTTCTTCGCTCTCTCTCACGTCGCCTTTCTCTCAAATCTTCTTCATCCTCTTCTCCTTCCTCTAGCAATCAGTTCACTGAGAATGTCCAATCGATTGAGGAAATACCTCCCAAAAATAATATCTTCGAAGAAGAAGTTTGCTTTGAGGATATCAATCAAACAATCGACAATTGGGAAATCCCTAAAATCCCTCAGGATGAACTTTATATTCCTGACGAATCCAAACATGTCTGTAGTTCTGACTACATCATTAGGACTACTGAAAACAATATCCCTTTGGATCCCCAAGCTGGTGAGGAATTCCATCTTCTTACCAAACAATCCATAGCTGAACATTCTAGGAAGTACAAATACCTCCATATAGGATGTGTTTAAGTAGCTGTCAAACCCCTTGTTAGGGAAGGTCTTAACGCCTCAATCCTCATGTGCCTTCGCGATATTAGGCACAATGACTTTCACGATTCCCTCATAGGAACCGTAGAAACTAGTCTAGGACATGGTCCTCTTTATTTCAATTGTTTTCCAAACAAAATGGTGAGTCTTTTAGATAGAAATGTCTTAGATTCATTGTTTCTAAACATTCGTCTGCATGGGTTAAACATGAAAGAAGGTTCTATCCCTGCAGCTCTCCTCTATAGAATCCAATATAAGGTCATGAACACTTGTAACTCAAGAGTTCTCCTTAAAACCAATGATCGGGAAACAACTTTGTTCGTCACAGATATGACCAAAGCAAATGTTGCCATTCCCAAACTCATCAAATGGGATGAGGTAGAGTTACCATCCTCTTGGCAACTCGAAAAAGCCATACCAACCCTTCCCCGTCAAACCCCTGAATTCCAGGAAATTAGACAATCCGAGGCTGGTAAGGTAGAAATTATCTTTGATGGGAGAAATTCTTTCTCTTCAAGATCCGAAGCTTCTAGATCGGCCTATACTAGTGCCAGAAGATCTTTTTCTATAGCTTCCCAACCAAATCGGAGTTCAATTCCCAGAATTATTACTCCAAAAATCAATCTTCAAGGGTTAGATAACTCATCTTCTATCCCTCGAAATATCTACAGTAGGGCTGAGGAAGAAGTCTCTTCAGAAATTCATTCTCCTACTCAAATCTGAAATACAGTATGGTCAACTATGAATAGTTACACCATAGACAAACCAACCCTTCGTAAGGAATTTCACTCTGAGACTTGGACCTCTCAGAGGAAATGGTTTCTTAGCAACTTTAAGGGTGACCATAGGTAAAAAATTATCGATTCTTTTTATGAATTTCTTAACAAAGTCCAAACTCATGTCTGTTTCTTTGATTGGTTAAATGCTACCTTCATAGGAACCAAATCTATCCTCCTTGGATTATTACAATCACAGAAGACCTTTCTGTTAATACCATAACTGTCTGGCACCGTAAGAATGGTAAACTCATTAAGTCCGACTTACCTCCGTCTAGCAGTTATTTTATCCCAGGTTTAGAGGATGAGTACTGAGCTTCACCCTTTAAGCACAAATCTGATGAAACCATAGGAGCCCAAGATATTAAAGCCCTTATGGAACAAAACAATTACACCAATAAATACCTCCAAGTTTTAGGAGAAAACCTTGTACGAAAAGCCTCATCCTCAGGAACTAAAGACGATGAGACCTCCTCCATTTCCAAACCTTTGTTCAAACTTTTTAGTCTGACAAATGAGACTAGAAACAAATTTAGGCTTATTCATCAAAATTGGACCAAAGCCTTAGAAAAATCCAATCAAGTTAAGGATAATTCTGTAGTTATCCCTGATACCCCTAGTTCTTCACAGGTAGGATCTGTTAAGCTAGGACCAATCACTAGGAGTGTCTCCCAAAAGGACCAATCTCTTACGATTAACAAGTTAGGAACTTCTTCCATAGGTTCTGAGTCTGAGGATGCTGCATCTAGCAGTAAGTCTATTCCTCAAATCAATCCTGTCATTAGCAAGGCTCTCAACTGGAAGCAGCCTTCTAAACTCTACTACAATCGAGCCACTGCTCCTGATCTCCTCCTTGAGGAAAAGAATGATCAAAATTTTAGATCCTTCAACGCCAATCAAATCTATGAATGGAACATAGATGGTCAAACTGAGTATAACATTCTTAATACTCTTCGACATATGACTATGGTCCCCACTGCATATCAGACTGCTTTAGATAGCACTGATGAGACTATAGTAGAAATCCTGACCGCTGGCTTCTCTGGCCAACTCAATGGCTGGTGGGACAATTACATTTTCGATAATGAGAAACATGAAATCTTTACGGCAGTCAAAATGGACGCTGAAGGAAACGTCCTTACTGACAAAGGGAAGCCTATTCCCGATGCTGTTAATACCTTAATCATGGCCATTGTCAAACATTTCATCAGAGATCCTTCTATCTACAAAGATCGTTTCGGAGATCTCCTCTCTACTCTTAAGTGTAAGACCTTAGGAAATTTTAGGTATTATAGGGATACCTTCCTTTCTCGAGTCTACACTAGAGATGATTATCACCAACCTTTTTGGAAAGAAACCTTCCTAGCTGGACTCCCAAAATCCTTAGGAGACAAAGTTAGGAAAAAATCCGTTCCCAGTTGAACGGAGAAATTCCTTATGATCAGTTAAGTTATGGTAATATCATAGCTTACGTTCAAAAGGTCGCTCTTAAAATCTGTCAGGACGACAACATCCAAAACCAATTAGCTAGAGAAAAGGCCTAGAATCGCAGAGATTTGGGAAATTTCTGCCAACAATTTGGTCTTCCTTGTTCTAAGAATCCGGGAAAGACTACACATAGAAAACCTTCTCAACACCAGCTGAGTAAACCTCATCGCAGAGTCTCTAGGTTCAAGACTCGTCATCTTAATTCCAAGCCCAGTAGGCCTCCAGATCATAATCTTCCTCGACGAAGTACTAATCATCCTCAAAAGGATACCAATCTTTCTAGAGAAACTAGAACTTGCTATAAGTGTGGTCGCAAAGGTCATTTAGCTAGATTTTGTCGAGTCTCCTCTAAGATTCATGGACTCAATCTTGATTCTATTGTCCAGGATCAACTTAATAATCTTTTGATAAATTCTTCTGATAGTTCCTCAGAAGAAGAAGATGAAAACGTCAAGATATCTTCTGATGACATCCAGGCCGACGATGATCTTTCCTCCTCTAGTAGTGAATGTTCTGAATCTCCACTCATCAATGTCATTCACAATGATGAGCAACATCTATTGCTTGATGCTCTAGAATCCATCCAAGACCCTCAGGATAGAAAAGAGTATCTTGAGAAATTAAAAGCAATTCTTTCCAAACCCAAACCTACGCGTTCAGATAATAGGTTTGTCAATAGCAAGTTCGATCTTACTCAAACTCTCAAACGATTGGAAAAATCTTCAGCCAAGCCAGTCACTATTCAGGACCTCCAGGCTGAAATTCGTTCTCTTAAACCTGAGGTCCGAGAACTCAAAACTCAATCACAGTTGCACGAGACTATCATATCTCAAATAACTGCAGCTCTATCTGATAACATGGTTCCAGATAACCATGAAAACTGTCATCAGGATTATGAGTTTGATCATAATTCATCAAACAAAGATACTCTCTTCAACAACCTAATCAATCAGTGTAGCATCCAAAAATTCTATATTGATGTTACTATTCTTATCGACGACTTCGTTCTAAAAACTATTGCTCTATTTGATACCGGAGCCGATTCAAACTGTATTTTGGAAGGACTTATTCCAACCAAATACTTCCATAAAATTTCTGAACGGCTTAGGACTGCTAGTGGATCTAAACTAGAAATCCAGTATAAGCTTCCTTTGGCAATCATACAAAAAGACAATCTCCAGGTAGAAATTTTGTTTCTTCTGATTAAAAATCTTAAGAATGATGTAATCTTAGGAACACCATTCATCAAATCTATCTTCCCAATCAATATTTCCAGTGTAGGAATATCCACCCAACATTTAGGGAAGACAATCGTATTCAAATTCCTTGACAAACCTGTCTATAGGAACATCAACCAAGTTGATCTTAAACTTAATCAAATCAATTTTCTAAAAGAAGAAATTTCCTTCAAACAAATTGAGAGTCAACTCTCTCTTCCTCATGTCAAACAACGTATCAAGAGTCTTTCTGATCGTTTTCAATCTACCATTTGTTCTGACCTTCCTAATGCCTTTTGGGATAGAAAGAAACATATGGTTAATCTTCCTTACGAAAAGGATTTTACGGATAGACAAATCCCGACTAAGGCTCGGCCCATCCAAATGAGTCATGATCTTGTCACTCATTGTCAAAATGAAATCAAGGACCTTTTGTCCAAAGGATATCTTCTGAAGCTTGTTTTCCTAACATAGGCAGAAGCTTGGGATTTGTTGCATTTTTCTGGTACTGATTGTGCCAGGCAAAAATCCATGCTAAGGAAAACATTGAGAAGAACCGAAGAGATGGGTGAAACGGATTGTTTCCTTCTTCAATTCTTGATTTAAACTGATTGAATCCTGCCTTGATCTCTTTAGGAAGGATGGATTGAATTGGTCCGAAAAAGTCCCACCATTCAGCAAACCACTGAGGAAAGAAATATCGGACATTTTTCTTGAAATAAATCAGCCACGAGTACCGATAATTTTTATTTTGAAACCAAAATACATTGGTCCAAGCATGAATATAATCCCAGTAGGTATAACCAATTGGGTCGAAAGGCTGGGAAAATTTCCTTACTTGGTTTGGTTTAGTTTCAAAATCTTTAAAAGTTAAAACTTTTAAAATTTTCAATGTAGAATGAGTGATAACATTGTTATCATTTTTGTCAAAATTATGTTTTATTGAAACAGATTTGGAATCCACCAGAATAAATTCGTAAAATTTCCTAGTCTTATTGAGACTAAGAGGTTTAAATAAAAACGTTGGTGGAAAGATTTTTTCGCAAACTTTATTTGGGTTGGAATCCCAGAATTCGGGTTCCATTTGAATAGTTTGATAAAATCTTCCTTCTTTTGGCAGATAGGAAGAAGGTTGTTTTTGGGAAATTGGTTGAGGCTGCTCCACCAATTCTTTTGCATGTTAGGTTAGCTTAGATTGTGCTATTTCTGAAATAATTGATTTCAGGTTCTGATTCCAGAACAGGTCATCTGATTCTTCTGAAAAGATTTGTTTCCAGGATTTGGATGGAAGGTTGGTCAGCCCACAGTCTTGAAGGGCTTGAAGGGTTGGAAGGGCCATCGCATAGTCGGATGGTTTGGTTACTAGGGTAGAAGACCCTTTAGTTATTTGTGGGATAGATGACCCTGATTTGGTGGTAGCTTGCTGAGTTGATGACTCAGATTTTATAATGGCTTGCTGAGTTAATGACCCAGCCTGGGTAGATGACCCTTGATTTGCAGTCTGTAAGGCGACTAGAATAGTTTGGGCATCCTCTATGGAGGAAGATGACTTGTCTGTCCGGGATGATCCCCGAACTGTTTTTCCCCGGCCTCTGGAGGAGGCGACCTTCATTCTTAATTTTGGGGGCATCTCACAATTGTCCGACCCTGAAGAAATTCACGAGTCAGATAGTCAGGAAGGGTGTTTGATGTACCTTTGATATATTCAATTTCAAAATAAAAAATACTTAATATTTCTTGCCAACGGGTAAAAATTTGTTTTGATGCAAGATTTTTTACATCTTTTTGTAAAATTTCTTTGGCTGACTTACAATCAACCCGAACTAGAAATTTTTGATTTAGTAAATCAGATTGGAATTTTGATATGCAAAGAACAATAGCCAAAACCTCCTTTTTAATAGTGGAATAATTTTGTTGGGTTTTGTTCCAATGTTTTGAAGTGAATGCAATGCAATGCTCAGTATGATGCATGCGTTGTTTGAGGACACCACCATAACCTAGGTCAGAGGCATCGGTTTCAACAATCTTAAGGAGATTAGGATTAGGCAAATACAAACAGGTAACACTTTAACCTGCTGTTTGATTTGTTTTACAAGATTGGTATGGATATTAGTCCATGGAGGGGGAGACTTTTTGAGTCTGTCATGAAGAGGTTTTGAAATGATACTGAGCTGAGGAAAAAAATCAGCGACATAATTTAGACAACCCAAAAATCTTTGAAGTTGTGATTTTTCTAAAATTTGATTGGGAAATTTGTCGGAGAACTCGATGACACGACAAATTGGTTTAATGGTTCCCTGAAAGATATAATGGCCAAGGAACTTGATTTTTGTCTGAAAAAGACAGATTTTGGTTTTGGAAACAGCAAGACCATTTCGTTTGATAACTTTGAAAAAGATTTCAAGATGTTTGAAATGTTAGTCAACAGATTGGGAAAAGATTAGGACATCATCTATATAGACAATGCAGAAGTTTGAGTAAGGATTGAAGATATCATTCATGATATTCTGAAACTCTGACGGAGCATTCTTGAGACCAAAGGGCATTACGTTCCATTCGTACTGCCCAAAGGGAACAGTGAAGGCAGTCTTGTAGCGATCACTGGGATTGATTTGGATTTGCCAAAATCCAGATTTCATATCGAATTTAGAAAATATTTTTGCCGAATGTAATCGGGAAAGAAGATCTTTCTTGTTTGGAATTGGATACCTAATCCATTGAAGAGCTTGATTGAGAGGTTTGTAATTGATAACCAATCTTGGGGCGCCTCGCTCAATTTCAGAGGCTTTGTTAACATAGAAAGCTGCGCAAGACCAAGGGCTTTTGCTCTTTCTGATTAATCCTTTGGACAAAAGGTCCTTGATTTCATTTTGACAATGAGTGACAAGATCATGACTCATTTGGATTAGCCGAGCCTTAGTCGGGATTTGTCTATCCGTAAAATCCTTTTCGTAAGGAAGATTAACCATATGTTTTTTCCTATCCCAAAAAGCATTAGGAAGGTCAGAACAGATGGTAGATTGAAAACAATCAGAAAGATTCTTGATACGTTGTTTGATATGAGGAAGAGAGAGTTGACTCTCAATTTGTTTGAAGGAAATTTCTTCTTTTAGAAAATTGATTTGATTAAGTTTAAGATCAACTTGGTTGATGTTCCTATAGACAGGTTTGTCAAGGAATTTGAATACGATTGTCTTCCCTAAGTGTTGAGTGGATATTCTTACACTGGAAATATTGATTGGGAAGATAGATTTGATGAATGGTGTTCCTAAGATTACATCATTCTTAAGATTTTTAATCAGAAGAAACGGAGTTTCTACCTGGAGATTGTCTTTTTGTATGATTGCCGAAGGAAGCTTATACTGGATTTCTAGTTTAGATCCACTAGCAGTCCTAAGCCGTTCGGAAGTTTTATGGAAGTATTTGGTTGGAATAAGTCCTTCCAAAATACAATTTGAATTGGCTCCGGTATCAAATAGAGCGATAGTTTTGAGAACGAAGTCGTCGATAAGAATAGTAACATCAATATAGAATTTTTGGATGCTACACTGATTGATTAGGTTGTTGAAGAGAGTATCTTCGTCGTTTGATGAATTATGATCAAACTCATAATCCTGATTACAGTTTTCATGGTCATTTGGAACCATGTTATCAGATAGAGCTGCAGTTATTTGAGATATGATAGTCTCGTGCAACTGTGATTGAGTTTTAAGTTCTCGGACCTCAGATTTAAGAGAACGAATTTCAGCTTGGAGGTCCTGAATAGTGACTGGCTTGGCTGAAGATTTTTCCAGTCGTTTGAGAGTTTGGGTAAGATCAAACTTATTATTGACAAACCTATTATCAGAACGCGTAGGTTTGGGTTTGGAAAGAATTGCTTTTAATTTCTCAAGATACTCTTTTCTATCCTGAGGGTCTTGAATGGATTCTAGAGCATCAAGCAATAGATTTTGCTCATCATTGCTCAATATCTTGACATTTTCATCTTCTTCTTCTGAGGAACTATCAGAAGAATTTATCAAAAGATTATTAAGTTGATCCTGGACAATAGGATCAAGATTGAGTTCACGAATCTTAGAGGAGACTCGACAAAATCTAGCTAAATGGCCTTTTCGACCACATTTATAGCAGGTTGTAGTTTCTCTAGAAAGATTGGTATCCTTTTGAGGAGGATTAGTACTCTGTCGAGGAAGATTATGATCAGGAGGCCTACTGGGCTTGGAATTAAGATGACGAGTCTTGAACCTAGAGACTCTGCGATGAGGTTTACTCAGCTGGTGCTGAGAAGGTTTTCTATGTGTAGTCTTTCTAGGATTCTTAGAATAAGGAAGACCGCATTGTTGGCAGAAATTTCCCAAATCTCTGCGATTCTGAGCCTTTTCTCTGGCTAATTGTTTTTGGATGTTTTCGTCCTGACAGATTTTAAGAGTGACCTTTTGAACGTAAGCTATGATATTACCATAACTTAACTGATCATAAGGGATTTCTCCGTTAAACTGGGAATGGATTTTTTCCCTAACTTTGTCTCCTAAAGATTTTGGGAGTCCAGCTAGGAAGGTTTCTTTCTAAAAAGGTTGGTGACAGTCATCTCTAGTGTAGACTCGAGAAAGGAAGGTATCCCTATAATACCTAAAATTTCCTAAGGTCTTACACTTAAGAGTAGAGAGGAGATCTCTGGAACGATCTTTGTAGATAGAAGAATCTCCGATGAAATGTTTGACAATGGCCATGATTAAGGTATACATCATTAGGAATAGGCTTCCCTTTGTCAGTAAGGACGTTTCCTTCAGCGTCCGTTTTGACTGCCGTAAAGATTTCATGTTTCTCATTATCGGAAACGTAATTGTCCCACCAGCCTTTGAGTTGGCCAGAAAAGCCAGCGGTCAGGATTTCTACTATAGTCTCATCAGTGCTATCTAAAGCAGTCTGATATGCAGTGGAGACCATAGTCATATGTCGAAGAGTATTAAGAATGTTATACTCAGTTTGACCATCTATGTTCCATTCATAGATTTGATTGGCGTTGAAGGATCTAAAATTTTGATCATTCTTTTCCTCAAGGAGGAGATCAGGAGCAGTGGCTCGATTGTAGTAGAGTTTAGAAGGCTGCTTCCAGTTGAGAGCCTTGCTAATGACAGGATTGATTTGAGGAATAGACTTACTGCTAGATGCAGCATCCTCAGACTCGGAACCTATGGAAGAAGTTCCTAACTTGTTAATCGTAAGAGATTGGTCCTTTTGGGAGACACTCCTAGTGATTGGTCCTAGCTTAACAGATCCTACCTGTGAAGAACTAGGGGTATCAGGGATAACTACAGAATTATCCTTAACTTGATTGGATTTTTCTAAGGCTTTGGTCCAATTTTGATGAATAAGCCTAAATTTGTTTCTAGTCTCATTTGTCAGACTAAAAAGTTTGAACAAAGGTTTGGAAATGGAGGAGGTCTCATCGTCTTTAGTTCCTGAGGATGAGGCTTTTCGTACAAGGTTTTCTCCTAAAACTTGGAGGTATTTATTGGTGTAATTGTTTTGTTCCATAAGGGCTTTAATATCTTGGGCTCCTATGGTTTCATCAGATTTGTACTTAAAGGGTGAAGCTCAGTACTCATCCTCTAAACCTGGGATAAAATAACTGCTAGACGGAGGTAAGTCGGACTTAATGAGTTTACCATTCTTACGGTGCCAGACAGTTATGGTATTAACAGAAAGGTCTTCTGTGATTGTAATAATCCAAGGAGGATAGATTTGGTTCCTATGAAGGTAGACATTTAACCAATCAAAGAAACAGACATGGGTTTGGACTTTGTTAAGAAATTCATAAAAAGAATCGATAATTTTTGACCTATGGTCACCCTTAAAGTTGCTAAGAAACCATTTCCTCTGAGAGGTCCAAGTCTCAGAGTAGAATTCCTTACGAAGGGTTGGTTTGTCTATGGTGTAACTATTCATAGTTGACCATACTGCATTTCAGATTGAGTAGGAGAATGAATTTCTGAAGAGACTTCTTCCTCAGCCCTACTGTAGATATTTCGAGGGATAGAAGATGAGTTATCTAACCCTTGAAGATTGATTTCTGGAGTAATAATTCTGGGAATTGAACTCCGATTTGATTGGGAAGCTATAGAAAAAGATCTTCTGGCACTAGTATAGGCCGATCTAGAAGCTTCGGATCTTGAAGAGAAAGAATTTCTCCGATCAAAGATAATTTCTACCTTACCAGCCTCGGATTGTCTAATTTCCTGGAATTCAGGGGTTTGACGGGGAAGGGTTGGTATGGCTTTTTCGAGTTGCCAAGAGGTTGGTAACTCTACCTCATCCCATTTGATGAGTTTGGGAATGGCAACATTTGCTTTGGTCATATCTGTGACGAACAAAGTTGTTTCCCGATCATTGGTTTTAAGGAGAACTCTTGAGTTACAAGTGTTCACGACCTTATATTGGATTCTATAGAGGAGAGCTGCAGTGATAGAACCTTCTTTCATGTTTAACCCACGCAGACGAATGTTTAGAAACAATAAATCTAAGACATTTTTATCTAAAAGACTCACCGTTTTGTTTGGAAAACAATTGAAATAAAGAGGACCATGTCCTAGACTATTTTCTACGGTTCCTATGAGGGAATCGTGAAAGTCATTGTGCCTAATATCGCGAAGGCACATGAGGATTGAGGCGTTAAGACCTTCCCTAACAAGGGGTTTGACAGCTACTTGAACACATCCTATATGGAGGTATTTGTACTTCCTAGAATGTTCAGCTATGGATTGTTTGGTAAGAAGATTGAATTCCTCACCGGCTTGGGGATCCAAAGGGATATTGTTTTCAGCAGTCCTAATGATGTAGTCAGAACTACGGACATGTTTGGATTCGTCAGGAATATAAAGTTCATCCTGAGGGATTTTAGGGATTTCCCAATTGTCGATTGCTTGATTGATATCCTCAAAGCAAACTTCTTCTTCGAAGATATTATTTTTGGGAGGTATTTCCTCAATCGATTGGACATTCTCAGTGAGCTGATTGCTAGAGGAAGGAGAAGAGGATGAAGAAGATTTGAGAGAAAGGCGACGTGAGAGAGAGCGAAGAAAGGAACTCATATTTATAAATCTTCTAGTATCATCACCTTCACTTGGTTCTATAAGAAACTATTATTCTGGATCTAAATCTAAGTTAAACACAAAATTATCATCCAAAGGTATTCCGGATTCCAGGTTACAGACAATTTTTTTTTAATACAAAATACGAACATAATCACAAGATTTACAAAACATCATCTTTTTCAAAATTACTTCATCAATGAAATAATTATTCATGGTAGAGATAGCCGGCAAAGGCACATAGGCAACATGGACTTACCGCCTCCCCTTGGGCCTTACTGCCAATCCAGCCCCAGGCCACATACCAGATACACACCATGAATCATTACTCAAAGAAGCCATAATAAGAAAAGAGATAGACAAAAGCTTACAACGAAAATATAAACATTAACAGAGAAGAAAAACAGAAAAGAGTTGGATTTACAAGGCGGTAATCCGCGCAGTACCAGTTATCTGCATCACACCTTATGAGTTTTGCAACCCGACAAGGCTTACAAAACCGCAGTTTTCGAAAATCAAGGGCAAAAACCCAGGTTTTCAGAAAAAAATAATAACAGATAAACCGTCTGCATTCCCAGAATAGAATAGCATTAAATGGTAATTTGAATGATAAATTAAACTTAGATCCAGAACAATAAAGTCCTATTTCCCCATCAGGCTCTGATACCAGAAACCCACGGATCTACAAACTAACAGGAGAGAATAGGAGAGATGCTATGCATGCAACAATTAATCCAGATGTTACACGGCGGTAGTCCGCACAAGACCGGGTATCAAGAGACAGCCGGTGAACCGATCATTAAATCTCAGGTTTTCGAAAATAGGATTTTAGAATGCAACAAAGCAGAAAGTAATACAAATGTGAGGCTTTTCGTAAATTTGTAAATCAAGTCTTTTGGTATATAGATGAATTTGTTTGTGATTATAGATGTTACTCTTACAAATGCAACAATTATACTGTTAATGTGATTATAAATGTTACTCTAAAATGTAAATTTGTAAATAATACACTTATTTATAAAGTTGCTGAAATTACCGATCAATTTGTTTGTAGTATATAGATGAACTAACAAAATAATAAAATCCAATCAAAGTCTGAATAAAACCCTTAATGCTTAAACGCAAGTTTCTTACTCTTTTTGTCCAAACCATTATTTTAGGCCCAGCTCGGGATAATTTTTGCTTTTTAATTTTGAAATTTATAAAAGCAAAAACTAGTTTTGCTTTTAAGTTTTTAAATTTTTAAAAATAAAATTGTTTTTGTTTTCAAATTTAAAACATTGTTTTGAAATCTTAACCAAAACACTAGTTGGAGGTAATGAGATAGTGGTTGAGACAATCATTGAAGGTGGCAGTTGAAGATCGACGATCGAAGGTGGTAGTTGAAGATCGGAGATCAAAGGTGGTGGTTGTTGATTAGTGGTCGGAGGTAGTAGTCGGTGACCAATGATCGGAGGTGATGGTCGGTGATCGCCAGTTGAAGCTAATGGCCAGTGATCGCTAGTTGGAGGTGGTGGTTGGTGGCCACCAATCAGAGGTGGCAACCAGTGACCATCGGTCGGAGGTGGCCACCATGACCACCGGTTGGAGGTGGCGACTGGTGACTGCCGGTCAAAGGTGGTGACCGGTGACTATTGGTCAGATGTGCTGACCGGTGACCATTGGTCGAAGGTGGCGACCGATGACTGTCAGTCGGAGGTGACGACTAGTGACGTTAATCAAAGGTGACATCCGGTGACTACAGGTCAGAAGTGGGGCTAGTGACCGTCGGTCGGAAGTAGCGGCCAATGACCGTCGGATCGAGGTGGTCGGAAGTGGTTGTCAGTGATCATTGGTTGGAGGTGACAGTTAGTGATCGCCGATTGAAGGTGGCAACTGGTGATTATTGATTGGAGGTGGTGACTGGTGGTCGCCAGTCAGAAGTGGTTGTCGGTGGCCGCCGATCGAAGGTGGTAACCAGCCAGTGACCACTGGTCAGAGGTAGCAACCAATGATCATCGGTTAGAGGTGGCGACCGATGACTGCCGGTCGGCGGTGGGATCGATGACCATCGACTGGAAGTGATGACCAGTGATTGCTGGTAAAAGGTGGGGGCTAGTGACCACTGGTCGAAAGTGGTGGCAGATGATCTTCAAACCGAGGTGTCGATCGATGACTGCTAGTTGGAGGTGGCGGCCAGTGACTTCTGGGCGGAGGTGACGACTAGTGACTGTCGGTCAGAGGTGATGGTCAATGGTGACAAGTGACGTCGAGTAATGAACTTAAATAAAAACAGAAATAGAAATTTGAAGACCAAATTTTATTGTTTTTGAAATTGAGTGAAAACTGTTTCGAAAATGAGTAAAAAACCAAAACAAAATCATTTTTGCCGAACACATTTCTGTTTTCAAAATACATTTCAAAACCAAAAAACAGAAATTCAAAACCATCCAGAACGGGCCTTAAGTTTAATGTTGCAAATAGGTTAATCACGAGGCAATTGCTTTTAATACCCGCTATCTTCTATTTGCACCCCCAGGCTTTACAATTTTTGTCAAAACCCAAAAATACCCTCCCCTTTTCTTACCCTACTTGCGTAATGAAGTACATTCTGGACAACATGATCCGGAAGACAAATGGGATTCAGCTAGTATATTCCGAACCACATGATCCAGAAGGCAAATGAGATTCAGCAAGTATGTTCCGGACAACATGATCCAAAATGTATTATGTACATTCTGAATCAGTTGATCTGGAATGTATTATGTATATTCCGGATCAACTAATCTGGAAGTGGATCAAATGCGTATTCTGGACTAGGTGGTATGGGGTAAATATTGTCAGTTTCGGATGAACTGTTTCAGAATACTGTAGCACTCGACGTAGTACGAATAAAAACGCAAACAAACCCTCAATCATAAATCCCAAAACCCTAAACTATAAATCAGAAAATCATACTTGAATAAAATTATGTTTTCCTTTTCAAATAGTGCTTAAATCAACGAATAATACTCTAAAGACTTATAAGAATGATTAGGGATTTACAATAGAGAATTTGTGTATGGCACACAAGAGTAGCAAGAAAAAACACAACAAGACAAGAAAAAAAAAATAAATTCAAAAAATTTAAATCAAATAAGGATAAGGATACATTAGGAATTTACAAAAAAATATAACCTTTGGAGGGTGCAAATAGCAAATGGAGGGGTGTTAAAAGAAAATGCCTAATAACGAATGACTATTTTTGGGCCTGGATCGCTATTTTTTTATCAAATAAACACCAACTTTGCTTTTATTAAAATAATTTAGATCATGAATCTATTAAACTTTCGTGTAGAAATTCAAAAGGTTAACAATAACAAAGTAATAAGGACCATAAAAAAAAAGATGTAATAATTAATTTTTAAAAGTGTTGGAACTGTGATAGGGAGTATAAATCAGTATGGAAATAATGTTTTGTTTCGTCACTTTTTATTTTAGAAAACAATCATTAATTATAAAAATAACAAATAAAATATTAGTAGTAACAATGTTGTTTCAATTTGGTTATCGAAAAAGCTCTGAAAAGTTAAAATCACCCAGGATATTTTTTTTATAGCACTTTGGATATATTCTTTAATTTACATCCAATTTTAGGCATAACAAACAATTGAACTAGTTTTACTTGATAGAGTTTACTTGATCTATACTAAAAAAATCATCCCTTTTATGCTTTGCAACCTTGTCCTTAATCGACAACAGGAAAAAAAAAATCCTATTTAGAGTCTGGTGTCGTTGTCTCTGGTGGAGGCAGCACAATAGAAGGCTTGATGGAATGAGGAAAAAGTGATGATAAGTGAGGTGGTCGTTCGAAACAAACACTAGAACAGAATCTAACCAAGGAGCTGCTTGTGGTTGAAATCACTAACCAAGAAGATGAAAGCGTGACACTATCCGGTTGGTCCAAACTTAAAAGCAACAATTGAACTAGTTTTTTACGTCAACATGAGAGATGTAGATAAAACTAGATAAGAATGATAAGATTAGTAAAATTATAGTTATTGTGCTTACACTCCATGGTGTTCATAAATGCATATTAGAAAATTGACGAGATGACCCCAAAACTTAATAAGTGATATACCAAACATAATACTAGGTAGTTAATTTTCATAGTGAAGGAAAATGTATAGATTTAAAGTCTCTTGATATGTGTTAATTTTAATTGGGTGTGCATGATGTGTGTAAATTGTTTGTACTTGAGAATGTGATTTGTGACTACGAATATGACTTATATGTATTGAGACAAGTATGATATGTGTTGCATAACTCTATGTGTATGTGTTACTATATCTTAATATGATTGAGACAAGTGACCTAACCTAACAGAGACAAGAATGAGTTTGGGTGCTATCTTAAAAGTGAGTGACCTAGCTTGGGAGATATGAAAATGGGCTCACTGTAAGACCTAACCTAACAGAGGGGTGGGTGGGGGAAAGGGACAGTATTTTTTATTAGAAATCCATTGGGACTATTGTTGCTTGATATGTGACATGCATCATGCATTATGTTGAGATAGATGCACTTAAAGCTTTGAAGAATGTGATTCAAGCTCTCTCTAATCTCTTATCATATATAGGTTCTGATTTTGCTATTTTAATTCATTTTTGTGGCACCAAACACATTTCTATATGTGTAGTACTTGTATAGATTGTTTTCTAGATTAGGCATGAATACGTGATTTTAGAGTTCTTATTGGTGATTTTTCAAGTGCATTTTGAATTCATTTTATTGTTTTCAAGTTTTGAAAGCTATGGTATAAAACTTCTAAGTTACGTAATGATTTACCTCAACGGTACTTGATTACGCAAGTTGGTAATAGATACCTAGTTGACTTAAGCAAGAAAACAAGTGAATTCAAGTCAAGGTCGTGTAGTAATCGATTACCTATTTAAGTAATCGATTACCTGTAGGATCTGAGAAACCAAGAGAGAGTTAGAGATGAAGATACAAAATTGAGATACGATTGAAGGAAACCCTAGGAAGTGCCAGAGAGAGAGAGAGAAGTTTTTAATGGTATGGTGTTTCTAGTTTCAGAAAAAACATGTTTGTGGTGAGGCGCAAATGGGAGTAAAACACATCAGAGAGGACACACATCTTCATCCACGTCGAATGCTAGCTGAGAAGATGAAGCATTTGGAGCCTTGAAAGAAAAAGTTGATTAGGGATTTGGAGCAAAGAGTGAATCAAGGAGTCGCATTTACCCTAGTAAAACGTTTTTCAACATAATTGTTTCAAAATTAAAAACTTTAAAACAATTATTTCTAAGAAAGGTTTTACGATCTTTCAAAAAATTACAATGTTGCGACTATATGTTTTACTACAACATTTATAACATAATTGATGTAAAAATGCCTTTTAGAAAGCCTTTTTGTAGTAGTGAAAATTGAATTGATACAAACAGTGTAATAATCAAAGTCATGTATAAAACATGTTATGATTTTCAGGTGTTCACAATTTTCCAACCGCATGCATGTGAATTTATAGAAACTTAGAAATTGTTTCACTATCTATATTCTCTATATATGCTAGTGAGAGACAATTTCCCACTCAACCTTTACCCTCAAATGAAGATTTGTATGTAAGGGTGTGGCTTGCTCCTTAAGCTCCCTCGAGAAAGTTAGAAATGGAAACTAAAGCGTAGTACCCTAGCTCCTTTTATTTACTCTAAGATAACCATTGGTTTAAGATTTTTAACACTATGTCTAAACTTAACCTTTAGACTATCTTATTATCAATACCCACATTTATTTTATTATAAAATCAATTCTTAATTTATTTAATAAAAATAATTAAAAAATTAAATTAAACTTACTAATATAAATTACGTCTTTTATTAATATGTTATTGTTCTTAAAAAAAGGAGGTTACATTGTTACCTCTAATACGTGTGTGTTTATATATATATGGGGGAGATCTACTCACTCCAAGAGTAAGTATAAAAGACTTACTTTTTATCATCATTCTTCATTTTCTTGAAATCTAATGGTTAAGATTAATTTCTCATTACAACCATCAGATTTCAAGAAAATGAACGGATAGGATGAGCAGTAAGTTTTTTATACTTACTTTTCGAGTAAGTGGATTCAAATTGCACGTAGCACTATAAAACACCATAGAATTAAAACCAGTATTAGTCACTCTTATCTCTTGTTGGCCCCCTCTCAATGCTCTACTACCTATCAATTTACTTTAAAAATAATAGAATAGTTCTCCCTCAAAATAAAAAGAAAAAGAAGGTCTTAGTTAGTTCGAATCTTTAAAAAAAATCATAACTTCCATTATCTTTGGAGTCACAAGAGTGTATATATATATATATGTATGTATGTGTGTGTGTCTATATATATATGGAGGAGATGTACTCACTCCAAGAGTAAGTATTAAAGACTTACTTTTTATCATCATCCTTCATTTTCTTGAAATCTAATAGTTAAGATTAATTACTCAGTACAACCATCAGGTTTCAAGAAAATGAACGGATAGGATGAGCAATAAGTTTTTTATACTTACTTTTGGAGTAAGTGGATTCCCTCCCCATATATATATATATATATATATATATATATATATATATATATATATTACTTCTATGCTGAACAAATCAAATGAATATTCATGTTGTGAAAATCGGTTCGAACAAGACCTATCATATAATCGGACAGGTTTTTCTAAAAGACTAGGAACATAGTTGACCCAGTTTGAACTAACTAATCCAAATAAAAAATATTTTAAATGATGTCATTTCTTACTTTTTTTTATTTTCTCTTTATTTTTTATGCAATCTGAGAATGTAGAAAGTGAGAATTATGATGTTACATTTTTTTATTTTTTTTTACATATAAATCGGTTTAGATTGAGTTATCTGACCACTAATCTATTGATAATCTGCCCTGACCAGGTTAGTGATTGAATCGGTTTTTACAATGCTGTAAATATCAAAATATTTAGAATTTTGTAATTATATCAAAATTTTTACATTGATTTTTTTAACCAATTAGATTTGTACAACATTTTTAACTTAATTCAAAAATATTTTCTCATGATTAAAAAAATATGAATTTATCGAAAACAGATAAAAATACCCAAAACTTATGGGATAACATTTAGAAAAAGAACAAGGAGGATAGTTGAAGGAACAAGCATGAGAAGAAAGACAACGAGCATGTGCAAACAACATATAAGCACTCTTATCCATTCGTTTGAATGAGGGTGTTCTTCTTCATGATTGTCACCCATCCTCATCTTCTCAAATTCCTAATTGTGATTTGGATTGAGTGCCACTGTACATTTTTTCTCCCTTTTGTTTTTTTTTTGTTGAAATTCAAACCTTCTTTTATAGTTGTTAAAACAGGTTGGTTTAGCCCATATGGGTCAACCCACCTTGACCCATCAGAAAAACGGGTCAACCCAACCCGGCTCATTTAAACTTTGTCACTCAATCTGTTAGCCTAACCCGACCTACCACGGGTTAGTGGGTTATACGGGCCAACCCACCAACCTACAAAAAAATAAAAAAATTTTATTTTAAAAATTGAGATTATTTAAAATTTTAAAACTAATTATTTAATTAAGTCTTTATTTAAAATTAAGAAAAATATTTTCTATTTTATTATGTAATATAATAGTTTAAATCATAAATGTTTAATGGGTTGAATAATAAATATTTAGTAAAATAATAAAATATTAAAATAATAAATATTTAGTGGTTGAATACATGCTGGCTAGGCCCACTTGAGTTGAACTTGTATGGGTTGGGTCTGAAGTGAGTCGGGTTGATTTTTAGCTATTGTAACTCATTTGTCTTATTTTTTTCGCTCGGCTGACCCGTATTTATGGTGATATTTTAGAAAACATAGAAGAATGCCTAGTGTGTTGTGTTCTTCTGCTAGAGAAAATTTTTCATTATTATTATTTTATTTTTTAAAAATAAATAAATGTTGTCAAACTTCATCTTGTACAACTTAGGTTAATATTTAAAGAACAAGAGATAAAAGTTAAAAATTAAAATAATTTGCATATATGTTATTCTTAAAGAACAAATTGTAAGAAACAGATTTTTTATGGTCAAATAGGGAATAGGGAACTTGTGGCATTGTCTCTTATTACTCCTAAGATAGATTGTACGTGTGACAAATTAAGATTTAATTGCTTAGTGAGATAGAAGGAAAGTAATTAACCCGGTAGTCCCTTTTTTAAGTTTCTATTTTTTGAAAAATTTATGTTTTTATTTATTTTTTATTTTTAAAAGTTTAAAACTATATTAATTTTTTTTATTAATTATAACCATTTTTTTAAGAAAAATAAATGAACATTGTATCACATAGAGAGAAAAATTATTATGAGTGATTTTCAATAAAAAAAATGAAAAAACAGTACCATAAGAAAAAGAAACTAACAAGTGATAGGTGAAAAGTTTTCAAATTAATTACTTTTTTATTCTTAGTATCTCTTTAGAAACGTATTAAACTACTTATTTATATATAAATTTATTTCTATTTTAAATACAAAACAACTCTAGATGACATGTATAGATATTTACTCAAATATAAAGTAAATAAATTTGGTTAAGTAATCTAAGGTTTAAACATAGGAATTGAATCGATAGATACACCAAGAAAATATTAGAAAGAAGCAACATAAATTTATGAAAATTCATAAATAAAAGAACTCATATATAATCATAAAAAATAAAAAATAATTTAATAAAATCATGTAAAATATATTAATTAACTTGTATTGGATTCCTATAAAATTAAAAATAATTTAACAATAAATTATGCTTTAGATTATTATAAAATATTAATTTCATTTTATAATTTTTTTTATCTTAATTTAATCACTTTAAAACTTAATTTACTTTTTTCAGGTTCTCAATTATAATTTTATTAAATAATAATATGAAATATATAAATGTAGACATCTTTTGTCGTACTCATTCTAGATGTGAGACTACTTTCCCAAAAAAATTTATAGACAGATGTGCTAGCTAATCCTTCTAACTTATTTAGATTTACCATGGTTAACTAGTTTGATTTTGTTAAGAAACTAGTTAGATTCTATCTAGATTTATACCCGAAAAAAAAAGTACTATGGAGATAGATATATAAATAGATATTAATAATTATATATTAATATGTATTATATAATAAAAAAAATTAAAAATTTAAAATATGCTAAGATCAAATGTCAAATCATTACACAAATTTATTTGAATATAAAAAGGTCATTTAAATATAAAAATTATTAATAAAACAAATTTTATTAATTAATAATTTATTATAAAGAATTCAATGTAAATTATGTTTTTAAGATATTGTGGGTATTTTTTTTTATTGAAAGTAAAACTTTTAGTTGTCAAGTTTTTTAAGGTTATTATCATAAGAGAAATTTTATTGAATATAAATTTATAAAAATAAATTATCTCATATTTTCTTATAAATAATATATTTCATATTTATTAACATTTTAAAAAATAAATAAGTTAAATATAAATTATAAAAATAAATTATCTTATATTTTCTTATAAATCATATATATTTCATATTTATTAATATTTACAAAAATACATAACATAACAAACCCAACTTTATAATATTTAAAGATATAAGGATGATTTTATAGAATATAATCATAATAATATTGTGATTGAATTAATCATTTATATGATTTCACTCTCATATAGTCAATATGAAGTAAACACAAAAAATATTTGTAGTTCTTATAATTTAATTTTAATATCATATATGTTAATTATATATATAATTTTTTTAATATTTGAATGCATAATTGTTCTTATGTTATTATATTTTCATATAATTCTAATTAATAAAAACTATAAAAATTTAATTTTTAACCAGCAATTTTATATTTTCTTTTTGTTTTAAGCAATTAGGAATTTTATTTAATTTAAATTAAAAATTAAATTATAGTGTGTAAAAAGTAAAAAATACAACAAATTGCAAATAGTTCTATCTACATTGTCATAGGGATTAAAAATAACAATTTTACCAAATAGGTGTAAAATCTTTTAATTTGAGAAGCAAAATAGATTTAAATAAATTAATATCAAGAACTAAAGACATATTGAAATCTTTTTAATATAATTAAAGTTTAATTTAATATATAGCTATTTGGAATCTTATGCTTATTAGACATGTTATTTATTCACAATTCAATAAAAGTTAACTTTTATATATATATATATATATATATATATATATAATATTCTTAATAACTATAGTTCAATGTATAATTTGACGATCTATATTTATATATTACATATAAAAGATTTGGACAAATGTGAGTGGTTAAATTGAGATTTTAATTTAACAAAAATAATTGCTTTAACTCAATATATGTTAAAGAGACTTGACTACTTCTATGTTTGTTAGATTAGGTTGTTAGATCGAGATTTTAAGTTGACAACACATATTTATGTGATTTAAATTTCTTTACTATGATTTGAATCAAAGATTGTGCAACCTCAAACTCAAATTACACTTTTGTGAAACCTCAACCTCAAATTCTTTATAGGACTTTAGTGTTCTTATCCTTCGTGAATTTGCATGTATATTAGTCTATGTTTTTAAAACTGGACCGGTGATGGAATCGGTGAAAACACTGGTTTATTTGTTCAACTGTTATTGAATCAGTGGTGAATCAGTCTTAATTAAATAATATTTTTTATTATTAATGTACTATAACAATTAAGATTATAAAAGAAAAAATGTATTAAGGTTGTAATTATAAAAAGATAAAAATAATTTTACTAAATACACATTCATATTGCTAAGTTTTCTTAATTTTTTAATTAAAAATTGGTTGATTTAGGAAAATCAGGGGTGGATATAGCAAAATAAAAAAAAAATGCAAACCGGTATATTTGTTTCCACCGACTTTTAGGATTGACCGAACCGGTTACTAGACCGATTCACCAGTTTTCCAATCGAACAGAGCAGTCTGGTCTGGTTTTTATAACATAGATATTATTTAACAAGATATGCAGTAAAGAAAGACATTAAATCTACTAAAAATTACAAAAACACTTGTGTTGCTTCTTATAAGCATTTAAGAGCTTATGTTATCCTTCATAAAATGGGGTACAATATAACATATTTGCATATGTAAGTGGGTGTGTGTGTGCATCATGTATGCGTGAGTAGGTGTGTGCATGGTTATATAGGTACTAGTTGCATGTTGTAGGGAATGATGCTTTAGCTTCTACAACAAAGGGAACGTGGCAAGGTCACCATTCTCTACCCATTTGGCACTACTTAAAGTTGTTATTGCAATACTTACTAATATAAGTGAACAAACAAAGATCTATTAACACTTTCGATGGTGCTTTAGCTTTGATTTGTCGTTTGATGAAGGAAAAAGAGACCTTTTTTGTGGGAAGATTGATCCTTAAAAAATGGGTATTTGATTGTGTTGGCTATAGTGTGTTCTCCACACCTTGCACAATGCATGTGGTTAATGAAGTTGAATAAATAACAAAAATTAAGGAACAATGTTGGTGCAGGAAAAAAACTAAGTTTTTTTTTAGGATGGTGAAATAGAAGTTGTAAGGCACAAAGGAAGAATGGAATGGAAGCTTCAAATGGGAAAGGGGTGTGTGGGAAGATGATTTTTGTGTAGGAGTACTAACTTAGTACTTTATCTTTTTAGATTTGTGATCATTATATTTGTTATTTTTTCAATTCTTATTTTTATCAGTTTGTTATTTATCTTGATACTAATAATTATCAGTTTATCATTATACTGATAATTATTTAACTTATCAGTTTATATTCAACACCTATATAAGTGCAACCCTTATGCACTCTAATTATGATTGAATTAATAATAGGCTTCCTTTGTTACTGTGTCACTATTATATATGATATCAAATTAAAGCGAATTGTTTAACAAGCCTTCCTTTTCATCCAATGGCCTCTCACTCGTCCACATCTACTGCCATTCCTCCTCTCACCCTTGAATTAATGGCCTTTCACTTCATTCAAAGGATCTTGAGGAATTTAACACCACCACCCAACTCCCTATCAAACTAAACCCCTTCAATTATCCTGTGTGGTATTGATAGATTCATTCTTTGCATGTAACCCGTGACCTTGAAGGCTACATCACAGTTGACACACCTTGTCCCCCCAAAACCATTTACCACTGCCTCTGGTGTGTCTTCTAATCCATCTTATAATTTTTGGATTCATCAAGAAAAATATCTCTACATCATCTTACTTGGTTAATGCAGTACTAAGGCCTACGACGTGATGTCCATGGAAGAAACATCACGAGTTGCTTGGTTGTCCTTGGAACGTATCACTAACGGTTGTGTGTGAAGTTTGTTACTTTGTTGACCAAGGTGTGACTAGTTTCTAAGCAGTGACGAGATTATGTCTTCCGAGGTCTTCTCGGTACACATGCTCCCAAGCTCACATGCGAATAGTGATGGACCATGATAAGTTGAAATTTGAAGTGCATGAAATATATCCCGAGAGGTGCGTGTGTTGCATGGGGAGACAAAATATGCAAGGTACAGGAACCGTCACAACCCTAAGAAGTTGGGGCTTCTAGAGTAGGTGCCTAGGTAGTCCTGCTCTCTGACAAGTGGACACCTGGGGACTGTTGATTAATTGTGATAAAATGGTTGGGGTTAATTGGCACATTGTGCTTGATGGGCCAACTGTCTATAAATAAGGTTGCTGACACGTTCTCCATCCATCACGCTTTCTGACACTCTAGAGTATAGCAATATCTAATAATCCAATATCAAACGTCTTGTAAGTAAAAGGTATGTATCATGTTGACGAGTTTCAGCAAGTCGTCCCATACTGACTCATCATCTTCCGAGGATGGAGAGTGCAAGAGTTCCAGGGTGGGTAGTCTATAATAATGGGGGCAAAGTCTCCAGTTTCGTAGAGGTGGTGTCAGCTCGTGCAGAGTAGTTAACTGTGGCTGCGAACTCGGTAGCCGAGGTGGTTAATGACTTTACCCTTGTAGGGTATAAGTAGGTGAAGCCTTCCGTCTTGTCATATAGGTTGTGCCATACAAAAGTTAGGGACTTACAGTGGATTGCAGATAACTTCCACCGAACTCACTCTACTAGACGCAGAGAATGATATCTTTAGTATGGACATATGTAAAAAGTTTGATAGGGTTTGTTTTGGCCAGGGTGATTCCGGTGAAGATTTCTTTTTTATGTATGGCTGCCTTTTCTTGAAGTTTCACATTCAACTCCCATTTGATGAGTTCATGATGCTCGTGCTCCGTATGTTGAATGTGGCACCAAGCCAATTGCATCCCAATAGCTGGGCCACTCTGCAATCATTTCGAACGCTCTATAGGGCATTGTACGTAGAGCCCAATCCTAGGATTTTCCTATACCACTATTGTATTCGCCTAGGTGAGACCTCGATGTGGGTTTCATTGACAGGTCAGTAGAATTTTTTTCTGTTTAGTCCATATACCTCTTCCTTAAAGGATTTCAAGCGAGGGTTCTTCAAGGTCGGTGCTGGACCTCGAGGTCATAAGCACATGTATGGGGAGAACAACCGGCCTAGATTTCCCTTATATTGGACGCCAAACCCACGATGGTGAGTGGTTGAGGTAGCATATGCTAGAGAACAACTTAAAGTTACTATCTATTTTGGACGATCTTCCCCACCAACTTCTCACGAAGTCTATTTTGAGGTAAACATTGTCTACTGATCCTGGCCCTAGGTTGGATACTAAGTCATCGACCTTAGCAATTTACTTTCAGTTGATAATTTTAATTTGGCTAATTTTTGTTGTCTTTGTAAGAATTAGGGCTGACAAAGTACCAAAGGGTTCTTGGTTCTGATTCAAGAAAATTCATGAGGGTAAACACAGGAAAGCAAGAAAGACAACGTGGTAATGGGGCCTAAGGGTATTGGTCTTTTCAACCTGCAACCTCCGCTGCTTGAAAATACAAGGAAAAGGAAGGACAACAAGAAGAGGCAGGAGCCAGAAGGGGGAGATAAGTCAGGTGTCCCTTCTAAGAAGCTCACTCAGAAGACTCTAAGTTTTGAGAAGTCAGCAGACTCGCCCAACACCTTTATGTAGAACGGGTTCTTTCACCCAAACTTGAGAATGAGGAAGAAGACAAAAATAGTCGAGTACACACTCGAAGAGTTGGAGTTGATTGATGGTCTAACAATCGAGGAGATTGTTATGATGGCTCCACCTTCTCCATGGTGTCACCAACTCTTCTCCAAGATGAAATGTTGAAATGGATCTTCTTCAAGGGCTGAAATAGGTGTGAAAAATAGAGCTTATGATGGGTGAAAGTGGTTCATGAAAAAAATGGAGACAAAAGAATGGTGTTTTGGGTGGTGGTGGTTGGATGGTGTCTCTTTGGCTAACTCACTTCACTTGGAGAGGGTGAAGGCCAATCCTAGGGAGGCCCAAGCTCCTTCTAAGGTAGAGAGGAGAGGAAGGGGGCCAAGAGATCCCTAAATGACTAAGGAAGAGGAATGATGAGGAAAACTCTCTCAAATATCCAATATATCCAAAAGTGACTACATGTAGTCTAACCTAGGGTATTTAAAGAGAGGGTGGGAGGCCTCTAGGCCATTTGCACGAAAATTTGAGGGCTAAATTCCTTTCAAATGAACCCTAAATGGACCTAAAATGAAATGTAGGTCCCTCCCCCCTAAATGACTAAAATACCCTTGTGTCTAGAAAATGAAAGAAATGGACTTTTGACCTCACAAGTCAAGGTTTAAGTCCCAAAATAAATCCTAAACTAATTTTCCCCATAATACAAAGGCTAAATAAAAATACACAATGAAATCCTAAGTGATTAAGGTCCCCAAAAATACAAGGAGAAATAAGGAAAACAAGCAAAATACTAGGTAGATGCAAAAAAGTCCACACATGTGATCATCAATGCTCTTGGTGTAGTATGGCCTTCCTCTTCTTCTATTCTTCTGGCCGTGGACCTTGTGATGGGTCCTATTTGATGCCCCAAGGATGGTCCTCCATCATGCCCTCCTTCTTGAGAAGGATTTGACCTCAAATCTTCAAGCTCATCCATGTCATTAGCTCCTAGGAAAGGTGTAAGATCACAAACATTAAAAGAGGAACTAACTCCATAATCGGAGGGAAGGTCTAGGATGTAGGCATTATCATTAATTTTCTTAAGAACTTGGAAAGGACCATCTCCCCTAGGACTTAGTTTAGAATTCCTTTGAGTAGGGAATCTATCCTTCCTCAAGTGAAGCCAAACCCAATCCCCAACTTCAAAGGTTACCTTTTTTCTTCCTTTGTTGTTGTACTTGACATATTTTTGAGTTTGATTTTCAATTTGACTCTTGACCTTTTCATGATATTTCTTTATAAAGTCAGCCCTAGATACTCCTTCTTTGTGATACAAGGAAGTAGTATTAAGGAGTGGAAGCAAATCCAGAGGAATAAGAGGATTAAAGCCATATACAACCTCAAAAGGGGACAAACTAGTAGTCTTGTGGACCACCCTATTGTAGGAAAACTCTATGTGGAGAAGGCATTCATCCCAAGTTTTCTTATTCCCTTTTAAAATTGCCCTTAACAATGTGGATAGGGACCTATTCACTACCTCAGTTTGCCCATCCGTTTGTGGGTGGCAAGTAGTAAAATAGACAAGCTTTGTTCCTAGTTTTTGCCAAAGAATTTTCCAAAAATGACTTAGAAACTTAGCATCCCTATTGGAAACAATAGTCTTGGGTAGACCATGCAAACGAACCACTTCCTTAAAGAAAAGCTTAGCAATATAGCTAGCATCATCCACTTTATGGCATGGTATAAAATGAGTCATCTTGCTAAAACGATCCACAACCACAAAGATAGAATCAAATCCCCTTTGAGTCCTTGGAAGACCAAGCACAAAATCCATACTAATATCAACCCAAGGGGTGCTAGCTATAGGGAGAGGAGTGTAGAGTTCATGAGGCATCACTCTTGATTTTGCTTGAATAAAGTGATACACTTAGAGCAATGCCATTGAACATCCACTCTCATGTGAGGCTAATAAAATTTAGATTTTAGAAGACTAAGGGTTTTATCAACCCCAAAATGGCCCATGAGTCCTCCCTCATGACTGTCCTTTACCAAAATGTTTCTAATGGATCCTTGAGGTATGCAAAGTTTTCCCATTCTAAAAAGGTACCCCTCAAGGATGTAGAACCCATCAAAAGGCTTTTGGAGGCATTTGGTGAAATTGGATTGGAAATCTTGATCCACTTCATTCAACTCCTTTATATTATCAAATCCAAGAATTTGGGAACCCAAAGAAAAGAGCAAGGAGTGCCTTCTAGACAAGGCATCCATCACCACATTACACTTTCCCTTCTTGTATTTGATAATGTAAGGGTATTGCTCAAGATATTCAACCCACTTAGCATGTCTTTTATTTAACTTCCCTTGCCCTCTAATGTACTTAAGTGACTCATGATCAGTATGCATGATGAATTCCCTAGTCACTAAGTAATGCTCCTAAACTTGGAGGGCTCTAATAAGGGCATAAAGCTCCTTGTCATAGGTGGGATAATTCAAGGTGGCCCCATGAAGTTTTTCACTAAAGTAAGCAATGGGGTGGCTTCCTTGAAGTAAAACGACACCTATGCCAAGATCGGATGCATCACATTCTAGCTCAAAGGTTTGTTCAAAATTTAGAAGGGCTAGAATGGGTGCATTGGTGAGCTTCTCCTTAAGCACATTAAAAGCTTTTCCTTGAGCTTCACCCCAAATGAAAGGTACATCCTTCTTAACATGCTCATTAAGAGGGGATGCAATTGTGGAGAAGTCTCTCACAAATCTTCTATAAAAACTTGCTAAACCGTGAAAACTTCTAATATCTCCAACACTTTTTGGGGTAGGCCAATCTTGGATAGCCTTGATTTTCTCGGGGTCAACTTTCACTCCTTCTTTTCTAACTATGAAACCTAAGAAATTTACATTTTCCTTGCAAAAGGTACATTTCTCCAAGTTGGCATAGAGGTGGTTGTCCCTAAGAATCTTTAAAACCTCACTTAGATGCCCAAGATGCTCATGTAAGGACTTGCTATAGATCAAGATGTCATCAAAATAGATGACCACAAACTTCCCTAGGCAATTCCTAAGTACATGATTCATTAGACGCATGAAAGTGCTAGGGGCATTGGTGAGACCAAATGGCATAACTAACCACTCATACAAACCAAACTTGGTCTTAAAAACAGTTTTCCACTCATCACCCTTTTTAATCCTTATTTGGTGATAACCACTCTTAAGATCAATCTTGGAAAATATAATGGCCCCATGTAACTCATCCAACATGTCATCTAGCCTAGGGATTGGGTGCCTATACTTTATGGTGATGTTATTAGTAGCTCTACAATCAGTACACATCCTCCATTTTCCATCTTTCTTAGGCACTAAAAGAACAGGAATAACACAAGGGCTAAGGCTCTTTTGAACCTAACCCTTCTTCAACAAATCTTGAACTTGAGTTTCTACTTCTTTGGTCTCTTGGGGGTTAGTCCTATAGGAGGGCCTATTTGGAAGGCTTGCCCCCGGGATGAGGTCAATTTGATGTTCTATCCCTCTTAAAGGTGGAAGTCCACTTGGAACCTCTTGAGGAAATACATCATAAAATTCTTTTAAAAGATTGTGGACCTCTTGAGGTAGAGACTCAAGTTCATGATTAGTGTAAATGAGTGTCTCTTTGAAGTATAGAAGGTATAAGGGTTGTTCAAGCAAGAGTGTTTTCTTGATATCATTCTTAAGTGATATATATGACTCTTGTTAACAACATATTTAGAGGAGACACCTTCCTCTAAACTTGATACCTTTTCTTCCTTTACTTTGGCCTTAGAAATTTTTGTCTTTTTTTTATTTTTGTTTTCTTTATTTTTGGTCTTCTTCTCTCCTAGCTTTCATTTTGAGTTGGTCCTCACACACTTGGGAAGGTGTTAGAGGGCACAACACAAATTTCTTGCCTAAAAGTTGGAAACTTATTTTATTGGTAAGGCCATCATGCATGGTTTTCTTATCAAATTGCCAAGGCCTTCCAAGAAACACATGACTAGCTTCCAAAGGCACAACATCACATAAAACTTCATCTTTGTATTTGCCAATGGAAATTGGTACAAGTGCTTGTTGGTTAACCATAATACCTCCATCCTCATGAATCCATTGCAATTGATAAGGTCTAGGATGTGGTTTTGTGGATAAGGCTAGTTTTTCAACCAATCTAGTACTATAAAAATTACAACTAGATCCACTATCCACAATGAGAGAACAAGTGCTTTCTAAAATCTTGCATCTTGTATGAAACAAGTTCTCTCTTTGTGATTGGTCAATCTCACTAGTTTGGTTGTTAAGAAGCCTCCTTACCATAAGTAAGTCTCCATCACAAGGTAAGGTCTCTTCCATGGAATCCATGGCTTCATCTTCACTACTTGAAGTAGAAGAAGAAGAAGTAGCTTCATCAAGGCTACTATAGTGATATTGGCCTCTTAAAATCATTGTTTTCTTTGTAGGGCATCAAGAAGCAATGTGACCCTTCCAAGACACTTAAAGCACTTGATGTCACTTGACTTAGACTCCTTAGAAGGTACTTTAGAAGAATATGCTGTTTCTTTTTCTTTTTCTTTATATTTTTCTTTTTCACCTTCTTTGGAGAGAGGTTTGGAAGAGGGACCTGCCTTCTTAAAATTCTTGGAATAAGATGGAGTGAAGTCTTTCTTGAAACTTTTTCTTTTAAGTTGGTGCTCGACTCTTGAACAAAGTTGAACAAGTTCATTAAAATCTCTATATGGTAAAAGTTCAACTTTGTCTCTTATTTCAAGATTAAGGCCACTTTGGAACCTTGAGATGGTGGTCCTCTCTTCTTCCCTTATACCCGCCCTCATCATGAGTAACTCCATTTGTTGCCTATATTCTTCCACACTTAATGACCCTTGTTTCAACCTTTGAAGCTTATCCATAAGCTCACGATCATAGTATGGAGGAATATGCCCTTGGAAGCTAAGGGTTGCCAAAGAAACCTTCCTCTCTTTACTTACCCCATGGCAAGCAAAAAGTTGTTCAACCTTCATTTCCCAATCCAAATATGCATCAACATTGTCCTTTCCAAAAAATGAAGGAAGGTTGGCATTAGGTTCCTTATTGGAGGATTCTCTTTGCTTGTGTGTTCTTGGAGGCCTTTGATAATAATCATTATTGTGATGACTACTATAAAGGCTAACACTTGGGGTTTTGGTATAATGATGATCACTATCCTCACTTTCACTCATAGAAACCCTTACCCCTTTGCCTTTTTGGGACCTAGATGGTTGGACTCTATGTTTTGAACCACTAGTTCCTACCCCCGAAAGTAACTTAACAAGCATTTCTCTAATTTCCTCATTTTGTTTATCATGTTCTCTCTCCCTCTTCCTAAATTCTTCCTCTTTTTTTGCACTTTCTTCTTCTTTTCTTCTTATATACTCCCTAAGTTCTCTAAGTTCATCTCTAAGGCTAGCATTACTAGGGTATGAGTTTTGACCACGAAAACTTGAATGATCACTCATCTTTGATCTAGGAAAGATTTTCACAAAAGGTTTTCTTGAAAAGATTTTTTTTCTTCAAAGAGTGAGTGATAAAGGTTTTCACAAAGAGATTTTGGTGCTAGACTTATTACTTGGAGCGGTTAGAATTGCACTCTAAAAGGGAGGTTGACTACATGGAGTCACTTAATAACTAAGCCTCTTAGTAGTGGGAAACTTATCAACCTTTGCCCCTTTGTAAGCCTTAAAAAAACAAATTTTGACACTACAAGTGTGTGGTGTGCAACAGACCCCTAATAAGCACTTAGAAGTCTTCTAAACGAACATACAACAACCTAGAGCATACAACTACAACAAAGTAAGTAAGGAAAGTAACAAAGGCATACACTAGTCGAAATTCCTAAGGTGGAAACAATCCCACCACTAAAACGAATTACACCTAAGCTCTCACAAATCAAATGAGAGTTTAAAGTGTCCAAATTACAACCCAAATGAACAAGAAAGGACAAAGTACAAATGGCCCCAACAAAAACAACAACAAAGAACAAAAGAAAGAAGAAAAATTGGTACAAAAATCAAACAAGAATAAAAATAGAAAGATACTAGGCGCAAATTTAAAATAAAAAAGAAAGAAACAAAATTGAAATTCTTCAAGCTTCCAACTTGGAGTTCCTTCACAAGTAAAAAACTTGTTAGTCCTCTCTTTATAGTGTTTGAATTCCCACTATTTGGTGATTTTCTCCAAAGAACTTTGGGACTTATGGCAACTTCCTCCAACTCAATCTCCCAAGATTCACAAGGTGAACCCAAGGTGATTCACCTACACCAAGCAAAGAAGCCAACCAAGAGAAAGAGAACCAAGAGGCCAAGAAAAAAACTAAAAAAGGAAAATTAAGAAGGCTAAACTCAAGAGATTAATTATGAGACAAGACTCAAAGAATGTCAATAAAGACAAGCAAAAATTAAGGCACACAAGAAAGTTAAGCACTCAAAAGGAACTTAGAATGACTCTAGATTAGAATTTAAGTGTTTAATGTTCCTTGTCCTTAAAATTTCATGTCCAATGTCCAAACTCCAGCCAAGGTTTTGGTCATAAAATGGGTCCAATGATAGTCCAATGTGGTCAAAGTTCAAGTCCAAAGTCAAAGGGTAAAATGGTCCACAAGTTAGCAACAATTCCTTTTAATTTTTTTTTTAACTTTCACTTATTTTCACTCAAAATGTGTCCCACCAAGAAGGATCAGATTTGATTCTTTTTTTAACCTTATATGTTGCATGGATTTTACACTTGTGGTGTGTTAAAAGTGGGTACAAAAAGGTGGTAAATAAAAGTTGCTATTTTGGTGCAAGAAAGGTATCTTTTCGGGAAGTGTTTCTTGTCTTTTGCTCTCTTGTTTAGGTGAAGTTTTTTTTTTCAGCCATATGACACTTTGTTTGACTTAGGATCATGCAATAAAGACAAGGAATGAAGTAGTCATGCAAAAGGAAGGCTAGCAAAAAATGTGTAAGACATTAATTACACACATAAGTCAAATAAGACATGAAGTATGCAAGAGTCAATTTTTACATGCAAATATGAGTCTCCTATGGCTCACAAAAGGTTTGGCTAGCCAAGAATGTGAAAAAAAAAGCACCAGATTTTTTTCAAAGTTTCATGCATCTTGTGAGAGAAATATGCATATATTTGAATAGTTTTTGAAAAATAAGGAGGGAAACTTCAAACATGACACAACAAGGATTCAAACAAGATTAAAATGATGTTCATAGCATGTTCATCACAAAAAAAAAATGCAGCCATGGAAAAACAAAGGAAAGCTCTAAAAGAACAACCTTTTGAGAAAAACTCAAAGAACACTAAGAAGTCTCATGAATGACGATGAACCACACAAATAAAAGAGACAACTTTTAAACACAATATTTAGACAAAATACTCAAGACAAAGGAGAAGACATAAACATGACAAGAAACATATTTTTGAAGACAAAGAAAAAAAAATGGAGAAGAACACTAGTTACCCTCGAAGACCACCTTAGCTCTTGATACCACATGATGGCTCCACCTTCTCCATGGTGTTACCAACTCTTCTCCAAGATGAAATGTTGAAATGGATCTTCTTCAAGGGCTGAAATAGGTCTGAAAAATGGAGCTTATGATGGGTGAAAGTGGTTCATGAAGAAAATGGAGACAAAAGAATGGTGTTTTGGGTGGTGGTGGTTGGATGGTGTCTCTTTGGCTAGCTCACTTCACTTGGAGAGGGTGAAGGCCAATCCTAGGGAGGCCCAAACTCCTTCTAAGGTAAAGAGGATAGGAAGGGGGCCAAGAGATCCCTAAATGACTAAGGGAAGAGGAATGATGAGGAAAACTCTCTCAAATATCCAATATATCCCAAAAGTGACTACATGTAGTCTAACCTAGGGTATTTAAAGAGAGGGTGGGAGGCCTCTAGGCCATTTGCACAAAAATTTGAGAGCTAAATGCCTTTCAAATGAACCCTAAATGGACCTCAAATGAAATGTAGGTCCCTCCCCCCTAAATGACTAAAATACCCTTGTGTCTAGAAAAAGGAAAGAAATGGACTTTTGACCTCACAAGTCAAGGTTTAAGTCCCAAAATAAATCCTAAACTAATTTGCTCCATAATACAAAGGCTAAATAAAAATACACAATGAAATCCTAAGTGATTAAGGTTCCCCAAAATACAAGGGGAAAATAAGGAAAACAAGCAAAACACTAGGTAGATGAAAAAAAGTCCACACATGTGATCATCAATGCTCTTGGTGTAGTATGGCCTTCCTCTTCTTCTATTCTTCTGGCCGTGGACCTTGTGATGGGTCCTATTTGATGCCCCAAGGATGGTCCTCCATCAAGTTATACAAAATTGCAAGCTCGTGCTTGGATGTTGGTCCAAAGGTTGATTTGAGATGCGCTAAAGAACACATGGATGGAGAAGCTAAAGAAAGAGCTCATGGAGTCTCGCACTTCTCTTGTCGATGCCTTGTCGGTCAACAGTGTCCTTTCTGAGGAGGTGCTAATCTCAAAGGGAAAGTGAAAGTTAAGGAAGACAACTACCAGTTTTCTAAAAAGAGCTAAAGACAATGTCGAATCATCTCATAAGGCCAAGGCCAACTTGGTCGAGGTGTCAAAAAGGGAGGCAAGGCAACCATCGAAATCAGCCATTAAAGGTTTTAAAAAGGATGTTCACTAGACTGCCTTTCTCTATCAAGTTAATGTGACCCAATTTGATGTGGATCACGAAATCTATCAAGGTCGCATGCTTCTTGAGAAAGAGATCACGGATTCGAACATTGATGCAAAAACTACTGTTGATGATGCTCCCCTACTTAACTTCCATTTTTAAGCTCTTTTTTGTTTCTAGGGGTTTATCATTGATTGTAATAATGGTCATATAAAGACAATTAGTTTGTTTATAGAATGGAGATCATGGCCATTTAAGAGCCATTGTTTTGTAGTACCTAGGATGCTTATGCATCCCCTTTTGTAATATTAACACCGATTTTGGGTAAAATGATTAATTATAACTGCCTTTTCACTTTTCTTGGATATGTATGTCTACTTTAAGCGTTCTTTATGGTGTTATAAATGTTACTTATTTTATTTGTTAAGTCTTAGGTTGAAGGATCCATGCGTGTGTTCGTAAACTGAATGGTGATTTTTTATGGTGTGATGACCGAATTGCCGAGTTAACCACAACATTGGTTGTTTGTAGTTTTGTTGTATTTGTGTCATTAGGATCATTCTCTTTATAGAATGAAGCTTCCATGCTGAGCATATGTCAAAAGGAGTCATTCATTGTGAATTGAACTGCCCTTCCATGTATACATTGATAAATACACGTTTTATGGAACGACATTACCGAGTAGAGATATCTGTGAGGTGATGCAACAAACTTATATGATAAAAGGTAGACTTGTTTGATTAATCAAAATGGATGTCTTATTAAAACTTCCCTAGTCAACACCCACTTGGGAAAAAGATTGGTCGGTAGGAAAAATAGTACATCGGTCTATATTACATAGGAGAGCTTACTGTAATAAAATTTTAGGTGTGTTGCAATATTCCACGAACTTGGTAAGATTTCTCCTAAGAGATGATCTAGTTTGTAAGCTCCATTATCTAGATTTTAGTTGATTCTGAAAAGGTCTTCCCAGTTTGATGCAAACTTGCCTTGTTCGTGTTCTCATTGGGCTTGTCCCCTCATTCGCCAAACGAGGTCTCCTTGCTTGAAAGACCTCGATTTGAAATTTTGTTGTATTTTTAGTAGCCCTTTTCTTGCATGTTTCCTCTTGTATGACTACCTTATCTCTCAACTTCTGCACTAAGTCCAATTCTACTAACATCTACTCATCATTGCCTTCATTGTACAATTGTCATCGAAATGAATGTTCTTCTCCCACTTTTGTCGGGATCATGGTGTCTATGTCATACGTAAGGCTATAAGGAGTCTACCAGGTTACTAAATGTGGTGTGCATCTGTAGGCCCATAGGATTTCTGATAGCTCCTCGGTCCGTCTACCCTTATTCATGCCAAGTCTTTTCATCAACTCTTGTAATATAACCTTATTTGCGGCTTCGACCTGACTATTTGTCTGTGGGTGTTCTACCAATGTGGTCACCTGAATTACATGTAATCCTTTAAAGAATTCCTTAAACTCTTTATCAATGAATTGCTGACATTTTTCGTGACAATACTGTGAGGGATGCCAAAACGATATATAATGTTCTACCATGTGAATTTCTGGACTTTCTTGGCAATGATTCGAGCTAGGTATTCGACCTCAATCCACTTAGTAAAATAATCAATAGTAACAATCAGGAACTTGCATGTCCCTTCTCTGGGGGGAAAGGGCCAATGATATCCATTCTCCAAATCGCAAAGGGCCATGGCGAGGTGATGCTTCTCAATTCGTGCGGAGGTGCTCTTATGAGGTTCCCATGTTGTTGACAATCCTTGCAACTCTTGATGAACATTTTAGCATCTCACTTGATTGTGTGACAGTAATATCCCGCCCTCATGACTTTGGCAGCTATAGCACGAGCACTAGAGTGAAACCCGCACACTCCTTGGTGAATTTCTTGCAAAACATAATCCTTTTGGGCCAAGGGAGGCACTTGAGGAGTGGCATCGAGTATCCTTGCTCTCCCCTTTCTAAGAAGTTTCTTATTGGCATCATCTAAATGGGCTCATGTTCAATAGCAGCCACTAGCATGTGGTTAACAGTTGGTTCCTCCAAGGTATGTTTGATGACTGTCTTATATTGACCTAACTTTTTAGTAGTAGCCAATTTAGCGAGGATGTCGGCTCGGTTGTTGGCATCATCCAAATAGGCTCATGTTCAATCCTAAGGTTATCAAAATGTTTTTTGAAGTTGTTAACTGCATAGTAATATTGTAGTAAAAGAGAACATTTGACTTGGTATTTTCCACTGAGTTAAGACACGGTAAGTTGTGAGTCCCTTTGGAAAACCAACTTTGTTGCTCCATCTCCTTGGCTATGTCGGCCGAACTTGGACAACTCAACTGACCATGATATCATCCGTCCTACTAGTTTAGGTTTGTGCAAGACCTTGAAGATGGGATAGTCTGTTTTGACCACCACTTAATATCCTTAGAAGTGTGGTCTCAGACGTCTTAAGGTTGTGACCAAGGTTAAGCCAAGCTTTTTAATAATCTGATACCTTTGCTCAGGCTCGTGGAGTGTTCGGCTAATGAAGTATATGGGCTCCTGAAGTTGTTTAACCTTTTGGACCACCACCACATAACAACCTCGTCGGTCGCCGAGAGGTAGAGCAAGAGGTTTTCCTCGGTAACTAGCTTCAACAGTGTTGGTGAGGCAAAGAAGAAGGCTTTGAGCTCTCGGATGGCTGTCTCACAGTCATCTATCCATTCAAACTTGGAGTTTTTTCTCAATAATTGGAAATAATTGGCATTGTTCTTGTAGCAATAATTGGCATTGTCTTTTATGAAGGATGTTTTATCCTAATCGGGTGGGTACATTCGAATTTGATTATACCCTGGATATGCATCTAGGAAACTCATCACCCGATGTCCAGCGGCTCCATCAAGAAGCCGATCTATACTCGGAATAAGGTATGCGTCTTTCAGGCATGCTTTGTTCAAATCCATATAGTTTGTGCACATGCGCCATTTTCCATTTCCTTTAAGGACCATGACGACATTGGCTAGCCAAGTCATGTAATGTGCTGCTCGGATAAACCCTGTGTCTAGCAACTTGTTTGTTTCTTTAATAGCGGCTTTCCTCGGTGTTTCTCCTACTTTCCTTTTTTGTGAAGGTAAATATTTAATAAATATATTAAAATAGATAGGTTACAAATTTAAGTCCATTTTTAGGATATTGATTTATTTGAGTCAACCATTTTTTTATCATCACATTATAAATGTGCTTTAATATACATGTTTGTGGTGGTTCCATATATCAGTTAATTATATATCTCTTAACATTTATCCAAAACTAAAATTGATCTAACAATTTTTTATTTGCATTAGTAGGTAATTATTCACATTAGATTGTAGTCATTCAATCAATAATATTATAAACAAGGGTACATTTTGTTAAGTTTATTTTTAAAAAAAAATATTTTAAGCAATTTTCTATTTTTTTGTGTATTTGGTTAAACTATTTTTTACTTAAAATAGTCATTTTTTTTGCTTATTTTAATAAACAAATCCTTCATGCTTAGTAAATGTACTTATTAATTTTAATAATTGCTTATTTTACAATTGTTTTTTTAAATATACTCAATTCCAAGTTATTTATATACTACACATTGTTAAAATGTTAAATTTGCGATTAAATTATTTATAGGTATTTAATTATTAATTTTTTATCTGAAGTAAACTCTTTACAAGTTTACAAATCGAATTTATGGAACTCCCATTCTCAATATTGATAACCTTACTTTTAAACAATAGTTATGGAAAGCTAAAATTTCCTTTAAGAATACACAAAGAATGGATGTAGGGTAAAAGAGCAATATAAGATAATTACTGAGAATAAAAATTGACAAGTAACAGAGTAATCAAATAATGCCATATGTTCTAAAAAAAAATAATGCCACGCATCCAAATTTACATTATTATTTTATAGAGTAAATTATAATAACATTTCTTAAAATTTAGTGTAATTATATATTCATTTTATTTTTTTAATCTGCCTAAGGTTTGATAAGGTTTATTTTATAGCGTAAATTATAGTAACATTTCTTAACATTTAGTGTAATTATATATTCATTTTATTTTTTTAATCATTACTTTCTTATTACTAAGAGAGTGACTGCCTAAGGTTTGATAAGGTTGTCAGTATAATGTTTTGAAACATATAGAAGATATTATTATAAGAGTTTAATGAGTATGCACTGACACTGTAAAAAAATGCTTTTTTTTGTAAACCCACTGTAAAAGAATATTACACTGACATTTAATCACATATCTTCATTTATATGACTTTTAAAATATTAATTGGTAAAGTCAATAAACTTACCATAAATTAAGGGTTGTCATTAAACGTCAGTATAAAAAATCTTACCCTCACAACACATATTAATTAAATTCTTAAAATAAAGTGTTTTTAAAGTTAAAGGGAGATTAAGATATGAAAACTGAGAGTAATTTACTCTATTTTATGTTATAGTAAATAAATTTAAATCAAATAAATATTTTTTGTCAAATGCAGTACATCGATCTATATTACATAGGAAAGCTAACTGTAATAAAATTTGAGGTGTGTTGCAATATTCCACGACCTTGGTAAGATTTCTCCTGAGAGATGCTCTAGTTTGTAAGCTCGATTATCCAGATTTTAGTTGATTCTGAAAAGGTCTTCCCAGTTTGATGCAAACTTTCCTTGTTCGGGTTCTCGTTGGGCTTCTCCCCTCATTCTCCAAATGAGGTCTCCTTGCTTGAAGGACCTTGATATGAAATTTGGGTTCTATTTTTAGTATAATGTTTAAATTTGACATACACAGAGGTTTTAAATTTATTTACCAGTTGGATTTATAGACCTAAACATTATATAAGTTGGCATGTATGTTATTTAACTTGAGTAATCTTTAAAGGAAAAAAAAGTGAAAAGAGATTTTTTTTTGTCAAATGCGGTATAAGTGTGTGACATTGTGTATCACTTCTAACATTGTACTTGTGGCACATTAAGAATTTAATTGATTATTGAAACGGAAGAAATATAATTAACCTTCTTAGTCCCTTTTTTAAGTTTCTATTTTTTTAGAAAATTTATTGTTTTATTTATTTTTTATCTGTAAATGTTTCAAATTACATTAATTATTTCTTATTAATTATACCCATATTTTTTGTGAATAAAAAAATAAATGAACATTTTATTAAGAGTGATTTTCAACAAGAAAAATGGAAAATGACATAATAAAAAAAAACTAACAAGTGATACGTAAAGAATTTTAAAGTTAATTATTATTTTATCTTTATTATATTTTGAAACTTATTAGATTATTTATTTATATATAATTTAATTTTTTTATTTTAAATACAAAACAACTCCACAAGCCTTGTATGTGTAGAAATTTACTTAAATATAAAAGTAAATGAATTTGGTTAAACTTTAGGAGATTTAAATGTAGCAATTGAATGGATAGTTAGACAAAGAAAATAGTACAAGAAAAAAAAATTATGAATATTCATATATAAAAGAACTCATATATAATTGTAAACACAATAAAAAAATTAACAATAATTTAGTAAAATTATGTAAAATATATTAATTAATTTGTATCCCGATAAAATTAAGAATAATTTAAGCATAAATTATGTTTTTCATTATTATAAAATATTAATTTCATCCTATAACTTTTTTATCTTAATTTGATTACTTTAAAATTTAATTAATTTTTTTCAAGTTCTAAATTATAATTTAGGTTCTCAGTCATAATTTTATTAGATAATAATATAAAATATATAACTGTAGATCATGTCATGTGGAATTGATTCTAGTGGTAAAACTGCTTTTCATAGAAAAGCTAAATAGAATCAAGATGTACTAGCTACCCCCTACTAATTTATTTAGATTTATGGTCAAACTGGCTGGATTCTATCCAAATTATACTTGCAAACAAAAATTAAAGTATTATGAAGATAGATATATAAATAGATATTGATAATTATATATTACTATGTATTATACATAAAAAAAATTACAAGTAAGTTTTAAAATATGCTAATATTAATGTATAAGGATTACAGAATTTATTTGAATATAAAAATCTGACTTAAATATAAAAAATTATCAATAAAATAATTTTATTAATTTAAAATTTATTATAAACAATTCATTGTAAATGATGTTTTTAAGATATTGTAGGTATTTTTTTATTGAAATTAAGCTTTTTAATTGTCAATTGTTTTAAGGTTATCATTATAAGAGAAAATTTATTGAATATAAATTTATAAAAATAAATCATCAAATATTTTCTATAAATTATATATTTCATATTTATTATAACATTTAAAAAAATATAACATAACTAACCTAATTTCATAATCGTTAAAGATATTTCAATGATTTTATAGAATATAATCATAGTAATATTGTGATTGAATTAATCACTAATATGATTTCACCCTCGTATAGTCAATATGAAGTAAACACAAAAAGCATGTGTAGTTCTTATTTTTAATTTTAATATCATATATCTTATTTTTATATATCAATATTTTATATTTGTATGCATAATTTTGATGATATTATTATTTTTATGTAATTCTAATTGATAAAAACTATGAAAAATTAATTTTCAACAAACAATTTCTAATAACCTTATAATTGTTCTTATGCTTATTAGACGTGTTTTTATTTATTTAATTAAAATTCAATAAAAGTTATCTTTGCATATATATATATATGTATAATATTTTTAACAATTATAGTATAATGTATAATTTGATAATTTATATTTATATATTTCTTATAAAAGATTTGGATAATTGTGAGTTGTTTGGGATTTTAATGTAACAAAATCATTGTTTTGACTCAATATTAAAGAGATTTGACTGCTTGTAAGTTGTTAGATTGAGATTTTAAGTTGACAAAAATATTTATTTGATTTAAATTTATTTACTATAACATAAAATAGAGTAAATTACTCTCAGTTTTCATATCTTAATCTCCCTTTAACTTTAAAAATAATAATTAACTTTAAAAATAATAATTCTTTACGTATCACTTGTTAGTTTAACTGCAAATCAGACTTGAGATGATCTACTTTCTCTATCCCCTACACAGTATAACGAGTCTTCGGTAATGAAAAATAGCACCATAATAAAAGAAAACTAACAAGTGATATGTGACCAGTAGGGGATAGCTAGTAGATCTTGATTCTATTTAACTTTGCTATGGAAAGTAGTTTTACCATTAGAATCAATACCACATGAGATGATCTACAGTTATATTTTATATTATTATCTAATAAAATTATAACTGAGAACCTAAATTATAATTTAGAACCTGAAAAAAATCAATTAAATTTTAAAGCAATCAAATTAAGATAAAAAAGGTTATAGGATAAAATTAATATTTTATAAATTTTATAATAATTCAAAGCGTAAGTTATGGTTAAATTATTCTTAATTTTATAGGGATACAACTTAATTAATATATTTTACATAATTTTCCCAAATTATTGTTGATTTTTAAAATTTTTTACAATTATATATGAGTTCTTTTATATATGAATTTTCATAAATTTGTTTTCTTCTAATATTCTCTTTGTCTAACTATCCGTTCAATTGCTACATTTAAATCTCCTAAAGTTTAACCAAATTCATTTACTTTTATATTTAAGTAAATTTCTACATGTAGAAGGTTTGTGGAGTTGTTTTGTATTTAAAATAAAAAAAATAAATTACATATAAATAAATAATCTAATAAGTTTTAAAATATAATAAAGATAAAATAATAATTAACTTTAAAATTCTTTACGTATCACTTGTTAGTTTTTTTATATGTCATTTTCCATTTTTCTCTTTGAAAATCACTCTTAATAAAATGTTAATTTATTTTTATTAACAAAAAAATATGGGTATAATTAATAAGAAATAATTAATGTAATTTGAAACTTTTACAGATAAAAATTACATAAAACCATAAATTTTGTAAAAAAATAGAAATTTAAAAAAGGGACCAAGAAGGTTAATTATATTTCTTCCATTTCAATAATCAATTAAATTTTTAATGTGCCACACGTACAATGTTCGAAGTGATACACAATGCCACACATTTATACCGCATTTGACAAAAAAAATATCTTTTCACATTTTTTTTCCTTTAAAAATTACTCAAGTTGAATAACATACATGCCAACTAATTAAACTTTATCATTTATAATAATAATGAAAATAAACAATTTTAATTTCTGTTTTTTATCTCTTTTTGCTAAAATATTGATATAAGTTGAACAATAGAACATGAAATTTGACAACATTTATTTATTTTTAATAATAATGAATAATTTTTTCTGCAAGAAGAACACAAGACAAAAAGTTATGTTCATGAAAGGTTGCAAGAAACTGATGCCTCTTCTGCCACAGAGTAATTTCTAAGATGCTTTGAAGTTAGAACAAAGTAAATACCACCTACTAATTTATTTAGATTTATGATCAAACTAGCTAGATTCTATCCAAATTATACTTGAGAAACAAAAATTAAAGTACTATGAAGATAGATATAAAAATATATATTGATAATTATATATTACTATGTATTATGCATAATAAAAAATTACAAGTAAGTTTTAAAATATGCTAAGATCAATTTCCAAGCATTACAGAATTTATTTGAATATAAAAATCTGATTTAAATATAAAAAATTATCAATAAAATAAATTTTATTAATTTAAACTTTATTATAAACAATTCATTGTAAATAATGTTTTTAAGATATTGTGGGTATTTTTTTATTGAAATTAAGCTTTTTGATTGTCAATTTTTTTAAGGTTATCATTATAAGAGAAAATTTATTGAATATAAATTTATAAAAATAAATCATCAAATATTTTCTTATAAATTATATATTTCATATTTATTATAACATTTTAAAAAATATAACATAACTAAGTTAATTTTATAATCATTAAAGATATTTCAATGATTTTATAGAATATAATCATAATACTATTGTGATTGAATTAATCACTAATATGATTTCACCCTCGTATAGTCAATATGAAGAAAACACAAAAAAATGTGTAGTTCTTATTATTTAATTTTAATATCATATATCTTATTTTTATATATCAATCTTTTATATTTGTATGCATAATTATGATGATATTATAATTTTTATATAATTTTGATTGATAAAAACTGTGAAAAATTAATTTTCAACAAACAATTTCTAATAACCTTATAATTGTTCTTATGCTTATTAGACGTGTTTTTATTTATTAAAAATTCAATAAAAGTTATCTTTGTATATATATATATATATATATAATATTCTTAACAATTATAGTACAATGTATAATTTGATAATTTATATTGATATATTTCTTATAAAAGATTTGGATAATTGTGTGATGTGATATTTGATGATCACGTGCCCAAAGGATCCTTTCTAAGGTCACTTGGAAGGGAAATGGATTTATGGAGAGGAAAGGAATGGGGTGAGGCGCCACAAATACTAAGCTTGATAAGCCAAAGGGGAGAAGCCACAAGGTAGGGGTTCCTTGATAACTCTTAGAAGCTCCCACAAAGGAGAAGGGGGGACACTCAAAGGTAAGAACCTCACAACGAATATGGTCTCTAGGATTAAATTCAAGTGTAAAAAATACAAATGAGGGGAGAAGCTCCTATTTATAGAGGTAGCTAACCTCTTGAATAAGATAACCTAAAAAAGAAGGGTTAGGATTAAAAGGAGAGATCTAAGGGAGGAGGATTGAGAAACAATTCCCCCCTTAGATCATCAAACTTGGTGCCCAAGTTTCTCAAACCAAGGGCCAAAATTTTTTCTTATTAGCTTAGGGTGTTTATGTAGGAAAAAAGAGGTGTAGATATCAAGGATACCCCTTATTTCCTTCATAAAGACCCAAAAAGCTAAATCCACCCTCTAAATTCCTAAGACAACTCCTAAAATAAAAAATGGACTAAATACATGTCCCAAATTAAATTCCTAATGCTCCTCAAAATTAAAATAAAGGAAAATTACATTTTATTAACTAAAGTCCCTAGCCTAATATCTTCACTCTCCACAGGAGGTGAAGTCTTCCTTTGTCTGCAAGGGCTAGGTCTTCTTCAATCCTTCTAGCCATGGCCCTAGTGATAGGTCCGTGGCTAGGCATGGTCACATCATCTCCTCCCCCTTGGAGAGGATTTGACCTCAAATCCATGGGGTCTTCATCATTTTTAGCACCTACAAATGGAGACAAATCAAAAACATTAAAACTGGTGCTTACCTCATAATCCTCAGGCAGATCTAAAACATATGCATTATTACCAACCCACTCAAGGATTTGGAAAGGTCCATCTCCTCTAGGGCTAAGTTTGGACTTCCTTTGAGAAGGAAATATATCCTTTCTCAAGTAAAGCCATACCTAGTCACCCTTTTCAAAGATGACCTCTTTCCTCCCCCTATTGGCAAAAGTAGCATCTCTCAAGGATTGGCGCTCTATGTTAGCTTTAACCCTCTCATGTAATTGTTTTACAAAAATGGATTTTGCCTCTCCTTCTTTATGTAAACAACAGAAAGAGGAAGAGGTAAAAGATCTAGAGGAGTACGAGGATTAAAGCCATAGACCACCTCAAATGGAGAATGCTTGGTGGTTCTATGAACCACTCGGTTATAAGCAAATTCAATATGGGGAAGGTACTCATTCCAAGACTTATGGTTGCCTTTAAGGAGAGCCCTCAGCATAGTGGATAAAAATCTATTCACCACTTCTGTTTTCCCATCAGTTTTTGGGTGACAGGTAGTGGAAAAAAGAAGTTTAGTTCCCAACTTAGGCCAAAGAGTTTTCCAAAAATGGCTAAGGAACTTCACATCCCTATATGACACTATTGAAGAGGGTATGCCATGCAATCGGACAACCTCCTTAAAGAAAAGTCTTGTGATATTGCTCGGATCATCCACTTTGCGGCAGGAATAAAATAGGCCATTTTTGAAAATCGGTCCACCACCACAAATATGGAGTCTGCACCTCGTTGGGTTCTTGGGAGCCCAAGGATGAAATCCATGCTAATATCCTCCCAAGGTGCAGAAGGAGCAGGTAAAGGTGTGTATAGTCCATGAGGGTTTGCTTTAGACTTTGCTTGCAAGCAAGCTATACATCTAGAGCAATGTCTATGGACATCTCTACGCATATGGGGCCAAAAGAATTTCTCTTGTAAAAGCAGAAGGGTTTTTGAAATCCCAAAATGCCCCATGAGCCTACCTTCATGGCTCTCTTTTGTGAGTAAGTTCCTAATTAATCCTTGGTGTATACAAAGCTTACTCCCTTTGTAGAGATACCCCTCACAAATGAAGTACCCATCGTGGGCCTTTAATGCGAATGCAGATGCAGAGGCAGCAAAGATGGGGCCGAAATCCTTGTTAGAAGGATACATAACCCGAATGTCATCAAATCCCAAGATTTTTGCACTCAAGGATGAATAAAGGGCATGATGCCTAGAAAGAGCATCAGCCACCACATTTTGTTTTCCTTTCTTGTACTTGATGACATAAGGGAAGGATTCAAGATATTCCACCCACGTTGCATGCCTTTTGTTCAATTTACCTTGACCCCTCAAATTTTTTAGTGACTCATGGTCACTATGAATGACAAACTGATGCATTCTCCCCAAGTAAGGGCCTTACCACTAGGGCCATGGCTAGGAGAATAGAAGAAGACATGGCTAGAGTAGAAGGAGGAAGATCTCACCTCCATATGACCATCAAGTTATGCAAGTCATGTTTTATTTACTTGTAATTTTTATTTTAGGAACCTAGGATTTTATTTTGGACATGTATTAGTCCATTTAATTTTCTAGGAGGTTTCTTAGTAATAAGAAGGGGTAAGATTAGCTTTTGGGCCTTTATTTAGGAAATAAGGGGGTAGTTTGATAACTACACCCTCTTTTCCTAAATAAAACCCAAAACTAATAAAGGAGTAATCTTGGTCCTTAGATGAGGTAGCTTGGGCACCAATTCTCATCTAAAGGAGGGGATTGATTGGACTTTGGGCTTCAATCCTCCTCCCTTGGATGATTCCTTTTAATCCTAGCCCTTCCTTTCCTTCTTGACTTGTCCAAGAGGTTAGCTCCCTCTATAAAAAGGTGCTCCTTCACACTCTTGTATTTTTTACACTTGATTGAATGGAAAAACCTTGAGTTAGCCAAAATTCTCTTAGTGTCCACCCTTCTCTCTTTGAGAATTCCTTAGGTTTTTATCAAGGGTTCCATCCCTTGTGGCAAACTTTCCCTCTTAGGCTTATCTTACCTTAAGTGGCGCCTAAAACCACCTCACTTCTTACCTCTCCACAAACCATTTCACCAAAGAAGAAAACCTCTAGAAAAAGATCAAGGGAGGCATGCATCATTTGGTATCTAGAGCATTGGTTCTAGAGGTCTAAACTCTCTTCTTATCTCATTTATTTTTTCTTTCTGTTTTCCTATTTTATTTTATCTTTAATTTCCGCAATTTTTTCTAGCTTTCCATTGTTGTTTATCATTTCCATTTATGTCTTGAGTTTATTGTTTTGAGTTATAGTTTATTTGCACCATTTATTTTTTGCTTGATGCAATTTATATTGTTCTTTTCTTTGCATCTACGTCTCTCCCATATTCATTAATTTCCGCTTAAGCTTTGAGTTGGGTGCTTTCTTGCTTGAATTTTGGTTTTGAGAATTTATTGCTAAAAATCCATGCCGTTGTGGTGAATTCCACAACCTTGTGGTCAAGAAATTTAGACCAAATTCTTGTGTTTCCTTGCACCTAGTTACCTTGTTTTTGCTTTATTTTTAGCTTTTATTTTTCACTTTTATACTCTTGTGTAGTTGTCTATAAGTCATGTTTATAGTTTCCCATTTTGTCTATTAATTCCTTTTAAGTTTAGCCTCTTTTGTTTTTACAAAAAAAAAATTGAAACTTCTTAAATTGAGCAACATAGAGGGTCATACCTCATGTCTAAGTCTCTTTAGAAGTTCATGTGCTTTTAGTTTCAAGCATATTCTTAAAAAAAAATTCAAAAATAGTTGCTCAATTTCCTTTGTCTTTATTTTCCTTATACGTATAATTAGTAGCTCATTTGTGTGGTAAAGGTAATTCTTGTTTGTGGATGCTTTCACTTAAGCTATAAGTTTGGTATTTGTGTTCAACAAATTACTAAAGCCTTAACAAAGCTTGAGTCCAGTGGCACACCAAACTACTAAACCATTAACACATCTATAGCTACGTTGCATTTTGAAGTCATTTCTAGTAGTACCTAAATTGTTGCTTTTAATTTTCTTTATTCTTCCAAACACATAACTCTTTGTTATTAAGCACTAAATTCACAATCAATTTAGTGCATCTAGTAAATATTCAAAAAAAAAACAAACAAACAAGTGAACAAAGTTTAAAATAAAATACAAAAAAAAAACTACGAAGGATTAAAAAAAAAAAAGAGAACAAACAAAAGAAAAGAAAGTTTGAAAAATTCATTTGATGTACCTAACCTAAAATTAGCAAGTGCTTCAACTTTGAACTTGGAACCTTAAAAGAAATTTTATTACTTTTGGTACACCAGAACTTGATATTTGTGTTCTTCTACTCTTTAATCTAGTGCCATTCTTAGGTATTCCATTGTGTGCTCTCTTTCTTTTGTTTACCTTTTAGTTGTTTCTTGTATTTTAAATCATCTTTCTAGTTTGTCTTATATAATCTTAACATTTGGTTAAGTGTCCTTTTGATTGTGTTATCTTTTATTGCTTTTTGAGTTTCTATTCGCACCTCCCCTTGCTACTTTTGGTTTCTTTGGTTTGTGTGTTAGTGTCACTTTTGGGAGAAAGCTTGAAAAAGGAGCTTACCACAAGGGTAGCATATTTTGGAAGGTTGGACTAAGAGCCTAAGGGATCACCTCAAAAGGAAATACACCTAGCCGTGAGGACTTTGATTTGAGGGAGCATTTGGAGAATCATTTTTTGAAGACTTTACTTTTTCTTTAATTTGGGTGTATTAATTTTGTAGTTGGGAGTTTGAGTGCCCTTAAGGCCCTCCCTTTGGTTGTAATAAAATTTAATCAATTTTTTAGTTTCTCGAAAATTAGGTGAAGAAGGAAGAAGTGGTACACTTCCTTCAACACCTTAGGAGCTCGCTTTAGATCCCTTCTCTTTTGAATTTTTGCTTTATTTTTCTTATTCAAAGCGCTTAGAAGGATAAAGAGTTCCAAAGACTCATCAAGCCATTTTAGGCAAGAAAACACAAAAAGAGAGGAGTGTTTGTTTGTTTTAGCCACCTTTTTCCTCTTAGAAATTCAAGCACAATGACATCACACACCCACTCTAGTGCTCATAGTTATTCATCAAACAAGAGTGTAAACCAAAGAAATATTTCTAAAGATTACACTCTAGAAAACTTAAACATGGACTTTCGGGAGTGGATGGCAAAAGAACAAGAGAGAAGAAAAGAAAAAAGGAGAGAAAAAGAGTCCAAGGAGAAAATAAAAATAAAAGAAAGAGAGGAAGAAAAGAGAGAAAAAAGAGAGAAGGAAGAGAGAAGAATAAGAGAAAGGAGAGAAGATGAAGAAAGGAGAGAAAGAAAAGAAAGAGAAAGAAGAAAAGAGAAAGAAGAAGAAAAAAGAAAGCATGGGAATGGTGAGAATTACAAAATGAAAGGGATAGTCTTAGGTTCCCCATCTAGACATACCCATAGGAGTGAAAGTGAGGAAGAATACTACAATCATCCTAGGAGAAACTCCCATTCATCCATGCATAATAATGGGGCCCCTCCAAGGAGCCCAAAATTGATCTCCCCCCATTTCATGGGAGGGAAGATGTGGAAGCCTACCTTGATTGGGAAATCAAGGTAGAACAACTCTTCACTTGCCATGAGGTAAGAGAAGAAAGAAAGGTTCCAATGGCAACCCTTAGCTTCCAAGGGCATGCCATGCATTGGTGGGTTGGGTTAACCAATGAGAGAATCCGCACCAATATGCCTTCCATAAGATATTGGAATGATCTTAGAAGTGCTCTAAGAAGAAGGCATATTCCCTCTTGGTATGAAAGAGATCTTTTGGATAGCTCCAAAGGCTAAGGCAAACCAACCTTAGTATAGAAGAGTATAGACAAAAGATGGAACTTCTTATCTTGAGGGCGGGTATCATTGAGGAACCCAAGGCCACTATGGCAAGGTTTTTGTGTGGGTTGAGCCCCGAAATTCGTGATAAGGTGGAGCTCTTCTCATACAATTCCCTTGATGAGTTAGTTCAACTTTGCATCAAGGTGGAAAATCAACTTAGAAGGAAAACTTTTAAAAAGGATAACCCACCTTATGTAAAGAGGGACCAACCTACGGGGAACTCTTTCAAGAGTTACCCCAAAGAGGAATATCCCAAGCACTTCAAAGAGCATAAAACATCACATATAGAGAGAAAAACCCCTACTACTAACTCTCACGAGAAAGTTAGTAGTATCAAATGCTTTAAATGTCTTGGGAGAGGCCACATTGCCTCTCAATGCCTACTAAGAGAAACATCATCATGAGGGCCCAAGATGTTTATAGTAGTGAGTCTAGCTCACACTCTTCTAGTGAGAGCGAAGGAGAAGGGGTTCATGCATACCAATCTGATTGTGATGAAACCGCTTATGCATGTGAGGGAGACCTCTTAATGATAAGAAGACTTCTTGGAAGCCAACCTTTGAAAGTGTCCTCATCTCAAAGGGAGAACATATTCCACACTCGCTGTAAGGTGAATGACAAAATATGTTCTCTCATTGTGGATAGTGGGTCATGCTGCAATTGTTGTAGCTCAAGGTTGGTGGAAAAGCTAGCCTTGAACCCACTTCCCCACCCTAAGCCTTACAAGCTTCAATGGCTCAATAAGCAAGGGGAAATGGAGGTCAATGAGCAAGTCAAGGTTCCAATTTCCATTGGGTCTTATAAAGATGAGATCCTGTGTGACATAGTCCCAATGGAAGCTGACCATATCTTGCTAGGAAGACCATGGCAATTTGATAAGAAAGCCATACACCATGGTCATTCCAATAACATCATCCTCACTCATAAGGATAAGCGCATTAAGTTGTGTCCTCTAACACCTTCACAAGTGGCGGAGGACCAACTCATCATGAAACATAAGAGAGATAAGGAGAAAAAAAAAAGCAAAGATTTACCCCTAAAGCTTGAAAGGGGTAAAGAGGTTGAGTTGGAAGTTGGTGCCCTTTCCAAGAAAGTCATTAGTAAAGGGAGTTTATTTGCGACAAAATTGGATTTAAAGGAAGCCCCCTTAACTAACAGACCTTTCTATCTCCTCCTTTGCAAAGAGGCATCCCCCATTTCTTCCCCCTCCACTTTTTTCCCTTCTAGTTCTAGCACTGCCATAGAACTTGGACCTGAGAACCTACCTCAAGAGGTTCAAGAGCTTTTAAAGGAGTTTGGTGATATATTCCCTAATGAAGTTCCCAAAGGACTTCCTCCAATTAGGGGTATAGAACACCAAATAGACTTGGTACCTGGGGCTAGCCTGCCTAATAGGCCTGCTTATAGGACTAATCCCATGGAGACCAAGGAGATTGAATCTCAATTCCAAGAACTATTGGAGAAGGGTTGGGTTCAAGAGAGCCTAAGCCTTTGTGCTGTGCCAGTTTTGTTGGTGCCTAAGAAGAATGGCCAATGGAGGATGTGCATTGATTGTCGAGCAATCAATAACATCACCATCAAATATAGGCACCCTATCCCTAGGCTTGATGACATGCTTGATGAATTGCATAGGGCCCAATTATTTTCAAAAATTGATCTTAAGAGTGGTTATCACCAAATCCGCATCAAGGAAGGTGATGAGTGGAAAACCGCTTTTAAGACCAAGTTTGGGCTGTATGAGTGGTTGGTAATGCCCTTTGGGCTTACCAATGCCCCAAGCACCTTCATGAGGCTTATGAATCATGTCCTTAGGGATTGCTTAGGAATATTTTGTGTTGTTTATTTTGATGACATCTTAGTGTATAGCAAGAGCCTAGATGAACATGTAGGCCATCTTAGGTGCGCCTTTTGCATTCTTAGGTCACACCAACTCTATGGAAATCTTGAAAAATGTAATTTTTGTGTGGAGAGTGTGGTGTTCTTAGGTTTTATAGTTAATAAAAATGGGGTTCAAGTAGACCCCGACAAAATCAAAGCCATCCAAGAATGGCCCACCCCAAAAAGTGTGACTGAGATCAAGAGTTTTCATGGTCTCGCGAGCTTTTACAGGCGCTTTGTACCTAACTTCTCCACACTTTTCTCACCAATCAATGATTTGGTGAAGAAGGATACTCCTTTCCTTTGGGGTGAAAAACAACAAAAATCCTTTGAACTTATCAAAGAGAAACTGACCCATGCACCAGTTTTAGCTCTTCCTAACTTTTCTAAACCTTTTGAGCTAGAGTGTGATGCATCGGGAGTGGGTGTGGGAGCTGTGTTGTTACAAGGTGGTCATCCCATGGCTTATTTTAGTGAAAAACTAAATGGAGCCGCCTTAAACTACCCCACCTATGATAAAGAGTTTTACTCTTTGATAAGGGCCCTTCAAACTTGGGAACATTATCTTGTACCCAAGGAGTTCATCATTCATAGCGACCATGAGTCACTTAAGTATTTGAAGGGTCAAGGCAAGCTTAATAAAAGGCATGCTAAATGGGTAGAATTTCTTGAGACTTTCCCTTATATCATCAAATACAAGAAAGGAAAACATAATGTGGTGGCTGATGCTTTGTCTCATAGACATACCCTTTACACCACCTTAAGTGCAAAGATTCTTGGATTTGATAATATTAGAGAAATGTATCTTTCTGATAAGGATTTTGGATCCATTTATGCTGCTCTACATTTGCATGTAAAACCCAAAATGGGTTCTTTGTGAGTGAGGGGTACCTTTTCAAAGGTAGCAGACTTTGTGTACCCCAAGGATCTATGAGAAATCTGTTGACAAAAGAGAGCCATGAGGGTGGGCTCATGGGGCATGTTGGAATTAACAAAACTCTTTTGCTTTTACAAGAAAAATTCTTTTGGCCCCATATGAAGAAAGACGTCTATAGACATTGTCGTAGATGCATTGCTTGCTTGCAAGCTAAGTCTAAGACAATGGCTCATGGATTGTACACACCCTTACCTGCTCCTTCTGCACCTTGGCTGGATATTATTATGGATTTCATCCTTGGTCTGCCTCGAACCCAACGAGGTGCAGACTCTATCTTTGTGGTGGTAGATAGATTTTCAAAAATGGCTCACTTTATACCATGCAACAAGATAGATGATGCGAGCAACATCGCTAGACTTTTCTTTAAAGAAGTTGTCCGTTTACATGGAATTCCCCAATCCATAGTCTCTGATAGAGATATGAAGTTCCTTAGCCACTTTTGGAAAACATTGTGGGCAAGGCTAGGAACTAAACTCTTATTTTCTACCACATGTCACCCCCAAACTAATGGGCAGACTGAGGTAGTAAATAGATCTCTATCTACTATGCTTAGGACACTTCTTCGAGGAAATCACAAGTCTTGGGATGAATACCTACCCCATATTGAGTTTGCATACAACCGGGTGGTTCAAAGGACCACCAAGCATTCTCCCTTTGAAGTTGTTTATGGCTTCAACCCCCTTACTCCTCTTGATATCTTGCCCTTACCATTCCCTTCTTCTATTCACAAAGAAGCAATAGTAAGAGCGGATTTTGTTAAAAAATTACATGAAAGGGTAAAGGCCAACATTGAACATCATTCAAAGGAGTATGCTAGTAAAGCCAATAGGGGCAGGAAAGAAATTATCTTCAATGAAGGGGATTAGGTATGGCTTCATTTGAGGAAGGATCGCTTCCCTACTCAAAGGAAGTCCAAGCTTAGCCCTCGAGGAGATGGTCCTTTTCAAGTCCTCAAGAGAGTGAACAACAATGCATACATATTAGATCTCCCTGAGGACTATGGTGTCAGTACTACCTTTAATGTTTGTGATTTGATCCCTTTTGTAGGTACTGATGAACAAGAGGAGGACCTATCAGATTTGAGGTCAAATCCTTCCCAAGGGGGAGGAGATGATGCATTCTCCCCAAGCAAGGGCCTTACCACTAGGGCCATGGCTAGGAGAATAGAAGAAAACATGGCTAGAGTAGAAGGAGGAAGATCTCACCTCCATATGACCATCAAGTTATGCAAGTCATGATTTATTTACTTGTAATTTTTATTTTAGGAACCTAGGATTTTATTTTGGACATGTATTAGTCCATTTAATTTTCTAGGAGGTGTCTTAGTAATAAGAAGGGGTAAGATTAGCTTTTGGGCCTTTATTTAGGAAATAAGGGGGTAGTTTGATAACTACACCCTCTTTTCCTAAATAAAACCCAAAACTAATAAAGGAGTAATCTTGACCCTTAGATGAGGTAGCTTGGGCACCAATTCTCATCTAAAGGAGGGGATTGATTGGACTTTGGGCTTCAATCCTCCTCCCTTGGATGACTCCTTTTAATCCTAGCCCTTCCTGTCCTTCTTGACTTGTCCAAGAGGTTAGCTCCCTCTATAAAAAGGTGCTCCTTCACACTCTTGTATTTTTTACACTTGATTGAATGGAAAAATCTTGAGTTGGCCAAAATTCTCTTAGTGTCCACCCTTCTCTCTTTGAGAATTCTTTAGGTTTTTATCAAGGGTTCCACCCCTTGTGGCAAACTTTCCCTCTTAGGCTTATCTTACCTTAAGTGGCGCCTAAAACCACCTCACTTCTTACCTCTCCACAAACCATTTCACCAAAGAAGAAAACCTCTAGAAAAAGATCAAGGGAGGCATGCATCACAAACTCCTTAGGAGTAAGGTAATGCTCCCAAGTTTGATGGGCCCTAATTAGATCATAAAACTCCTTATCATAGGTGGGGTAGTTGAGGGGGGAACCATTGAGTTTTTCACTAAAATACGCAATGGGGTGCCCTCCTTGCAACAAGACAACTTCCACACCTACACCAGAGGCATCATATTCAAGTTCAAATGTTTTAGAAAAGTCAGGTAATGCCAAGACTGGTGCATGGGTCAGTTTATGCTTAATTAGTTGAAAGGCTTTCTCTTGTTTCTCACCCCAAAGGAAAGGAACTTCCTTTTTCACCAAATCATTTATTGGTGCAAAGAGCGTGGAGAAATTAGGCACAAAGCGCCTATAAAATCCAGCGAGACCATGAAAGCTTTTGATCTCTGTCACACTCTTTGGGGTGGGCCATTCTTGAATAGCTTTTATCTTTTCGGGGTCAACATAGACCCTTTTGTGCTAACTATAAAACCTAGGAAAACTACACTATTTACACAAAGGTGCATTTTTCTAAGTTACAAAAAAGATGACTACTCCTAATAAGAGAAAAAACCTGCCTTAGATGTCCTAAATGATCATCTAGGTTCTTAGAGTAAACTAAAATGTCATCAAAGTAAACTACGCAAAATTTACCAAGGCAATCCCTCAGTGCATGATTCATTAAGCGCATGAATGTGCTTGGGGCATTGGTTAGCCCAAAGGGCATAACCAACCACTCATAAAGACCAAATTTAGTCTTAAAAGCAGTTTTTCACTCATCACCCTCTTTGATCCTTATTTGGTGGTAACCAATTCTAAGATCTATTTTTGAAAATATTTTCGCCCCATGCAATTCATCCAACATGTCATCAAGACGGGGAATTAGGTGCCTATATTTGATGGTGATGTTGTTGATTGCACGACAATCAACACACATCCTCCATTGGCCATTCTTCTTGGGCACCAACAAGACTGGCACATCACAAGGGCTTAGGCTCTTTTGAACCCAACCCTTCTCCAATAGTTCATTCACTTGAGACTCAATCTCTTGGGTCTCCATGGGGTTGGTCCTATAGGCAGGTCTATTAGGTAGACTTGCGCCAGACACCAAATCAATTTGATGTTCTATACCCCTAATGGGAGGAAGTCCTTTCGAACCTCATTAGGGAATATATCATCAAATTCCTTTAAAATATCTTGAACCCCTTGAGGAAGGTGCTCATGTGCATGGGCTGTGGCAATGCTCTCAGTAGAAGAATGCAAATTGGGAGAAGGATTTGATGCCTCTTTGCAAAAGAGGAGATAAAAGGGCTTGTTAGTCAAATGAGCTTCTTTTAAATCACGTTTAGTAGCAAATAGGCTCCTTTTACTAATATTCCCTTTCGAAGGGGCATCACCTTCCAACTCTCTCTCTTTACCCTTTTCAAGCTTTAAGGGTGAAGCTTGTTGTGTTTTTTTTTTGTTTTTGTTTTTCCTCAACTCTTTTCTTTTTCATCGCAAAGTGATCCTCAACCACTTAAGAAGGTGACAAAGGATACAATTTGAAGCGCTTTTCATTGTGGGTGAGAATTATTTGGTTGGAGTGACTATGGTGAATAGCTTTCTTGTCAAATTGCCATAGTCTCCCAACAGGATATGACCAGCCTCCATAGGAACTATGTCACAAAGAATCTCATCATTATAAGATCCTATGGAAATTGGAACCATAACTTGTTCATTGACTACCATCTCCCCTTGCTCATTGACCCATTGCAATTTGTAAGGTTTGGGATGGGGCATGGTAGTCAAGGATAACTTTTCAACCAACCTAGAGCTACAACAGTTACAACAGGAGCCACTATCAACAAGGAGAGAACATACTTTGCCATTTACTTTACATCTTGTATGGAAGATGTTCTCTGTTTGTGACTGGCCAAGCTCTAGAGGTTGGCTTCCAAGAAGCCTTTGAACCATAAGGAGGTCCCCCTCATAAGGAAAAGCTTCGTCACACTCTTGTTCAAAAGTATGTCCCCCTTCTTCCTCACTCTCACTAGAGGAGGAAGATAGCTATTCTCACTACAAATGTCTTGTCCCCTCATGATCATGGTTTTCTTGTTGGGGCATTGAGAGGCAATGTGGCCTCTCCCAAGATATTTGAAGTATTTGATACTACTTTGCCTCTCAGTAGGCTTAGTAGTAGGGGATTTTCTCTCTACATGAGGTGCTTTTGTATCTTGAAAATGCTTGGGTTCCTCTTTGGGAAAACCCTTGAAAGAGTTTCCCTTAAGTTGGTCTCTCTTTGAGTAAGAGGGAGAATCTTTTTTAAAGCTTTTTCTCTTGAGTTGATTTTCAGCTCTTACACAAAGTTCTACCAACTCATCAACGTTTGAGTATGAAAGAAGCTCTACCTTATCTCTAATGTCAGAGCTTAATCCACACAAAAACCTAGCAAGGGCGGCATTGGGTTCCTCAATGATATTGGCCCTTAGTATAAGAAGCTCCATCTTTTGTCTATACTCCTCAATACTTAGGTTATGTTGCCTAAGTCTTTGGAGCCTATCCAAAAGATCCCTCTCATAATATGAAGGAATGTTCCTTCTTCGCAAACAAGTTTTTAAATCATTCCAGTAGTGAATGTTAGGCATTTGTTTACGGGCCCTATCCTTGACTAACCCATCCCACCAATGCGAAGCAAAACCTTGAAAACTAAGGAAGGCCAAAGGTACTTTCCTTCTTCCCTTATTTCATAGCATCGGAAGAGTTGTTCCACTTTGACTTCCCAATCTAGGTAAGTCTCAACATCTTCCCTACCATGAAAATGGGGTAGGTCTACCTTTGGCTCCCTAGAATGATTTGTGTTCTCTTGAGGAAAATTATGATTGTATGATGAATGGGAGTGATGCTTATGTTTATTTCTATAGTATTCTTCTTCTCTAGAGCTAAAATGCCTAGATGGGGATCTTATGAGAATTCCTTTCTTTTTTCTATCACTCTCCCTCCCATCTCTCCTCTTACTCTCTTCTCCTCTCCTTCTCTTTTCTTCCTCTTTTACTCTTTTTCTTTCTAGTTCTTTCCTTCTTCTCCTTTCTTCATCCTCTCTTCTCTCTCTTTTCCTTCTCTCTTCTCGTTCTTTTTTATCTTTTCTCATTTCCAACATCTCTTTCTTTAACTCTTCCTTCTCTTTTTGTTTTCCTTTTCTTTTTTTTCTTTTTTTCTCTCTTTTTCTTCTCTCCTTTCTTGTTCTTTAGCCATCCATTCCCTAAATTCTAAGTTAAGGTTTTCAAGAGTGTCTCCCTTAGAAAGTTTTCTTTGGTTGACACTCTTACTTGATGAACAACTATGTGCACTAGAATGTGTGTGGGAAGTCATGGTGCTTAGATGCTAAAAACTAAAGGGTAGGCCAAAAACTTTTTTTTTTCAAGCAACACTCCTCTCTTTTTTTTTCTCACCTAAGGTGGCTTCATGAGTCTTTGGAACTCTTAGCCTCTACATGTTTCTTCAAAATAAAATAAAATAAAATAAAAGTGCAAGAATGTAAAAGAGAAAGGGCTCTAATCGTGCTCCTAAGGTGTTGAAGGAAGTGTACCACTTCTTCCTTCTTCACCTAATTAACGAGGAACTAAGCTAAAATTAACCTAAATTATTATAAACCAAGGGAGAGCCTTAAGGGCACTCAAACTCCCAATCTAAAATTAAGTATACACAATACAAAGAATAAAAAAAAATAAAACAAAGTCTTCACTCCAAGCTTTTTGGTGTTTGTCTCCTTTTAATCAAGCCATTTGAGTTGCATCAACCCACCCCAAGAATGCTACCCTTGTTTCCTCTTGTTTGAACTTGCCAAAATTTTATGTATGGCACCTTTCCCAAGATTTCCTTACCAAGGCCAAATACAACACAAGACAACAAACAAAGGTGAATAACAAAACAAGGTTCACAAATCCAAGTGGATAGATTAAACAATGAAAAACTCAAAGAAGTAAAGAAGACAAGCAAGAAAACATAAGGCTCACAAATGAAGGTAGCACACAAAGAACTTTCCTAGATTAGCTCTAAGAGTGGAGATGAAAAAAAGACTAAAAAAAAAAATGAAACCAATAGTTGCACACTTAATAAAATTTAAGTGACCAAAAGCTAAAAGGCCTACTCAAGTAATTTTATTTATTTTTTAATCACAATTGGGTCTTCATATCAAATGTTTCTACTATTAGGTACACAACTTCAAAATTGTCTTTCTTATGAGTTCTTTATCTTCTTTTTTTAACTTGAACTTTTTTCTAATATATATTTTTTTTAACTTTTTCTAATCATTTTTGCTGCACCTAATAGCTTGTTTAATTTAAATTTTAATGAGGATGCTTGAAATAATAACGCTTGAGTGAATAAGCACAAAGTAAGGTCACACAATTTTCAAGCAATGCATGCAACTAAAGGCAAAACAACTTAGTAGTTCCAAATACCACTGAACTAATAATGCTTAAGGAATGATTTAGGGTTGATTTTTAAGTAAATTGATTGCTCAAATTACTAACACAATTCACCCAAGCTAAAATTCCATAAAGAGCCACCAATAGTGAAGGTAAACCAAGTGGAAAACTACTAATAATTCAACATAAAAAAAGAAGCATATAAAGATTGAATTGAACAAATATTTAAGAACAACAAAGCTATTACTATGCTTGAACTAAAAGCATGAAAGACTTAAGAGACTCAACAAGGAGTTCACCTCTTAGGAGCTTAATTCAAAATGTTTTTGAAGGCTTTTTGTCAAAATTTTAAGAGGCTAAAACCTAAGGAATTTAAATGAGACAAAATAGGAAACTAACATGACTAGTATTTGACAAAACACAATATTAAGAAAAAAAACTAACACACCTAAAAATAGAGCAAAAATTTCAGCAAGAGACTCAAAACAAAAGGCGCAACAAGTGGCCAAAGTTGATCACCACAATGGTGTGGAAAAATCCTCAACCATGTGGGTTTAATGGTCACAAATTATTAGGCACACTTTAACATAAAAAACAAGGGGAAACTAAGCAATTTGAAAATGGAAATAAGATGCAAAGAAAGGGACAAATAAAATTGCATCAAATTAAATGGAACATATACGCATAGATAGGAAACAAAAGTGCATATAATAGCAAGAATAAAAAGCTATACTACTAGACAATAAAGGAAATAAAGATGATAAAAATGAAGGACTTTAAAATAAAGAGATTAAAGAGATAAACAACAAAGTAAAAAAAAAAATTGAGCAACAACGTGACCTTTAGAAAGTGGCTCTAGATACCACTTGATGTGATCTTTGATGATCACGTGCCCAAAGGATCCTTTCTAAGGTCACTTGGAAGGGAAATGGATTTATGGAGAGGAAAGGAATGGGGTGAGGCGCCACAAATACTAAGTTTGATAGGCCAAAGGGGAGAGGCCACAAGGGAGGGGTCCCTTGATAACTCTTAGAAGCTCTCACAAAGGAGAAGGAGGGACACTCAAAGGTAAGAACCTCACAACCAATATGGTCTCTAGGATTAAATTCAAGTGTAAAAAATACAAGTGAGGGGAGAAGCTCCTATTTATAGAGGTAGCTAACCTCTTGAACAAGATAACCTAAAAAAGAAGGGCTAGGATTAAAAGGAGAGATCTAAGGGAGGAGGATTGAGAAACAATTCCCCCCTTAGATCATCAAACTTGGTGCCCAAGTTTCTCAAACCAAGGGCCAAGATTCCTTCTTATTAGCTTAGGGGGTTTATGTAGGAAACGAGGGGTGTAGATATCAAGGTTATCCCTTATTTCCTTCATAAAGACCCAAAAAGCTAAATCCACCCTCTAAATTCTTAGGACACCTCCTAAAATAAAAAATGGAATAAATACTTGTCCCAAATTAAATTCCTAATGCTCCTCAAAATTAAAATAAAGGAAAATTACATTTTATTAACTAAAGTCCCTAGGCTAATATCTTCACTCTCCACAAGAGGTGAAGTCTTCCTTTGTCTGCAAGGGCTAGGTCTTCTTGAATCCTTCTAGACATGGCCCTAGTGATAGGTCTGTGGCTAGGCATGATCACATCATTGTGAGTCATTCGGGATTTTAATGTACAAAAATCATTGCTTTGACTCAATATTAAAGAGACTTGACTGCTTGTAAGTTGTTAGATTGAGATTTTAAGTTGACAAAAAATATTTATTTGATTTAAATTTGTTTACTATAACATAAAATAGAGTAAATTACAGTAATACTATCTCAGTTTTCATATCTTAATCTCCTTTTAACTTTAAAAACACATTATTTTAAGAATTTAATTAATTTGTGTTGTGTGGGTAAGATTTTTTATACTGATGTTTAACCACAACCCTTAATTTATGGTAAGTTTATTGATTTTACCAATTAATAGTTTAAAAGTCATATAAATGAAGATATGTGATTCAATGTCAGTGTAATATTCTTTTACAATGGGCTTACAAAAAAAATACTTTTTTACTATCTTAGTGCATACTCATTAAAATCTTATAATAATATCTTCTATATGTTTCAAAACATTATACTGACAACCATATCAAACCTTACGCGACTCTCTCAGTAATACGAAAGTAATGATTAAAAAAATTGAAATGTATATATAATTACACTAAATTTTAAAAACTTTTATTATTATTTACTCTATAAAATAATAATGTAAATTTGGATGCGTGGCATTATTTTTTTTGTAGAACATATGTTATAGATATTGATACAAATTTTCACAGCAGTAGATTTGATTTAATGAATTAAATTGCTCTTATCAAGACTTTTTGTTATATTATTTAACATAAATTTAAAATAATTTTCTAAAAGGAAAAATTAAAATACTTTTTAAGATCATAATGATGTATATATTTTACTTATATATGTTGATATAAAATTGATAGATTTTTATATGTTCATTAATTAGGTTTTTAAATCTTAAATAATTAATAAAATTGTATCATACTATTAACTAAAAATATATTTATTTATATATTTTTATATAAGTAAAATAATTGCAATAAAATACATTTATTTTGTTATATGGATAAAATAAAATTATAATATGTGAAAATAATTACATGAAATTAATTATCAACATATAATTAAATTTTGAATAATTTGACAATTATATTAATATAAATTTAATTTGATCACTTTTAAAAATATAAATTGAAAATAAAAATTTATATATCACCACTATAAATTAAAATATATTTTTAATACAAAAAATTAATATATGTTGACGTTATAAATTAGGATATACTTCTCAACTTTAAAAAATAAAAAGATGTACTATTTTTTTTTGTTAGTAGAAAGTGGAAACATGTATATTAAAGCACATTTGTAATGTGATGATAAAAAAATGGTTGACTCAAATAAATCAATATCCTAAAAATGGACTTAAATTTGTAACCTATCTATTTTAATATATGTATTAAATGTTTACCTTCACCGAAAAGGAAAGTAGGAGAAACCCCGAGGAAAGCCGCTATTAAAGAAACAAATAAGTTGTTAGGCATAAGGTTTATCCGAGAAGCACATTACATGACTTGGTTAGCCAATGTTGTCATGGTCCTTAAAGGAAATGGAAAATGGCGCATGTACACAAACTATACGGATTTGAGCAAAGCATGCCTGAAAGACGCATACCTTATTCTGAGTATAGATCGGCTTCTTGATGGAGCTGCTGGACATCGGGTGATGAGTTTCCTAAATGCATATTTAGGGTATAATCAAATTCGAATGTACCCACCTGATGAGGATAAAGCATTCTTCATAACAGACAATGCCAATTATTGGTACAAGATCATGCCTTTTGGCTTGAAGAATGTAAGGTTGACATATCAACGATTGATGGATAAAATTTTTAAGAGTCAAATTGGAAGAAACATTGAGGTTTATGTAGACGACATAGTGGTCAAATTGGACAACTATGAGAAACATGCAAATGACGTGTCTGAAACATTCTCCTCTCTTAGAAAATATCATAAGAGATTAAACCCAGTTAAGTGTGTCTCCAGAGTTGAGAGCAGAAAATTCCTCGGTTTCATGGTCTTGCACAAGGGATAGAGGTCAATCCCAACAAGTGTCAGGCAGTCATTGACATGAGAAGCCCACATATCCAAAAAGAATTATAGAAGCTCACAGGATGGTTGACGTCCCTTTCAAGGTTCTAGCCAAGGTTAGTAGATAAAACCAAACATATGGTCAGGTTAGTGAGAAAAAACTCCAAGTTTGAATGGATAGATGACTGTGAGACAACCATCCAAGAGCTCAAAGCCTTTTTCTTTGCCTCACCAACACTACTAAAGCTAGTTACCGAGGAAAACCACGTGCTATACCTCTCGGCAACCAATAAGGTCGTTATGCGGTGGTGGTCCAAAAGGTTAAACAACTTCAGGAGCCTATATACTTCAGTAGCCGAAAACTCCACGAGCCTGACCAAAGGTACCAAATTATTAAAGAAGCTTGGCTTAACCTTGGTCACAACCTCAAGACGTCTGGGACCATACTTCTAAGGATATCAAGTGGTGGTCAAAACGGACTATCCCATCTTCAAGGTCTTGCAGAAACCTAAACTAGTATGACGGATGATATCATGGTCAGTTGAGTTGTCCAAGTTCGGCCGACTTAACAAAAGAGATGGGAGCAACAAAGTTGGTCTGCCGAAACTTACCATGTCTCAACTCAGTGGAAAATACCAAGTTAAATGTTCTCTTTTACTATAATATTACTATGCAGTTAACAACTTCAAAAAACATTTCGATCACCTTACGATTGAACATGTTAAGAGAAATGACAACAACCGAGCCGACATCCTCGCTAAATTCGTCATTACTAAAATGCCAGGTCAATATAAGACAGTCATCCAACATACCTTGAAGGAACCAACTGTTAGAAATCCTATGGGCCTATAGATGCACAACACATTCAGTAACCCAGAAGACTCGTTATAGCCTCACCTACGACATAGACACCATGATCCCGACAAAAGTGGGAGAAGAACCTTCATTTCGATGAAAATTGTACAATGAAGACAATGATGAGTAGATGTTAGTAGAATTGGACTTAGCATAGAAGTTGAGAGATAAGGCAGTCATATAAGAGGAAACATGCAAGAAAAAGGCTACTAAAAATAGAACCCAAATTTCATATCAAGGTCCTTCAAGCAAGGAGACCTCATTTGGAGAATGAGGGGAGAAGCCCAACGAGAACCCGAACAAGGAAAGTTTGCATCAAACTAAGAAGATCCTTTCAGAATCAACTAAAATCTGGATAATGGAGCTTACAAACTAGAGCATCTCTCAGGAGAAATCTTACCAAGGTCGTGGAATATTGCAACACACCTCAAATTTTATTACAGTTAGCTCTCCTATGTAATATAGACCGATGTACTATTTTTCCTGCATAGAAGTTGAGAGATAAGGCAGTCATATAAGAGGAAACATGCAAGAAAAAGGCTACTAAAAATAGAACCCAAATTTCATATCAAGGTCCTTCAAGCAAGGAGACCTCATTTGGAGAATGAGGGGAGAAGCCCAACGAGAACCCGAACAAGGAAAGTTTTCATCAAACTAGGAAGATCCTTTCAGAATCAACTAAAATCTGGATAATGGAGCTTACAAACTAGAGCATCTCTCAGGAGAAATCTTACCAAGGTCGTGGAATATTGCAACACACCTCAAATTTTATTACAGTTAGCTCTCCTATGTAATATAGACCGATGTACTATTTTTCCTACCACCAATCTTTTTCCCTAGTGGGTGTTGACTGAGGAAGTTTTAATAAGACATCCATTTTGATTAATCAAACAAGTCTACCTTTTATCATATAAGTTTGTTGCATACACCTCACTGATATCTCTACTCGGTAATCTCATTCCGTAAAATGTGTATTTATCGATGTATACACAGAAGGGAAGTTCCATTCACAATGAATGACTCCTTTTGACATATGCTCGGCATGGAAGCTTCATTCTTAAAATTTATTCAAAACTAAAATTGATCTAATAATTTTTTATTTGCATTAGTCGGTAATTATTCACATTAGATTGTAGTCATTGAATCAATAATATTATAAACAAGGATACATTTTGTTAAGTCTATTTTAAAAAAAAAAACTTATTTTAAGTAACTTTCTATTTTTTTGTGTATTTGGTTAAACTATTTTTTACCTAAAATAGTCATTTTTTTGCTTATTTTAATAAACAAATCATTCATGCTTAGTAAATGTACTTATTAATTTTGAATAATTGCTTATTTTACAATTGTTTTTTTAAATATACTCAATTCCAAGTTATTTATATACTACACATTGTTAAAATGTTAAATTCGCGATTAAATTATTTATAGGTATTTAATTATTAATTTTTTATCTGAAGTAAACTCTTTACGAGTTTACAAATCGAATTTACGGAACTCCCATTCTCAATATTGATAACCTTACTTTTAAAGAATAGTTATGGAAATCTAAAATTTCCTTTAAGAATACACAAAGAATGGATGTAGGGTAAAAAGCAATATAAGATAATTTTGATGGTTACCGCATTTAAATACAAAACCTCTTGTCCAAATTACCGCATTTAACAATGCATACCAATTAAACTCATATATATATATATATATATATATATATATATATATATATATTACTTCTATGACTTTGATTAATATAATGGAAATTGTAATACTCGGTCTCATACTTGCACAGGCAATGACTTTAATCTTCATCCCCATACACATTGGGTACCTATATACTTATATATGACCCACCATTTACTTCTATATAGAGATAATAAATAAATATATTTTAAAAATAAATAAATATAATATAAAAAACAAACCAACATAATATTAAACATAGAACAAATTATAAAATACTTTCTAAAGTTTTATATGATTACGCATAAATCTTTTTTTTTACCATAATATTAAATAATATTGTAACTTTATTAATTTATTTTATAAATAACTCATTTTTCATGTAACTTGTATTTTTATTTTATTAAATTTTTGTAAAATATGTTGTATATCTCTTTTTACTCTATAGTTATATTATTTATCATATATTATAATAAAACATAATATTTTTAGTAGTATTATCTACTGAAAATTATCATATTTAATATTATATAATGTAATCATATTAAATTTTATATATACGTGTGTGTGTATATATATATATATATATATAAAAGGTGCGAGGCGAGATGGGTACCCGTACCCATTTTTGCAGGTAATTATACTCGCTCCCACATGAGAGTATTTTTGCGGTTACCATATAGGGTCTGAGTCCATGGATACTACTACTATTTAAAATATTTATATCCAACATCCATAATTATTCTATTATCAATAATCTATAGTATATATATTCGATTAATTGGTATACATTGACATTCAATTACAATCCTTCATTCATGGTAAGTTTGTTGACTTTATTAGTTAGTACTTTAAAAGTCACAAAAATGAAAAATTATAAGTCAACGTTAGTGTAAAATTCTTTTATATTGACAGTGTATATATAGTATAATGTATATTATTAATAAAAATGGAATTCCTCTTTTTGATGTCCAATTTTTAGAATACGTGTTCTACCATTTAAAAAAAAAAAAAAGAAAAAACTATTTTGCTAAAAGAGAGATTCGACCTACGACCTATCTCTCCCTTATATATACTCTCTCCCTTATATATATATATAGACTTTTGTCACTAGGTCAGTCAACCTTATAACTTTAAGAAAAAAGCTACTTTAAAATATTTATATCCAACATACATAATTGTCATATTATATCTATAATCTATAATATTATATTATATACTATATCTATACTGTTAATAAAAAGAATTCCCCCTTTTGATGTTCATTTTTCAAAATAAATATTCTACCCTTTTAAAAGAAAACAAAGAAAAACTATTTTGTTAAAAGAGATATTTGAACTAAAGACCTATCTCTCCCCCATATATGGACATTGCCGCTAGATCAACCTTATAACCTCCATAAAAAAATTACATTGATATCCAACAGAGGTAATTATCCTAAACTCTATAATATATATATATATATATATATATATATATATATATATATTTGTACATTAATCAATCTACCTTAAACACTTTTAATATATGTATACTTTTGATAATAAATATTTTTATTAAAAATGCAAAAACACATAACAACATTTTGAATTCTATTCAAACCTCTCCTTTGTCAATTTTTTGAAATTCATTGCAATTCTGACATATTTCTTGATGATATGAAATGTTTGTATCATATTATCATAAACAAAGAAGTATAAAAATTAATAAAATATATTTCAAAACATACTAAACTAAACTTATTATACACAGAATGACATAGTGAATTATTTATATTATGTTATTATAAAATATATTAAATTAAAAATTTAAAATTGTTATAGCATATCAAAATAGAAATGTGTATACACAAGCATGACAACCTAGGATGGGGTGAATGCACAACGTTTTATATATAAATGATATTAGATTACTAAATTATTTATATATAAATTGTTATAACATATCATTAATACTAAATTATTTATATTGTGTGTTCATTTTTTATTTTAATTTGATATATAAATTATTTGAATTCTAATTCATCTTTCTAATTATTTATGCTATATTTTTTTCAAAACTCAACAAGATATGAATGATGTATTTATATTAAGCAAATTAAAATTTTTTTAATAGATAATACTAAATATTTAAAAATAAATATGAAAAAATTGTTAATTAAGTAAATTAGAGGAATTTAAGTCAAAATAAATAATATAATATTTTAATAACTACTCTAAACCTCCGTTTTAATAACTACTCTGAGCTAGTACAATGATTACATGCAAAAACACTCTGACGCTTAAGTCATATGAAAGATTACTATTTTCTCAAAGGTACAATATGTCACCAGAAAAGTAATAATTAGTAGTCAAACTCGCACTTCTTACCCTCTATAATGTTTAGGTCTTTGTGCTTGGGGTTAAGTCATTAAGATTTTGATTTACCTAAAAAGGGTAATTTGGACATTTCACTTTGGGTGATGGATCTTACCTGAGCCAAGATATCTGACTACTCTGAGATTAGGTCAGGCTCTATAGGTACGTTCAATCCAAGGGTATATCAATTTTTGAGGTAGTTCAGTCGAGGATTAGGTCCAGTTCTGAGGTAGGTCCGGTCTAAGGTTAGGTCTGATTTGGGAGTTCTTTTGGTATAAATCTCCCTAAATAAATGTTTGATATTTCCATAATATAAATGAAAAATATTATTTAAAAAGAAATTATTTTCTAAATATAATCAATTAAATTTTTTAACAAAATTAATCACAAGTTATTGAATATTCCATATTAATATCATAATATTTTTCAAAAATAGCCCAATTATTATAAGAAACAACACTGCCTCACACGATCCCACTAAAATGGAAAATACTTTGATTGTAATTAAAGAATAAAAATGTCAGCTTCTATAGCAAATGACAATGTATCAATGTGATATCATTTTCTCCATGCAATATAGTATACACCAGTGTTCTCCGTGCAATATAGTATACGCCAGTGCAGGGACACACTTATAATAGAATAATTTTTAATTAGATTATCTTATTTTAAAAAGTAAAATACATACCTTTTAAAACTTTTTTATTTTAAGTTATTATATCTAGTATTTTCCCTTCATTGTAAGTTATTATTTTAAGTTATTATATCGACTAGATAACATATCCTGATGGCTCCACATTCTCCATGGTGTCACCAATTCTTCCCCAAGATGAAATGCTAAAATGGATCTTCTTCAAGGGCTGAAATAGGTGTGAAAAATGGAGCTTATGATGGGTGAAAGTGGTTCATGAAAAATGGAGACAAAAGAATAGTGTTTTGGGTGGTGGTGGTTGGATGATGTCTCTTTGGCTAGCTCACTTCACTTGGAGAGGGTGAAGGCAATCCTAGGGAGACCCAAGCTCCTTCTAAGGTAGAGAGGAGAGGAAGGGGGCCAAGAGATCCCTAAATGACTAAGGAAGAGGAATGATGAGCAAAACTCTCTCAAATATCCAATATATCCAAAGTCTAACCTAGGGTATTTAAAGAGAGGGTGGGAGGCCTCTAGGCCATTTGCACAAAAATTTGAGAGCTAAATGCCTCTCAAATGAACCCTAAATGGACCTCAAATGAAATGTAGGTCCCTCCCCCCTAAATGACTAAAATACCCTTGTGTCTAGAAAATGAAAGAAATGGACTTTTGACCTCACAAGTCAAGGTTTAAGTCCCAAAATAAATCCTAAACTAATTTTCCCCATAATACAAAGGCTAAATAAAAATACACAATGAAATCCTAAGTGATTAAGGTTCCCCAAAATACAAGGGAAAATAAGGAAAATAAGCAAAACACTAGGTAGATGCACCAAAGTCCGCACACGTGATCATCAATAGTCCTGGTGTAGTATGACCTTCCTCTTCTTCTATTCTTCTTGCCATGGACCTTGTGATGGGTCCTATTTGATGCCGCAAGGATGGTCCTCCATCATATCCTACCACAATACCGTGAATGTAAGAGAGGAAGGGAAGCACTATGAACGTGAAAGAGGGAACAAGGAAAACAATGATGTTTTATGTACTTAATTAATCAATTCAAAAAATCATTGGTTTTATTATTTTTAAGGGCATTTTATGTGGAAATATTTCAATAAATATTATAATTAAATAATTATATAATAGAATTTTAAAACTTAAATATATATGTATATATATAGTTATTACATTGTTAAGGAAATAATTATATCATCGTAATTTGTAGACTTGAGAAAGAATATCAATTAGTCAACCCAAAGTCCAATTACCTAAGTAATCCGAAGTTGGTGGATATATAATTCGTTTGAGAGTGACATTGTTATAAAAAGAATGATCCATATGTGATTGAGTTTCAATGATGATATGAAATAGAGAATTACGTAGACTTTTTCGAAATTTGTCTTTAGTAAAACTATTATTATATATATTTTTTTACATTACTTTAGGTTCCTACAAGGAGTTATTTTTATTTTAAGAACAAAAGTGTAGAACATCAAGAAAATTTATTTAAAAAAAGTAAAAAAAATTAAGAAGATTTTCTGTGAAATTCAAAACTGAATGAGTACTAGGTTTACTTAAGAGAAAGTAATGTAATTTTTTATTTAATTATAATTATTCTCCACAAAAAATAATCATGTTGGGGTTTTGGATAGAAATTTATCCCTCCAATATTTAAGTCAGTACATATTTAGGATTGTGGTAAGCCATAGAAACCTGTGGTGTACCGATTCGGTCCAAGATCCACCAATCAATCTAACAAACACTTCGACCTATGAGCATGAGGTGACCTAGCTCATATCAAAACATACATAATGTAAGCTCTTGTTTTACTTATATATTATAAGTGTATAAAATAAATAGAAAATGAAATTAAATTTAAGTTCGGATATGATTAATAGATTAATTAAGGAATAGTTAATTGTGTTATTTATATTAATAATGAATAATTGGTAGTGTTATTTATTTATATTGATATTATGTGCTATTTTGATGTATGTGACTAGAATTAAATGGATTATGGAAATTGAGTGATTTGGTTTGGTGAGAGGTGATATCTATCTATCTATTTATCTGTCTACACACACACACACACACACACACACACACACACACACATATATATATACAATCTTGTGAATCGAACTATTTAGAAAGTTATTTGAAAATCTAATTGTGAGAGGTTGAGGTTAGCAAATGAGAAATTATAAACACAACCTAAGTTCCTTTTTCCTTTCCCCATTTTCTTTTCTCCATTTCTCCCTTTGTCTTTCTTACTCCTCTTCTTCCCCCACGTATGTCTCTCTCACCTCTCTCTATACCAAAACCTCTCTCCTTTTGCATACTCGACTATTCATGTACACATTCAAGAGAAATTTCTATTATTTATCCTATTTCATTTGCTAATCATTGTAAGTCTGATCCTATTCTTTTGAGCCTTTTTCTTTCTCTTTTCAATTTAATAATTTCCATTGAAGGGAAATCCTCCTTGAAATTCCAATTTCTTAGGTTCTCTTTGGTTTTTTGGATTTTTGCTAGGTTTTGAGTAATTTCTATGGCTAGATTATCCTTCTTTCTTCAAATTTAGCTTTTAATGGAGAAATAATTAAGGAAAGCTTTATCTATGTTTTATTTTAGTAAAAGCTTTGAATTGATGGTATGGATTAAATTACATGTGAGTGATTGAGCTTTGAATTGTATTTTGTATTTGATTTGAGTATTTACTAAAATTAGGTATTCAATGTAATTGATATGAATATTATGTTTCTTAGCAATTGATTGCAGTTCTGGATTCGACATTGAGTTTAGGGTTGTGATTTGGGAGGTTGGATGATTGATGATTATCGGCTGTTACAATGGGTAAATTAGCCTTGTTGAAAAACATGATGTACATTGAGTTAGGGATACAGATAAGTTAATGTAATCCAGGGTGGTGCAAGTACTAAAGTGATATACATTGTGATCAAGGGTCTCAGTGTGTGCACAAGAAGGATATACTCATATAGCAACTAAGTGTTATAAATGGGTCAAGTAGATGTCAGACATCAGTTGAGAGTCAGTTGATGTCAATATTAGGTTGGTGCAAACATTATAAATCAGTTGAAAATATCATATGAGTATGACTAAATTTCAGTTGGTTGTCAGATGTATTAGGTGGATGCCAGAATTGATATGTCATTAGGCCACTTGGTATCTAAACTCAATAGGTTTTTCAGAAAGTGTTGTGTCATATAGTAATGTAATAGTAAGTCTTTTGTATTGAAAAACTAAAAAACTTGTTTGGTTATTGATTTCTTAAAATAGTTTTCAAAAACAACTCTGATTTTTTTTTTTAGTTTTTAAAAACTAAAAAATAAGAACAACTGTAAGTAGTTTTGTTTTTCATCTTTTTAATTTTGGTTTGAAAACTCAAAGTACAATTAGAATATTTTATTTTTTTGCTTTTTATTAATGACATTTCCATAAATATGAACAAGTTTTTTTCATTCTCATATTTTCAAACCAGTTTTCAAATAACAGTTACAAAACAAGTTTTTTTTCTCTTCTTCTAGAAAATAGTTTTTTGAAAAATATTTTTAAAAACTAAAACAAAAGCAAACCAATCAAGCCCTAAGTATGTTTGATTATTTAATAGTTTTGGGGAATGGATTCAGTTATATACTTGTAATATATTGATTTTTATCTAGCCAACTTACCTTTACATTGTGTGTTTTATACATGACTGTGATGATCATGCTATGCACATGAGCAGATACTAGTGGAAAGGCAAGAATGTAGAACAATTGAGACTGAAGAATGCATTATTGGTTGAGGAAGAAAATAGTGTTTGGCACCTTAGGTGTATGTGTAGTATGGAATGATGGTTGAATTTTATATATGTATATATTGATCATAGACCTTGATTGTGATGAGACAATGATTTGAATTATGAGATAGAAATAATTTAATGAAATTTAAATGTGCATATATGTAGGTAAATGGTTAGTTTTATAATATATTTAAGTTTAGCTAGAAGTTAAATCACTGATTTTTTGGAAATTTAGGATACTAGAGAGAATTATGCAGCTGGGGTTCTGTGTTTCTGCAAAATATCATTGGGCGGTGGCCCTCACTTTGCGAAGCGTTGCCTCTATTAGAAAATTTTATTGCTTTGCATCCAACGACATGTCTCACTCAACTCAAAGTTCTCTTTGCCTTGTATTTTATGGGTTTTTTTGTTGAGTGATTGATTTTGCTGAGTGACATTCCTTCACTGGGAAGATTAAACCAGGTACTTACTGGCCGACATTTGTATCTAGACGAGATGCTCAGGTTCTTCACTAGGTGATATTACTCATTGGGCGAGGTACTTAGGAGGTGAGTTTACATAATTCTATGATAGGTTTTAATATTTGAGCATATATGCAATTGAATTGAAAATTTAGACAATGATAGATAACATGTACATCAATAGATTTTTAGGATGTTACACATAATCCTAACCACATTCCTAAGATTCCAAAATATCCAAAAATCCTATATACGAGATCCCCCATGTCTAGCAGAACCAACCACCCACTCAATATATAACTCCTCCTCCGAGAGCAGTGCCCTCAACTCATACACCATCCCGTATATGTACAAAGTATTAGAAAAAATGAACAAGGTAATTATCTAACTTTGCTTATTCCTCAAACAAGGTAACTATACAACTTGTGATTGAGTAAAATCTAACTCAAACCAATTCATTACGGGTTGGGTGACTAGTTCAGTAAGTTGAACAGGAAATACATCTCAACCCAACTTAAGCATAATATTAAATTATTATTATATATTATTATTATTTTAAATTATGTGTTTTGTTATTATGTGTTTCTTTTGATATCATGTTTTTTGTTAATTTGGACAAATTATATTTGTAGTTTGTATTTATTTTTATGGATTGATTAGCTTGGACAACCTGTGTTTATTTTTATTTTGGACAAATGCTTATTTAGTTATTATTGCTTGAAAATTTAGTTATATATTACTTTTAATTTGTTTTAGTTTTAATTTGTAAGTTGTAACTATAATTTCTTATTTATATTTGTTATAACAATTATATAGTCTACTTTTTCTAAATATCTTGAAAAAGCTAACGAAAATATTATAAAATTTAATTTTCTCAAAAAAATGTTTTTAAAAATTATTACCTAATTAATCCAATCCAACTCTCCATCCTGGACGGATTGAGTTTGATTGAGTTTAATGGGAAAAAAACCTAACTCAATTTAACCTGATGTATTATGATTAGATTGAATCTTGAGTTTGCATAAATTCAATCTAAACTACCTTTCCTAATCTACTTATTGTTATCTAACTTTTGTTTTTAAAAAACTACTAACTTCTAAAAAATTCCTAACTTTTTACTATCAAATTATCCAAACAAAAGTTGAAACTATTTCCTTTACATTTTGAACTAAACCCTAAATACGAATGTTTTTTCATGAAGTAACAACCACGTCCTATAGTACTTATTATGCACAACAATGGATCCTCCATTAGCTTTCAGCACAGATTTTTCATGCTTTTATACAACTGCGTAACAATAGTCAACACCAAAAAAACGTTAAACAGAAACATGCAAAACAGTAGTATATTTGTTTTGAGTTAAATTTGTCCAAAAATATTTAGTATCATATTGAAATCATTTATCTAATCTAGAAAATATTTATATATGTAATAAATTATTTAAATTAGTTGTCTATGCAATAAATTATTTAGTATCATTTTTTAAAAAATTGTAATTTTGGTTAAATATCAGGATCATATGTAAATATTTAAGCTTTTACATATGATTAAAAACTTGTGCTACAAAAATTTAGAAACCTAGAAAATACAATATTTCTGAGTTCGTTCATTTAATTTTTCTCTACAAAAAACCTGCATAAAAGATAAAAATATGATTTGATTGTTATAATCACTATTCTAGTATATAAATACCCATTTTTATCCATTCTCCATTACATAATCAAACTATTATTATCTAAAAAGTGTCAAAAGTATACATTATTATTTCAAATCTTAATTTCCTTTTACATATAGCCATTTAGGAATAATCATTAATTGGAATTCCTATTTGTAACAAAAGCTTCTTCACCTCCTTTACCCTGTAGATGAAAATTTTAAACAACATTACAGAACTCACTGTAATAAAGTGACAAAAATTTAACTTAACATATAATTATTTAACTTAACATTATGTTGTTATCTTGAGGGCACAACTGATTCCTGCAAGTGGCTCTTGCTGTAGTCTCTTGAAATCTCCCATCAGTCTGTTTCTAACTAGACTTAACATTGTCGCCACCCAGAAAAGACCAATACCCACAGAAAGGAAAACATAATAGACTTAAGAATCAAGTGAGTGATTTAAGAAAATAAAACTATAAAGCAGCAAACAGACCACCACCACCACGATATAAGGTTACAAGCTCAAAATTTCTTAACTATTAAGCTTTTAGCATTAAAATAAAATTACTTAACTTTAAGCATTTAACATTAAATCAATTCAAATTCCACTTCAATCATAAGTACATATAATTAAAAAAATATCAAATTTACAAAATCAAATAGAATTAGCATCAAGAGACCTAGACAAAATGGAGGAAAATTGACATAATTAAGGAATTTTTAAAAGATATATGTTAAAGTATAAAACTTAATTCCCTATACGGCTCTACATATTTTTCTCGAGAATCAATTTCAAATTTTGCTACTAAACAATTGCATACTTCATTAACAACTTCACAAAAATATTGAAATCTTACTTCATTAGTATTTTCTATTTTTTATTGAAATTTCTTCCATTAAAGTTAATTTAAAGGTCTATTAACATATGTATTTTTTCATTCTTATATTTTCATTAGTTGAAAGTTTTTTTTTGTTTTCTGATCATTTTGTTACTTTTATTTGCTCAATGTTTTTTCATTGCTTAGCATTTTATTTATTTTAGTTTGCTATTTCTCAATTAATTATCTTGCCACACTAATTCTTAATTTTGTACCAGTAGATGAGAGTTCATCTCTACTTAATTTGAAGAAACATGAAAAGTGAAAATTAGGAACTAAATTTCGCATAATAACTAATCACTATAGTTATATATTATTATCTATCATCTTCATCATTATTTATTATTATTATTATTATTATTATTATTTTACATATATCTCTATAGTTTGGATTTATCTCAAACCAGGATCTCTAAATTTATCAACACAAACTACTACAAGTGTTGACTCATCACCAGATTCAATCGACATCAATTATTCAAATGATAGAATTATCCCAACATTTTGTAGAATAGTACTTATCATCCATTGCATTCATTCCGTGAATTATGTAAAATGGATCAAGAATTCTGTCACTGTATTGCAAGCAACCATTTACATGACCAATATTAAAGTAGGAAAACACTAACTATAGTTCATATTAAAACTTGTGCAAAAGGAATTCTAGTTCTATGAGTTAAGCATTTAAAGTGACGATGATTCCAAACTTATTTAACACTATCAATATTCAAATTGCACGTATAACTATAAAACACCATAGAATTAAAACTAGTATTAGTCACTCTTCTCTCTTGTTGGCCCCCTCTCAATGCTCTACTACCTATCAATTTATTTTAATAACAATAGAATAGTTCTCCATCAAAATAAAAAGAAAAAAAAGGTCTTATTTAGTTTTGATCTTTAAAAAAACTCATGATTTCCATTATCTTTGGAGTCACAAGAGTGTGTATATATATATGTATGTATAAATATATATATATATATATATACACACACACAAATATATACATGTATGTGTGTGTGAGATCTACTCACTCCAAGAGTAAGTATAAAAGACTTACTTTTTATCATCATCCTTCTTTTTCTTGAAATCTAATGGTTAAAATTAATTACTCATTACAACCATCAGATTTCAAGAAAATCAACGGATATGATGAGTAGTAAGTTTTTTATACTTACTTCTGGAGTAAGTGGATATATATATTACTTGTATGTTGAACAAATCAAATGAATATTCATAGTTGTAAAAATCAGTTTGAACTGACTAGTTCAAGTAAACAACGGTAACTCGAATTGAGTTGATCCTAGTCGGGTTAAGTTTAGTTTTTTTCTTTAAAAAATGTTTTAAATAATGTCATTTCTTACCTTTTATTTTTTATTTATTTTTTATGCGATTTGAGAATGTAGAAAGTGAAAATTGTGATGTTATGTGTTTTTTATATATAAATCAGGTTAGATTGAGTTATCCAACCACTCATCTATTGATCATTTGCCTTGATCGGGTTAGTGATCAAATCGATTTTTACAACACTGTAAATATCAAAATATTTAGAATTTTGTAATTATATCAAAATTTTTACATTGATTTTTTAATCAATTAGATTTGTACAACATTTTTAACTTAATTCAAACATATTTTCTCATGATTGAAAAAAACATGAATTTATCAAAAACAGATAAAAATACCCAACACTTATGGGATAGCATCTAGGAAAAGAACAAGGAGGATAGTTGAAGGAACAAGCACTTGAAGAAAGACAGCGAGCAAGTGCAAAAACATATACACACTCTCATCCATTCGTTTGAATGAGGGTGTTCTTCTTCATGATTGCCACCCATCCTTATCTTCTCAAATTCCTAATTGTGATTTGGACTGAGCATCATACTGTACATTTTTTCTCCCTTTTTTTTTTCTTGAAATTCAAACCCTCTTTTACAGTTGTCAAAATGGGTTGCTTTGGCCCATACGGGTCAACCTAACCAGGCACATTTAAACATTCTTACTCAATCTGTTAGCCTGACCCAGCCTACCATGGGTTGGTGGGTTATACAGGCCAACTCACCAACCTACCAAAAAATAAAAAAAATTATTTTAAACATTGAGATTATTGAAAATTTTAAAACTAATTATTTAATTAAGTCTTTACTTAAAATTAAGACAAATATTTTCTATTTGATTATGTAATATAATAGTTTAAATCATAAATGTTTAATGGTTGAATAATAAATATTTAGTAAAATAATAAAATATTAAAATAATAAATATTTAGTGGTTGAATACAGGCTGGCTTGGCCCACCTAAGTTGAACCCGTATAGGTCGGGTCTGAAGTGAGTCAGGTTGATTTGTAGCTATTGCAACTCGTTTGTCTTATTTTTTTTTCCCGACCGACCTGTATTCATGGCGGGTTAGATTGGCCCACAGATTTGTTTGAACCCGTTTTGATGGGTCTACCCTCTTTGTTTTGTTCTAATTGAAAGCATTTTAGAAAAACATAGCAGAATGCCTGTGTACTGTGTTATTCTCCTAGAGAAAAATTTTCATTATTTTTAATATTATTTATTATTATTATTATTTTATTTTTTAAAAATAAATAAATGTTGCCAAATTTCATCTTGTACAACTTAGGTCAATATTTAAAGAACGAACAAGAGATAAAAATTAAAAATTAAAATAATTTTCTTATATCTTATTCTTAAAGAACAAATTATAAGAAAGAGATTTTTTATGGTCAAATAGGGAATAGGGAACCTGTGGCATTGTCTCTTATCACTCCTAAGATAGATTGTACATGTAACACATTAAGATTTAATTGCTTAGTGAGATAGAAAGAAAGTAATTAACCTGGTAGTCCCTTTTATAAGTTTATATTTTTTGAAAAAATTATGTTTGTTATTTTTTTAAAGTTTAAAACTATATGAATTATCTTTATTAATTATACCCATATTTTTTTTTGAAGAAGAATAAATTAACATTTTATCACACAGAGAGAAAAATTATTATGAATGATTTTCAATGAAAAAAAATGAAAAATAGCACCATAATAAAAGAAAACTAACAAGTGATAGGTGAAAAGTTTTCAAATTAATTATTTTTTTACTCTTACAATCTCTTTAGAAACTTATTAAACTACTTATTTGTATATAAATTTTTTTATATTTTAAATACAAAACAACTCTGGATGGTATGTATAGATATTTACTTAAATATAAAGCAAATGAATTTCGTTAAGTAATGTGAGGTTTAAACATAGGAATTGAACTGTTAGATACACCAATAAAATGTTAGAAAGAAGCAACAGAAATTTATGAAAATTCATAAATAAAAGAACTCATATATAATCCTAAAAAAATAAAAAATTAATAATAATTTAATAAAATCATGTAAAATATATTAATTAACTTGTACTGGATTTCTATAAAATTAAAAATAATTTAACAATAAATTATACTTTAGGTTATTATAAAATTTATAAAATAATAATTTTGTTTTATAAATTTTTTTATCTAAATTTAATCACTTTAAAACTTAATTTATTTTTTTTAGGTTCTCAATTGTAATTTTATTAAATAATAATATAAAATATATAACTGTAGACATCTTTTGTCGTACTAATTCTAGATGTGAAACTACTTTCCCAACAAAGTTTATAGAATCCACATGTACTAGCTAATCCTACTAACTAGATTTATCATGGTTAACCAATTAGATGTTGTTGAGAAACTAGTCAGATTTTATCTAGATTTATACCCAAAAAAAAGAGTACTATAGAGATAGATATATAAATAGATATTAATAATTATATATTACTATGTATTATATAATAAAAAAATTAAAAGTTTTAAAATATGCTAAGATCAAATGCCAAAGCATTACACACATTTATTTGAATATAAAAATGTCATTTAAATATAAAAATTCTTAATAAAATAAATTTTATTAATTAATAATTTATTATAAACAATTCAATGTAAATTATGTTTTTAAGATATTGTGGGTATTTTTTTTATTGAAATTAAGATTTTTAATTGTCAATTTTTTTAAGGTTATCATCATAAGAGACATTTTATTGAATATAAATTTATAAAAATAAATTATCTCATATTTTCTTATAAATTATATATTTGACATGTATTAACATTTTAAAAAATACATAACATAAATATAAATTATATAAATTATATAAATAATAAAAATAAATTATCTTATATTTTCTTATAAATTATATATATTTCATATTTATTAATATTTACAAAAATACATAACATAACAAACCCAACTTTATAATAGTTAAAGATATGAGGATGATTTTATAGAATATAATCATAATAATACTGTGATTGAATTAATCATTTATATGATTTCACTCTCATATAGTCAATATGAAGTAAACACAAAAAATATGTGTAGTTCTTGTAATTTAATTTTAATATCATATGTGTTACTTTTATATATAATTATTTTATATTTGAATGCATAATTTTTCCTATGTTATTATATTTTCATATAATTCTAATTGATAAAAACTATAAAAATTTAATTTTTAACCAACAATTTTATATTTTCTTTTTGTTTCATCCATTAGGAATTTTATTTAAATAAAAAAGTAAATCATAGTTTCTAAAAGGTAAAAAATACAACAAATTGCAAATAGTTCTATCTGCATTGTCATAGGGATATTAAAAATAACAATTTTAGCAATTAGGTGTAAGACCTTTTAATTTGAGAAGCAAAATGGATTTAATTCTTCATAGGACTGAATTTGCATGTATATTAGTCTATGTTTTTAAAACTGGACCGATGATGGAATCAGTGAAAACACTGGTTCATTTGTTCAATTGTTATTGAATCAATGGTTGAATTAATCTTAATAAAATAATATTTTTTATTATTAATGTACTATAACAATTAAGATTATAAAAAGAAAAAAATGTATTAAGGTTGTAATTATAAAAGGATAAAAATAATTTTACTAAATAAACCTTCATATTGCTAAGTTTTCTTAGTTTTTTAATTAAAAATTGGTTGATTTAGGAAAACGAGGGGTGGATATAGAAAAAATAAAAAAAATTAAAAAAAATACAAACCGGTTGAACCACCAATTAGAATATTGATATTTGTTTCCACTGACTTTTAGGAATGACCAAACCGATTACCAGACTGATTCACCAGTTTTCTGATCGAGCAGAGCGGTCCGATCTAGTTTTTATAACATAGATATTACTTAACAAGATATGCAGTAAACAAAAGACATTAAGTATCTACTAAAAATTAAAAAACACTTGCGTTGCTTCTTATAAGCATTTAAGAGCTTATTTTATCCTTTATAAAATGGGGTACAATATAAATATTTGCAGGTGTAAGTGGGTGTGTGTGTGCATCGTGTATGCGTGGGTATGGGTGAGTAGGTATGTGCATGGTTATGTAGGTACTATGTGTGTGCATGTGTCTGTGGGGGAAGGGGTATGGGTAAGTGTGTGTGCATGTGTCTATTGCACAACCATAACAAATAAACACCAAAAAGTTTTACTTTTATATGTTATTTTAAAAATTTTTGGTTGCAATTCGTAAGAAAGGAAGGGTTGAAGGAACAACTTTAGGTCAAGCTAAATGGGTAGGGAATGATGCTTTAGCTTCTACAACAAAGGGAACGTGGCAAGGTCACCATTCTCTACCCATTTGGCACTACTCAAAGTTCTTATTACAATACTTACTAATAGAAGTGAAGGAACAAAGATCTATTAACACTTTCGGTGGTGCTTTAGCTTCGATTTGTCATGTGGAGAGGGAAAAAGAGACTTTCGGTGTTCTCTACAACTCGCACAATGCATGTGTTTAATGAAGTTGAATAAATAACAAAAAATTAAGGAACAATGTTGGTGTGGGAAAAAGCTAAGTTTTTTTTTTCTAGAAGGGTGAAATAGAAGCTGTAAGGCACAAAGGAAGAATGGAATGGAAGCTTCAAATGGGAAAAGGGTGTGTGGGAAGATGAGTTTTGTGTAAGAGTACTAACTTAGTACTTTATTTTTTAGATTTGTTATCATTATATTTGTTATTTTTTCAATTGTTATTTTTATCAGTTTGTTATTTATCTTCATACTAATTATTATCAGTTTGTCATTATACTGATAATTATTTAACGTATCAGTTTATATTCAACACCTATATAAGTGCAACCTTTACGCACTCTAATTATGATTGAATTAATAATAGGCTTCCTTTGTTACTATGTCACTATTCTATATGATATCAAATTAAAGCCAATTGGTTAACAAGCTTCCTTTTCATCTAATGGCCTCTCACTCGTCCACATCTACTGCCATTCCTCCTCCCACCCTTTATGATCCAAAGGATCTTCAGGAATTTAACACCACCGCCCAACTCCCTATCAAACTAAACTCCTTCAATTATCCTATGTGGTATTGATAGATTCATTCTCTGCATGTAACCTGTGACCTTGAAGGCTACATCATAGTTGACACACCTTGTCCCCCCAAAACCAATTACCACTACCTATGGTGTGTATTCCAATCCATCTTATAATTTTTGGATTCGTCAAGACAAATATCTCTACATCATCTTCCTTTGTTAATGTAGTACTAAGGCTAGCTTTGTCATGTCCATGGTAGAAACATCACGAGTTGCTTAGTTGTCCTTGGAACGTATCACTAACGGTTGTCTGTGAAGTTTGTCACTTTGTTGACCGAGGTGGGACAAGTTTCTAAGCAGTGACGAGATTATGTCTTCTGAGGTCTTCTCAATACACATGCCCCAAAGCTCACATGGGAATAGAGATGAACCATGATAAGTTGAAATTTGAAATGCATGAAGTATATCTCGAGAGGTGCGTGTGTTGCATGGGGAGACAAAACATGCAAGGTACGGGGAACTGTCATAACCTAAGAAGTTAGGGCTTCTAGAGTAGGTTCCTAGGTCATCTCGCTCTCTGACAAGTGGACACCTGGAGACCGTTGATTAATTGCAATTAGATGGTTGGGGTTAACTGGCATGTTGGGCCGGCTGTCTATAAATAGGGTTGCAGACAAGCTCTCCATCCACCACGTTTTCTGACACTTTGGAGTGTAGCAATATCCGATAATCCAATATCAAATGTCTTGTAAGTAAAAGGTATGTATCATGTCAAAGAGTTTGAGCAAGTCATCCCATACTGGGTCATCATCTTCCAAGGATGGAGAATCAGAGAGTTCCAGGGTTGGTAGTCCTTAATACTGGGGGCGAAGTCTCTAGTTCCATAGACGTGGTGTCAGCTCGTGCAGGGCAGTTAACCGTGGCTGCGAACCCTGCAGCCGAGGTGGTTAATGACTCTACATTTGCAGGGTATGAGTGGGTGAAGCCTTCTGTCTTGTCATATAGGTTGTGCCATACCAAAGTTATACAGTGGATTGTAGATAACTTCAACCGGCCTCACTATACCAGACACGGGGAATGACATCTTTAGTATGGACATATGTAACAAGCCCGATAGGGTTTGTTTTGGCCGAGGTGATTCTGGTGAAGATTTCTTTTTTATGTATGACTGCCTTTTCTTGAAGTTTTACATTTGACTCCCATTTCATGAGTTCATGATGCTCATGCTCTGTATGTTGAATATGGCACTAAGCCAATTGCATCCTAATAGCTGGGCCGCTTTGTAGTTGTTTCGAACGCTCTACAGGGCACTATAGGTAGAGCCCAATCCTAGGATTTTCATATACCACTATTGTGTTTGCCTAGGTAAGACCCCTATGTGGGTTTCATTGACGGGTTAGTAGAATTTTTGTCTCTTTAGTCCATGTACCTCTTCCTTATAGGATTTCAAGCGAGGGTTCTTCAAGGTCAATGTTGGACCTCGGGGTCGTAAGTACATGTATGACGAGAACGAACAGCCTAGATTTCCCTTTTATTGGATGTCGAACACACGATGGTGAGTAACTGAGGTCACATATGCTAGAGAACGACTTAAAGTTACTGTCTGTTTTGGATAATCTTCCCCACCGACTTCTCACGAAGTCTATTTTGAGGTTAACATTGTCTACTAATCCTGGCCTTAGGTTGGATACTAAGTCATCGTCCTTAGCAATTTACTTTTATAATTTTTACTTGGCTAATTTTTGTGTCTTTGTAAGTGTTATGGCCGACAAAGTACCGAAGGCTTCTTGGTTCTCTTTCAAGAAAATTCTCGAGGGCCAGACTCAAGAAAGCAAGAAAGAGAACGTGGCAATGGGGCCTAAGGGTATTGGTCTACTCGACCTGCTATATCCGCCGCCTGATAATACAAGGAAAAGGAAGGACAACAAAAAGAGGAACGAGATGAAAGGGGGAGATAAGTCAGGTGTCCCTTCTAAGAAGCTCACCCAGAAGACTATAAGTTCTGAGAAGTTAGCAAACTCACCTAACACCTTTATGCTGAACAGGTTCTTTCGCCTAGACTTGAGAATGAGGAAGAAGACAAAAATAGTTGGGTACACCCTGGAAGAGTTGGAGTTTATTGATGGTCCAACAGTCTAGGAGATAATGACCAGTTATACAAATTGCAAGCTCGTGCTTGGATGTTGATCCAAAGGTTGATTCAAGATGCACTAAAGAACACATGGATGGAGAAGCTAAAGAAAGAGCTCTTGGAGTATCGCACTAAAGAACACATGGATGTCGTACATGAGGCTATAAGGAGTCTCCTAGGTTACCGAATGTGGTGTGCATCTGTAGGCCCATAGGATTTCTAATAGTTGGTTCCTCCAAGCTATGTTGGATGACTGTCTTATATTGACTTGACTTTTTAGTACTGGCCAATTTAGTCAGGATGTCGGCTCGGTTGTTGTCATCTCTCTTAACATGTTCAATTGTAAGGTGATTGAAATGTGTTTTGAAGTTGTTAACTGTATAGTAATATTTTAGTAAAAGAGAACATTTGACTTGGTATTTTCCACTGAGTTGAGACACGGTAAGTTGTGAGTCACTTCGGCAAACCAACTTTGTTGCTCCCATCTCCTTGGCTTAGTTGGCCGAACTTGGACAATTCAATTGACCATGATATCATCCATCCTACTAGTTTAGGTTTGCACAAGACCTTTAAGATGAGATAGTCCATTTTGACCACCACTTAATATCCTTAGAAGTGTGGTCTCAAACGTCTTGAGGTTGTGACCAAGGTTAAGCCAAGCTTTTTAATAATCTGGTACCTTTGCTCGGGCTCGTGGAGTGTTCAGCTAATGAAGTATATCCTGAAGTTGTTTAACCTTTTGGACCACCACCGCATAACGACCTTGTTGGTTGCCGAGAGGTATAGCAAGAGGTTTTCCTCGGTAACTAGCTTCAGTAGTGTTGGTGAGCCAAAGAAGAAGGCTTTGAGCTCTCAGATGGCTATCTCACAGTCATCTATCCATTCAAACTTGGAGTTTTTTCCCACTAACCTGACCATATGTTTGGTTTTATCTACTAACCTTGGCTGGAACCTTGAAAGGGACATGAACTGTCCTGTGAGCTTCTATAATTCTTTTTGGTTATACAGGCTTCTCATGTCAATGACTGCCTGACACTTGTCGTGATTGACCTCTATCCCTTGTGTAAGAGCATGAAACTGAGGAATTTTCTGCTCTTAACTTCGAAGACACACTTAGCTGGGTTTAATCTCTTATGATATTTTCTTAGAGAGGAGAATGTTTCAAATAGGTCATTTGCATGTTTCTCATAGTTGTCCAATTTGGCCACTATGTCGTCTACATAAACCTCAATGTTTCTTCCAATTTGACTCTTAAAAATTTTAAGAGGAGTTTACACACGATAATTATATTTAAAATGTTTTATATTAAAGTTCAAAATTATTAATGTTTTTGTCTTTGTGAAATGCTTAGTTATTTGGACTCTCGAGCTTCTGCCTCATCTTCCTCTTCACTTGTAAGCCTCACATAAACTTTGTCAAACACTCTCTTGTCTCTCATTCTTTTCCATTATGAGTCGTTGGTCACCTCTTTCCCAACTTTTTTCTCCTTTATTCAATTGAATACTTGTGCTCTTTGTATAGAAGGGTCACAACCTTGCATGCCTACTATCAACAGAAATATCCCATTGCATATATGATGCTATGGATTACATTGACCTCAGTTGTGTCCCTTACATCAATGTATCCCACCAAACCTATCATCAAAGACTAAGTTACTCGACTGTAATTGCCCGTAACCAACAACATAAATATATCCTGATTATGTTTCACTTCCCACCTCTCAACTATTTTATCAAATTAATTAACTAATATTAATATTATAAATAAACTCAGTTATTCTCCCACTTCTATATTAATCTAAGATAATTAAACATTTAATTTTCTATAACATTTATTTTCTTTCCATTGATAATCTATTAATTAAATCAGTGCTTATAGCATAAGCAATGCATAATTAAGCAAGGTCTTGCATACCTAAAACTGTTTTCGAACATTACAAACTCATACTTTTTAAGCATAATTTCCATACATCTGAACTTCCTTATTGTAGCATTAATTTTCCAATTTCACTATACTGTATGGGTCATCCATACACTACTCACTTAGAGAATCAATTACAAAAATTAACACCAAATACACATGATTTTCAATTATACAAAAGGAACAAACACTACTAGAAAATAAGTTTTTAACAACATTTATTTAAAGCCCTTTAAAACATTTTTAAAAGTGTTGTAAAAGCTGGTGTTGTAAAAAGTTAGATGTTTTACAACGCTTTTTTAAACGTTGTAAAAGATTTTTCTTTAAAACATTTTTTAAAATGTTTTAAAAGGTATATCTTCCTACATCGTTTTTTTCACAAGAAAATGTAAACAGTTCTTTCTTTAAAACACTTTTACAAAAAAAAATGTTTTAAAGTTTACGTTATTTTTTTAATAAGCGTTGCAAATGTAATTGTTTTAAAGTACTTTTATCTATATATATAAATATTATATTTATATTTATACATATCTCAAAACCTGTTAATATATATTTATAAATTAATATATATTTATAAATTAATATATATTTATAAATTATTTCAATACAATCAACAAACAAACATAATGCATAAATATATTGATAAGAATAAATCTAAAATATTTCATATATAAAATGAAATAACTATAAACAACCTATCTTTAACTAAGTCCAAAAACATTTTAATTCATCCTAAAGACTAACTATTTCTAATTTTAAAAAAAAATCTTGTCCATTTTGTACAACTTCCTTCAGGAGCCTTTGTAGATATTTCTTCAAAGTCACAAAAACCTGCATAAAAAATAATAATATGATGTGATTGTTATCATCACTATTATTATCTAAAAAGTGTCAAAACTACACATTATTATTTCAAATCTTAATTACCTTTTACATATAGCCATTTTGGAATAAAAATTAATTGGAATTCCTATTTTTAACAAAAGCTTCTTCACCTCTTTTACCCTGTAGATGAAAATTTTCAACAACAGTGCTGAACTCACTATAATAAAGTTACAAAAATTTAACTTAACATACCATCATTTAACTTAACATTATGTTGTTATCTTGAGGGCACCACTGATTCCTGCAAGTGGCTCTAGCTGTAGCCTCTTGAAATCTCCCATCAGTCTATTTCTAACTAGACTTAACATTGTCGCCACCTAGGAAAAACCAATACCCATAGAAAGGAAAACATAATAGACTTAAGAATCAAGTGAGTGCTTTTAGAAAAGAAAAATATAAAGCAACAAACACACCACCACCACCACGATATAAGGTTACAAGCCCAAAATTTCTTAACTATTAAGATTTTAACATTAAAAATAAAATTACTTAACTTTAAGCTTTTAACATTAAAATCAATTCAAATTCCACTTCAATTATAAGTACATATGATTAAAAAAAATATCAAATTTACAAAATCAAATAGAATTGGCATTAAGAGGCCTAGAAAACATGGAGGAAAATTACCATAAAGTGATTCAAACCTAGAATTTTCCGTTGCTGATAAAATATTTTATTAACCATGTGCCATTGAGAAAATAATACCATAATATAGAAAACTATATATAGAACCACTCAATTAACACTATTGAATGTCCAAAGACCAACCCATATAAATAATTACCTTAATTTTTAGAATATATGCATGTTTATTTCAATTACTTTAATTAGAATTATTTATATTGCTTTATTAATTAAAAACATAAAAAATGATAAACCCACTAGAAACTCACAGACTCAATACTTTTTTTTAAGAATCCACCCATCACTTTAAATCAAACCAAAATAATAATAATAATATATTATATTATTATTATTAATTTATTATATAATGTATGTACTAAAACCTCTTGATCTCGAGCTTTCAAATTTGGAAAGGAAAAATAGTTCAAAGTTATAAACTATTAAAGGAATCATAAACAATAACTATGAAGTTCAACATATATACCTAATTGAGCTGAAACTACGAGACCATGAAACCAAGAAAGCTCCTATAAAATCCCGTGAGACCATGAAAGCTCATGATCTCAGTCACACTAGTAGGGGTGGGACACTCTTGAATGGCCTTGATTTTTTGGGGGTCCACTTGGACCCCTTGGGTACTAATGACAAAGCCCAAGAAAACTACACTAGGAACACAAAAAGTGCATTTTTCTAAGTTTGCAAAAATTTTATTTATTCTAAGGACAGATAAGCCTTCCCTAAGGTGTCCTATATGTTCTTCTAAAGACTACTATAGACTAAAATATCATCAAAATAAACAACTGCAAACCTACCAATACAATCCCTAAGTACATGATTCATGAGGCGCATGAAAGTGCTTAGAGCATTGGTGAGCCCAAAAGGCATCACCAACCATTCATAAAGACCGAATTTTGTCTTAAAAGCAGTTTTCCATTCATCTCTTTCTTTGATTCTTATTTGATGGTAACCACTTCTAAGATCAATTTTTGAAAATATTTTGGCTCCATGCAATTCATCGAGCATATCATCTAGCCTAGGGATTGGGTACCTATACTTAATGGTGATGTTGTTGATGGCACGACAGTCCATACACATCCGCCATTTCCCATCCGTTTTGGACTCCAACAAAACACGGACCACACAAGGGCTAAGGCTTTTTTAAACCCAACCCTTCTCCAACAAGTCTTGAACTTGAGACTCTATCTCTTTGGTCTCAATGGGGTTTGTCCTATACGCGGGCCTATTGGGCAGACTTGCGCCAGGAACAAGGTCAATTTGGTGTTCTATTCCCCTTAGAGGTGGTAATCCCCTTGGAACCTCTTGAGGGAAAAGACCATCAAATTCTTTTAAAATATTTTGAACCCTTTTTGGAAGAGACTCAATTTCATGACTTGTGGCAGTGCCAAAAGGTACCTCTTTACAAAGAAGGAGATAACATGGTCGATCAAGCAAGAGAGCTTCTTTAATATCCATTTTTGTTGCAAAATGACTCTCTTTCTTAATTACCTCTTTGGAAGGGGTACCTCCTTCCAACTCTCCCTCTTTACCCCTTTCAAGCTTTAGGGGTGGAAGCTTTTTTTTTTTTTTTTACTTTGAACTTTTTTTTCCTCATCTCTTTTATGTTTCATGATGAGTGGATCCTCAACCACTTGTGAAGGTGTGAGAGGAGTCAACTTTATTCTTTTGCCCTTATGAGTGAGGATTATCTCATTAGAGTAGCCATGGTGAATGACTTGTTTGTCAAATTGCCAAGGCCTCCCTAATAAGATATGGCCAGCCTCCATTGGAACTATATCACATAAGATCTCATCTTCATACTTTCCAATGGAGAATGACACCTTTACTTGTTGGTTTACAACCATTTCCCCTTCCTCATAAGCTACAACAACTGTAGCAGGATTCACTATCCACAATGAGAGAACAGGTTTTGTCTAAAACTTTACAATGTGTATGAAAAATGTTCTGTCTTTGGGAGTGGTTAAGCTCAAGGGGTTGGCTTCCAAGAAGGCGCCTAACCATTAAGAGGTCTCCATCAAAAGGGTTTTCAACAATGTCATGCTCATGATGCTCATGACCCCCTTCTTCCTCACTCTCGCTAGAGGAGGAAGATGAGCTACTCTCACTAAAAATCTCTTGGCCCCTCATGATCATGGTTTTCTTATTAGGGAACTGAGAGGCAATGTGACCTCTCCCAAGACATTTAAATCATTTAATACTACTAGTTCTATTGCTAGAACTAGTAGAGGGGTTCTCTCTATGATGCATAGGTTTATGTTCTTTATGCATATGCTTGGATGGTTCCTCTTTGGGAGAGCTCTTGGAAATTCTTCCCTTGCCTAGGTCCCTCTTTGCATAATTGTAGGATGGAAATTCTCTTTTTGCTCCACCTTTTCTTTTTAATTATTTTCCACTCTAATGAAAAGTTGGACTAGGTCATCTAGATTATTATATGGTAAGAGCTCAACTTTGTCTCTTATGTCAGAGCCCAAACCACTTAAAAATCTAGCTTCGGTGGCCCTTGGTTCTTCAGTGATGCCCGCTCTCATCATAAAAAGCTCCATGGTTTGTCTGTAGTCCTCAACACTTGAGTTGTATTGTTTTAATCTTTGGAGTTTGTCCAAGAGCTCTCTTTCATAATAAGAAGAGACGTGTCTCCGCCTCATAGCCCTTTTGAGATCATTCCAATAATCCACAGGAGGGTTACGAAGGTGGCGCCTCTCGTGGCATGCCCTTGGAAGCTAAGGGTTGCTAGCGGAACCTTTCTTTCTTCACTTATGTTATAATAAACAAAGAGTTGCTCTACCTTCATTTCCCAATCAAGGTAGGCTTCCACATCCTCTTTGCCATGAAAATGAGGGAGGTCAACTTTTTGTTCCCTAGGTTGGGCTTAGGCTTAGTTATGATGTTGTTGCGCTCTCCTTACCCTAGGTCTTTCATATCCCTCACTTTCACTTACTTCACTAGAGGTAGACCTATACCTATTCCTCTCTCTAACTCCTTTTTCTCTTCTTTCTTCTCTTTCATGCTCTTCTCTTCTCTCTTTCCTCTCTCTCTCTTCTCTTTCCCTTCTTTCTTATCTTTCTCTTTGTTCTCTTTCTTTTTCTTCCCTCCGTCTTTCTTCTCATTCTTGTCTCTCTCTTTTCTCCTCTCTTTCTTTCTCTCTTTTCTCACGCTCTTTTTCCTCTCTTCATCTTTCTTCTCTTAACTCTCTTTCTCTCTTTTCTTTTTCTTTCTCTTCGCGCCTCTTTGATTCTCTCTTCTCCCTTTCTTTTCTCTCTTTTCTCTCTTCTACCCTTCATTCCCTAAATTCACTCACAAACTTATCCATGTTGGTTGTTTTTTGAGAACCTTGTTGATTTACACTACCTTTACTACATGTGTGTGAGCTCATTTTGAAAGTGATAAGGAAGAACCTATAGGCAACACTCCTTACTCTTTTGGTTTCTTTTCTCCCTAAGTGAATTACTTAAGAGTCTTTGGAACTCAAAAGTCTTTCACACTAAGATGCAAAGCGAATAAAAGAAATTTAAAGCAAAGGTAAGGATCTAAAGGTGTGCACCTAAGATGGAGAGATGGGGTACCAATTCCTTCTCACACCTAAACGAGAAACTAAAAACTATTATAATCAAAGAGGTGACCCTTATGGGCATCCAACACCTCAATTAAAATGGTCTTAAAAATTACACCCAAAAAAGGCAAAAAGTAAAAAATTGGAAGTTTTGATGTTGCTTTTCCACTCTAAGTGTTTGCCTCTCTCAAATTGGTGTTGCTCCTTTGAATGAACCTCTTCCTTAGCTTGCTTCAACACACCTCAAGATGCTTCCCTTGTGGAAAGCTTGGATTGACCTCTATTTTCCTTTCTCAAAAGTGGCGCACCAAGAACAAGAGAGTGCAAGAAGTAAAGAAAAACAAGAAAAGCTCAAAATCAAAGGAGGACACACATCCAAGTGGCTAGATTAAATGTAGACAAACACAATGAATAAGAATAAGACAAGCAAACAATTAAAGGCATTGAAAGAAAATTAGCACATCAAAATGAACTTAGAAGGGTACTATATTAGAGTGGACTTAAAAGCAACAAGACACTTAAAAAAGTTTCTAAGATTTGCACATTCACTTTGTGTTGACCGAAAAAGTAAATTCAAGCTAGATGTAACAAAGTTTGCACACTCCTTCTAATCAAATCAAAACAAATTGAGGTGTACTTAATATAATTTGTTCTCTTTTCACTTGTTTTCTTTTTTCTTTAATTACTTTTACTAACTCTTTTTTTTTGCTTGATTTGTCTTCTACCTTTATATATATATATATATATATATATATATCCTCTTCTCTCTTTTTTTTGTTTTGCTACACCTCTTCAACAATTTTAGAAAAATTAAAAAGAAAATGAGGAGTGTAAGAGAGAGATTTGCTTGAAATAAAATGAAGAATTCAGCCAACAAAATTTAATAATAAAGGTGCAAATCAAGGAAAATAAAGCAACCTAACATGCACTAGATTTTAGGGTGTGTTAAGCAAGCTTTAATGAGACTTTTAGGGGATCTAGGTAAGCTTGATTTCTCAAGTGTTTAAGCCCAAAACTCACACCTATTTTGATCTCAACAACAGCTAAAACAATTCACCCAAAAGAATTAATGCAATGCTAAGCTACTAAAATAAACAATAATTATAGGAAGAAATTGAGCACAATTTTGAAAATTGTTTTTTGAGATCATGCTAGAACTAATAGCATGTAGACTTCTTAGAAGACTTACTCAAGAGGATGAACCTCTTTGATGCTCAATTTCAAGAAGTAACACACACTCTTTTTATGCATAAAATAAAAAGTAGCACAAGTGGAAATTTAATGTGACAATTAAGGACTAAACAAGACAATCTAAATGACAAAACAAGGAAGATTAAAAGCTGAAAAATAAAGTGCAGAAAAATAAAACTCACACTCACAACAAGAAAAAAATGCCTAAAGCAGAAAAAAGAATGGAAAGGAAAGGAAAGCAAAATAAGTGATTCCAAAAGCTTAGACCACACTTGGGTGGCTTCTTTCACAAAGGTTTTGAAATAATTAACATAAGCTTTCTTAGGAAAATCACAAGAGGAAGAAGAAGGAATTAAAATGGCAAGAAAAGGAATCCTAAAGCATGACAAAGTGATTCAATGAAAGAACAAGAAATTTAACCAAAGAAATAAAAGTGCAAGGAATTAAAAGATAAGAAGTAAATCTACTACTAACAAGACATGAAAGGAGAATAAAATGACAATAAAGGAACAAGAATTAAAGCATAAAAAAACTGCAGAAAAATGGCTAAGAAAGACGCATGAAACTTAAAGAAAAGGAGGAGGAAATGAACCTTCATGAAGATGACTCTTGATACCAAATGATGCACTCCCTTGATCTCTTCAACCAAGGTTCCTTGCTCTAAGAAAATGGAGGATGGAGAGATTAGAAATGGGAGAGGGTTGACACCACTTTCTAGGAGAAAGATGAGTAAAAAATTTTATGTTGCTTGCCATAAGGAAGAGGTCCCTTGATAAAAGCTTTAAGGGAGAGATTCCTCAAGAGAGAGGATTCTCAATGACACTCAAGAATAATTTGCTCAAAAAGAGTCTTATTTCATTCAATCAAGTGTGATTTGTACAAGAGAGACTAGATGTATTTATAGCCCAAAGAGGGTGATAGAGGACTATGAAGGAGACATCAAGCTTTTCTAGAAGATTATGAATATTAGACTGAAGTTAAATTAAAACCCATCTTCTATATTTTAATTTGTGTTTTTGTAATAATTTTATGTAATAAGTTCATATGACTCTTGGCTTATTTTGGGTCAGTTTTATCTTTGTTTTAAAGTCATTAAATGGTTAGTGGGTTTTTATGTAAGTGGGAATTTAATTCCTATTAATTACCAATCTGTTTCTTTTAGAAATCCTAGGCTATAAATAGGCCTACAGAAACCTTTGTAAGATATACTTGGAAGAAATCAAATATAGTTTTTGTCATAGTGAGAGTGTTTTCTCTGTGGGTTCTTGAGTAGAACCTTTTCAAATTCTTATCAAATAATTCTTATTCTTTGTGGCGAATTCTCCTCAACTTATCAATTCTTAGGGATTGTGGCGTTGTTCTTTCCATTTCTTTGCCTCAATCCATTTTTTATCTTTTCTTCTACAAATATTTCCTTTTAATTTTCTTCTTGTTGATGTTGAAATTTATCTATCCGAAAATAGGTTCATATCAGTTGGTATCAGAGCTTCGGCTCTACGTTTGAAACTATGGTGGATATTTTTTATACAAGGTGTTTAATCGAAGGTCATTTGTGTATATTTGCAGTTGATGGAGGAAGTTGTAGCAACGTCATGAGCGAAAGATTGGTGAATAAACTCAACTTATCGACGAGTCTTCATCCTAGACAAACTAAGTTTAAATTCACTATTGGAAAATTCGTGGATGAAGTGACATGCGATATTGCTCCCATGGACTCATGTCATTTTCTTTTAGGGAGATCTTGGCTGAAGGATAAAAAGATTAATCCTGAAAAATTTTCAGTTTCTTTAGTGCATGAAGGACGCAAGCTTAATTTGAAATTTCTGGCACCAAGCCAAGTTTTTTATGATCAACTTAAGTTGAAGGAGAAAATAGAAAAAGAGAGAGAAGAAAAGAGAAAAAGAAAAGAGTGAAGAAGAAGAGAGAGAAAAGGAAAGAGAAAGACAGAAAAAGAATTATAAAATTTTAACTGCTATTGATTTTTCTTCTTCTCTTGATATTATAAATGCACAGGATCATGAGTATACAATGCACAAATGGTCATGGGTAAGGAGGAAAAATATTGATATCACTCCTAGAGCGTCATTGTACATCGAGTCCACTGTTGAAATTCAAACTCATGAGAAAAATTTTCAAGTCTGGGTTTGGGCACCAAAAAGGAGAACTTTTTTATGCATGATTTTTTACAAGTTGTATTTGATCCTAGAGGTTGTTTTGTTCGTTATAAGTGAATAAAATTTGTAGGAAAATAAAGTCATAGATTCGAGGACGAATCTTTTCGAAGAAGGAGGGAATGATGTGAATGCCGAAGACAATGACTTTTCATTTTTTGTAACGTTTCATTAATTTAGGAACTAATGTAACATGCAATTAATCATGTCTGATAATTGCGTGATAATAGAGTATTTAATTTTTCTTTTGGGAGTTACGATTTTGAACAGCCACCTAGTTCTATAAATAGAGGCTGAAGTGTACTCTAAGGACAACCACTGAATTAGTGAAATTATAATTGGGTTTTACCCCTTTGTAAGAGATGAATTTCTCTTTAGAACTTATCAAGGAATTTTTCCTTGTGGCATTCTACTAGACTTATCAAGGGTAAACCACTACCCTTGTGGCGTCATATGACTTATCTTCCATCCTTGGAAGTAGCATCATCTATCCCTTTGTTAAACCATTTTCATCCTTTCCATTTTCTTGTTTACCCAATTCTCATTGTTTTGTTAACTTATTACCTTCCAACCTAGATAGATCCACAAAACGAATCCAGCCCCTCTGGATTTCTATCATTTGGTATCAGAGCTTTGGTTTCTAGGAATTGCAAGGCTGCACTCCAGGTAATTTCTTTCCTTGATTCTTATAATCAATAATATTACCTTAATTGTCAATCAGTTAGGCTGAACCATTGCAAAAGTTAATCCCTTAAAAAAATCTGAGATTTTTTTAAAAAAAAAAGAAGAGATTATTCAGAAGTTAAAAAAAATAACAAAAAAATAGTGGGAAAAATTACACTTATAAAAAAATATTTTGTGGCCAAAGTGTTAAAAAAAAAGAAGAGAAAATTCTGCCCCATATAAAGTTCTTCTACATCAAATTCAAGTCTTTTAAATACACTAATTCTTAATCTTGTGTGGTTCTTGGTTTGAGTTGTCTTTGTCTTCTTTTTTTTCCTGTTTGTCTTTCTTTGGTATTCTACTTTGAGTTACCCTTTCATTTCTTTTTTTAGCTTGTCTTGATTGTCTTTAAAATTTCCTTGGTTTTGTCTTGGAGTTTTCTCATTCCTTGGCCTCTTGAATTGAGCTAGAAATTCGTTACATATTTCACATTAATATTTTCTTGATTTGGATTTTGTAGGTTCAATTTAAGAGATAGTAGAGGAACAATAGTGGAAAAAGGCATGAGTGAAACATTATAGAAAAAGCCTCAAAAGTGTGAAACACGAGTGACTTTTGAGTGGAAACACTTAGAGAGTGGTAAGGTCCTATTTTTCTTTCACTTTTGTTTCCTTTGCTTGAATTATGACAGGTACTAGTTGTGAAGGTAACGCTCCTCTGGTGGGCAACAAAAAGTTTATATTTGATGCTTTTGTAGATCAAATGCAACAGTTCATGAACACGTATTCATACAAAAAGATATGTCACCATGATTCTTCTACTAGTAAGGACAAGTCCAAGAAGGAGGGATCTTCCTTACCTAGGGAACAAGGTTCAAAGTCTTCAAGTGGTAAACACGTTCCTAACCCTTGCATGCCTTCTACTTCTAAGATTAATACAATTAAATGTTTTAAATGTTTGGGTAAAGGTCATATTGCTTTAAATTGTCCAAACAAGAAAAGAAAAATTTTTGGGGACAATGAGATTGCAACTACTGAGGTTAAGGGTAGGGTTGAGATGCAAAAAGGAAGCTTATTTCAAACTACATGTTCAATTGAAGGAAAGATTTGCTCAATCATTATTTATGGAGGAAATTGTACCAATCTGGCTAGTTCAAGATTAGTAACCAAATTGAATTTAGAGACTACACCACACCCACAACCTTACAAACTTCAAAGTCTTGGTGAAAATGGTGGCATATCTGTGAATAAGCAAGTTGAAGTGAAGTTTTCCATTGGAAAATATGAAGATGTTGTGTTGTGTGATGTGGTGCCCATGGATGCTTGCCACTTACTTCTCGGTAAATCATGGCAAGTTGAAAGAAATGTGAATTACAATGAGAAAACAAATAAAATTTCTTTTATGCACGAAGGATGCAAATTGAGAATTGCATTACTTTCACCTAAAGAAGCAATTGAGGATTTAATCAGGTTGCAAATAAAAATAGGACAAGAGAGAAAAGAGGAAAAAGAAAAGGAAATAAAAGAAAAAGAGTTGAGAGAAAAAGAAATGAGAGAAAAGGAGTTGAGGGAAAAAGAAAAAGAAATAAAAGAGAAAGAGTTGAAAGAAAAAGAAATGAAAGAAAAGGAGTTGAGGAAAAAAGAAAAAGTAATCAAAGAAAAAGAGTTGAGAGAATGCAAAAGTCTAATTCCTTCTCCTAGATTGAATGGTCAAATTAACTCTTCCAGTAAAATTTTTGTTGCTTCTAACGATAAAAATTCTTTTGTTTTGATGCCTAAGGAAGCGCTATTCATAAAGAAGCAGTGGACAAGAAAATTTGGGGAAGATTTGGAGGCACATGAGGATCCAAGCAACAATTGGAAGAAGAAGAATTTTTATGGGCTCATGTTTATGCCTAATGTTTTCATTGATATACATTGTGTTTTAACTCTTGATTTGCATGATATTTGTGGATTGCATGATTCTTTAGATTTAACATATCATGATAAGAATTTGTTTGATACCTTGAATTTTTAGAAGAGTTTACATGCATTGAATAAGAAATTCTTAAGATCTCATATGAAACTTCATGTATATAAGATGTGAACATGCATCGAGAATGAAATGACTTGCTTAAGATTGTTCATTCATGAGTTGTATGTTATATTGATGATAAACTGTGATGACTTCTTTAAGTTTTGTTTTGATCCAGGAGGACAGGTTAATAGGTGCTTGAATAATAAGAGATACATCATTACTGTGCACATTTACCCCAAATTTGAGGTCGAATTTTCTTCAAGAAGGAGGGTATGATAGAAGACTATGAAGGAGACGTCAAACTTTTCTAGAAGATTATGAATATTAGATTGAAGTTAAATTAAAACCCATCTTCTATATTTTAATTTGTGTTTTTGTAATAATTTTATGTAATAAGTTCATATGACTCTTGGCTTATTTTGGGTCAGTTTTATCTTTGTTTTAAAGTCATTAAATTGTTAGTGGGTTTTTATGTAAGTGGGAATTTAATTCCTATTAATTACCAATCTGTTTCTTTTAGAAATTCTAGGCTATAAATAGGTCTACATAAACCTTTGTAAGATAGACTTGGAAGAAATCAAATATAGCTTTTGTCATAGTGAGAGTGTTTTCTCTGTGGGTTCTTGAGTAGAACCTTTTCAAATTCTTATCAAAGAATTCTTATTCTTTGTGGCGAATTCTCCTCAACTTATCAATTCTTAGGGATTGTGGCATTGTTCTTTCCATTTCTTTGCCTCAATCCATTTTTTTATCTTTTCTTCTACAAATATTTCCTTTTAATTTTCTTCTTGTTGATGTTGAAATTTATCGATCCGAAAATAGGTTCATATCAGAGGGAGCTAGGCACTCAAAACTAGGCAATGTGGGACTTGGGCCTAATTAGGATTAGGAGCACTAATCCCTCTTAGGCTCACTAAAAGTGGTGCCTAGCCTTAAGCTAGGGAGTGTCACGGCCTAATCAAAGGGGTTTGGAAAGAGATCCACACTCCTTTGGGTTATTAGGCCCTTTACTCCCCTCATCTCCCTTCCTAAGCTAATTACATCCTAAACTCTAGAAACTAGAATAAATGGCCAAAATACAAGCCCTAAAAGGGAATTAAAAGCTAATTAATATTTACAAGAGGAAAACTAAGGACTATGGCCTAAAATATCTATCTCCATCATGAGCTGGGCTTTCGATGAGTCTTTTCGGGCCAAGTCCTCTTCAATCCTCCTAGCCATTGCCTTAGTGAGACGACCCTTGGTAGGTAGGATTGCATCACAAAGTCTCCAGTTCCGTAGACGTGGTGTCAGCTTGTGCAGGGCAGTTAGCCGTGGCTGCGAACCTGGTAGCCGAGGTGGTTAATGACTCTACACTTGCAGGGTATGAGTGGGTGTTGCCTTTTGTCTTGTCATATAGGTTGTTCCATACCAAAGTTAGGAACTTATAGTGGATTGTAAATAACTTTGACCGACCGCAATGTACCAAACACAGAGAATGACATCTTTAGTATGGACATATGTAACAAGTCCGATAGGGTTTGTTTTGGCCAGGGTGATTTCGGTGAAGATTTATTTTTTATGTATGACTGCCTTTTCTTGAAGTTTCACATTCGACTCCCATTTGATGAGTTCATGATTCTCGTGCTCCGTATGTTGAATGTGGCACCAAGCCAATTGCATCCCAATAGCTGGGCCACTCTGTAGTCATTTTGAACACTCTACAGGGCACTATACGTAGAGCCTAATCTTAGGGTTTTCCTATACCACTATTGTGTTCGCCTAGGTGAGACCCCGATGTGGGTTTCATTGATGAGTCAGTAGAATTTTTGTCTATTTAGTCCATATACCTCTTTCTTAAAGGATTTCAAGCAAGGGTTCTTCAAGGTCGATGCTGGACCTCGAGGTTGTAAGTACATGTATGACGAGAACGACCGGCCTAGATTTCCTTTCTATTGGAAGCCGAATCCATGATGGTGAGTGGCTGAGTCGCATATGCTGGAGAACAACTTAAAGTTATTGTCTATTTTGGACGATCTTCCCCACCGATTTCTCATGAAGTCTATTTTGAGGTTAACATTGTCTACTGATCCTGGCCCTGGGTTGGATACTAAGTCATCGTCCTTAGCAATTTACTTTCAGTTCATAATTTTTACTTGGCTAATTTTTGTTGTCTTTGTAGGTGTTATGGCCGACAAAGTACCGAAGGGTTCTTGGTTGTCGTTAAAGAAAATTCGTGAGGGCTAGACTCAGGAAAGCAAGAAAGAGAACGTGGCAATGGGGCCTAAGGGTACTGCCTGCTCGACCTACTACCTCTGCCACCTAACAATACAAGGAAAAGGAAGGACAACAAGAAAAGGAAGGAATTGGAAAAGGAAGATAAGTGATGTGATCTTTGATGATCACGTGCCCAAAGGATCCTTTATAAGGTCACTTGGAAGGGAAATGGATTTATGGAGAGGAAAGGAATGGGGTGAGGCACCACAAATACTAGGTTTGATAAGCCAAAGGGGAGAGGCCACAAGGGAGGGGTCCCTTGATAACTCTTAGAAGCTCTCACAAAGGAGAAAGGGGGACACTCAAAGGTAAGAACCTTAACCAATATGGTCTCTAGGATTAAATTCAAGTGAGGGAGGAGCTCCTATTTATAGAGGTAGCTAACCTCTTGAACAAGATAACCTAAAAAAGAAGGGCTATGATTAAAAGGAGAGATCTAAGGGAGGAGGATTGAGAAACAATTCCGTCCTTAGATCATCAAACTTGGTGCCCAAGTTTCTCAAACCAAGGGCCAAGATTCCTTCTTATTAGCTTAGGGGGTTTATGTAGGAAAAGAGGGGTGTAGATATCAAGGCTACCCCTTATTTCCTTCATAAAGACCCAAAAAGCTAAATCCACCCTCTAAATTCCTAAGACACCTCCTAAAAATAAAAAATGGACTAAATACATGTCCCAAATTAAATTCTTAATGCTCCTCAAAATTAAAATAAAATTTTATTAACTAAAGTCCCTAGCCTAATATCTTCACTCTCCATAGGAGGTGAAGTCTTCCTTTGCCTGCAAGGGCTAGGTCTTCTTCAATCCTTCTAGCCATGGCCCTAGTGATAGGTCCTTGGCTAGGCATGGACACATCATCTCTTCCCCCTTAAAGAGGATTTGACCTCAAATCCATGGGTCTTTGTCATTTTTAGCACCTACAAATGGAGACAAATCAGAAACATTAAAACTGGTGCTTACCCCAATAATCCTCAGGCAGATCTAAAACATAGGCATTATTACCGATCCGCTCAAGGATTTGGAAAGGTCCATCTCCTCTAGGGCTAAGTTTGGACTTCCTTTGAGAAGGAAATCTATCCTTTCTCAAATGAAGCCATACCCAGTCGCCCTTTTCAAAGATGACCTCTTTCCTCCCCGTATTGGCGAAAGTAGAATCTCTCAAGGATTGGCGCTCTATGTTAGCTTTAACTCTCTCATGTAATTGTTTTACAAAAATGGCTTTTTCCTCTCATTCTTTATGCACAACAACAGAAAGAGGAAGAGGTAAAAGATCTAGAGGAGTACGAGGATTAAAGCCATAGACCACCTCAAATGGAGAATGCTTGGTGGTTCTATGAACCACCCGGTTATAAGCAAATTCAATGTGGGGAAGGTACTCATCCCAAGACTTATGGTTGCCTTTAAGGAGAGCCCTCAGCATAGTGAATAAAGATCTATTCACCACTTCTGTTTGCGCATCAGTTTGAGGGTGACAGGTAATGGAAAAAAGAAGTTTAGTTCCCAGCTTAGCCCAAAGAGTTTTCCAAAAATGGCTAAGGAACTTCACATCCCTATCTGACACTATTGAAGAGGGTATACCATGCAATCAGACAACCTCTTTAAAGAAAAGTCTTGCGATGTTGCTCGCATCATCCACTTTGTGGCAGGGAATAAAATGGGTCATTTTTGAAAATCGGTCCACCACCACAAATATGGAGTCTGCACCTCGTTGGGTTCTTGGGAGCCCAAGGAAGAAATCCATGCTAATATCCTCCCAAGGTGCAGAAGGAGCAGGTAAAGGTGTGTATAGTCCATGAGGCATTGCTTTAGACTTTGCTTGCAAGCAAGCTATACATTTAGAGCAATGTCTATGGACATCTCTACACATATGGGGCCAAAAGAATTTCTCTTGTAAAAGCATAAGGGTTTTTGAAATCCCAAAATGCCCCATGAGCCCACCTTCATAGCTCTATTTTGTAAGTAAGTTCCTAATTGATCCTTGGAGTATACAAAGCTTACTCCCTTTATAAAGATACACCTCACTGATGAAGTACCCATCATGGGCCTTTAATGCGAATGCAGATGCAGAGGTAGCAAACATGGGGCCGAAATCCTTGTCAGACGGATACATAGCCTGAATGTCATCAAATCCCAAGATTTTTGCACTCAAGGATGAATAAAGGGCATGATGCTTAGAAAGAGCATCAGCCACCACATTTTGTTTTCCTTTCTTGTACTTGATGACATAAGGGAAGGATTCAAGATATTCCACCCACGTTGCATGCCTTTTATTCAATTTACCTTGACCCCTCAAATATTTTAGTAACTCATGGTCACTATGAATGACAAACTCCTTGGGAGCAAGGTAATGCTCCCAAGTTTGAAGGGCCCTAATTAGAGCATAAAACTCCTTATCATAGGTGGGGTAGTTGAGGGGGGCACCATTGAGTTTTTCACTAAAATACGCAATGGGGTGCCCTCCTTGCAACAAGACAGCCCCCACACCTACACCAGAGGCCTAAAATATTTTAGTGACTCATGGTCACTATGAATGACAAACTCCTTGGGAGCAAGGTAATGCTCCCAAGTTTGAAGGACCCTAGTTGAGGGGGGCACCATTGATTTTTTCACTGAAATACGCAATGGGGTGCCCTCCTTGCAACAAGACAGCCCCCACACCTATTTTATGTTATTTTGAAAAAACATGTAGAGGCTAAGAGTTCCAAAGACTCATCAAGCCACCTTAGGTGAGAAAAAAAGAGAGGAGTGTTGCTTGAAAAAAAAAAAAGTTTTTGGCCTACCCTTTAGTTTTTAGCATCCAAGCACCATGACTTCCCACACACATTCTAGTGCACATAGTTGTTCATCAAGTAAGAGTGCCAACCAAAGAAAACCTTCTAAGGGAGACACTCTTGAAAACCTTAACTTAGAATTTAGGGAATGGATGGCTAAAGAACAAGAAAGGAGAGAAGAAAAAGAGAGAAAAAAAGAAATAAAAGAAAAGTAAAAACAAAAAGAGATGGAAGAGTTAAAAAAAGAGATGTTGGAAATGAGAAAAGAGAAAAAAGAGCGAGAAGAGAGAAGGCAAAGAGAGAGAAGAGAGGATGAAGAAAGGAGAAGAAGGAAAGAACTAGAAAGAAAAAGAGAAAAAGAGGAAGAAGAGAGAAGGAGAGGAGAAGAGAGTAAGAGGAGAGATGGGAGGGAGAGTGATAGAAAAAATAAAGGAATTCTCATAAGATCCTCATCTAGGAATTTTAGCTCTAGTGAAGAAGAATACTATAGAAATCAACATAAGCATCACTCATATTCATCATACAATCATCATTCTCCTCAAGAGAACATAAATCATGCTAGGGAACCAAAGGTAGACCTACCCCATTTTCATGGTAGGGAAGATGTTAAGACTTACCTAGATTGGGAAGTCAAAGTGGAACAACTCTTTCGATGCTATGAAATTAGGGAAGAAAGGAAAGTACCTTTGGCCTCCCTTAGTTTTCAAGGTTCTGCTTTGCATTGGTGGGAAGGGTTAGTCAAGGATAGGGCCCGTAACAAATGCCTGACATTCGCTACTGGAATGATTTAAAAAATTGTTTGCGAAGGAGGCACATTCCTTCATATTATGAGAGGGATCTTTTGGATAGGCTCCAAAGACTTAGGCAACATAACCTAAGTATTGAGGAGTATAGACAAAAGATAGAGCTTCTCATACTAAGGGCCAATATCATTAAGGAACCCATTGCCACCCTTGTTAGGTTTTTGTGTTGATTAAGCTCTGACATTAGAGATAAGGTAGAGTCTCTTTCATACTCAAACCTTGATGAGTTGGTAGAACTTTGTGTAAGAGCTGAGAATCAACTCAAAAGAAAAAGCTTTAAAAAAAATTCTCCCTGTTACTCAAAGAGAGACCAACTTAAGGGAAACTCTTTCAAGGGTTTTCCCAAAGAGGAATCCAAGCATTTTCAAGATACAAAAGCACCTCATGTAGAGAGAAAACCCCCTACTACTAAGCCTACTGAGAGGAAAAGTAGTATCAAATGCTTCAAATGTCTTGGGAGAGGCCATATTGCCTCTCAATGCCCTAACAAGAAAACCATGATCATGAGGGGACAAGACATTTGTAGTGAGAATAGCTCATCTTCCTCCTTTAGTGAGAGTGAGGAAGAAGGGGGACATACTTTTGAACAAGAGTGTGAGGAAGCTTTTCCTTATGAGGGGGACCTCCTTATGGTTCAAAGGCTTCTTGGAAGCCAACCTCTAGAGCTTGGCCAGTCACAAAGAGAGAACATCTTCCATACAAGATGTAAAGTAAATGACAAAGTATGTTCTCTCCTTGTTGATAGTGGCTCCTGTTGTAACTGTTGTAGCTCTAGGTTGGTTGAAAAGCTAGCCTTGACTACCATGCCCCATCCCAAACCTTACAAATTGCAATGGCTCAATGGGCAAGGGGAGATGGTAGTCAATGAACAAGTTATGGTTCCAATTTCCATAGGATCTTATAATGATGAGATTCTTTGTGACATAGTTCTTATGGAGGCTGGTCATATCCTGTTGGGGAGACCATGGCAATTTGAAAAAAAATCTATTCACCATGGTCACTCCAACCAAATAATTCTCACCCATAATGAAAAGCGCTTCAAATTGTATCCTTTGTCACCTTCTCAAATGGCTGAGGATCAATTTGCGATGAAAAAGAAAAGAGTTGAGGAAAAACAAAAAAAAAAAAACACAACAATCTTTACCCTTAAAGCTTGAAAAGGGTAAAGAGAGAGGCTCGGAAGGTGATGCCCCTTCGAAAGGGAATATTAGTAAAAGGAGCCTATTTGCTACTAAACGTGATTTAAAAGAAGCTCATTTGACTAACAAGCCCTTTTATCTCCTTTTTTGCAAAGAAGCATCAAATCCTTCTCCCATTTTGCATTCTTCTGCTGAGAGCACTGCCACAGCCCATGCACATGAGCACCTTCCTCAAGGGGTTCAAGATATTTTAAAAGAATTTGATGACATATTCCCTAATGAGGTTCTGAAAGGACTTCCTCCCATTAGGGGTATAGAACATCAAATTGATTTGGTGCCTGGCGCATGTCTACCTAATAGACTTGCCTATAGGACCAACCCCATGGAGACCCAAGAGATTGAGTCTCAAGTGAATGAGCTGTTGGAGAAGGGTTGGGTTCAAAAGAGCCTAAGCCCTTGTGTTGTGCCAGTCTTGTTGGTGCCCAACAAGAATGGCCAATGGAGGATGTGTGTTGATTGTCTGCAATCAACAACATCACCATCAAATATAGGCACCCAATCCCTCGTCTTGATGACATGTTGGATGAATTGAATGGGGCAAAAATATTTTCAAAAATAGATCTTAGAAGTGGTTACCACCAAATAAGGATCAAAGAGGGTGATGAGTGGAAAATTGCTTTTAAGACTAAATTTGGTCTTTATGAGTGGTTGGTTATGCCTTTTGGGCTAACTAATGCCCCAAGCACATTCATGCGCTTAATGAATCATGTACTGAGGGATTGCCTTGGTAAATTTTGTGTAGTTTACTTTGATGACATTTTAGTTTACTCTAGGAACCTAGAGATGATCATTTAGGACATCTAAGGCATGTTTTTTCTCTTCTTAGGAGTAATCATCTTTTTGGTAACTTAGAAAAATGCACCTTTTGTGTAGATAGTGTAGTTTTCCTAGCTTTTGTAGTTATCACAAAAGGGGTCCATATTGACCCCGAAAAGATAAAAGCTATTCAAGAATGGTCCACCCCAAAGAGTGTGACAAAGATCAAAAGCTTTCATGGTCTCACTGGATTTTATAGGCGCTTTGTGCCTAATTTCTCCACGATCAAAGTCTTCGCTCCAAGCTTTTTGGTATTTGTCTCCTTTTGATCAAGCCCCTTTGAGTTGCATCAACCCACCCCAAGAATGCTACCCTTGTTTCCTCTTGTTTGGACTTGCCAAAATTTTATATATGGAACCTTTCCCAACCTTTCCTTACCAAGGCCGAATACAACACAAGATAACAAACAAAGGTGAATAACAAAACAAGGTTCACAAATCCAAGTGGATAGATTAAACAACGTCAAACTCAAAGAAGTAAAGAAGACAAGCAAGAAAACATAAGGCTCACAAAGGAAGGTAACACACAAATAACTTTCCTAGATTAGCTCTAAGAGTAGAGATGAAAAAAGACTCAAACAAAAAAAAATTAAACCAATAGTTTCACACTTAATAAAATTTAAGTGACCAAAAACTAAAAAGCTTACTCAAATAATTTTTTTTGAATCACAATTGGTTCCTCATATCAAATGTTTCTACTATTAGGTACACAACTTCAAATTTGTCTTTCTTTTGAGTTCTTTATCTTCTTTTTTTTTTTTAACTTGAACTTTTTCTATTTTTTTTTAACTTTTTCTTATCATTTTGCTGCACCTAATAGCTTGTTGAATTGAAATTTTAATGAGGATGCTTGAAATAATAACACTTGAGTGAATAGGCACAAAGTAAGGTCACACAATTTTCAAGCAATGCATGCAACTAAAGGCAAAAAAACTTAGTAGTTCCAAATACCACTGAACTAATGGTGCTTAAGGAATGATTTAGGGCTCATTTTGAAGTAAATTGATTGCTCAAATTACTAACACAATTCACCTAAGCTAAAATTCCATAAAAAGGCACCAATAGTTAAGGTAAACCAAGTGGAAAGCTACTAATAATTCAACATAAAACAAAAAACATATAAAGATTGAATTGAGCAAATATTTAAGAACAACAAAGAGATTAATATGCTTGAACTAAAAGCATAAAAGACTTAAGAGACTCAGCAAGAGGTTCACCTCTTAGGAGCTCAATTCAAAATGTTTTTGAAGGCTTTTTTGTAAAAATATTAAGAGGCTAAAACCTATGAAATTTAAATGAGACAAAATAGGAAACTAACATGACTAGTATTTGACAAAACACAAGATTAAGAAAAAATAACACACCTAAAAATAGAGCAAAAATTTCAGCAAGAGACTCAAAACAAAAGGCACAACAAAGTGGCCAAAGTTGATCACCACAATGGTGTGGAAAAATCCTCAACCATGTGGGTTTAATGGTCACAACTTCTTAGGCACACTTTAACATAAAAAACCAAGGGAAAATTAAGTAACTTGAACACGAAAATAAGATGCAAAGAAAGGGATAAATAAAATCGCATCAAATTAAATGGAACATAGGCGCGTAGATAGAAAACAAAAGCGCATATAATAGCAAGAATAAAAAGCTATACTACTAGACAATAAAGGAAATAGAGATGACAAAAAATGAAGGACTTTAAAATAAAGAGATCAAAGAGATAAACAACAAAGAAAAAAAATTGAGAAAGAACGTCACCTTTAGAAGTGGATCTGATACCACTTGATGTGATCTTTGATGATCACGTGCCCAAAGGATCCTTTTTGAGGTCACTTGGAAGGGAAATGGATTTATGGAGAGGAAAGGAATGGGGTGAGGCGCCACAAATACTAGGTTTGATAAGCCAAAGGGGAGAGGCCACAAGGGAGGGGTCCCTTGATAACTCTTAGAAGCTCTATTTTTTACTTAAACTATTTTTTTGTGTATTTGGTTAAACTATTTTTTACTTAAAATAGTCACTTTTTTGCTTATTTTAATAAACAAATCATTCATGCTTATTAAATGTACTTATTAATTTTAATAATTGCTTATTTTACAATTGTTTTTTTAAATATACTCAATTCCAAGTTATTTATATACTACACATTGTTAAAATGTTAAATTTGCAATTAAATTACTTATAGGTATTTAATTATTAATTTTTTATCTGAAGTAAACTCTTTACGAGTTTACAAATCGAATTTACGGAACTCCCATTCTCAATATTGATAACCTTACTTTTAAACAATAGTTATGGCAAGCTAAAATTTCCTTTAAGAATACACAAAGAATGGATGTAGGGTAAAAGAGCAATATAAGATAATTACTGAGAATAAAAATTGACAAGTAACAGAGTAATCATATAATGCCATATGTTCTACAAAAAAAATAATGCCACGCGTCCAAATTTACATTATTATTTTATAGAGTAAATAATAATAAAAGTTTTTAAAATTTAGTGTAATTATATATACATTTCAATTTTTTTAATCATTACTTTCATATTACTGAGAGAGTGACTGCGTAAGGTTTGATGTGGTTGTCAGTATAATGTTTTGAAACATATAGAAGATATTATTATAAGAGTTTAATGAGTATGCACTAAGATAGTAAAAAAGTATTTTTTTTGTAAGCCCATTGTAAAAGAATATTACACTGATATTGAATCACATATCTTCATTTATATGACTTTTAAACTATTAATTGATAAAGTCAAATAAACTTACCATAAATTAAGGGTTGTGATTAAACGTCAGTATAAAAAATCTTACCCTCACAACACAAATTAATTAAATTCTTAAAATAATGTGTTTTTAAAGTTAAAGGGAGATTAAGATATGAAAACTGAGATAGTATTACTGTAATTTACTCTATTTTATGTTATAGTAAACAAATTTAAATCAAATAAATATTTTTTGTCAACTTAAAATCTCAATCAAACAACTTACAAGCAGTCAAGTCTCTTTAATATTGAGTCAAAGCAATGATTTTTGTACATTAAAATCCCGAATGACTCACAATGATGTGACCATGCCTAGCCACAGATCTATCACTAGGGCTATGGCTAGAAGGATTGAAGAAAACCTAGCCCTTGCAGACAAAGGAAGACTTCACCTCTTGTGGAGAGTGAAGATATTAGCCTAGAGATTTTAGTTAATAAAATGTAATTTCCCTTTATTTTAATTTTGAGGAGCATTAGGAATTTAATTTGGGACATGTATTTAGTCCATTTTTTATTTTAGGAGGTGTCCTAGGAATTTAGAGGGTGGATTTAGCTTTTTGGGTCTTTATGAAGGAAATAAGGGATAGCCTTGATATCTACACCCCTCTTTTCCTACATAAACCCTCTAAGCTAATAAGAAGGAATCTTGGCCCTTGGTTTGGGAATCTTGGCCCTTGGTTTGAGAAACTTGGGCACCAAGTTTGATGATCTAAGGGGGGAATTGTTTCTCAATCCTCCTCCCTTAGATCTCTCCTTTTAATCTTAGCCCTTCTTTTTTAGGTCATCTTGTTCAAGAGGTTAGCTACCTCTATAAATAGGAGCTTCTCCCCTCACTTGTATTTTTTACACTTGAATTTAATCCTAGAGACCATATTGGTTGTGAGGTTCTTACCTTTGAGTGTCCCTCCTTCTCCTTTGTGAGAGCTTCTAAGAGTTATCAAGGGACCCCTCCCTTGTTGCCTCTCCCCTTTGGCTTATCAAACTTAGTATTTGTGGCGCCTCACCCCATTCTTTTCCTCTCCATAAATCGATTTCCCTTCCAAGTGACCTTAGAAAGGATCCTTTGGGCACGTGATCATCAAAGATCATATCACACAATTATCCAAATCTTTTATAAGAAATATATCAATATAAATTATCAAATTATACATTGTACTATAATTGTTAAGAATATTATATATATATATATATATATATACAAAGATAACTTTTATTGAATTTTTAATAAATAAAAACACGTCTAATAAGCATAAGAACAATTATAAGGTTATTAGAAATTGTTTGTTGAAAATTAATTTTTCGCAGTTTTTATCAATCAAAATTATATAAAAATTATAATATCATCATAATTATGCATACAAATATAAAAGATTGATATATAAAAATAAGATATATGATATTAAAATTAAATAATAAGAACTACACATTTTTTTGTGTTTTCTTCATATTGACTATACGAGGGTGAAATCATATTAGTGATTAATTCAATCACAATAGTATTATGATTATATTCTATAAAATAATTGAAATATCTTTAATGATTATAAAATTAACTTAGTTATGTTATATTTTTTAAAATGTTATAATAAATATGAAATATATAATCTATGAGAAAATATTTGATGATTTATTTTTATAAATTTATAAATTTTCTCTTATAATGATAACCTTAAAAAAATTGACAATCAAAAAGCTTAATTTCAATAAAAAAATACCCACAATATCTTAAAAACATTATTTACAATGATTTTTTATAATAAAGTTTAAATTAATAAAATTTATTTTATTGATAATTTTTTATATTTAAATCAGATTTTTATATTCAAATAAATTCTGTAATGCTTGGGAATTGATCTTAGCATATTTTAAAACTTACTTGTAATTTTTTATTATGCATAATACATAGTAATATATAATTATCAATATATATTTATATATCTATCTTCATAGTACTTTAATTTTTGTTTTTCAAGTATAATTTGGATAGAATCTAGCTAGTTTGATCATAAATCTAAATAAATTAGTAGGGGGTAGCTAGTACATCTTGATTCTATTTAACTTTGCTATGGAAAGTAGTTTTACCACTAGAATCAATACCACATGAGATGATCTACAGTTATATTTTATATTATTATCTAATAAAATTATAACTGAGAACCTAAATTATAATTTAGAACCTGAAAAAAATCAATTAAATTTTAAAAAAATCAAATTAAGATAAAAAAAGTTATAGGATAAAATTAATATTTTATAAATTTTATAATAATGCAAAGCATAAGTTATGGCTAAATTATTCTTAATTGTATAGGGATACAACTTAATTAATATATTTTACATAATTTTCCCAAATTATTGTTAATTTTTAAAATTTTTTACAATTATATATAAGTTCTTTTATATATGAATTTTCATAAAAAGTTTTTCTTCTAATATTTTCTTTGTCTAACTATCCTTTCAATTGCTACATTTAAATCTCCTAAAGTTTAACCAAATTTATTTACTTTTATATTTAAGTAAATTTCTACATGTAGAAGGTTTGTGGAGTTGTTTTGTCTTTAAAATAAAAAAAATAAATTACATATAAATAAATAATCTAATAAGTTTTAAAATATAATAAAGATAAAATAATAATTAACTTTAAAATTCTTTACGTATCACTTGTTAGTTTTTTTATTATGTCATTTTCCATTTTTCTCTTTTAAAATCACTCTTAATAAAATGTTAATTTATTTTTATTCACAAAAATATATGGGTATAATTAATAAGAAATAATTAATGTAATTTGAAACTTTTACAGATAAAAATTACATAAAACCATAAATTTTGTAAAAAAATATAAATTTAAAAAAGGGACCAAGAAGGTTAATTATATTTCTTCCGTTTTAATAATCAATTAAATTCTTAATGTGCCACACGTACAATGTTCGAAGTGATACACAATGCCACACACTTATATCGCATTTGACAAAAAGAATCTCTTTTCACATTTTTTTTTCCTTTAAAAATTACTCAAGTTGAATAACATACATGCCAACTAATTAAACTTTATCATTTATAATAATAATGAAAAGAAACAATTTTAATTTCTGTTTTTTATCTCTTTTTTCTAAAATATTGATATAAGTTGAACAATAGAACATGAAATTTGACAACATTTATTTATTTTTAATAATAATAATAATAATAATAATGAATAATTTTTTCTGCAAGAAGAATACAAGACACAAAGTTATGTTCATGCAAGGTTGCGAGAAACTGATGCCTCTTCTGCCACAGAGTAATTTCTAAGATGCTTTGAAGTTAGAACAAAGTAAAGAGGGTTCAAATTTTAAGGGAGAAAAAAAAGAGAAAGAAAATGCACGTGATGGCCCAAAGTTTGGAATTCGAGAAAATGAAAAATCATGGTGCTTCACCCATCCTCCTCGTTGATCTTCTCTGCATATGTTGACACATAAGTTTTGGTTATTTTCATCGGTTCATGATAAATAGGATCTTTTTAATCATGATAAAATAGATGTTGGAATTAATTTTAAAATATTGTACAAATCTAATTTATAAAAGCAAAATAAAAGTAAAAATTTTGACGTAAGTACAAAATTCTAAATGTTTTGATATTCATTGATAGTGTAAAAATTAATTGGTATGCACTAATAGTGTAAAAGAATTTTACGCTGACGTTCAATCATAACTATTTATTTATAAAAGCAAAATCAAAGTATTTAGTTATATGACCTTTAAAGTATTAATCAATATAAAATTTGTTATACTAACAATGCATACCAATTAAACTCATATATATATATAATATATATATATATACATATTACTTCTATGACTTTCATTAATATAATGGAAATCGTAATACTTTCTTTTTTTTATGGAGAACTAAAATTGTAATAGCATTTTAATTATTTTATTATAGTCAAAGTAAATTGATAGTTACCATAGGGATAGCAATGGGTAGGGTACTATAGTGTTGATCCTCATATCCACGTTTAAGAAATGTATCCATACTCACTCTCATACCTACACAGGCAACAACTTTAATAAATAAATATAATATAGAAAACAAACCAACATAATATCAAACATAGAAAAAATTATAAAATACTTCCTAAAGTTTTATATGACTACGCATAAAACTTTTTTTTACCATAATATTAAATAATATTGTAACTCTATTAAGTTATTTTATAAATAACTCATTTTTCTTGTAACTTGTATTTTTATTTTATTAAATTTGTGTAAAATATGTTGTATATCTCTTTTTACTCTATATTTATATTATTTATCATATATTATAATAAAAAATCATATTTTTAGTAATATTATCTACTCAAAATTATCATATTTAATATTATATAATGTAATCATATTAAATTTTATATACATAGGTGCAAGGTGGGACGGGTACCCACATCCATTTTTGCAGGTAATTACACTCGTTCCCACATGAGAGTATTTTTGCGGGTATCATATAGGGTCTAGATCCATGGATAATACTAATAATGATAATGATAATAATAATAATAATAATAATAATAATAATCTATATTATTAATATTCCTTTTTTTATGTCCACTTTTTGAAATACATATTCTACCCATATACTTATTTGAAAATTAAAAAATAAATTATTTTGTCAAATGAGGGATTTGAACCTACAGCCTTTGTCTCCTCACTTTGCAACTAGATCAACCTTATAATAAAAGAATTACTTTAAAATTGTTATATCCAACATCCATAATTATTCTATTATCAATAATCTATAATATATATATATATATATATTAGAGTTTAATTGGTATACATTGACATTCAATTACAATCATTCATTCATGGTAAGTTTGTTGACTTTATTAGTTAGTACTATAAAAGTCACATAAATGAAAATTATGAGTCAACGTCAGTGTAAAAATCTTTTACACTGATAGTGTATATATATTATAATGTATACTATTAATAAAAATGAAATTCCTCCTTTTGATGTCCACTTTTTAGAATACCTATTCTACCATTTAAAAAAAACGAAAAGAAAAAACTATTTTGCTAAAAGAGAGATTCGACCCACGACCTATCTCTCCCTTATATATACTCTCTCCCTTACATATATAGACTTTTGTCACTAGGTCAGTCAACCTTATAACTTTAAGAAAAAAAACTACTTTTAAAACATTTATATCAAACATACATAATTGTCATATTATATCTGTAATCTATAATATTATATTATAACTTTAAGAAAAAAAGCTACTTTTAAAACATTTATATCAAACATTTTGTTAAGAGAGACTATTTTGTTAAGAGAGATATTTGAACTAAAAACTGTGAGTCGTTGGTCACCTTCTTTCCCAACTTTTTCTCCTTTATTCAATTGAATACTTGTGTTCTTTGTTTATAAGGGTTACAACCTTGCATGCCTGCTATCAACAGAAATATCCCATTGCATATCTGATACTATGGATTAGATTGACCTCAGTTGTGTCCTTAACATCAATGTATCCCACCAAAGATATCATCCAAGGCTACCAGACTGTAATTGCCCGTGACCAACAACATAAATATATCCTCATTATGCATTCTAATTATATGCATTACACCACCATTCCAAATAATACATTGTAAACCTAATAAATTCAATTCTTGTCACATAAAATCAATTCAACCGAATCCATTCATCAATCACAATAGTAACAAATTTCACATAACAATCAAAATCAGTTCAAAAGTTAAATCAATCACAACTATCAATCTTAATACTTGTAAAATCATAATTTTTCAAATTTAAAATGAAGAAAAAGTTCCTCTTACCTATTTCTCCTTTTCAAAGCTAACTCAAAAGAAAATAGAGAACTCCACCCAAAGAAATTTCACAAAAACTTGAAAAAAATCTCAAACTAAACAACAACCTTATAAATCAAGATTTTCAAAGAAATTCCCTTTTTAATCAGAACGACAAGATAAAAAATGATCAGAGAAACATTCATTGATTCAAGATAAGACTTACCTATAATAGAGATCACTCAGCAATATGAGCTATTAAAAATAGACCACATCAAAATCTTTCAACCAGAAGCTAACAATGCAAAGCATGGAAGAAAACAGTGGGGGAGAGAATTGAAGCGACAGAGAAGAAAGAAAATCGAAGAAGAAAAAAGATAAGAAGAAAGCAGGAAGAAAGAAAAACAAAGAAAATGGAGTGAATTGAGTTTAGTGAGTTCCGACTTGTTATTCGCATCCCCTTCTAAACAGATTTCTGAAAACTCCTCAAAAGTCAATCAAAACTCTTCGAAACTAAGAAATAATTATTATATTTCACTATGCACCTCTCAACTATTCTATAAAATAATTAAAAAATATTGATATTATAAATAAACTCAGTTATTCTCCCACTGCTATATTAATCTGAGATAATTAAATATTTAATTTTTCGTAACATTTATTTTGTTTCCATTGATAATCTATTTATTAAACTAGTCCTTATAGCATAAGCAATGCATAATTAACCAAGGTCTTGCATACCTAAAACTATTTTCAAAAATTACAAACTCATACTTTTTAAGCATAATTTCCAACATCTAAACTTCCTTATTGTAGCATTAATTTTCCAATTTCACTATACTGGATGGGCCATCCATAGACTACTCACTTAGAGAATCAATTACAAAAATTAACACCAAATACACATGATTTCCAATCATACAAAAGGAACAAACACTACTAGAAAATAGGTTTTTTACAGCACTTATTTAAAGCCTTTTAAAACATTTTTAAAAGTGTTGTAAAAGTTGGTGTTGTAAAAAGTTAGATGTTTTACAACCCTTTTTTAAACATTGTAAAAAGCTTTTTCTTTAACTAAGTCCAAAAACAATTTAATTCATCCTAAAGACTAACTATTTCTAATTTTTTTAAAAAAATATTTTCCAGTTTGTACAACTTCCTTCAGGAGCACTTGTAGATATTTCTTCAAAGTCACAAAAAACCTGCATAAAAAATAAAAATATGATGTGATTGTTATCATCGCTATTCTAGTATATAAATACCCATTTTTATCCATTCTTCGTTACATAATCAAACTATTATTATTTAAAAGTGTCAAAAGTACACATTATTATTTCAAATCTTAATTGCCTTTTACATATAGCCATTTAGGAATAATCATTAATTGAAATTTCTATTTTTAACAAAATCTTCTTCACCTCCTTTACCCTGTAGATGAAAATTTTCAACAACACTGCAGAACTCACTGTAATAAAGTGACAAAAATTTAAATTAACATACCATCATTTAAGTTAACATTATGTTGTTATCTTGAGGGCACCACTGATTCCTGCAAGTGGCTTTCTCTATAGCCTCTTGAAATCTCTCATCAGTCTGTTTCTAACAAGGTTTAACATAAGGTTACAAGCCCAAAATTTCTTAACTATTAAGCTTTTAACATTAAAAATAAAATTACTTAACTTTAAGCATTTAACATTAAAATCAATTCAAATTCCACTTCAATCATTAGTACATATAATTAAAAAACTATCAAATTTACAAAATCAAATAGAATTATCATTAAGAGACCTAGACAACATGGAGAAAAATTGACATAAAGTGATTCAAACCCAGATTTTTCCTTTGCTGATAAAATATTTTATTAACCATGTGCCATTGAGAAAATAATACCATAATATAGAAAAGTATATATAAAACAACCCAATTAACACTATTGAATGTCCAAAGATCAACCCATATAAATAATTACCATAATTTTTAACTCAGAATATATGCATGTTTATTTCAATTACTTTAATTAGAATTATTTATATTGCTTTATGAATTAAAAACATAAAAAATGATAAAAGCACTAGAAACTCACAGACTCTACTTTTTTTTAAGAATCCACCCATCACTTTAAATCAAACCAAAATAATAATAATAATAATATATTATATTATTATTACTATTAATTTATTATATATAATGTATGTACTAAAACCTCTTGATCTCAAGCTTTCAAATCTGGAAAGGAAAAATAGTTCAAAGTTATAAACTATTAAAGGAATCATAAACCATAACTATGAACTTCAACATATATACCTAATTGAGCTGAAACTGCGAAATAGGACTCACAACTAGGAATGCTTCCTTCCAACTTTAATCCTTGAATTAATTTCATGATACCTTCTCTTTTCAGCTCATAGTGATATATTTTTTTAAATTGGGAACCATATGTAGATTTTCCTTCAAAATCATTATAAAATGCATTCACAAAACAACTTTAGCAATCAAGAAGTCCCTTCTTCAAGCATATCAAGAAAAAGTATAGCTATATAAATTGGTTGCCTAAGAAAACCTCATTAGTGACCAAGGAAGACTACAAAAGCCATAATAATAATAACAATCAAGTTACTGAGTAACAAATGTTCGATACCGATTCACCCCAAGCAAGTATCACTTTTTTCATCCCCTTCAATTTGCTAAGCTCGTTCTTGCTCCTATCTTCAACCCCTCAGCCGTTAGTTTCAATGCCTCACAACACATCTTCTTCACTACCTGTATGTACTCCTCCATAACACACCTATAATAAACACCCCATAAGAAAAGAAAACATGTCAGCGTGATTTCTTTAAATTTTAAAATGAACATTGAGAACAAAAAGCAAATAAATAAAAACCAGGGGAATTTTTGTTTTGAAAAGATATATATAAATACCTAAAAATTTGTGGGTTTTTCTGAAAAAGTATAAGTTTTTTGGGATATATGACATAATTGTTGCCATTTCTTTTGCTTTCATAGCAATAAGGGTCAGGATGAGTAGCCTTGTCTTTAGACACTAGGGTTGCATGCAAAAAAATCGAGAGCTTGATTCTCCAAATGGGTCATGAACTCCAAGGGAACGCTATGGTTGACCACCTTGACAAACCAAGAGAGAGTTAAAGATGAAGTTACAAAATTGAGATGCGATTGAAGGAAACCCTAGGAAGTGCTAGAGAGTTAGAGAGAGAGAGAGAAGCTTTTAACGGTGTGGTGTTTCTAGTTTCAAAAAAACATGTTTGTGGTGAGGCGCAAATGGGAGTAAAACATATCGGAGAGGACACACGTCTTTATCCATGCTGCATGCTAGCTGAGAAGATGATGCATTTGGAGCCTTGAAAGAAAAAGTTGATTAGGGATTTGGAGCAAAGAGTGAATCAAGGAGTCGCATTTACCCTAGTAAAACGTTTTTCAACATAATTTTTTCAAAATTAAAAACTTTAAAACAATTATTTCTAAGAAAGGTTTTACGATCTTTCAAAAAATTACAATGTCGTGACTATATGTTTTCCTACAACATTTATAACATAATTGAAGTAAAAATGCCTTTTAGAAAGACTTTTTTTAGTAGTGAAAATTGAATTGACACAAACGATGTAATAATCAAAGTCATGTATAAAACATGTTATGATTTTCAAGTGTTCACAATTTTCCAGCCGCATGCATGTGAATCTATAGAAACTTAGGAATTGCTTCACTGTCTATATTCTCTATATATGCTAGTGAGAGACAATTTCCCACTCAACCTTTACCCTCAAATGAATATTTGTATGTAAGGGTGTGGCTTGCTCCTTGAGGTCCCTTGAGAAAGTTAGAAATGGAAACTAAAGCGTAGTACCCTAGCTCCTTTTATTTACTCTAAGATAACCATTGGTTTAAGATTTTTAACACTATGTCTAAACTTAACCTTTAGAATATCTTATTATCAATACCCACATTGATTTTATTATAAAATCAATTCTTAATTTATTTAACAAAAATAATTAAAAAATTAAATTAAACTTACTAATATAAATTACGTCTTTTATTAATATGTTATTATTCTTAAAAAAAGGAGGTTACATTGTTACCCCTAAGCAGATCCTTTAAACACAAGTACTCATAAGAAAATCCTTTAAACACTAGCACTCATAACCTCTTCTAAGATCCTTTATTAGAAAATGAGCTAATCTCATTATGTTTATTAAAAACATGTAGTATGTGTATTTGTTTCAGTTCTAAATTTGTCATTTGCTCATTACTTTGTTTATAAGGCTAAAGAATAATCAAATTAAGGAATTTTGAAAAGATATATGTTAAAGTATAAAACTTAATTCCCTATATGACTCTACATATTTTTCTCGAGAATCAATTTCAGATTTTGCTACTAAACAATTGCATACTTCATTAACAACTTCGCAAAAATATTGAAGTCTTACTTCAATAGTATTTTCTATTTTTTTTATTGAAAATTATTCCATTAAAGTTAATTTAAAGGTCTATTAAGATATGTATTTTTTCATTCTTATATTTTCATTTTCTGAATTTTTTTTTGTTTTCTTATCATTTTGTTACTTTTATTTGCTCAAATTTTTTTTATTGCTTAGCATTTTATTTATTTTAGTTTGTTATTTCTCAATTAATTATCTTGCAACAATAATACTTAATTCTATACCAGTAGATGAGAGTTCATCTCCACTTAATTTGAAGAAACATGAAAAGTGACAATTAGGAACTAAATTTCGCATAATAACTAATCACTATAGTTATATATTATTATCTATCATCTTCATCATTATTTTTTTTTATTATTATTATTATTTTTACATATATCTCTATAGTTTTCATTTCTCTCAAACCAGGATCTCTAAATTTATCAACACAAACTACTAAAAGTGATGACTCATCACCAGATTCAACCGACATCAACTATTCAAATGATAGAATTATCCCAACATTTTGTAGAACATTACTTATCATCCATTGCATTCATTCCAGATCAAGAATTTTATCACTGTATTGCTAACAACCATTTATATGGTCAATATTAAAGCAGGAAAACACTAACTATAGTTCCTGTTAAAACTTGAGCAAAAGGAATTCTAGTTCTATGAGTTAAGCATTTAAAGTGAGAATGATTTGAAACTTATTTCACACTACCAATATTCAAATTTCACGTATCACTATAAAACACCATAGAATTAAAACTAGTATTAGTCTCTTTTTTCTCCCTCAAAAAAAAAAGAAAAAAAAAAGGTCTTAGTTAGTTTGGATCTTTAAAAAAATCATGATTTCCATTATATTTGGAGTCATAAGAGTGTATATATATGTATATATGTATATATGTATATATGTATATATGTATGTATATATATATATGTATATATATATATATGTATTTGTGTGTGTCTATATATATATATATGGAGGAGATCTACTCACTCCAAGAGTAAGTATAAAAGACTTACTTTTTATCATCATCCTTCTTTTTCTTGAAATCTAATGGTTAAGATTAATTACTCATTATAACCATCAGATTTCAAGAAAATGAACGGATACGATAAGCAGTAAGTTTTTTATACTTACTTTTGGAGTAAGTAGATTCCCTCCCATATATATATATATATATATATATATATATATATATATATATTACCTCTATGCTGAACAAATCAAATGAATATTCATAGTTGTGAAAATCGGTTCGAATGGGACCTATCATATAATCGGACCGGTTTTTCTAAAAGACCTAGAACGTAGTTGACCCGGTTTGAACTGACTACTTCAAGTTAAAAATGGTAACTCGAACTGAGTTGATCCTAGTTGGTTAAGTTTAGTTTTTTTCTTTATCACCAGATTCAACCGACATCAACTATTCAGATGATGGAATTATCCCAACATTCTATAGAACAATACTTATCATCCATTACATTCATTCCATGAATTATGTAAAATGGATCAAGAATTTTGTCACTGTATTGCAAACAACCATTTACATGGTTAATATTAAAGCAGGAAAACACTAACTATAGTTCCTGTTAAAACTTGTGCAAAAGGAATTCTAGTTCTATTAGTTAAGCATTTAAAGTGAGGATGATTCCAAATTTATTTAACACTATCAATATTCATATTACGCGTATCACTATAAAACACCACAGAATTAAAACTAGTATTTGTCACTCTTATCTCTTATTGGGCCCTTCTCAATGCTCTACTACCTATCAATTTACTTTAACAACAATATAACAGTTCTTCCTTAAGATAAAAAGAAAAAAAAAGGTTTTAGTTAGTTCAGATCTTTAAAAAAGATCATGATTTCAATTATCTTTGGAGTCACAAGAGTGTATATATATGTATGTATATGTATATATATATATATATATATATATGTGTGTGTGTGTGTGTGTGTGTGTACGTGTGTGTGTCTCTATATATATGGAGGAGATCTACTCACTCCAAGAGTAAGTATAAAAGACTTACTTTTTATCATCATCCTTCATTTTCTTGAAATCTAATGGTTAAGATTAATTACTTATTACAACCATCAGATTTCAAGAAAATAAATGGATAGGATGAGCAGTAAGTTTTTTATACTTATTTTTGGAGTAAGTGGATTCAAATTGCACGTAGCACTATAAAACACCATAGAATTAAAACTAGTATTACTCACTCTTATCTCTTGTTGGCCCCCTCTCAATGCTCTACTACCTATCAATTTACTTTAAAAATAATAGAATAGTTCTCCCTCAAAATAAAAAGAAAAAGAAGGTCTTAGTTAATTTAGATCTTTAAAAAAAATCATGACTTCCATTATCTTTGGAGTCACAAGAGTGTATATATATATATATATATATATATATATATATATATATATATATGTACGTGTGTGTGTCTATATATATATGGAGGAGATCTACTCACTCCAAGAGTAAGTATAAAAGACTTACGTTTTATCATCATCCTTCATTTTCTTGAAATCTAATGGTTAAGATTAATTACTTAGTACAACCATCAGATTTCAAGAAAATGAATGGATAGGATGAGCAGTAAGTCTTTTATAATTACGAGTAACTAGATTCCCTCCCATATATATATCTATGCTGAACAAATCAAATGAATATTCATGTTGTGAAAATCGGTTCGGACGAGAGCTATCATATAATCGGACCAGTTTTTCTAAAAGACCAGGAGCATACTTGACCCAGTTTGAACTAACTAGTCCAAGTAAAAAATGATAACTCAAATCAAGTTGATGCTAGTGGGGTTAAGTTTAGTTTTTTTCTTTAAAAAAAATATTTTAAATGATGCCATTTCTTACTTTTGTATTTTCTTTTTATTTTTTATGCAATATGAGAATGTAGAAAGTGAGAATTGTGATGTTACATTTTTTTATTTTTTTTATATATAAATCGGGTTAGATTAAGTTATCTAACCACTAATCTATTGATCATCTGCCTTGACCGGGTTAGTGATCGAATCGGTTTTTACAACACCGTGAATATCAAAATATTTAGAATTTTTTAATTATATCAAAATTTTTACATTGAGTTTTTTAACCAATTAGATTTGTACAACATTTTTAACTTAATTCAAACATATTTTCTCATGATTGAAAAAAACATAAATTTATCAAAAATAGATAAAAATACCCAACACTTATGGGATAGCATCTAGAAAAAGAACAAGGAGGACAGTTGAAGTAACAAGCACGAGAAGAAATGCAGCAGGCAAGTGCAAACAACATATACGCACTCTCATCCATTCGTTTTAACTAGGGTTTTCTTTTTCATGATTGCCACCCATCCTCATTTTCTCAAATTCCTAATTGTTATTTGGACTGAGCATACTGTACATTTTTTTCCCTTTCTTTTTTTTTCTTGAAATTCAAACCCCTTTTTTATAGCTGTCAAAACCGGTTGTTTTGGCCCATATGGATCAACCCACCTTGACCCATCAGAAAAATGGGTCAGCCAAACTCGGCTCATTTAAACTTTCTTACTCAATCTGTTAGCCTAACCCGAGCTACCACGGGTTATGTTAATTTTATATACGGGTTATGTTAATATCATATACGGGTTATTTTAATATCATATCTGTTAGCCTAACCTGAGCTACCACGGGTTAGTGGATTATACGGGCCAACCCACTAACCAACAAAAAAGTAAAAAAATTATTTTAAAAATTGAAATTATTTAAAATTTTAAAACTAATTATTTAATTCAGTCTTTATTTAAAATTAAGAAAAATATTTTCTATTTGATTATGTAATATAATAGTTTAAATCATAAATGTTTAATGGGTTTAATAATAAATATTTAGTAAAATAATAAAATATTAAAATAATAAATATTTAGTGGTTGAATACGCACTGGCTATACCCACCTGAGTTGAACTTATATGGGTCGGGTTTGAAGTGAGCCGGGTTGATTTTTAGCTATTGTAACTCGTTTGTCTTATTTTTTTTGCTCGGCTGACCCGTATTCATGGTGGTATTTTAGAAAACATAGCAGAATGCTCTATGTGTTGTGTTCTTCTACTAGAGAAAAATTTTCATTATTATTAATATTATTTATTATTATTATTATTCTTTTTAAAAATAAATAAATGTTGTCAAACTTCATCTTGTACAACTTAGGTCAATATTTAAAGAACAAGAGATAAAAATTAAAAATTAAAATAATTTGCATATATGTTATTCTTAAAGAACAAATTGTAAGAAAGAGATTTTTAATGGTCAAATAGGGAATAGGGAACTTGTGGCATTGTTTCTTATCACTCCTAAGATAGATTGTACGTGTGATACATTAAGATTTAATTGGTTTGTGAGATAGAAGGAAAGTAATTAACCCCGTAGTCCCTTTTTTAAGTTTCTATTTTTTGAAAAATTTATGTTTTTATTTATTTTTTATTTTTTAAAGTTTAAAACTATATTAATTATTTTTTTATTAATTATAACCGTATATTTTTTTAAGAAGAATAAATTAAAATTTTATCACATAGAGAGAAAAATTATTATGAGTGATTTTCAATGAAAAAAAAAAATGAAAAATAGCATCATAAGAAAAAAAAAATAACAAGTGATAGGTGAAAAGTTTTCAAATTAATTACTTTTTTACTCTTACTATCTCTTTAGAAACTTATTAACCTACTTATTTGTATATAAATTTATTTCTATTTTAAATATAAAACAGCTCTAGATGGTATGTATAGATATTTACTTTAATATAAAGCAAATGAATTTGGTTAAGTAATGTATGGTTTAAACATAGGAATTCAATCGATAGATACACCAAGAAAATATTAGAAAGAAGCAACAGAAATTCATGAAAATTCATAAATAAAATAACTCATATATAATCATAAAAAATAAAAAATAATTTAATAAAATAATGTAAAATATATTAATTAACTTGTATTGGATCCCTATAAAATTAAAAACAATTTAACAATAAATTATGCTTTAGATTATTATAAAATTTATAAAATATTAATTTCATTTTATAAATTTTTTTATCTTAATTTAATCACTTTAAAACTTAATTTATTTTTTTCAGGTTCTCAATTATAATTTTAGTAAATAATAATATAAAATATATAAATGTAGACATCTTTTTTCGTACTCATTCTAGATGTGAGACTACTTTCCCAACAAAGTTTATAGACATATGTACTAGCTAATCCTAACTTATTTAGATTTACCATGGTTAACTAGTTAGATTTTGTTAAGAAACTAGTTAGATTCTATCTAGATTTATACCCGAAAAAAAAGTACTATGGAGATAGATATATAAATAGATATTAATAATTATATATTACTATGTATTATAAAATAAAAAAAATTAAAAGTTTTAAAATATGCTAAGATCAAATGTCAAAGCATTACACAAATTTATTTGAATATAAAAATGTGATTTAAATATAAAAATTATTAATAAAAATTTTTTATTAATTAATAATTTATTATAAAGAATTCAATGTAAATTATTGACAATTAATAATTTAATTGTCAAGTTTTTTAAGGTTATCATCATAAGAGAAATTTTATTGAATATAAATTTATAAAAATATATTATCTCATATTTTCTTATAAATTATATATTTCATATTTATTAAAATTTTAAAAAACAAATAAGTTAAATATAAATTATAAAAATAAATTATCTTATATTTTCTTATAAATTATATATATTTCATATTTATTAATATTTACAAAAATACATAACATAACAAACCCAACTTTATAATATTTAAAGATATGAGGATTGATTTATAGAATATAATCATAATAATATTGTGATAGAATTAATCATTTATATGATTTCACTCTCATATAGTCAATATGAAATAAACACAAAAAATATTTGTAGTTCTTATAATTTAATTTTAATATCATATATGTTATCCTAACCCGAGCTACCTCGGGTTAGGTTAATTTTATATATCATTTTTTCATATTTGAATGCATAATTGTTCTTATGTTATTATATTTTCATATAATTCTAATTGATAAAAACTGTAAAAATTTAATTTTTAACCAACAATTTTATATTTTCTTGTTGTTTTAAGCCATTAGGAATTTCATTTAATTTAAATTCAAAATTAAATTATACTATCTAAAAAGTAAAAAATACAACAAATTGCAAATAGTTCTATCTCCATTGTCATAAGGATTAAAAATAACAATTTTAGCAAATAGGTGTAAAACCTTTTAATTTGAGAAGCAAAGCAGATTTAAATAAATTAATATCAAGAACTAAAAACATATTGTAGTCTTTTTAATATAATTAAAGTGTAATTTAATATATAGCTATTTGGAATCTTATGCTTATTAGACGTGTTCTTATTTATTCACAATTCAATAAAAGTTAACCTATATATATATATATTCTTAATAACTATAGTTCAATGTCTAATTTGACGATCTAGTGTGCATGTGTTTGCTCAAACTACCTTTTACTTAGTAAGTATTGCAATAACAACTTTGAGTAGTGCCAAATGGGTAGAGAATGGTGACCTTGCCATGTTCCCTTTGTTGTAGAAGCTAAAGCATCATTCCCTACCCATTTAGCCTGACCTAAAGTTGTTCCTTCAACCCTTCATTTCTTACGACTTGCAACCAAAAATTTTTAAAATAACATATAAAAGTAAAATTTTTTGGTGTTTATTTGTTATGGTTGTGCAATAGAAACATGCATACACACTTACCCACACCCCCTCCCCCACAAACACATGCACACACAGTACCTACATAACCATGCACACACCTACTCACCCATACCCACGCATACATGACGCACACACACACCACTTACACATGCAAATATGTTATATTGTACCCTATTTTATAAAGGATAAAATAAGCTCTTAAATGCTTATAAGAAGCAGTGCAACTGTTTTTTAATTTTTAATAAATACTTAATGTCTTTGTTTACTGCATATATTGTTAAGTAATATCTATGTTATAAAAACCATATCGGACTGCTCTGTTCGATCGGAAAGCCGGTGAATCAGTTTGGTAATCAGTTCGGTCAATCCTAAAAGTTGGTGGAAACAAATATCAATATTCTAACCAGTGGTTCAACTAGTTTGTATTTTTTTAATTTTTTTTATTTTTTCTATATCCACCCCTCGTTTTCCTAAATCAACCAATTTTTAATTAAAAAACTAAGAAAACTTAGCAATATGAAGGTGTATTTAGTTAAATTATTTTTATCCTTTTATAGTTACAACCTTAATACATTTTTTCTTTTATAATCTTAATAGTTATAGTACATTAATAATAAAAAAATATTATTTTATTAAGGCTGATTCAACCATTGATTCAATAACAATTGAACAAATGAATCAGTGTTTTCACCGATTCCATCACCGGTCCAGTTTTAAAAACATAGACTAATATACATGCAAATTCATGAAGGATAAGAGCACTAAAGTCCTATGAAGAATTAAATCCATTTTGCTTCTCAAATTAAAAGGTTTTACACCTAATTGCTAAAATTGTTATTTTTATTAAAAGGTTTTACACCTAATTGCTAAAATTGTTATTTTTAATATCCCTATGACAATGCAGATAGAACTATTTGCAATTTGTTGTATTTTTTACGTTTTAGACACTATAATTTAATTTTTAATTTAAATAAAATTCCTAAAGGATGAAAACAACAAGAAAATATAAAATTGTTGGTTAAAAATTAATTTTTTACAGTTTTTATTAATTAGAATTATATGAAAATATAATAACATAAGAAAATTATGCATTCAAATATAAAATAATTATATATAAAAGTAACATATATGATATTAAAATTAAATTACAAGAATTGCACATTTTTTTGTGTTTACTTCATGTTGACTATATGAGATTGAAATCATATAAATGATTAATTCAATCTCAATATTATTATGATTATATTCTATAAAATCATCATCATATCTTTAACTGAGTTTGTTATGTTATGTAATTTTTTAAATATTAATAAATATGAAATATATATAATTTATAAGAAAATATAAGATAATTTATTTTTATAATTTATATTTATGTTATGTATTTTTTTTAAATGTTAATAGATATGAAATATATAATTTATAATAAAATATGAGATAATTTATTTTTATAAATTTATATTCAATAAAATTTATCTTCTGATGATAACCTTAAAAGAATTGATAATTAAAAATCTTAATTTCAATAAACAAATACTCACAATATCTTACAAACATAATTTACATTGAATTCTTTATAATAAATTATTAATTAATAAAATTTATTTTATTAATAATTTTTATATTTAAATGACATTTTTATATTCAAATAAATTTGTGTAATCTTTGACATTTGATCTTAGCATATTTTAAAACTTCTAATTTATAATTATTAATATCTATTTATATATCTATCTCTATAGTACTTTTTTAACCACGATAAATCTAAATAAGTTAGTAAGATTAGTTAGTACATGTGAATTCTATAAACTTTGTGGGGAAAGTAGTTTCACATCTAGAATTAGTACAACAAAATATGTCTACAGTTATATATTTTATATTATTATTTAATAAAATAATAATTGAGAACCTAAAATAAATAAATTAAGTTTTAAAGTGATTAAATTTAGATAAAAAAATTTATAAAGCAAAATTATTATTTTATAAATTTTATAATAATCTAAAGTATAATTTATTGTTAAATTATTTTTAATTTTATAGAAATCCAATACAAGTTAATTAATATATTTTACATGATTTTATTAAATTATTATTAATTTTTTATTTTTTAGGATTATATATGAGTTCTTTTATTTATGAATTTTCATAGATTTCTGTTGCTTCTTTCTAATATTTTCTTGTTGCATCTGTCAGTTCAATTCCTATGTTTAAACCTCACATTACTTAACCAAATTCAGTTGCTTTTTTATATTTAAGTAAATATCTATACATACCATCTAGAGTTGTTTTGTATTTAAAATAAAAACAAATTTATATACAAATAAGTAGTTTAATAAGTTTCTAAAAAGATAGTAAGAGTAAAAAAAAATTAATTTTAAAACTTTTCACCTATCACTTGTTAGTTTTTTTTTCTTATGGTGCTATTTTTCATTTTTTTTTCATTGAAAATCACTCATAATAATTTTTCTCTCTATGTGATAAAATGTTCATTTATTATTCTTAAAAAATATAGGTATAACTAATAAAAAATAATTAATATAGTTTTAAACTTTAAAAAGTAAAAACATAAATTTTTCAAAAAATAGAAACTTAAAAAAGGGACTACCGGGTTAATTACTTTCCTTCTATCTCAGTAACCAATTAAATCTTAATGTGTCACACGTACAATCTATCTTAGGAGTGATAAGAGACAATGCCACAAGTTCCCTATTCCCTATTTGACCATAAAAAATCTCTTTTCTTACAATTTGTTCTGTAAGAATAACATATGTACAAATTATTTTAATTTTTAATTTTCATTTGTTGTTCTTTAAATATTGACCTAAGTTGTACAAGATGAAATTTGGAAACATTTATTTATTTTTAAAAATAAAATAATAATAATAAATAAATATTAATAATAATGAAAATTTTTCTCTAGGAGAAAGAACACAGCACACAGACCATTCTGCTATGTTTCTCTAAAATGCTTCCAATTAGAACAAATGAAAGAGGGTAGAGCCATCAAAACGGGTTCAAATATATGGGCCAACACGACCCACCATGAATACAGGTCGATCGGGAAAAAAAATAAGACCAACGAGTTGCAATGGCTAAAAATCAACCTAGCCCACTTTAGACCCGACCCATACGAGTTCAACTTAGGTGGGCCAAGCCAGCCTGTGTTCAACCACTAAATATTTATTATTTTAATATTTTATTATTTTACTAAATATTTATTATTCAACCCATTAAACATTTATGATTTGAACTATTATATTAAATAATCAAATAAAAAATATGTGTCTTAATTTTAAATAAAGACTTAATTAAATAATTAGTTTTGAAATTTTAAATTATCTCAATTTTTAAAATAATTTTTTTATTTTTTGGTAGGTTGTTGGGTTGGCCTGTATAAGCCACCAACCCATGGTAGGCTGGGTTAGGCTAGCAAATTGAGTAAAAAAGTTTAAATGTGCCAGGTTAGGTTGACCCGTATGAGCCAAACCAACCCATTTTGACAGCTATAAAAGAGGGTTTGAATTTCAAGAAAAAAACGAAAGGGAGAAAAAATGCACAGTATGGCGCTCAGTCCAAATCACAATTAGGAATTTAAGAAGATGAGGATGGGTGGCAATCATGAAGAAGAACACCCGTGTTCAAACGAATGGATGAGAGTGTGTATATGTTGTTTGCACTTGCCTGCTGTCTTTCTTCTCTTGCTTGTTCCTTCAACTGTCCTGCTTGTTCTTTTTCTAGATGTTATCCCATAAGTTTTGGGTATTTTTATCTGTTTTCGATAAATTCATTTTCTTTCAATCATGAGAAAATATGTTTGAATTAAGTTTAAAATGTTGTACAAATCTAATTGGTTAAAAAATCAATGTAAAAATTTTGATATAATTACAAAATTCTAAATATTTTGATATTTACAGTGTTGTAAAACTTATTAGATCACTAACCCAGTCAAGGCAAATGATCAAAAGATTAGTGGTCGGATAACTCAATCTAACCCGATTTATATATAAAAAAAATAAAAAAAACATAACATCACAATTTTCACTTTCAACATTCTCAAATCGCATAAAAAATAAAGAGAAAATAAAAAAAAAAGTAAGAAATGACATTATTTAAAATATTTTTTCAAAGAAAAAAACTAAACTTAACCAGACTAGGATCAACTCGGTCTGAGTTACCGTTTTTACTTGAACTAGTCAGTTCAAACTGAGTCAACTATGTTCCTGGTCTTTTAGAAAAACTAGTCCGATTATATGATAGGTCTCGTCCGAACCGATTTTCACAACTATGAATATTCATTTGATTTGTTCAGCATAGAAGTAATATATGTATATATATATATATATATATATATATATATATATATATATATATACCCAATTACTCCAGAAGTAAGTATAAAAAACTTACTGTTCATCCTATCTATTCATTTTCTTGAAATCTGATGGTTGTAATGAGTAATTAATCTTAACCATTGGATTCAAGAAAAATAAGGATGATGATAAAAAGTAAGTCTTTTTATACTTACTCTTAGAGTGAGTAGATCTCACACACACATACATGTATATATGTATATATATATATATATATATATATATATATATATATACACACTCTTGTGACTCCAAAGATAATGAAAATCATGATTTTTTTAAAGATCAGAACTAACTAAGACCTTTTTTTTTTCTTTTTATTATTGATAAAGTAAATTGATAGGTAGTAGAACATTGAGAGGGGCCAACAAGAGAGAAGAGTGACTAATACTAGTTTTAATTCTATGGTGTTTTATAGTGATACGTGCAATTTGAATATTGATAGTGTTAAAGAAGTTTGGAATCATCCTCACTTTAAATTCTTAACACATAGAACTAGAATTCCTTTTGCCCAAGTTTTAACAGGAACTATAGTTAGTGTTTTCCTACTTTAATATTGGTCATGTAAATGGTTTTTTGCAATATAGTGACAAAATTCTTGATCCATTTTACATAATTCACGGAATGAATGCAATGGATGATAAGTATTGTTCTACAGAATGTTGGGATAATTCTATCATTTGAATAATTGATGTCGGTTGAATCTGGTCATGAGTCATCACTTGTAGTAGTTTGTGTTGATAAATTTGGAGATCCTGGTTTGAGATAAATCCAAATTATAGAGATATATGTAAAATAATAATAATAATAATAATAATAATAATAATAATAATCCTGATGCTTGTGCTCCATATGTTGAATGTGGCACCAAGCCAATTGCATCCCAATAGCTGGGCCATTCTGCAGTCATTTCGAATGTTCTACTGGGCATTGTACGTAGACCCCAATCCTAGGATTTTCCTATACCACTATTGTATTCGCCTAAGTGAGACCCTAATGTGGGTTTCATTAACGGGTCAGTAGAATTTTTTTTTGTTTAGTCCATATATGCCTTTTCCTTAAAGGATTTCAAGCAAGGGATCTTTAAGGTCGATGCTAGACCTCGGGGTCGTAAGTACATATATGACGAGAACAACCGGCCTAGATTTCCCTTATATTGGACGCTGAACCCACGATGGTGAGTGCCTGAGGTAGCATATGCTAGAGAACGACTTAAAGTTACTATCTATTTTGGACGATCTTCCCCACCGACTTCTCACGAAGTCTATTTTGAGGTTAATTTGTCTACTGATCCTGGCCCTGGGTTGGATACTAAGTCATCGACCTTCGCAATTTACTTTTAGTTCATAATTTTAACTTGGCTAATATTTGTTGTCTTTGTAGGTGTTATGGCCAACAAAGTACTAAAGGGTTCTTGGTTCTCATTCAAGAAAACTCATGAGGGCTAGACTTAGAAAAGCAAGAAAGAGAATGTGGCAATGGGGCCTAAGGGTATTGGTGTGCTCAACCTGCAACCTCCGTCGCTTGGAAATACAAGGAAAAGGAAGGACAACAAGAAGAGGAAGAAGCTAGAAGGGGGAGATAAGTCAGGTGTCCCTTCTAAGAACTCACTCAGAATACTCTATGTTTTGAGAAGTCAACAGACTCGCCCAACACCTCTATGCCGAACGGGTTCTTTCGCCCAGACTTGACAATGAAGAAGAAGAAAAAAATAGTCGGGTACAACCAGGAATAGTTGGAGTTGAATGATGGTCCAACAGTCGAGGAGATAATGACCAGTTATACAAAATAGCAAGCTCATGCTTGGATGTTGATCCAAATGTTGATTTGAGATGCGCTAAAGAACACAGGGATGGAGAAGCTTTAAGAGCTCATGGAGTCTCGCACTTCTCTTATCGAAGCCTTGTCGGCCAACAGTCTCCTTTCTGAGGAGCTATTAATCTCAAGGGGAAAGTGAAAATTGAGGAAGACAACTACCAGTTTGCTGAAAAGAGCTAAAGACGACATCGGATCATCTCATAAGGCCAACTCCAACTTGGTCGAGGTGTCAAAAAGGGAGGCCAAGGTAACCATCAAAATCAACCATTAAAGGTTTTAAGAAGGATGTTCACCAGACTGCCTTTCTCTATCAAGTTAATGTGACACAATTTGATATGGATAACGACATCTATCAGGGTTGCATGCTTCTTGAGAAAGAGATCACGGATTCGGACTTTGATGCAGAAACTATCGTCGATGATGCTCCCCTACTTAACTTCCATATTTAAGCTCTTTTTTGTTTCTAGGGGTTTATCATTGATTGTAATAGTGGTCATATAAAGACGATTAGTTTTTTATAGAACGGAGATCATGGCCATTTAAGAGCCATTGTATTGTAGTACCTAGGATGCTTACGCATCCCCTTTTGTAATATTAACATTGATTTCGGGTAAAATGATTAATGATAACTGCTCTTTTACTTTTCCAGAACATGTATGTCTGCTTTAAGTGTTCTTTATGGTATTATAAATGTTACTTATTTTATTTTTTAAGTCTTAGGTTGAATGATCTGTATGTGTGCTCGTAAACTAAATGGTGATTTTTTATGGTGTGATGACTAAATTGCCGAGTTAACCACAACATTGGTTCGTTGTAGTTTTGTTGTATTTGTGTCAGCAGGATCATTCTCTTTATAGAATGAAGCTTTCATGCTGAGCATATGTCAAAAGGAGTCATTCATTGTGAATGGAACTGTCCTTCCATGTATACGTCGATAAATACACATTTTACGAAACGAGATTACCGAGTATAGATATCAATGAGGTGTATGTAACAAACTTATATGATAAAAGGTAGACTTCTTTGATTAATCAAAATGGATGTCTTATTAAAACTTCCCCAGTCAAGACCACTTGAGAAAAAGATTGGTGATAGGAAAAATAGTACATCGGTCTATATTACATAGGAGAGCTAACTGTAATAAAATTTGAGGTGTGTTGCAATATTCCACAACCTTGGTAAGATTTCTCCTAAGAGATGCTCTAGTTTGTAAGCTCCATTATCCAGATTTTAGTTGATTCTAAAAGGGTCTTCCCAGTTTGATGCAAACTTGCCTTGTTTGGTTCTTGTTCGACTTTTCTTTCATTCACCAAAGAGGTCTCCTTACTTGAAGGACCTCGATATGAAATTTGTGTTGTATTTTTAGTAGCCCTTTTCTTGCATGTTTCCACTTCTGTCGGGATCATGGTGTGTATGGCATATATGAGGTTATAAGGAGTATCCTGGGTTACTGAATGTGGTGTGCATCTGTAGGCTTATAGGATTTCTGACAGCTCCTTGGTCCATCTACCCTTATTCATGTAAAGTCTTTTCTTCAACTCTTGCAATATAACCTTATTCGCAGCTTCGACCTAACCATTTGTCAGTGGGTGTTCTACCGACGTGGTCACATGAATTACATGTAATCCTTTAAAGAATTCCTCAAACCTTTTATCAATGAATTATCGACCATTGTTTGCGACAATAGTGTGAGGGATGTGAAAACGATATATAATGTTCTACCATGTGAATTTCTAGATGTTCTTGGCGATGATCCGAGATAGGGATTTAAACTCAATCCACTTAGTAAAATAATTAATAGTAATAATCAGGAACTTGCACTGTCCCTTCTTCGAGGGGAAAGGGCCGATGATATCCATTCTCCAAATCGCAAAGGACCATGGTGAGGTGATGCTTCTCAATTCATGCCGAGGTGCAGTTCCCATCTAGCTAACAATCCTTGCAGCTCTTGATGAACATTTCAGCATCTCACTTGATTATGGGCCAGTGATACTCCGCCCTCATGACTTTAGTAGCTATAGCACGAGCACCGGAGTGAAACCTGCACACCTCTTGGTGAATTTCTTGCAAAACATAATCCCTGTGGGCTAGGGGAGGCACTTGAGGAGTGGCATCGAGTATCCTCACTTGAACATGTCATCTCGTATTAATACGAACTTTACTGCCCTCGTGCATAGTGCTCGGGCCGATTTGTCGTCAACCGATTGCTCTCCCTTTTCTAATAAGTTTCTTATTGTCATAATCCAAATGGGCTCTTGTTTAACAACAACCACTAACATGTGGTTAACAGTTGATTCCTCCAAGGTATGTTGGATGACTATCTTATATTGACCCAACTTTTTAGTACTGGCTAATTTAGCGAGGATGTCGATTCACTTGTTGTCATTTCTCTTAACATGTTCAATCCTAAGGTGATAAAAATGTTTTTTGAAGTTGTTAACTGCATAGTAATATTGTAGTAAAAGAGAACATTTGACTTAGTATTTTCCACTGAGTTGAGACACTATAAGTTGTGAGTCACTTCGGTAGACTAACTTTGTTGCTCCCATCTCCTTGGCTAAGTCGGCCGAACTTGGACAAGTCAATTGATCATGATATCATCCGTCCTACTAGTTTAGGTTTCTGCAAGACCTTGAAGATGGGATAGTTTGTTATGACCACTACTTGATATCCTTAGAAGTATGGTCTCAGACGTCTTGAGGTTGTGACCAAGGTTAAGCCAAACTTTGTAATAATTTGGTACCTTTGCTCGGGCTCGTGGAGTGTTCGGCTAATGAAGTATATGGGCCCCTGAAGTTGTTTAACCTTTTAGACCACCACTGCATAACGACCTCGTTGGTCACTGAGAGGTATAACAAAAGGTTTTCCTCAATAACTAGCTTCAGTAGTGTTGGTGAGGCAAAGAAGAAGGCTTTGAGCTCTCAGATGGCTGTCTCATAGTCATCTATCCATTCAAACTTCGAGTTTTTTCTCACTAACCTGACCACATGTTTGCTTTTATCTACTAACCTTGGCTGGAACCTTGAAAGGGACGTCAACCGCCTTTGAGCTTCTATAATTCTTTTTTGTTATGCAGGCTTCTCATGTCAATGACTGCCTGACACTTGTCGGGATTGACCTTTATCCCTTGTGCAAGAGCATGAAACCGAGGAATTTTCTACTCTCAACTCTGAAGACACACTTAGCTGGGTTTAATCTCTTATGATATTTTTTAAGAGAGGAGAAAGTTTTAGATAGGTCATTTGCATGTTTCTCATAGTTGTCTGATTTGACCACTATGTCATCTATATAAACCTCAATGTTTCTTCCAATTTGGCTCTTAAAAATTTTATCCATCAATCGTTAATATGTCACTCCTGTATTCTTCAAGCCAAAAAGCATGACCTTGTAGCAATAATTGACATTGTCTGTTACGAAGGATATTTTATCCTCATTGAGTGGGTACATTCGAATTTGATTATACCCTGAATATGCATCTAGGAAACTCATCATTCGATGTCCAGCGGCTCCATCAAGAAGCCGATCTATACTCGGAATAAGGTGCGTCTTTCAGGCATGCTTTGTTCAAATCCATATAGTTTGTGCACATGCAACATTTTCCATTTGCTTTAAGGACCATGACGACATTGGTTAACCAAGTCATGTAATGTGCTTCTCGGATAAACCCTGTGTCTAGCAACTTGTTTGTTTCTTTAATAGTGGCTTTCCTTGGGGTTTCTCCTACTTTCCTTTTTGGTGAAGATAAATATTTAATAAATATATTAAAATAGATAGGTTACAAATTTAAGTCTATTTTTAGGATATGGATTCATTTGAGTCAACCATTTTTTTATCATAACATTATAAATGTTCCTTAATATACATGTTTCTACTTTCTACTAATAAAAAAAAGTACATCTTTCTAGTTTTTTAAAGTTGAGAAGTATATCCTAATTTATAACGTTGACATATCTTAATTTTTTATATTAAAAAATATATTTGAATTCATAGTGTTGATATATAAATTTTTATTTTCAATTTATATTTTTAAAAGTAATTAAATTAAATTTATATTAATATACTTTTCAAATTATTCAAAATTTAATTATACGATGATAATTAATTTCATCTAATTATTTTCACATATTATAATTTTCTTCTATCCATATAATAAAATAAGTGTATTTTATTGTAACTATTTTACTTATATAAAAATATATTTTTATTTAATAGTATGATACAATTTTGTTAATTATTTAAGATTTAAAAAACTAATTAATGAACATATAAAAATCTATGAATTTTACATCAACATATATAAGTTAAATATATACATCATTATGATCTTAAAAAGTATTTTAATTTTTTCTTTTAGAAAATTATTTTAAATTTATGTTAAATAATATAATAAAAAGCCTTGATAGGAGCAACTTAATTCGTTAAATCAAATCTACTGCTTGAAGAATTGTATCAATATTTATAAGATATTCAAGCTTAATTAAATCAATTTAATTCAGTTATACTAAATAGTTTAATTAGTAAATTTATACTAAGTTTGTTAACATTACCAATTTATAATTTAAAAGTCATATAAATTAAAATATGTGATTAAATGTTAGCGTAATATTGTTTTACACTGTTACTACATACTAATTAAACTTTAAACTGAATTACTAAATCCACAATTATTTTGTAGTGAATTTTTATTTTCACAAAAAAAACTTTATGAAATAAAACTCTGAAGTAATTACAGATGTAACCCCACAGGTTTAGTGTAATTACAAATACTTTCTACTTTTTTTTAACTACACATATGTTCTTATTTTTATGTACTCATTATTACTATAGTCCTCGTTTTTCCATATTTTTTTTTGCATTATTACGTTTTATTTCATGTGGATGTGACATGAATTATTTTTTTTCTTCAAGTTTCATAATAGTCAAACAATGAAGGTGAGAGAAATGTCAACTGTGAAGTTTGAAAAATATAGGGGTGCATGTGTAATAGCATACAGAACTTAGGGGGTACATGTATAATATCATACAAAACTTAGGCAGTACCTAATTGAGCTGAAACTACGAAATAGGACTCCACAACCAGGAATGCTTCCTTCCAACTTTAATCCTTGAATTAATTTCATGATACCATCTCTTTCAACTCATAGTGATAACTTATTTTAAATTGGTAACCATATGCAAATTTTCCTTCAAAATCATTATAAAATGCATTCACAAAACAACTTGACCAATCAGGATGTCCCTTCTTCAAGCATATCAAGAAAAAATATAGCCATATAAATTGGTTGCTTAAGAAAACCCCATTAGTGACCAAGGAAGACTGTAAAAGCCATAATAATAACAACAATCAAGTTACTGAGTAAGAAATGTTTGATACTGATTCACCCTTCAATTTGCTAAGCTCGTTCTTGCTCCTATCTTCAACCCCTCAGCCGTTACACATCTTCTTCACTGCCCTTATGTACTCCTCCATAACACACCTATAATAAACACCCCATAAGAAAAGAAAACATGTCTTCGTGATTTCTTTAAATTTTAAAATGAACATTGAGAACAAAAAGCAAATAAATAGAAACCAGGGGACTTTTTGATTTGAAAAGATATATATAAATACCTAAAAATTTGTGGGTTTTCCTGAAAAAGTAGAACTGTTTTGGGATATATGATATAATTGTTGCCATTTCTTTTGCTTTCATAGCCATAAGGATCAGGATGAGTAACCTTGCCTTTAGACACTAGGGTTGCATGCAAAAAAATCGAGAGCTTGATTCTCCAAACGGGCCACGAACTCCAAGGGAACACCATGGTTGACCACCTTGACAAACCAAGAGAGAGTTAGAGATGAAGTTACGAAATTGAGATGCGATTGAGCAAAACCCTAGGAAGTGCCAGAGAGTTAGAGAGAGAGAGAAGTTTTTAACAATGTGGTGTTTCTAGTTTCAGAAAAACATGTTTGTGGTGAGGCAAAAATGGAAGTAAAAAACATCAAAGAGGACACACATCTTCATCCACATTGAACGCTAGCTGAGAAGATGATGCATTTGGAGCCTTGAAAGAAAAAGTTGATTAGGGATTTGGAGCAAAGAGTGAATCAAGGAGTCGCATTTACCCTAGTAAAACGTTTTTCAACATAATTTTTTCAAAATTAAAAACTTTAAAACAATTATTTCTAAGAAAGGTTTTACGATCTTTCAAAAAATTACAATGTCGTGACTATATGTTTTCCTACAACATTTATAACATAATTGAAGTAAAAATGCCTTTTAGAAAGGCTTTTTTTAGTAGTGAAAATTGAATTGACACAAACGATGTAATAATCAAAGTCATGTATAAAACATGTTATGATTTTCAAGTGTTCACAATTTTCCAGCCGCATGCATGTGAATCTATAGAAACTTAGGAATTGCTTCACTGTCTATATTCTCTATATATGCTAGTGAGAGACAATTTCCCACTCAACCTTTACCCTCAAATGAATATTTGTATGTAAGGGTGTGGCTTGCTCCTTGAGGTCCCTTGAGAAAGTTAGAAATGGAAACTAAAGCGTAGTACCCTAGCTCCTTTTATTTACTCTAAGATAACCATTGGTTTAAGATTTTTAACACTATGTCTAAACTTAACCTTTAGAATATCTTATTATCAATACCCACATTGATTTTATTATAAAATCAATTCTTAATTTATTTAACAAAAATAATTAAAAAATTAAATTAAACTTACTAATATAAATTACGTCTTTTATTAATATGTTATTATTCTTAAAAAAAGGAGCTAACATTGTTACCCCTAAGCAGATCCTTTAAACACAAGTACTCATAAGAAAATCCTTTAAACACTAGTACTCATAACCTCTTCTAAGATCCTTTGTTAGAAAATGAGCTAATCTCATTATGTTTATTAAAAACATGTAGTATGTGTATTTGTTTCAATTCTAAATTTGTTATTTGCTCATTACTTTGTTTAATATTTTCTCTCTTCTTTCTAAATTTTTTATATATAAGGCTAAAGAATAATCAAATTAAGGAACTTTGAAAAGATATATGTTAAAGTATAAAACTTAATTCCCTATACGACTCTACATATTTTTCTCAAGAATCAATTTCAGATTTTGCTACTAAACAATTGCATACTTCATTAACAACTTCCCAAAAATATTGAAGTCTTACTTTAATAGTATTTTCTATTTTTTATTGAAAATTCTTCCATTAAAGTTAATTTAAATGTCTATTAAGATATGTATTTTTTCATTCTTATGTTTTCATTTTCTGAAAGTTTTTTTTTTGTTTTTTGATCATTTTGTTACTTTTATTTGCTCAATGTTTTTTCATTGCTTAGCATTTTATTTATTTTAGTTTTTTATTTCTCAATTAATTATCTTGCAACAATAATACTTAATTCTATACCAGTAGATGAGAGTTCATCTCCACTTAATTTGAAGAAACATCAAAAGTGAAAATTAGGAACAAAATTTCGCATAATAATAAATGACTATAGTTATATATTATTATCTATCCTCTTCATGATTATTTATTATTATTATTATTATTATTATTATTATTATTATTACATATATCTCTATAGTTTGCATTTCTCTCAAACCAGGATCTCTAAATTTATCAACATAGACTACTACAAGTGATGACTCATCACCAGATTCAACCAACATCAACTATCAAATGATAAAATTATCCCAACATTCTGTAGCACAGTACTTATCATCCATTGCATTCATTCCATGAATTATGTAAAATGGATCAAGAATTCTGTCACTGTATTGCAAACAACCATTTACATGCCTAATATTAAAGCAGGAAAACACTAACTATAGTTCCTGTTAAAACTTGTGCAAAAGGAATTCTAGTTCTATGAGTTAAGCATTTAAAGTAAGGATGATTCCAAACTTATTTAACACTATCAATATTCATATTGCACGTATCACTATAAAACACCATAGAATTAAAACTAGTATTAGTTACTCTTATCTCTTGTTGGCCCCCTCTCAATGCACTACTACCTATCAATTTACTTTAACAATAATATAATAGTTCTCCCTCAAAAAAAAAAAAGAAAAAAAAGGTCTTAGTTAGTTCGGATCTTTACAAAAAATCATGATTTCCATTATCTTTGGAGTCACAAGAGTGTATATATATATGTGTATATATATATATATATATATATATATATATGTGTGTGTGTGTGTGTACACGTGTGTGTCTATATATATATGGAGGAGATCTACTCTCTCCAAGAGTAAGTATAAAAGACTTACTTTTTATCATCATCCTTCATTTTCTTGAAATCTAATGGTTAAAATTAATTATTCATTACAACCATTAGGTTTCAAGAAAATGAACGGTTAGGATGAGAAGTAAGTTTTTCATACTTACTTTTGGAGTAAGTGGATTCCCTCCCATATATATATATATATATATATATATATATATATATATATATATATATATATATATATATTACTTCTATGCTGAACAAATCAAATGAATATTCATGTTGTGAAAATTGGTTCGGACGAGACCTATCATATAATTGGACCGGTTTTTCTAAAAGACGAGGAACATAGTTGACCTGGTTTGAACTAACTTGTCCAAGTAAAAAACGGTAACTCAGATCGAGTTGATCCTAGTGGGGTTAAGTTTAGTTTTTTTCTTTAAAAAAATATTTTAAATGATGTCATTTCTTACTTTTTTTATTTTCTCTTTATTTTTTATGCGATTTGAGAATGTAGAAAGTGAAAATTGTGATGTTACATTTATTTATTCATTTTTTATATAAATTGGGTTAGATTGAGTTATCAGACCACTAATCTATTCATCATTTTCCTTGACTGGGTTAGTGATCGAATCAGTTTTTATAACACTGTAAATATCAAAATATTTAGAATTTTGTAATTGTATCAAAATTTTTACATTGATTTTTTTAACCAATGAGATTTGTACAACTTTTTAACTTAATTCAAACATATTTTCTCATGATTAAAAAAAACATGAATTTATCGAAAACATATAAAAATACCCAAAACTTATGGGATAGCATTTAGAAAAAGAACAAGCAGGATGGTTGAACGAACAAGCATGAGAACAAAGGCAGTGCGCATGTGCAAACAACATATAAGTACTCTCATCTGTTCATTTGAACGAGGGTGTTCTTCTTCATGATTGTCACCCATCATACTGTACATTTTTTCTCCCTTTATTTTTTTTTCTTGAAATTCAAACCCTCTTTTATAGCTGTCAAAATGGGTTGGTTTGGCCTATATGGGTCAACCCACTTTGACCCATAAGAAAAATGGATCAACCCAACCCGGCTCATTTAAACTTTCTTACTCAATTTGTTAGCCTAACCCGACCTACCACGGGTTAATGGATTATACGGGCCAACCCACCAACCTACAAAAAAATTTAAAAATTGAGATTATTTAAAATTTTAAAACTAATTATTTAATTATGTCTTTATTTAAAATTAATAAAAATATTTTCTATTTGATTTTGTAATATAATAGTTTAAATCATAAATGTTTAATGGGTTGAATAATAAATATTTAGTAAAATAATAAAATATTAAAATAATAAATATTTAGTGGTTGAATATGTGCTGGCTAGGCCCACTTGAGTTGAACTTGTATGGGTCGGGTTTGTAGTGAGTCAGGTTGATTTTTAGCTATTGTAACTCGTTTGTCTAATTTTTTTTTGCTCGACTAACCCGACCCGTATTCATGGTGGTATTTTAGAAAACATAGCAAAATGCTCTATGTGATGTGTTCTTCTACTAGAGAAAAATTTTCATTATTATTAATATTATTTATTATTATTATTTTATTTTTTAAAAAGAAATAAATGTTGTCAAACTTCATCTTGTACAACTTAGGTGAATATTTAAGGAACAAGAGATAAAAATTAAAAATTAAAATAATTTGCATATATGTTATTCTTAAAGAACAAATTGTAAGAAAGAGATTTTTTATGGTAAAATAGGGAATAGGGAACAAATTGTAAGATAGATTGTACATGTGACACATTAATATTTAATTGCTTAATGAGATAGAAGGAAAGTAATTAACCGGGTAGTCCTTTTTAAGTTTCTATTTTTTGAAAAAATTATGTTTTTATTTATTTTTTATTTTTTAAAGTTTAAAACTATATTAATTATTTTTTATTAATTATACCCATTTTTTTAAAGAAGAATAAATGAACATTTTATAACATAGAGAGAAAAATTATTATGAGTTATTTTCAATGAAAAAAAAATGAAAAATAGCACCATAAGAAAAAAAAACTAACAAGTGATAGGTAAAAAGTTTTCAAATTAATTACTTTTTTACTCTTACAATCTCTTTAGAAACTTATTAAAATACTTATTTGTATATAAATTTGTTTCTATTTTAAATACAAAGCAACTCTAGATGGTATGTAATAGATATTTACTTATATATAAGGCAAATGAATTTGGTTAAATAATATAAGATTTAAATATAGGAATTGAATTGATAGATACACCAAGAAAATATTATAAAGAAGCAACTGAAATTTATGAAAATTCATAAATAAAAGAACTCATATATAATCGTAAAAAATAAAAATAAAAAATAATTTAATAAAATCATGTACATATATTAATTAACTTGTATTGGATTCCTATAAAATTAAAAATAATTTAACAATAAATTATGCTTTAGATTATTATAAAATTTATAAAATATTAATTTATTTTTATAAATTTTTTTTATCTTAATTTAATGACTTTAAAACTTAATTTATTTTTTCAGGTTCTCAATTATAATTTTATTAAATAATAATATAAAATATATAAAAGTAGACATCTTTTTTCATACTCATTCTAGGATGTGAGACTACTTTCCCAACAAAGTTTATAGAATCCAGATGTACTAGCTAATCCTACTAACTTATTTAGATTTACCGTGGTCAACCAATTAGATTTTGTTAAGAAACTAGTCATATTCTATCTAGATTTATATCCAAAAAAAAATACTATGGAGATACATATATAAATAGATATTAATAACTATATATTACTATGTATTATATAATAAAAAAATTAAAAGTTTTAAAATATGCTATGATTAAAGCATTACACAAATTTATTTAATATTAAAATGTGTTTTAAATAAAAAAATTATTAATAAAATAAATTTTATTAATTAATAATTTATTATAAACAATGCAATGTAAATTATGCTTTTAAGATATTGTGGGTATTTTTTCATTGAAATTAAGATTTTTAATTGTCAATTTTTTTTAAGGTTGTCATCATAAGAGAAATTTTATTAAATATAAATTTATAAAAATAATTTATCTCATATTTTCTTCTAAATTATATATTTCATATTTATTAACATTTTAAAAAATACTTAACATAAATATAAATTATAAAAATAAATTATTTTATATTTTCTTATAAATTATATATTTATATTTATTAATATTTACAAAAATACATAACATAACAAACCCAACTTTATAATAGATAAAGATATGAGGATGATTTTATAGAGTATAATCATAATAATATTGTGATTGAACTAAATTAATATCAAGAGCTAAAGACATATTGAAGTCTTTTTAATATAATTAAATTTTAATTTAATATATAGCTATTTGGAATCTTATTCTTATTAGACGTGTTCTTATTTATTCACAATTCAATAAAAGTTAACTTATATATATATAAATAATATATTCTGAATAACTATAATTCAATGTATAATTTGACGATATATATTTATATATTACATATAAAAGATTTGGACAAGTTTTTGTGGTTAGATGGAGATTTTAATTTAACAAAATTAATTTCTTTGACTCAATATATGTTAAAGAGACTTAACTACTTCTATGTTGTTAGATCGAGATTTTAAGTTGACAACACATATTTATTTGATTTAAATTTATTGAATATGAATTGAATAAAAGATTGTGCAACCCCAAACTCAAATTACACTTTTGTGAAACCTCAAATTCAAATTCTTCATAGGACTTTAGTGTTCTTATCCTTTGCGAATTTCCATGTATATTAGTCTATATTTTTAAAATGGACCGGTAATGGAATCAGTAAAAACACTGGTTCATTCATTCAACCATTATTGAATCATTGGTTGAATCAGTCTTAATAAAATATTATTATTATTATTATTATTAATGTACTACAACAATTAAGATTATAAAAGAAAAAATATATTAAGGTTGTAATTATAAAAGGATAAAAATAATTTTACTAAATATATCTTCATATTGCTAAGTTTTCTTAAGTTTTTAATTAAAAATTGGTTGTTTTAGGAAAATGAGGGGTGGATTTAGAAAAATAAACAAAATTCAAAAAAGATACAAACCGGTTGAACCACCAGTTAGAATACCGATATTTGTTTCTACCGACTTTTAGGATTGACCAAACCGGTTACCAGCCGATTCACCAGTTTTCCGATCGAACAGAGTAGTTCGGTCTGGTTTTTATAACATAGATATTACTTAACAAGACATGCAGTAAACAAAGATATTAAGTATCTACTAAAAACTAAAAAACATTTGCGTTGCTTCTTATAAGCATTTAAGAGCTTATTTTATCCTTCAAAAAATGGGGTACAATATAACATATTTGCATGTGCAAGTGCGTGTGTGCGCGTCATGTATGCGTGGGTATAGGTAAGTAGGTGTGTGTATGGTTATGTAGGTACTGTGTGTGTGTGTGTGTCTATGGGGGAGGGGTTGTGGTAAGTGTATGTGCATGTGTGTATTGCACAACCATAACAAATAAACACCAAAAAGTTTTACTTTTATATGTTATTTTAAAATGTTTTGGTTGCAAGTCGTAAGAAAATAAGGGTTGAAGGAACAACTTTAGCTCAGGCTAAATGGGTAGGGAATGATGCTTTAGCTTCTACAAAAAAGGGAACACGGCAAGGTCACCATTCCTACCCATTTGGCACTACTCAAAGTTGTTATTGCAGTACTTACTAATAGAAGTGAAGGAACAAAGATCTATTAATACTTTTGGTGGTGCTTTAGCTTTGATTTGTCGTGTGATGAAGGAAAAAGAGACTTTTTTTGTGGGAAGCTCTATCTTTAAAAAATGGGTATTTGACTGGTTGGCTATAATGTGTTGTCCACACCTTGCACGACATGTGTGTTTAATGAACTTGAATAAATAACAAAAAATTAAGGAACAAAATTGGTGGGGGAAAAAGCGAAGTTTTTTTTTTCGGAGGGTGAAATAGAAGCTGTAAGGCACAAAGGAAGAATGGAATGGAAGCTTTAAATGGGAAAGGGGTGTGTGGGAAGATGAGTTTTGTGTAGGAGTACTAACTTAGTACTTTATATTTTTAGATTTCTTATCATTATATTTGTTATTTTTATCAATTTGTTATTTATCTTGATACTAATAATTATCAGTTTGTCGTTATACTGATAGTTATTTAACTTATCAGTTTATATTCAACACCTATATAAGTGCAACCTTTATGCACTCTAATTATGATTGAATTAACAATAAGCTTCCTTTGTTACTGTGTCACTATTCTATATGATATCAAATTAAAGCCAATTGTTTAACAAGCCTTCCTTTTCATCCAATGGCCTCTCACTCATCCATATCTACTACCATTCCTCCTTCCACCCTTTATGATCCAAAGGATCTTGAGGAATTTAACACCACCACCCAACTCCCTATTAAACTAAACTCCTCCAATTATCGAGTGTGGTATTGATAAATCCATTCTCCGCATGTAACCTGTGACCTTGAAGGCTACATCACAGTTGACACACCTTGTCCCCACAAAACCATTTCCACTACCTCTGGTGTGTCTTCCAATCCATCTTATAATTTTTGGATTCGTCAAGACAAATATCCCTACATCGTGTCACTTGGTTAATGCAATACTAAGGCCAGCATCATCATGCCCATGGTAAAAACATCACAAGTTGCTTGGTTGTCCTTGGAACGTATCACTAATGATTGTGTGTGAAGTTTGTTACTTTGTGAGCTGAGGTGTGACTAGTTTCTAAGCAGTGACGAGATTATGTCTTCTGAGGTCTACTTGGTACACATACCCCCAAGCTCACATGGGAATAGTGATGGACCATGATAAGTTGAAATTCCAAATGCATGAAATATATCCCAAGAGGTGCGCGTGTTGCATGGGGAGACAAAACGTGAAAGGTATGAGAACCTTCACAACCCTAAGAAGTTAGGGCATCTAGAGTAGGTGCCTAGGTAGTCCCGCTCTCTGAAAGTGGACACCTGGGGACTGTTGATTAATTGTGATCAGATGGCTGGTGTTAATTGGCACGTTTGGCCTGATGGGCTGACTGTCTATAAATAGGGTTACACACATGTTCTCCATCCACCACGCTTTCTGACACTTTGGAGTGTAGCAATATATGATAATCCAATATCAAACGTCTTATAAGTAAAATGTATGTACCATGTCGACGCGTTTGAGCAAGTCATCCTATACTGGGTCATCATCTTCCAAGGATGGAGAGTGCGAGAGTTCCAGGGTTGGTAGTCCTTAATACTGGGGGTGAAGTCTCCAATTTCGTAGAGGTGGTGTCGTCTCATGCAGGGAAGTTAACCATGGGTACGAACGCGGTAGACAAGGTGGTTAATGACTCTACACTTGCAAGGTATGAGGGTGAAGCCTTCCGTCTTGTCATATAGGTTGTGTCATACCAACGTCAGGGACTTACAGTGGATTGTAGATAACTTTGACCGACCTTACTCTACCAGACGCGGAGAATGACATCTTTAGTATGGACATATGTAAAAAGTCCGATAGGGTTTGTTTTGGCGGGGTGATTTAGATGAAGATTTCTTTTTATGTATGACCACCTTTTCTGGAAGTTTCACATTCGACTCTCATTTGATGAGTTCATGATGCTCGTGCTCCATATGTTGAATGTGGCACCAAGCCAATTGCATCCCAATAGCTGAGCTGCTTTGTAGTCGTTTCAAACACTCTAACGGGCACTGTACATAGAGCCCAATCCTAGGTTTTTTCTATACCACTATTCTATTTAGTCCATATACCTCTTCCTTAAATTTCAAGCAAGGGTTCTTCAAGGTTGGTGCTGAACCTCAGGGTCATAAGTACATGTATGACGAGAACGACTGGCCTAGATTGCCCTTCTATTGGACGTCGAACCCACGATGGTGAGTGGCTGAGGTTGCATATGTTGGAGAACGACTTAAAGTTACTGTCTATTTTGGACGATCTTCCCCACCGACTTCTCACGAAGTCTATTTTGAGGTTAACATTGTCTACTGATCCTAGCCCTGGGTTGGATACTAAGTCATCGTCCTTAGCAATTTACTTCAGTTCATAATTTTAACTTGGCTAATTTTTGTTGTCTTTGTAGGTGTTATGGTCGAGAAAGTACCGAAGGGTTCTTGGTTCTCATTCAAGAAAATATGCGAGGGCCAGACTCAGGAAAGCAAGAAAGAGAGCGTGGCAATGAGGCCTAAGGGTACTGGTATGCTCGACGTGCTACCTCCGCCACCTAACAATAGATGGAAAAGGAAGGACAACAAGAAGAGGAAGGAGCAGGAAGGGAGAGATAAGTCAGGTGTCCCTTCTAAGAAGCTTACCCAGAAGACTCTAAGTTTTGAGAAGTCAGCAAATTTGCCCAACACCTCTATGTCGAACAGGGTCTTTCACCTAGACTTGAGGATGAGGAAAAAGACAAAAATAGTCGGGTACACCCTGGAAGAGTTGGAGTTGATTGATGGTCCAACAGTCAAGGACATAATGACCCATTATACAAAATTAAAATCTTGCGCTTGGATGTTGATCCAAAGGTTGATTCGAGATGCACTAAAGAACATAGGGATAGAGAAGCTAAAGAAAGAGCTCTTGGAGTATCACATTTCTCTTGTCGAAGCCTTTTTGTCCAACAATCTCAAGGGGAAAATGAAAGTTGAGGAAGACAAGTACTAGTTTGCTGAAAAATAGCTAAAGACAACACATCCCCTTTTTTTCGGGTAAAATGATTAATGATAACTGCCCTTTCACTTTTCCAGGACATGTGTGTCTACTTTAAGCATTCTTTATCGTGTTATAAATGTTACTTATTTTATTTGTTAAGTCTTTGGTTGAATGATCCGTGTATGTGCCCGTAAACTGAATGGTGATTTTTTATGGTGTGATGATCAAATTACCGAGTTACCCACAACATTGGTTGGTTTTAATTTTATTATATTTGTGTCGATGGGATCATTCTCTTTATAGAATAAAGCTTCCATGCCAAGCATATGTCAAAAGGAGTCATTCATTATGAATGGAACTTCCCTTTCATGTATACATCGATAAATACCCATTTTATGAAACGAGATTACCGAGTAGAGATATCAGTGAGGTGTATGCAACAAACTTATATGATAAAAGGTAGAGTTGTTTGATCAATAAAAAAGGTTGTCTTATTAAAACCTCCCCAGTCAACACCCTCTTAGGAAAAAGATTGGTGGTAAGAAAAATAGTACATCGGTCTATATTACATTGGAGAGCTAATTATAATAAATTTTGAGGTGTGTTGCAATATTCCACGACCTTGGTAAGATTTCTCCTAAGAGATGATCTAGTTTGTTAGATCCATTATCTAGATTTTAGTTGATTCTAAAAGGGTCTTCCCAATTTGATGCAAACTTGCCTTGTTCGGGTTCTCGTTGGGCTTCTCCCCTCATTCGCCAAACGAGATCTCCTTGCTTGAAAGACCTCAATTTGAAATTTTTGTTGTGTTTTTAGTAGCCCTTTTCTTGCATGTTTCCTCTTGTATGATTGCCTTATCTCTCAACTTCTGTGCTAAGTCCAATTCTACTAACATCTACTCATTGCCTTCATTGTACAATTGTCATCGAAATGAATGTTCTTCTCCCACTTTTGTCGGGATCATGGTGTCTAGGTCGTATGTAAGACTATAAGGAGTCTCCCGGGTTACTGAATGTGATATGCATTTGTAGGCCCATAAAATTTCTGATAGCTCCTCTGTCCATCTACACTTATTCATGCCAAAGTTGTTTCTTCCACTCTTGTAATATAACCTTATTCACGGCTTCGACCTAACTATTTGTCTGTGGGTGTTTTACTGACGTGGTCACGTGAATTACATGTAATCCTTTAAAGAATTCCTTAAACCTTTTATCAATGAATTGCTGACCATTGTCTATGACAATAGTGTGAAGGATGCCAAAACAATATATAATTTTCTACCATGTGAATTTCTGGACATTCTTGGCAATGATCTGAGCTAGGGATTCGACCTCAATCCACTTAGTAAAATAATCAATAGTAACAATCAGGAACTTGCTCTATCCCTTCTCCAGGGAGAAAGGGCCGATGATATCCATTCTCCAAATCGCAAAGGGCCATGGTGAGGTGATACTTCTCAATTCGTGCGGAGGTGCTCTTATGAGGTTCCCATGTTGCTGACAATCCTTGCAACTCTTGATGAACATTTTAGCATCTCACTTGATTGTGTGCCAGTAATACCCCGCCCTCATGACTTTGGCAGCTATAGCATGAGCACCAGAATGAAACCCGCATACCCCTTGGTGAATTTCTTGCAAAACATAATCCTTTTGGGCCAAGGGAGGCACTTGAGGAGTGGCATCGAGTATCCTTGGTTGAACATTTCGTATCCTATTAATACGAACCTTACTTCCCTTGTGCGTAATGCTTGGGCTGATTTGTCGCCGGCCGATTGCTTTTCGCTTTCTAAGAAGTTTCTTATTAACATCATCCAAATGGGCTCATGTTCAATCGCAGCCACTAGCATGTGGTTAACAGTTGGTTCCTCCAAGGTATGTTTGATGACTATCTTATATTGACCTAACTTTTTAGTACTAGCCAATTTAGCGAGGATGTCGACTCGGTTGTTGGCATCATCCAAATGGGCTCATGTTCAATCCTAAGGTGATCGAAATGTTTTTTGAAGTTGTTAACTGCATAGTAATATTGTAGTAAAAGAGAACATTTGACTTGGTATTTTCCACTGAGTTGAGACACAGTAAGTTGTGAGTCCCTTCGGCAGACCAACTTTGTTGCTCCCATCTCCTTGGCTAAGTCAGCCAAACTTGGACAACTCAACTGACAATGATATCATCCATCCTACTAGTTTAGGTTTGCGCAAGACCTTGAAGACGGGATAGTCCATTTTGACCACCACTTGATACCCTTACAAGTATGGTCTCAGACGTCTTGAGGTTGTGACCAAGGTTAAGCCAAGCCTATTTAATAATCTAGTACCTTTGCTCGGGCTCGTGGGAGTGTTCGGCTAATGAAGTATATGGGCTCCTGAAGTTGTTTAACCTTTTGGACCACCACCCACATAACGACCTTATTGGTCACCGTGAGGTATAGCAAGAGGTTTTCCTCGGTAACTAGCTTCAATAGTGTTGGGGAGGCAAAGAAGAAGGCTTTGAGTTCTCGAATGGCTGTCTCACAGTCATCTATCCATTCAAACTTGGAGTTTTTTCTCAATAATTGGCAATAATTGGCATTGTACTTATTGCAATAATTGGCATTGTCTTTTATGAAGGATGTTTTATCCTAATCGGGTGGGTACATTCGAATTTGATTATACCCTGAATATGCATCTAGGAAACTAATCCCGATGTCCAGCGGCTCCATCAAGAAGCCGATCTATACTCAAAATAAGGTATGCATCTTTCAAGCATGCTTTGTTCAAATCCATATAGTTTGTGTGCATGCGCCATTTTCCATTTCCTTTAAGGACCATGACGACATTGGCTAACCTAGTCATGTAATGTGCTTCTCAGATAAACCCTGTGTCTAGCAACTTGTTTGTTTCTTTAATAGCGGCTTTCCTCGGGGTTTCTCCTACTTTTGTTTTTGGTGAAGGTAAACATTTAATAAATATATTAAAATAGATAGGTCACAAATTTAAGTCCATTTTTAGGATATTGATTTATTTGAGTCAACCATATTTTTATCATCATATTATAAATGTGCTTTAATATACATGTTTCTACTTTCTACTAATAAAAGAAGTGCATCTTTTTAGTTTTTTAAAGTTGATAAGTATATCCTAATTTATAACATTGACATATATTAATTTTTATATTAAAAAATATATTTTAATTCATAGTGTTGATAGATAAATTTTTATTTTCAATTTATATTTTTAAAAGTGATATAAATTTATATTGATATATTTTTCAAATTATTCAAAATTTAATTATATTTTGATTCAATAGTATGATACAATTTTGTTAATTATTTAACATTTAAAAAACTAATTAATGAACATATAAAAATCTATCAATTTTATATCAACATATATAAGTAAAATATATACATCATTATGATCTTCAAAAGTATTTTAATTTTTTCTTTTATAAAATTATTTTAAATTTATGTTAAGTAATATAACAAAAAACCTTGATAGGAGCAATTTAATTCGTGAAATCAAATATACTGCTGTGAAAATTTGCATCAATATCTATAAGATATTCAAGCTTAATTAAAACAATTTAATTCATTTATACTAAATAGTTTAATTAGTAAATTTACATTCAATTACAACTCTTAATTTATGCTAAGTTTGTTAACATTACCAATTTATAATTTAAAAGTCATATAAAATTAAAATAGGTGATTAAATGTTAGTGTAATATTCTTTTACACTGTTAGTGCATACTAATTAAACTTTAAACTAAATTACTAAATCGACAATTATTTTGAAGTGAATTTTTATTTTCACAATTACTAAACTACACATATCTCCTTATTTTTATATACTCATTATTACTGTAGTCCCCCTTTTCAAACTACACATGTTTCCATTTATTTTTGGATTATTACGTTTTATTTCACGTGGATGTGACATGAATTTTTTTTTCTTCAAGTTTCGTAACATTCAAACAATGAAGGTGAGAGAAGTGTCGACTGTAAAGTTTGAAAAATATTGGGGTGCATGTGTAATAGCATACAAAACTTAGGGGTACATGTATAATATCATACAAAAATTAGGCAGTACATATGTAATAAATTTATGTATGATATTACAAAATTTTCAAAAGAGGGGTACAACTATAATGAGTACATAAAAGTAAAGGGTCTGTATAATTTAAAAAAATGGTGCATCTATAATTAAATTTAATTTGAGGGGTGCATCCATAATTACATCTAAAACTTTTGATCATGGTTATCAAAATCGTGTTATAACTCATAAATCGTACGATTTTATGACTTTAGGGACCTTATTGAGTTAAATCGTGAGTAAAATCGTTTTTTGAGTAAACTCGTGATAATATCGGTAAACTCAGGTAAACTTGCAAGTTTACACACGAGTTCATGATATTACCCAAAAATATCATTTAAGCATTATTCACTCTAAAACGACGTTGTTTAGCATCTTGCTCAGGTTTTATCCTCTCTTCACTTCGTCACTTTCATTCTGCCAAATCCCTAAATCCTCTCTTTGCTTCACTTCACTCACTGCATTCAGTGCATTCCCATTGTGTCAAAGTTTCTGTTCCACCATAGCTTCCGGTGGGCACTCATTAACACAGAGGTTCCGTGAATAAGTGATTAAGTGATTTTGTTCCACCATAGATTCTGGCGAAATGCAATTCTACCATAGCGATGCGGTTCGGATTCTGACTCGATTCTGCCACAACCTCCGACCCTCCATTCATCCATGTCGTGTGCCATTCCGTTTATCCATCACATTAATTAGTACAATAAAGCATCTATTTTCAAGTATATATTAATTTTAGTTTATATTAAACTTGATCCATGTGAATATATGTACACGTTTGTGGTGATTCCATATATCAGTTAATTATATATCTCTTAAAATTTATCCAAAACTAAAATTGATCAAAAAATTTTTTATTTGCATTAGTAGGTAATTATTCACATTAGATTGTATTCATTCAATCAATAATATTATAAACAAGGGTACATTTTGTTAAGTTTATTTAAAACAAAAAACTTATTTTAAGCAACTTTCTATTTTTTTGTGTATTTTTTGGTTAAACTATTTTTTACTTAAAATAGTCATTTTTTTGCTTATTTTAATAAACAAATCCTTCATGCTTAGTAAATGTACTTATTAATTTTAATCATTTCTTATTTTTAAATTGTTTTTTAAATATACTCAATTCCAAGTTATTTATATACTACACATTGTTAAAATGTTAAATTTGCGATTATATTATTTATAAATTTTATTTATAGGTATTTAATTATTAATTTTTTATCTGAAGTAAACTCTTTACTAGTTTACAAATCGAATTTACGGAACTCCCATTCTCAATATTTATAACCTTACTTTTAAACAATATTTATGGAAAGCTAAAACTTCCTTTAAGAATACACAAAGAATGGATATAGGGTAAGAGAGCAATATAAGATAATTACTGAGAATAAAAATTGACAAGTAACAAAGTAATCAAATAATGCCATATGTTCTACAAAAAAAAAATAATGCCACACGTCCAAATTTACATTATTATTTTATAGAGTAAATTATAATAACATTTCTTAAAATTTAGTATAATTATATATACATTTCTATTTTTTTAATCATTACTTTCGTATTACTGAGAGAGTGACTACCTAAGGTTTGACAAGGTTGTTAGTATAATGTTTTGAAACATATAGAAGATATTATTATAAGAGTTTAATGAGTATGCACTGACATTGTAAGAAAATGTTTTTTTTTGTAAGCCCACTGTAAAAGAATATTACACTTACATTTAATCACATATCTTCATTTATATGACTTTTAAAATATTAATTGGTAAAGTCAATAAACTTACCATAAATTAAGAGTTGTGATTAAACATCAGTATAAAAAATCTTACCCTCACAATACATATTAATTAAATTCTTAAAATAATGTGTTTTTAAAGTTAAAGGGAGATTTAGATATGAAAACTGAGATAGTATTACTGTAATTTACTCTATTTTATGTTATAGTAAATGAATTTAAATCAAATAAATATTTTTGTCAACTTAAAATCTCAATCTAACAACTTACAAACAGTCAAGTCTCTTTAATATTGAGTCAAAGCAATGATTTTTGTTACATTAAAATCCCAAATGACTCACAATTATCCAAATCTTTTATAAGAAATATTTTAATATTGAGTCAAACCAATAATTTTTGTTATATTAAAATCCCAAACGACTCACAATTATCCAAATCTTTTATAAGAAATATATAAATATAAATTATCAAATTATACATTGTACTATAATTGTTAAGAATATTATACATACATATATATATATATATATATATATATATATATGTATATACAAAGATAACTTTTATTGAATTTTAAATAAATAAAAACAAGTCTAATAAGCGTAAGAACAATTATAAGGTTATTAAAAATTGTTTGTTGAAAATTAATTTTTCATAGTTTTTATCAATTAAAATTGTATAAAAATAATAATATCATCAGAATTATGCGTACAAATATAAAAGATTGATATATAAAAATAACTACACATGCTTTTTGTGTTTACTTCATATTGACTCTACAAAGGTGAAATCATATTAGTGATTAATTCAATCACAATATTAATATGATTATATTCTATAAAATCATTGAAATATCTTTAACGATTATGAAATTAGGTTAGTTATGTTATATTTTTTTAAATTTTATAATAAATATGAAATATATAATTTATAAGAAAATATTTAATGATTTATTTTTATAAATTTATATTCAATAAATTTTCTCTTATAATGATAACCTTAAAACAATTGACAATTAAAAAGCTTAATTTCAATAAAAAAATACCCACAATATCTTAAAAACATCAGTTACAATGAATTGTTTATAATAAATTTTAAATTAATTAAATTATTTTATTGATAATTTTTTATATTTAAGTAAAATTTTTATATTGAAATAAATTCTGTAATGCTTAGATATTGATATTAGCATATGTTAAAACTTACTTGTAATTTTTTTTATGTATAATATATAGTAATATATAATTATCAATATCTATTTATATATCTATCTTCATAATACTTTAATTTTTGTTTTTCAAGTATAATTTGGATAGAATCCAGTTAGTTTGACCATAAATCTAAATAAATTAGTAGGGGGTAGCTAGTACATCTTGATTCTATTTAATTTTTCTATGGAAAGTAGTTTTACCACTAGAATCAATACCACATGAGATGATCTATAGTTATATATTTTATATTATTATCTAATAAAATTATAACTGAGAACCTAAATTATAATTTAGAACTTGAAAAAAATTAATTAAATTTTAAAGTAATCAAATTAAGATAAAAAAGTTATAGGATGAAATTAATATTTTATAATAATGCAAAGCATAATTTATGCTTAAATTATTCTTAATTTTATACGGATAAAACTTAATTAATATATTTTACATAATTTTACTAAATTATTGTTAATTTTTAAATGTTTTTACAATTATATATGAGTTCTTTTATATATGAATTTTCATAAATTTTTTTTCTTCTAATAATTTCTTTGTCTAACTATTCGTTCAATTGCTACATTTAAATCTCCTAAAGTTTAACCGAATTCATTTAATTTTATATTTAAGTAAATTTCTACACTAGAAGGTTTGTGGAGTTGTTTTGTATTTAAAATAAAAAAAATTATATATAAATAAATAATCTAATAAGTTTCAAAATATAATAAAGATAAAATAATAATTAACTTTAAAATTCTTTACGTATCACTTGTTAGTTTTTTTTATTATGTCATTTTCCAGTTTTCTTGTTGAAAATCACTCTTAATAAAATGTTCATTTATTTTTTTATTCACAAAAATATTGGTATAATTAATAAGAAATAATTAATTTAATTTGAAACTTTTATAGATAAAAAATAAATAAAAGAATAAATTTTCTAAAAAAATAGAAACTTAAAAAAGGGACCAAGAAGGTTAATTATATTTCTTTTGTTTCAATAATCAATTAAATTCTTAATGTGCCACAAGTACAATGTTAGAAGTGATACACAATGTCACACACTTATACCGCATTTGACAAAAAAAAATGTCTTTTAACTTTTTTTTTTCTTTAAAGATTACTCAAGTTGAATAACATACATGGCAACTAATTAAACTTTATAATTTATAATAATAATGAAAAGAAACAATTTTAATTTTTAATTTTTATCTCTTACTGCTTAAATATTGATATAAGTTGAACAATAGAACATGAATTTGGCAAAATTTATTTATTTTTAATAATAATAATAATAAATATTAATAATAATGAATAATTTTTTCTGTGAGAAGAACACAAGACACAAAGTTATGTTCATGTAAGGTTGCACATATCATATGCCTCTTCTACCATAGAGTAATTGCTAAGATGCTTTGAAGTTAGATCAAAGTAAAGAGGGTTTGAATTTTAAGAAATAAAAAAGAGAAAACAAAATGCACATAATGACCCAAAGTTTGAAATTCAAGAAAATGAGAAATCATGGTGCTTTACCCATCTCCTCGTTGCTCTTCTTTGCATATGTTGACACATAAGTTTTGGTTATTTTCATTGGTTCTTGATAAATTGGATTTTTTTAACCAAGATAAAATAGATGTTGGAATTAATTTAAAAATTTTGATGTAAGTACAAAATTCTAAATGTTTTGATATTCACTGATAGTGTAAAAATTAATTGGTATGCACTCATAGTATAAAAGAATTTTATACTGATGTTCAATCATAACTATTTATTTATATGATTTTTAAAGTATTAATCAACATAAAATTTGTTACACTAACAATGCATACCAATTAAACTCATATATATATATATATATATATATATATATATATATATATATATATATATATATATATATATATATATATTACTTCTATGACTTTCATTAATTTAATGGAAATCGTAACACTTTCTTTTTTTATGGAGAACTAAAATCATAATAGCATAGGGATAGAAATGGGTAGGGTACCATTGTGTTGATCCTCATATCCACGTTTAAGAAATGTATTCATACTCGGTCTCATACTTGCACAGGCAACGACTTTAATCTTCATCCCCATACACACTGGGTACCTATATACTTATATATCACCTGCCCTTTACTTATGTATAGCGATAATAAATAAATATATTTTAAAAATAAATAAATATAATATAAAAAACAAACCAACATAATATCAAACATAGAACAAATTATAAAATACTTCCTAAAGTTTTATATGATTACGCATAAACCTTTTCTTTTTACCATAATATTAAATAATATTGTAACTTTATTAAGTTATTTTATAAATAACTCATTTTTCATGTAACTTATATTTTTATTTTATTAAATTTGTGTAAAATATGTTGTATGTCTCTTTTTACTCTATAGTTATATTATTTATCATATATTATAATAAAAAACAATATTTTTAGTAATATTATCTACTGAAAATTATCATATTTAATATTATATAATTTAATCATATTAAATTATATATATATATATATATATAAATAAAAGGTGCGAGGCAAGATGGGTACTCGTACCCATTTTTGCAGGTAATTATACTCGCTGCCACATGAAAGTATTTTTTGTGGTTACCATATAGGGTCTGAGTCCATGGATAACACTACTACTACTAATAATAATAATAATAATAATAATAATCTATATCATTAATATTCCTCTTTTGATGTCCACTTCTCGAAATACATATTCTACCCATATACTTATTTGAAAATTAAAAAATAAACTATTTTGTCAGATGAGGGATTTGAACCTACAACCTTTGTCTCTTCACTTTGCAACTAGATCAACCTTATAAGAAAAAAATTACTTTAAAATATTTATATCCAACATCTATAATTATTCTATTATCAATAATATATATATATATATATATATATTGGAGTTTAATTGGTATACATTGACATTCAATTACAATCCTTCATTCATGGTAAGTTTGTTGACTTTATTAGTTAGTACTTTAAAAGTCACATAAATGAAAAATTATGAGTCAACGTTAGTGTAAAATTCTTTTACATTGATAGTGTATATATATTATAGTGTATATATATTATAGTGTATATTAATAAAAATGGAATTCCTCTTTTTGATGTCCAATTTTTAGAATACCTATTCTACCATTTTAAAAAAAACAAAAAGAAAAAACTATTTCGCTAAAAGAGAGATTCAACCCATGACCTATCTCTCCCTTATATATACTATCTCCCTTATATATATAGACTTTTGTCACTAGGTCAGTCAACCTTATAACTTTAACAAAAAAGCTATTTTAAAATATTTATATCAAACATACATAATTGTCATCTTATATCTATAATCTATAATATTATATTATATACTATATCTATACTATTAATAAAAAGAATTCCTCCTTTTGATGTTCATTTTTCAAAATAATTATTCTACCCTTTTTAAAAAACACAAAGAAAAACTATTTTGTTAAATGAGATCTCTGAACTAAAAGACCTATCTCTCCCCTATATATGAACATTACCACTAGATCAACCTTATAACCTTCATAAAAAAATTACATTGATATCCAACAGAGGTAATTATCCTAAAATCTATTATATATACATATATATATATATATATATATATATTTGTACATTAATCAATCTTCCTTAAACACTGCTTTTGATCATAAATATTTTTAATAAAAATGCTAAAAGACATAACAACATTTTGAATTCTATTCAAACCTCTCCTTTGTCAATTTTTTGAAATTCATTGCAATTCTGACATATTTGTTGATGATATGACATGTTTGTATAATATTATCATAAACAAAGAATTATAAAAATTAATAAAATATATTTCAAAATATAATAAACTAAAATTATTATACGCAAAATGACATAGTGAATTATTTATATTATATTATGTTATTACAAAACATATTAAATTAAAAATTTAAAATTGTTATAGCATATCAAAATAGAAATGTGACTACACAAGCATGACAACCTAGGATGGGGTGTGTGCACAAGGTTTTATATATAAATGATATTAGATTACTAAATTATTTATATATAAATTGTTATAACATATCATTAATACTAAATTATTTATATTGTGTGTGTTCAGCTTTTTATTTTAATTTGATATATAAATTATTTGAATTCTAATTCATCTTTCTAATTATTTATGTTATAGTTTTTTCAATACTCAACAAGATATGAATGATGTATTTATATTAAGCAAAATTAAAATTTTTTTAATACATAATACTAAATATTTAAAAATAAATATGAAAAAATTATTAATTAAGTAAATTAGAGGAATTTAAGTCAAAATAAATAATATAATATTTTAATAACTACTCTAAACCTCCTTTTTAATAATAACTACTCTGAGTTAGTACCGTGATGACATGAAAAAACACTCTGACGCTTAAGCCAGATGAATGATTACTATTTTCTCAAAGGTACAATATGTCACCAGAAAAGTAATAATTAGTAGTCAAACTCACACTTGTTACCCTCTATAATGTTTAGGTCTTTGTGCTTGGGGTTAGGTCATTAAGATTTTGATTTACCTAAAAAGGGTAGTTTGGACATTTCACTTTAGATGATAGATCCTACCTGAGCTAAGATATCTGACTACTCTAAGATTAGGTCAGACTCTATAGGTATGTTCAATCCAAGGGTATATCCATTTTTGAGGTAGTTCAGTCTAGGATTAGGTCTAGTTCTGAGGTAGGTCCGGTCTAAGGTTAGGTCTGATTCGGGAGTTCTTTCGTTAAAAATCTCCCAAAATAATGTTTAACATTTCCATAATATAAATGAAAAATATTATTTAAAAAGAAATCATTTTCTAAATATAATCAATTAAATTTTTTAAAAAATTTAATTACAAGTTATTGAATATTCCATATTAATATCATAATATTTTTCAAAAATAGCCCAATTATTATAAGGAACAACATTGCCTCACACGATCCCACTAAAATATAAAATACTTTGATTGTAATTAAAGAATAAAAACGTCAACTTCTATAGCAAAGGACAATGCATCGATGTGATATCATTTTCTCCATGCAATATAGTATACGTCAGTGCAGGGACACACTTATAATAGAATAACTTTTAATTAGATTATCTTATTTTAAAAAGTAAAATACATACCTTTTTAAACTTTTTATTTTAAGTTATTATATCTAGTATTTTCCCTTCACTATAACTTTTTTTTTATTTTTTGACTTTTATCATGTCAATTTTTCTGAGATTTTACTTTCATTTTTCTTATACAAAAAATAAAAACCATATTACTACTATTTTTACAAGATGTCAACCACTCTTAGAGAGTAAAAGTAATGTAAAAAAATAAAAAGTGATAGATTTACAGAGTTAAATATATTAGAAGTTGGTGTAATTTGCTCTATTTTAATTCATCATTGAATTGAAATTTCCTTTTATACATAGATCCAATTTTTTTGTTACCCTAAGATAAAAATAGAAATAATGTATACTTCGTAATATAGATTATTAAAACACTTTTTTTTTTACATTAGTATTATTTTATTCTTTTTTTCCTCGCATATATATATATATATATATATATATATATATATATATATATCTTTTTGTCATTCCTATCAAGTAGATAACATATCCTACCACAATAGTGTGAATGTAAGAGAGGAAGGGAAGCAATATGAACGTGAAAGAGGGAATAGGGAAAACAACGATGTTTTATGTACTTAATTAATAAATTCAAAAAATAATTGGTTTTGTTATTTTTAAGGGCATTTTACGTGGAAACATTTCAATAACTATTATAATTAAATAATTATATAATAGAGTTTTAAAATTTAAATATATATGTATATATATAGTTATTAAATTTGTTATTTAAATATATATGTATATATATATATATATTTACATTACTTTAGCTTTCTACAAGGGGTTATTTTTAGTTTAAGAGGAAAAGTGTAGAACATCAAGAAAATTGATTTAACAAAAGTAAAAAAAAAAAATTAAGAAGATTATTTGTGAAATTCAAAACTGAATGAGTACTAGGTTTACTTAAGAGAAAGTAATGTAATTTTTATTTACTCATAAGTATTCTCCACATAAAATAATCATGTTGGGGTTTTGGATAGAAATTTATCCCTCCAATATTTAAGTCAATACATATTTAGGATTGTAGTAAGCCATAGAAACCAGTGGTGTACCAATTCGGTCCAAGATTCACCAATGAATCTAACAAACACTTCGACCTACGAGCATGAGGTGACCTAGCTCATATCAAAACATACAAAATGTAAGCTCTTGTTTTACTTATATGTAATAAGTGTGTAAAATAAATAGAAAATGAAATTAAATTTAAGTTCGGATATGATTAATAGATTAATTAAGGAATAATTAATTGTGTTATTTATATCAATAATGAAGAATTGGTGGTGTTATTTATATTGATATTATGTGCTATTTTGATGTATGTGACTAGAATTAAATGGATTATGGAAATTGAGTGATTTGGGTTGGTGACAGGTGATATCTATCTATCTATCTATCTATTTATCTATCTATACACACACACACACACACATGTATATACAATCTTGTGAATCGAACTATTTAGAAAGTTATTTGAAAATCTAATTGTGAGGGGGTTGAGGTTAGCAAACGAGAAATTATAAACACAACCTGAGTTCCTTTTTCCTTTCCCCATTTTCTTTTCTCCATTTCTCCCTTAGTCTTTCTTCCTCATCTTCTTCCCCCAGATATGTCTCTCTCACCTCTCTCTACACCAAAATCTCTCTCCTTTTGCATACTCGACTATTCATCTGCGGATTCAAGAGAAATTTCTATATTTTAGTTGCTAATCATTGTAAGTCTAATCCTATTCCTTTGAGCCTTTTTCTTTCTCTTTTCAATTTAATCATTTCCATTGAAGGGAAATCCTCCTTGAAATTCCAATTCCTTAGGTTCTCTTTGGTTTTTTGGATTTTTTCTGGGTTTTGAGTAATTTCTATCGGTAGATTATCCTTCTCTATTCAAATTCAGCTTTAAATGGAGAAATAAGTAAGGAAAGCTTTATCTATGTTTTATTTTAGTAAAAACTTTGAATTGATGGTATGGATTAAATTGCATGTGAGTGATTGAGCTTTGAATTGTATTTTGTCTTTGATTTAAGTATTTACTGAAATGAGGTATTCAATGTAATTGATATGAATATTATGTTTCTTAGCAATTAATTGTAGTTCTGGATACAACATTAAGTTTAGGGTTGTGATTTGGGTGGTTGGATGATCGATGATTATGGGCTGTTAGAATGGGTAAATTAGCCTTGGTTGAAAAACAAGATGTACATTGAGTTAGGGATACAAATAAGTTAATGTAATCCAGGGTGGTGCAAGTACTAAAGTGATATACATTGTGATCAAGGGTGTTAGTGTGTGCACAAAAGGGATATACTCATATAGCAACTAAGTGTAAGAAATTGGTCAAGTAGATGTTAGACATAAAGTGTTTCGAACCCAGAATTTTCCGTTGTTGATAAAATATTTTATTAACCATGTGCCATTGAGAAAATAATACCATAATATTGAAAACTACATATAAAACCACTCAATTAACACTATTGAATGTTCAAAGACCAACCCGTAAAAATAATTACCTTAGTTTTTAACTAAGAATATATGCATGTTTATTTCAATTACTTTAATTAGAATTATTTATATTGCTTTATGAATTAAAAACATAAAAAATGATAAAACCACTAGAAACTCACAGACTCAATACTTTTTTTTAAGAATCCACCCATCACTTTAAATCAAACCAAAATAATAATTATTATTATATTATCATTATTATTATTAATAATTTATTATATATAATGTATGTACTAAAACCTCTTAATCTCGACCTTTCAAATCTGCAAAGGAAAAATAGTTCAAAGTTATAAACTATTAAAGGAATCATAAACCATAACTATGAGCTTCAACATATATACCTAACTGAGCTGAAACTGCAAAATAGGACTCCACAACCAGGAATGCTTCCTTCCAACTTTAATCCTTGAATTAATTTCATGATACCTTCTCTTTCAGCTCATAGTGATAGCTTATTTTAAATTGGGAACCATATGTAGATTTTCCTTCAAAATCATTATAAAATGAATTCACATAACAACTTTACCAATCAGGATGTCCCTTCTTCAAGCATATCAGGAAAAATTATAGCCATATAAATTGGTTGCTTAAGCAAATCCCATTAGTGACCAAGGAAGACCGCCAAAGCCATAATAATAATAGCAATCAAGTTACTGGAGTAACAAATATCCGATCCCGATTCACCCCAAGCAAGTACCACTTCTTTTATCCCTTTATATTTGCTAAGCTCGTTCTTGCTCCTATCTTCAACCCTCAGCCCTTAGTTCCACCGCTTCACAACACATCTTCTTCACTGCCCCTATGTACTCCTCCATAACACACCTATAATAAACACCCCGTAAGAAAAGAAAACATGTCTAGGTGATTTCTTTAAATTTTAAAATGAACATTGAGAACAAAAAGCAAATAAATAGAAACCACGAGACATTTTTTTTAAAAGATATATATAAATACCTAAAAATTTGTGGGTTTTGCTGAAAAAGTAGAAGTGTTTTGGGATATATGATATAATTGTTGCCATTTCTTTTGCTTTCATAGCCATAAGGGTTAAGATGAGTAGCTTTGTCTTTAGACACTAGGGTTGCATGCAAAAAAATCGAGAGCTTGATTCTCCAAATGGGTCATGAACTCCAAGGGAACACCATGGTTGACCACCTTGGCAAACCAAGAGAGAGTTAGAGATGAAGTTACGAAATTGAGATACGATTGAAGGAAACCCTAGGAAGTGCCAGAGAGTTAGAGAGAGAGAAAAGTTTTGAACGGTGTGGTGTTTCCAGTTTCAGCAAAACATGTTTGTGGTAGGCACAAATGGGAGTAAAAACACATTGGAGAGGACACACATCTTCATCCAGATTGAGCGCTAGCTGGGAAGACGAACGATTTGGAGTCTTGAAAGAAAAAAGGTTGAATAGGGATTTGGAGCAAAAAGTGAATCAAGGAGTCACAAGGGTAGGGAGTAAATAAATATATCCTAGTAAAACATTTTTCAAGATAATTTTTTTAAAATTAAAACTTTAAAACAATTATTTCTAAGAAATGTTTTATGATCTTTCAAAAAATTACAATGTTGTGACTATGAGTTTTCCTACAAAATTTATAAAATAATTGATGTAAACATGCCTTTTAGAAAGCCTTTTTTTGTAGTAGTGAAAATTCAATTGATACCAACAATGTAATAATCAAAGTCACGTATAAAACATGTTATGATTTTCAGATGTTCACAATTTTCCAACCACATGCATATGAATTTATAGAAACTTAGGAATTGCTTCACTATCTATATTTTGTATATATGCTAGTGAGAGATAATTTCCCACTCAGACTTTACCCTTGAATGAAGATTTGTATGTAAGGGTGTTTCTTGCTCCTCAAGCTCCCTCGACAAAGTTAGAAATGGAAACTAAAGCATAGTACCCTAGCTTCTTTTATTTACTCTAGGATAACCATTGGTTTGAGATTTTTAACACTAAGTCTAAACTTAACCTTTAGACTATCTTATTATCAATACCCACATTTATTTTATTATAAAATTAATTCTTAATTTATTTAATAAAAATAATTAAAAATTAAATTAAACTTACTAATATAAATTAGGTCTTTTATTAATAATATGTTATTGTTTTTAAAAAAAGGAGGTTACATTTTTACCCCTAACCAGATCCTTTAAACACTAGTACTCATAAGCAGAACCTTTAAACACAAGTACTCATAACCTCTTCTAAGCTCCTTTGTTAGAAAATGAGCCAATCACAAATTTAAGTCCATTTTTAGGATATTTATTTATTTGAGTCAACCATTTTTTTATCATCACATTATAAATGTTCTTTAATATACATGTTTCTACTTTCTACTAATAAAAAAAAGTACATCTTTTAGTTTTCTAAAGTTGAGAAGTATATCCTAATTTATAACGTTGACTTATATTAATTTTTTATATTAAAAAATATATTTTAATTAATAGTGTTGATATATAAATTTTTATTTTTAATTTATATTTTTAAAAGTGATCAACATTATAATATAATTTTCAAATTATTCAACATTTAATTATATGTTGATAATTAATTTCATGTAATTATTTTCACATATTATAATTTTATTTTATCATATAATAAAATAAGTGTATTTTATTGCAACTATTTTACTTATATAAAAATATATAAATAAATATATTTTTATTTAATAGTATGATACAATTTTGTTAATTATTGAAGATTTAAAAAACTAATTAATGAACATATAAAATCTATGAATTTTATATTAAGATATATAAGTAAAATATATACATCATTATGATCTTAAAAAGTATTTTAGTTTTTTATTTTAGAAAATTATTTTAAATTTATGTTAAGTAATATAACAAAAAGCCTTGATAGGAGCAATTTAATTCGTTAAATCAAATCTACTGCTATGAAAATTTGTATCAATATCTATAAGATATTCAAGCTTAATTAAATCAATTTAATTCATTTATAATAAATAGTTTAATTATTAAATTTACATTCAGTTACAACTCTTAATTTATTCTAAGTTTGTTAACGTTACCAATTTATAATTTAAAAGTCATATAAATTAAAAGATGTGATTAAATATTAGTGTAATATTCTTTTACACTGTCAGTACATACTAATTAAACTTTAAATTAAATTACTGAATCGACAATTATTATGAAGTGAATTTTTATTTTCACAAAAAAAAACTTTATAAAATAAAACTTTGAAGTAATTACAGATGTAGCCCCACAGGTTTAATGTAATTACAAATACTTTTTCTTTTTTTTAAACTACACATATCTCTTTATTTTTATGTACTCATTATTATTATAGTCCTCCTTTTCAAACTACACATGTTTCCATTTATTTTTGCATTATTACGTTTTATTTCATGTGGATGTGACATGAATTTTTTTTTCTTCAAGTTTCATAACAGTCAAGCAATGAAGGTGAGAGAAGTGTCGACTATAAAGTTTGAAAAATATAGGGGTGCATGTGTAATAGCATACAAAACTTAGGGGGTACATGTATAATATCATACAAAACTTAGGTAGTACATATGTAATAAATTTATGTATGATATTACAAAATTTTCAAAAGAGGGATACAACTACAATGAGGACATAAAAGTAAAGGGTCCGTATAATTTTAAAAAACGGTGTTTCTATAATTAAATTTAATTTGAGGGATGCATCCATAATTACATCCAAAACTTTTTATCATGGTTATCAAAATCGCGTTATAACTCGTAAAATCATACGATTTTATGACTTTAGGGACCCTTATTGACTTAAATCGTGAGTAAACTCGTTTTTTGAGTAAACTCAGTAAACTTATGATAATATCGATAAACTCAAGTAAAATTGCGATTTTATACACGAGTTCACGATATTACCCGAAAATTTCATTTAACCATTATTCACTCTAAAACGACGTTGTTTAGCATCTTACTCAGGTTTTATCCTTTCTTCACTTCGTCACTTCCATTCCTCCAAATCCCTAAATCTTTTCTTCGCTTTGCTTCACTCACTGCATTGACTGCATTCCCATTGTCCAAGCTTCTGTTCCACCATAGCTTTCGACGGGCACTCATTAACACAGAGGTTCCGTGAACACATGATTGAGTGATTTTGTTCCACCACAGATTCAGGTAGCCATAGCAGATGCGGTTCTGATTCTTACTGGATTCTGCCACAGTCTCTGACCCTCCATTCATCCATGTCGTATGCCATTCCGTTTATCCATCACGTTAATTAGTACAATAAAGCATCTATTTCAAGTAATATTAAGTTTAGTTTATATTAAACCTGATCCATGTGAATATATGTACACGTTTGTGGTGGTTCCATATATCAGTTAATTATATATCTCTTAAAATTTATTCACAACTAAAATTAATCTAATAATTTTTTATTTGCATTAGTCGGTAATTATTCACATTATATTGTAGTCATTCAATCAATAATATTATAACTAAGGGTACATTTTGTTAAGTTTATTTAAATAAAAACTTATTTTAAGCAACTTTCTATTCTTTTTTGTATTTGGTTAAACTATTTTTTACTTAAAATAGTCATTTTTTTGCTATTTTTAATAAACAAATCCTTCATGCTTAGTAAATGCACTTATTAATTTTAATCATTGATTATTTTACGATTGTTTTTTCTAAATATACTCAATTCCGAGTTATTTATATACTACACATTGTTAAAATGTTAAATTTGCGATTATATTATTTATAAACTTTATTTATAGGTATTTAATTATTAATTTTTTATCTAAAGTAAACTCTTTACGAGTTTACAAATCCAATTTACGGAACTCCCATTCTCAATATTGATAACCTTACTTTTAAACAATAGTTATGGAAAGCTAAAGAATAGATGTAGGGTAAGAGCAAAATATAAGATAATTACTGAGAATAAAAATTGACAAGTAACAAAGTAATCAAATAATGTCATATGTTCCATAAAAGAATAATGCCACGTGTCCAAATTTACATTATTATTTTATAGAGTAAATTATAATAACATTTCTTAAAATTTAGTGTAATTATATATACATTTCTATTTTTTTAATCATTACTTTTGTATTACTGAGAGAGTGATTGCCTAAGGTTTGATAAGGTTGTCACTATAATGTTTTTAAACATATAGAAGATATTATTATAAGAGTTTAATGAGTATGCACTGACATTGTAAAAAAATATTTTTTTTGTAAGCCCACTATAAAAGAATATTATACTGACATTTAATCACATATCTTCATTTATATGACTTTAAAAATATTAGTTGGTAAAGTCAATAAACTTACCATAAATTAAGGGTTGTGATTAAACGTCATATACAAAATCTTACCCTCACGATACATATTAATTAAGTTCTTAAAATAATGTGTTTTTAAAGTTAAAAGGAGATTAAGATATGAAAACTGAGATAGTATTACTGTAATTTACTCTATTTTATGTTATAGTAAATAAATTTAAATCAAATAAATATTTTTTGTCAACTTAAAATCTCAATATAACAACTTACAAGCAATCAAGTCTCTTTAATATTGAGTCAAAGCAATGATTTTTTTTACATTAAAATCTCGAACAACTCATAATTATCCAAATCTTTTATAAGAAATATATAAATATAAATTATCAAATTATACATTATACTATAATTGTTAAGAATATTATATATACATATATATATATATATATACAAAGATAAATTTTATTGAATTTCAAATATATAAAAACACATCTAATAAGCATAAGAAAATTTATAAGGTTATTAGAAATTGTTTGTTGAAAATTAATTTTTCATAGTTTTTATCAATTAGAATTATATAAAAATATTAATATCATCAGAATTATGCATACAAATATAAAAGATTGATATATAAAAATAAGATATATGATATTTAAATTAATAATAAAAACTACACATGTTTTTTGTGTTTACTTCATATTGACTATACGAGTGTGAGATATTAGTGATTAATTCAATCACAATATTATTATGATTATATTCTATAAAATCATTGAAATATCTTTAACGATTATAAAATTAAGTTAGTTATGTTATATTTTTGTAAATGTTATAATAAATATGAAATATATAATTTATAAGAAAATATTTGATGATTTATTTTTATAAATTTGTATTCAATAAATTTTCTCTTATAATGATAACATTAAAAAAAATGACAATTAAAAAGCTTAATTTAAATAAAAAAATACCCACAATATCTTTAAAACATCATTTACAATGAATTGTTTATAATAATTTTAAATTAATAAAATTTATTTTATTGATAATTTTTTATATTTAAATAAAATTTTTATATTCAAATAAATTCTGTAATGCTTGGACATTGATCTTAGCATATTTTAAAACTTACTTGCAATTTTTTATTATGTATAATACATAGTAATATATAATTATCAATATCTATTTATATATCTATCTTCATAGTACTTTAACTTTTGTTTTCAAGTAATATATAATTTTTGTTTTTCAAGTATATCTATTTATATATCTATCTTCAAATATCTATTTAAAATGAAAAAAATTAAATTATATATAAATAAATAATCTTATAAGTTTCAAAATATAATAAAGATAAAATAATAATAACTTTAAAATTCTTTACGTATCACTTGTTAGTTTTTTTTATTATGTCATTTTTCATTTTTCTCATTGAAAATCACTCTTAATAAAATGGTCATTTATTTTTATTCACAAAAAATATGGGTATAATTTAGAAGCTTAAAAATGGTCATTTATTTTTATTCACAAAAAATATGGGTATAATTTATTTTTATTAATGTAATTTGAAACTTTTACAAATAAAAAATAAATAAAACCATAAATTTTCTAAAAAGGTAGAAACTTAAAAAAGGGACCAAGAAGGTTAATTATATTTATTCCTTTTCAATAATCAATTAAATTCTTATTGTGTCACACATACAATGTTAGAAGTGATACACAATGTCACACACTTATACTGCATTTGACAAAAAAACAATCTCTTTTCCCATTTTTTCCCTTTAAAGATTACTCAAGTTAAATAACATAGATGCCAATTAATTTCTAATTTTTATCTCTTATTGCTTAAATATTGATATAAGTTGAACAATAGAACATGAAATTTTGGAAACCTTTATTTATTTTTAATAATAATAATAATAATAATAATAATAATAATAATAAATAATATTAATAATAATGAATAATTTTTTCCACAAGGCACAAAGTTATTATGTTCATGCAAGGTTATACAATACAGATGCCTCTTCTGCCACATAGTAATTTCTAAGATGCCTTGAAGTTAGAACAAAGAAAAGAGGGTTTGAATTTTAAGGAAGAAAAAAAAATAAAAAAGAGAAAAAAAATGCACGTGATGGCCCAAAGTTTGGAATTCGAGAAAATGAGAAATGATGGTGCTTTACTCATCCTCCTCGTTGCTTTTCTCTGCATATGTTGGCACATAAGTTTTGGTTATTTTTATCTGTTTTTGATAAATTGGATTTTTTTAAACAAGATAAAATAGATGTTGGAATGAATTTAAAAATACTGTACAAATCTAAATTATAAAAGCAAAATAAAAGTAAACATTTTTATGTAAGTACAAAATTCTAAATTTTTTTATATTCATTGATAGTGTAAAAATTAATTTGTATGCACTCATAGTGTAAAAGAATTTTACACTAACGTTCAAGCATAACTATTTATTTATATGACTTTTAAAGTATTAATCAATATAAAATTTGTTACACTAACAATGCATACCAATTAAACTCATATATATATATATATATATATTACTTCTATGACTTTCATTCATATAATGGAAATCATAATACTTTCTTCACTCATCCTTAAATGAAGATTTGTATGTAAGGGTGTGGCTTGCTCCTTAAGCTCTCTCGAGAAAGTTAGAAATGGAAACTAAAGCGTAGTACCCTAGCTCCTTTTATTTACTCTAAAATAACCATTGGTTTAATATTTTTAACACTATGTCTAAACTTAACCTTTAGACTATCTTATTATCAATACCCACATTTATTTTATTATAAAATAATTTCCTAATTTATTTAATAAAAATAATTAAAAAATTAAATTAAACTTACTAATATAAATTATGAATTTTATTAATATGTTATTGTTCTTAAAAAAAGGAGGTTACATTATTACGCTTAAGAAGATCCTTTAAACACCAGTACTCATAAGCAGATCCTTTAAACACCACTACTCATAAGCTCTTCTAAGCTCCTTTGTTAGAAAATGAGCTAATCTCATTATGTTTATTAAAAACATGTAGTATGTGTATTTGTTTCATTTCTAAATTTGTCATTTGCTTGTTACTTTGTTTAACATTTTCTCTCTTCATTCTAACTTTTTTATATATAAGGCTAAAGAATAATCAAATTAAGGAGTTTTGAAAAGATATATGTTAAAGTATAAAACTTAATTCCCTATACGACTCTACATATTTTTCTCGAGAATCAGTTTCAGATTTTGCTACTAAACAATTGCATACTCCATTAACAACTTCACAAAAATATTGAAATCTTACTTCAATAGTATTTTCTATTTTTTTATTGAAAATTCTTCCATTAAAGTTAATTTAAAGGTCTCTTAACATATGTATTTTTCATTCTTATGTTTTCATTTTATGAAAGTTTTTTTTGTTTTCTGATCATTTTGTTACTTTTTATTTACTCAATGTGTTTTCATTGCTTAGCATTTTATTTCTTTTAGTTTGTTATTTCTCAATTAATTATCTTGCAACAATAATACTTAATTTTATACCAGTAGATGAGAGTTCATCTCCACTTAATTTGAAGAAACATGAAAAGTGAAAATTAGGAACTAAATTTCACATAATAACTAATCACTATAGTTATATATTATTATCTATCATATTCATCATTATTTTTTATTATTTTTACATATATCTCTATAGTTTGCGTTTCTCTTAAACCAGGATCTCTAAATTTATCAACACAAACTACTACAAGTGATGACTCATCACCAGATTAAACCGACATCAACAATTCAAATGATAGAATTATCCCAACATTCTGTAGAACAGTACTTATCATCCGTTGCATTCATTCCATGAATTATGTAAAATGGATCAAGAATTCTGTCATTGTATTGCAAACAACCATTTACATGGCTAATATTAAAGCAGGAAAACACTAACTATAGTTCCTGTTAAAACTTGTGCAAAAGGAATTCTAGTTCTATGAGTTAAGCATTTAAAGTGAGGATGATTCCAAACTTATTTAACACTATCAATATTCATATTGCACATATCACTATAAAACACCATAGAATTAAAACTAGTATTAGTCACTCTAATCTCTTGTTGGCCCCCTCTCAATGCTCTGCTACCTATCAATTTACTTTAACAACAATATAATAGTTCTCCCTCAAAATAAAAAGAAAAAAAAAGGTCTTAGTTAGTTCGGATCTTTAAAAAAAATCATGATTTCCATTATCTTTGGAGTCACAAGAGTGTATATATATATATATGTATATATATATATGTATGTATATATATATGTATGTATATATATATATATGTATGTATATATATATATATATGCATGTATATGTGTGTGTCTATATATATGGTGGAGATCTACTCACTCCAAGAGTAAGTATAAAAGACTTACTTTTTATCATCATCCTTCATTTACTTGAAATCTAATGGTTAAGATTAATTAATCATTACAACTATTAAATTTCAAGAAAATGAACAGATAGGACGAGCAATAATTTTTTATACTTACTTTTGGAGTAAGTGGATTCAAACTGCACGTAGCACTATAAAACACCATAGAACACTCTTATCTCATGTTGGGCCCTCTCAATGCTCTACTCCCTATCAATTTACTTTAAAAATAATATAATAGTTATCCCTCAAATTAAAAAGAAAAAGAAGGTCTTAGCTAGTTCGGATCTTTAAAAAAATCATGACTTCCATTATCTTTGGAGTCACAAGAGTGTATATATATATGTATATGTATATATATATATACATATATGTACGTGTGTGTCTATATATATATGGAGGAGATCTACTCACTCCAAGAGTAAGTATAAAAGACTTACTTTTTATCATCATCCTTCATTTTCTTGAAATCTAATGGTTAAGATTAATTACTCATTACAACCATCAGATGTCAAGAAAATGAACGGATAAGATGAGCAATAAGTTTTTTATACTTACTTTTGGAGTAAGTGGATTCCCTCCCATATATTTTTAACTTAATTCAAACATATTTTCTCATGATTAAAAAAACATGAATTTATCGAAAAGAGATAAAAATACCCAAAACTTATGGAATAGCATTTAGAAAAAGAACAAGGAGGAACGAGCATGAGAAGAAAGATAGCGGGCGTGCAAACAACATATAAGCACTCTCATCCATTCGTTTGAACGAGGGTGTTCTTCTTCATGACTGTCACCCATCCTTATCTTCTCAAATTCCTAATTGTGATTTGGGCTGAGTGTCATACTATGCATTTTTTCTCCCTTTCTTTTTTTTTTCTTAAAATTCAAACCCTCTTTTATAGCTGTCAAAACGGGTTGGTTTGGCCCATATGGGTCAACCCACCTTGACTCATCAGAAAACCAGGTCAACCTAACCCGGCTCATTTAAACTTTCTTACTCCATCTGTTAGCCCAACCCGACCTACCACGGGTTAGTGGGTTATACGGGCCAACCCACCAACCTACAAAAAAATAGAAAAAATTATTTTAAAAGTTGAGATTATTTAAAATTTTAAAACTAATATTTAATTAAGTCTTTATTTAAAATTAAGAAAATATTTTCTATTTGATTACGTAATATAATAGTTTAAATCATAAATGTTTAATGGTTGAATAATAAATATTTAGTAAAATAATAAAATATTAAAATAATAAATATTTAGTGGTTGAATACGTGCTGGCTCAACCCACTTGAGTTGAACCCGTATGGGTTGGGTCTGAAGTAATGAATTGATTTTTAGCTATTGTAACTCGTTTGTCTTATTTTTTTTGCTCGGCTAACCCGTATTCATGGTGGTATTTTAGGAAACATAGCAGAATGCTCTGTGTGCTGTGTTCTTCTCCTAGAGAAAAATTTTCATTATTATTATTTTATTTTTAAAAAATAAATAAATGTTTCCAAACTTCATCTTGTACAACTTAGGTCAATATTTAAAGAACAAGAGATAAAAATTAAAAATTAAAATAATTTGCATATATGTTATTCTTAAAGAACAAAATGTAAGAAAGAGATTTTTTATGGTCAAATAGGGAATAGGGAACTTGTGGCATTGTCTCTTATCACTCCTAAGATAGATTGTACATGTGATACATTAAGATTTAATTTGGTTAGTGAGATAGAAGGAAAGTAATTAACCCAATAGTCCCTTTTTTAAGTTTCTATTTTTTGAAAAATTTGTTTTTATTTATTTTTTATTTTTAAAGTTTAAAACTATATTAATTATTTTTTATTAATTATAACCATATTTTTTTAAGAAGAATAAATGAACATTTTATCACATAGAGAGAAAAATTATTAAGAGTGATTTTCAATGAAAAATAGCACCATAAGAAAAAAAACTAACAAGCGATAGGTGAAAAGTTTTCAAATTAATTGCTTTTGTACTCTTACTATCTCTTTAGAAACTTATTAAACTACTTATTTGTATATAAATTTGTTTCTATTTTAAAATACAAAACAACTCTAGATGGTATGTATACATATTTACTTAAATATAAAGCAAATGAATTTGGTTAAGTAATGTAAGGTTTAAACATAGGAATTGAATCGATAGATACACAAGAAAATATTAGAAAGAAGCAAAAGAAATTTATGAAAATTCATAAATAAAAGAACTCATATATAATCGTAAAAAATAAAAAATAATTTAATAAGATCATGTAAAATATATTAATTAACTTGTATTGGATTCCTATAAAATTAAAAATAATTTAACAATAAATTATGCTTTAGATTATTATAAAATTTGTAAAATATTAATTTTGTTTTATAATTTTTTTATCTTAATTTAATCACTTTAAAACTTAATTTATTTTTTTCAGGTTCTCAATTGTAATTTTATTAAATAATAATATAAAATATATAAATGTAGACATCTTTTGTCATACTCATTCTAGCTGTGAGACTACTTTCTCAACAAAGTTTATAGACAGATGTACTAGCTAATCCTACTAACTTACGTAGATTTACTGTGGTTAACTAGTTAGATTTTGTTAAGAAACTAGTTAGATTCTATCTAGATTTATACCCGAAAAAAAAAGCACTATGGAGATAGATATATAAATAGATATTATTAATTATATATTACCATGTATTATATAATAAAAAAAATTAAAAGTTTTAAAATATGCTAAGATAAAAAATGTCAAAGCATTACACAAATTTATTTGAATATAAAAATGTGATTTAAATATAAAAGTTACTAATAATAAAAATTTTATTAATTAATAATTTTCTATAAAGAATTCAATGTAAATTATGTTTTTAAGATATTGTGGGTATTTTTTTTATTGAAATTAAGACTTTTAATTGTCAAGTTTTTTAAGGTTATCATTATGAGAGAGATTTTATTGAATATAAATTTATAAAAATAAATTATCTCATATTTTTTTATAAATTATATATTTCATATTTATTAACATTTTAAAAAATAAATAACTTAAATATAAATTATATAAATTATAAAAATAAATTATCTTATATTTTCTTATAAATTATATATATTTCATATTTATTAATATTTACAAAAATACATAACATAACAAACCCAACTTTGTAATATTGAAAGATATAAGGATGATTTTATAGAATATAATCATAATAATATTGTGATTGAATTAATCATTTATATGATTTCACTCTCATATAGTCAATATGAAGTAAACACAAAAAATATGTGTAGTTCTTATAATTTAATTTTAATATCATATATGTTAATTTTATATATCATATTTTTATATTTGAATGCATAATTGTTCTTATGTTATTATATTTTCATATAATTCTAATTGGGAAAAATTTTAATTTTAACCAAAAATTTTATATTTTCTTGTTGTTTTAAGCCATTAGGAGTTTCAATTTAAATTAAAAATTAAATTATAGTGTCTAAAAAGTAAAAAATACAACAAACTGCAAATAATTCTATTTGTGTTGTCATAGGGATTAAAAATAACAATTTTAGAAAATAGGTGTAAAACCTTTTAATTTGAGAAGCAAAACAGATTTAAATACATTAATATAAGAACTAAAGACATATTGAAGGCTTTTTAATATAATTAAAGTTTAATTTAATATATAGCTATTTGAAATCTTATGCTTATTAAGCGTGTCCTTATTTATCACAATTCAATAAAAGTTAACTTTTATATATATATATATATATATATATATAATATTCTTAATAACTATAATTCAATGTATAATTTGACAATCTATATTTATATATTACATATAAAAGATTTGGACAAGTGTGAGTGGTTAAATCGAGATTTTAATTTAACAAAAATAATTGCTTTGACTCAATATATGTTAAAGAGACTTGACTGCTTCTATGTTGTTAGATTAGGTTGTTAGATCGAGATTTGAAGTTGACAACACATATTTATTTGTTAGCCAGGTACACCCTGAAAGAGTTAGAGTTGATTGATGGTCCAATAGTCGAGGAGATAATGACCAGTTATACAAAATTGCAAGCTCGTGCTTGGATGTTGATCCAAAGGTTGATTCGAGATGCGCTAAAGAACACAGGGATTTAGAAGCTAAAGAAAGAGCTCATGGAGTCTCTTACTTCTCTTGTCGAAGCCTTGTCGACCAACAGTCTCCTTTTTTAGGAGCTGCTAATCTCAAAGGGAAAGTGAAAGTTGAGGAAGACAACTACCAGTTTGCTGAAAAGAGCTAAAGACGATGCCGGATAATCTCATAAGGCCAAGGACAACTTGGTTGAGGTGTCAAAAAGGGAGGCCAAGGCAACCATCGAAATCCGCCATTAAAGGTTTTAAGAAGGATGTTCACCAGACTGCCTTTCTCTATCAAGTTAATGTGACCCAATTTGATGTGGATCACGACATCTATCAGGGTCGCATGCTAGGGGTTTATCATTGATTGTAACAGTGGTCATATAAAGACCATTAGTTTGTTTATAGAACGGAGATCATGGCCATTTAAGAGCCATTGTTTTGTAGTACCTAGGATGCTTATGCATCCCCTTTTGTAATATTAACACTGACGGGTAGAATGATTAATGATAATTGCACTTTCACTTTTCCAGGACATGTATGTCTACTTTAAGCGTTCTTTATGGTGTTATAAATGTTACTTATTTTATTTGTTAAGTCTTAGGTTGAATGATCCATGTGTGTGCTCGTAAATTGAATGGTGATTTTTTATGGTGTGATGACCGAATTGCCGAGTTCTCCCCTCATTCGCCAAATGAGGTCTCCTGAGGTCTCCTTACTTGAAGGACCTCAATCTAAAATTTGTGTTGTATTTTTAGTAGCCCTTTTCTTGCATGTTTCCACTTCTATCGGGATCATGGTGTCTATGGCATATGTGAGACTATAAGGAGTCTCCTGGGTTACTAAATGTCGTGTGCATCTGTAGGTAGGCTCATAGGGGGTACATGTATAATATCATACGAAACTTAAGCAGTACATATGTAATAAATTTATGTATGATATTACAAAATTTTCAAAAGAGGGGTACAACTGTAATGAGTACATAAAAGTAAAGGGTTTGTACTCCCGTTCTCAATATTGATAACCTTACTTTTAAACAATAGTTATGGAAAGCTAAAACTTCCTTTAAAAATACATAAAGAATGGATGTAGGGTAAGAGAATAATATAAGATAATTACTGAGAATAAAAATTGACAAGTAACAAAGTAATCAAATAATGCCATATGTTGTATAAAAAAAATAATGGCACGTGTCCAAATTTACGTTATTATTTTATAAAGTAAATTATAATAACATTTCTTCAAATTTAGTGTAATTATATATACATTTCTATTTTTTTAATCATTACTTTCGTATTACTAAGAGAGTGATTGCCTAAGGTTTGATAAGGTTGTCAGTATAATGTTTTGAAACATATAGAAGATATTATTATAAGAGTTTAATGAGTATGCACTGACATAGTAAAAAAATATTTATTTTGTAAGCCCACTGTAAAAGAATATTACACTGATAGTGAATCACATATCTTCATTTATATGACTTTTAAACTATTAATTGGCAAAGTCAATAAACTTACCATAAATTAAGGGTTGTGATTAAACGTCAGTATAAAAAATCTTACCCTCACAACACAAATTAATTAAATTCTTAAAATAATGTGTTTTTAAAGTTAAAGGGAGATTAAGATATGAAAACTGAGATAGTATTACTATAATTTACTCTATTTTATGTTATAGTAAACAAATTTAAATCAAATAAATATTTTTTATCAACTTAAAATCTCAATCTAACAACTTACAAGTAGTCAAGTCTCTTTAATATTGAGTCAAAGCAATGATTTTTGTTACATTAAAATCCTGAACGACTCACAATTATCCAAATCTTTTATAAGAAATATATCAATATAAATTATCAAATTATACATTGTACTATAATTGTTAAGAATATTATATATATTAACTTTTATTGAATTTTTAATAAATAAAAATACGTCTAATAAGCATAAGAACAATTATAGGGTTATGAGAAATTGTTTGTTGAAAATTAATTTTTCATAGTTTTTATCAATTAAAATTATATAAAAATAATAATATCATCAGAATTATGCATACAAATATAAAAGATTGATATATAAAAATAAGATATATGATATTAAAATTAAATAATAAGAACTACACATGTTTTTTGTGTTTACTTCATATTGACTATAGGAGGGTGAAATCATATTAGTGATTAATTCAATCACAATATTATTATGATTATATTCTATAAAATCATTGAAATATCTTTAACGATTATAAAATTAGTTTAGTTATGTCATATTTTTTTAAATGTTATAATAAATATGAAATATATGATTTATAAGAAAATATTTGATGATTTATTTTTATAAATTTATATTCAATAAATTTTCTCTTAGAATGATAACCTTAAAAAATCATGGCGTATAGAGATAACTATACAGTTATATATTTTATATTATTATCTAATAAAATTATGGTGTAGTTTTACCACCAAAATCAATACCTCATGAGATGATCTACAGTTATTTATGTTACATTATTATTTAATAAAATTATAAATGAGAACCTAAATTATAATTTAGAACCTGAAAAAAAAACAATTAAATTTTAAAGTAATCAAATTAAGATAAAAAAGCTATAGGATGAAATTAATATTTTATATATTTTATAAATTTTATAATAATCCAAAGCATAATTTATGGTTAAATTATTCTTAATCATATAGGGATATAACTTAATTAATATATTTTACATAATTTTACTAAATTATTGTTAATTTTTAAAAAAATTTACAATTATATGAGTTCTTTTATATATGAATTTTCATAAAATTTTTTTCTTCTAATATTTTCCTTGTCTAATTATCCGTTCAATTGCTACATTTAAATCTCCTAAATTTTAACCAAATTCATTTACTTTTATATTTAAGTAAATTTATATAGGTAGAAGATTTGTGAAGTTGTTTTGTATTTAAACTAAAAAAATTATATATAAATAAATAATCTAATAAGTTTCAAAATATAATAAAGATAAAATAATAATTAACTTTAAAATTCTTTACGTATCACTTGTTAGTTTTTTTATTATGTCCTTTTCCCTTTTTCTCGTTGAAAATCACTCTTAATAAAATGTTCATTTATTTTTATTCTCAAAAAATATGGGTATAATTAATAAGAAATAATTAATGTTATTTGAAACTTTTACGGATAAAAAATAAATAAAACCATAAATTTTCTAAAAAAATAGAAACTTAAAAAAGGGACCAAGAAGGTTAATTATATTTCTTCCGTTTCAATAATCAATTAAATCCTTAATGTGCCACAAGTACAATGTTCGAAGTGATACACAATGCCACACACTTATACCGCATTTGACAAAAAAAGTTCTCTTTTCACATTTTTTTTCCTTTAAAGATTACTCAAGTTGAATAACATACATGCCAACTAATTAAACTTTATAATTTATAATAATAATGAAAAGAAACTATTTTAATTTCTAATTTTTATCTTTTATTGCTTAAATATTGATATAAGTTGAACAATAGAACATGAAATTTGGCAACATTTATTTATTTTTAAAAATAATATTGATAATAATAATAAATAATATTAATAATAATTAATAATTTTTTCTGCAAGAAGAACACAAGCACAAAGTTATGTTCATGCAAGGTTGCAGAGAACTGATGCCTCTTAAAGAGTAATTTCTAAGATGCTTTCAAGTTAGAACAAAGTAAAGAGGGTTTGAATTTTAAGGAAGAAAAAAAATGCACATGATGGCCCAAAGTTTGGAATTCGAGAAAATGAGAAATCATGGGTTTTCACCCATCCTCCTCGTTGCTCTTCTCTGCATATTGACACATAAGTTTTGGTTATTTTCATCTATTCTTGATAAATTGGATTTTTTTAACCAAGATAAAATAGATGTTGGAATTAATTTAAAAGTATTGTACAAATCTAATTTATAAAAGCAAAATAAAATTAAAAATTTTGATGTAAGTACAAAATTATAAATGTTTTGATATTCACTAATAGTGTCAAAATTAATTGGTATGTAAAAATTAATCTGTTTTGATATTCACTCATAGTGTAAAAGAATTTTACCCTAACGTTCAATCATAACTATTTATTTATATGACTTTTAAAGTATTAATCAATATAAAATTTGTTACACTAACAATGCATACCAATTAAACTCATATATATATATATATATATATATATATATATATATATTACTTCTATGACTTTCATTAATATAATGGAAATTGTAATACTTTCTTTTTTTTATGGAGAACTAAAACTGTAATAGCATTTTAATTATTTTATTATTGTTAAAGCAAAGTAATAGTTAACATAGGGATAGCAATGGGTAGGGTACTTAGTGTTGATCCTCATATCCAGTTTAAGAAATGTATCCATATTCGGTCTCATATTTGCACAGACATCGACTTTAATCTTCATCCTCGTACACACTGGGTACCTATATACTTATATATGACCCACCCTTACTTATTATAGAGATAATAAATAAATATAATATAATATAAAAAACAAACTAACATAATATCAAACATAGAACAAATTATAAAATACTTCCTAATGTTTTATATGATTACGGATAAACCTTTTATTTTACAATAATATTAAATAATATTGTAACTTTATTAAGTTATTTTATAAATAACTCATTTTTCTTGTAACTTGTATTTTTATTTTAATATTATCTACTCAAAATTATCATATTTAATATTATATAATGTAATCATATTAAATTATATATATATATATATATATATATATATATATATATATATATATATAAAAGGTGTGAGGTGGGACGGGTACCCGTACCCATTTTTGCAGGTAAATATACTTGCTCCCACATGAGAGTATTTTTTCGGGTACCATATATGATGCATGCCTCCCTTGATCTTTTTCCTTGAGGTTCCAAGCACCATGAAATGGATGATGGAGGGGAAAGAAAATGGAGGTGGGGCGCCACTCTCAAAGAGAGATAAGCCAAAGTGTTTAGGTTTGCCACAAGGGAAGGAACCCTTGATAAAAACCAACTAGGAAGAGGTTTCTCAAGAGAGAGGATCCTCAAGACCTTTTACTAAGAATGTGCTCACAAAGAGACTATTTTCATTCAACTTCAAAGGTCAAATTTTACAATGAGGGGGAATGAGTATATATAGCCCAATGGGAGAGCTTGGGCACACTTTTCTAGGCAATGGGGGACTTGGGCTTAATTAGGATTAAAACTAATTAACCCAAGTCTTAGACCTTAAGTGAGGCACCTAAGTTCACCCCCTATGGGTGCAATTAGCATATCTTAATGTGAATGGGCTAGCCCAAAATCATGTCTTAACTTATGCACCCATTATAAGCTTACTCCTCCTTTTTAACTAAAGACACCTATACCTTATAAACTAAGAAGATGGCCGGAAATACATGGCCTTAAGGGAATTAAAAATACTTTCCTATTTATCTAATTAAAATAAAATATTTACAAGCTAAAAATAACGAAGACTATGGCTTCGAATCTTCAATGACCTTTTGTCCATGCCATGCCTTCCTTGAGTCCTCCTAGCCATGATGCATGCTAGGTGAGATTGCATCATCTCCTCTCCCTTGGAGAGGATTTGACCTCAAATCCTGAGGTCTTTCTTCCGCTTTTTCAAAGTCTGCAAGAAAATAAGGAAAGCAGTAAGTATATGCAGACAAGTGATTTTGGGGGAAGTGAGAGGTCTATAAGGAGGCCTTTTAAGAATGGGGTAGTGGAGGTTGGCACTAAAGTTTGAAAATATTTTAGTGTGCATGTGCCTCCACACAACAGCTCCCCATCCTCCTCCAATTGCACTAGATACTAGCCTCAAAGGTTTTGAAATAGTTGGCGAGACTAGTCTAAGTGGAATGGAGCACTCATCAAGTTGGATTTGAGGGTGTGGATCAAGGTGCTCAAAAGATATAGGCACATCCTCAAATTCAACATGTTCTTTTTGTAAGAGTTGGTAGGAAAATTTTTCTATGTACAGAACCTCCTTTGAAGGCAAAGGCGGATCTTCCTTAGACTCGGTCTTCCTACCAACAACCTTATTTTCATTTTTATCCCTTTCTCTCTTAAGCTTCATGATCCTTCTATCCTCCATAACCTCGGTAGGGGTAAGAGGAAGTAAGGTGATCTTTTTCCCTTTATGAGAGAGAGTGATTGTATTAGTGAGGCCATTGTGCAAAGTTTCCTTATCATGTTGTCATGGCCTTCCCAGCAACATGTGACTAGCTTCCATAGGAACTACATCACATAACACTTTGTCGTGATACTTCCCTATGAAGAAGCTAATCTCCACTTGCTCTCTTACTACTACACCATCTTCATAATTAAGTACATGCAAAGAATAAGGTGAAGGATGAGGAGTAGTAGCAAGTGATAGCTTTTCCACCACCCTCGTGCTACAAAAATTACAACATAATCCACCATCCACAATAAGAGAACAAGTTTTGCCCAAAATTTTGCATCTTGTTTGAAAAACATTCTCTCTTTGTGTTTGGGTTTCCTTACAAGGATGGCTTCCAAGAAGTTGTTTCACTTTGAAGAGATCACATGAATGAATACCCTTTTCATTTGATGTTCCCTTTAAAGTCCTTTTTCTTTTGGGGCAAAACAAAGCAATATGCCCTTTTTCTAAACACTTAAAACATTTAGGACTTCGAAAACGAGTGCTCGAACTAGTGGTAGGGGTGTCACTCATACTCAAGGGTTTTCTCTCAATATGCTTTCTTTTGAATGACTCTCTTTTGGGTTTAATTATAGAAGGGTTTGTCTTTTTCTTAGGATGCCTCTTAGGGTTTTCCTTCTTACTAGAAGAAGCATGAATGTCATGGGTTATTTTAGGCTCCTCTAAGTCTCTATAATGTGTGTAAATGTTACCACAAGAGCTCTTATAGGCATCTCTCTTTTTGTATCTTCATTTCTTCCCTTCTTTCTAACTTATTTTGTTCCTTTTCTCTCTTTTCCAATTCTTTCTTCTCTTTTTCTCTCCTTTCTCTTCTCTCTTTTCTCTCTAACTCTTTTCTTTTGTTTTCTTCTTTTTCTCTTTCTTTTTCTATTTTCTCTTTTTCTCTTCTCTCTTCTCTTTCTTTTTCTCTTGCTTCTCTTTCTTTCTTTTCATTTTCCCTACTCTCTATTTGTCTCTCTTTTTCTCTTCTTTCTTTTCTTTCTTGTCTATCCTTTTCTTTTTGTTCTTTCTCTCTTCTCTCCTCTCTATCTAGTTCCTCTTGTTCTCTTTTCCTCATCTCTCTTTGTTTTCTCTCATTTTTCCAAAATTCCCTACGTTGTTTTTCTACTATTTCCCAATCAATAGAGTATGGATATGTGGGCAAGGTTGGTTTATCACTCTTCTCATTCTTTTCCTTTATTCTATTCTCACATTCTTCTCCTTTATTTTCCCTAGTTTCATTACTACTCCTAACACTCCTAGAAGTGTGTGAAAACATGTCAAAGTGTAAGGCCTAGGGAACTAATATGCAAAACACTCCTCTCTTTTTTGTTTTCTCCTAAAGTGTTAAGAGTCTTTGGAACTCTAACACTTTCTAAAACATTGAAAGCAAATAAAGAAATTTAAAGCAAAGCTAAAGAATTCTAACGTGCTCCTAAGTATGAATAAGGGGTACCAATTCCTTATCCACACTAAAACGAGAAACTAAGGTTTATTACACACAAAAGAGGTGACCCTTATGGGCATCCAATACCTCTAATTAAAATGTCCTTTAAAAATACACCCAAATTAAACAAAGAAAATTAAAAGTAGTTGAATGTAGCTCCTTTCCTCAAGTGCTCCTCACCAAGTGTATCACTCTAGTCTTTGCCTCCTTTTCAAGTCTCCTCTTCCTTGGTTTTAAATCAACACTTCCTAAGGATGCTACCATTGTGAAAATTTCAACAATTTGTCTACCTACCAAGAGAAAAACAAGCGCCCAAGCAAGAGACCAAGGGAAGTAGAATTTGAAAGCAAAAAGCAATAAAAAGCACTTAACAAGAATAGGAACACATCCAAGTGGAAAGAATTTATTTGACAAACACAAAGAAAGCCAATAAGGACAAGCAAGAAATAAAAGGTGTAGAAAGAAAGTTGGCACACAAAAAAAAATTTCCTAGAATGGGCCTAAAATAGAATTGGACTTAAAACAAAAAAAGATTCAACAAATTCAATGATTTGCACAATTGTAAAGCAAGGTGGCTAAATCATAGTCAAATAAATTCAAGCAAATTTCAATAAAATTTAACACTCCTTTGAATTTTTTAATAATTTTGAGGTGCACTAATTTTTATTTTATTTTTTTGTACTCTTTTTACTTGTTTTTAGCACTTTTTACTAACTCTTTTTTTTTTTTTTTACTTATTTTACACTTTTGATTTCTTTTCTTCTTCTTTTTTTTTGAAACAATTTTGCTACACCTCTTAACACATTTTGTAGCAAATATAGTGAGGAGTCAAAGAATCATAAATGCTTGAACAAAGGATAGGAAATGGCCACCATAATTGATATACAAAAGTGCAAAATTAAGAAACAAAGCAACCTAATATGAACTAGTAATTTTAGGTGATAAAAAATAAATGGCACAAGGAGAGTTTTATGGAAGTTGAGGACAACTTGATTACTCAATAATCAGCCCAATCATACCCAACATGCCTCTCAAAGCCAATCAATAAAAATCACCACAAAAACTAGCACAAAATTAAGATACTAAAATTATTGAACAAGTGAATGAAATTTGGAAGAAATTGAGCATTAATTTTTTTGAAGATTTTGTTTTTAAGAACATGCTAAGATCTAAATAGCATGTGAGACTATAAGGACATGGGATCAAGAGTAAGCCTCTTTGATGCTCAATTTCCAATAGAGAAATAACACACTTTTATGGTAAAAATAAAAAGGCAAAACTATGTAGAATTAAGAGACAATAAAAGGGCTACAACATGACCAACTAAGACACAACTTGGAAGATTAAAAACTGAAATTAAATGACTCAAAATAACTAGAAATATATGCCCAAAACAGAGAACAAAGGGCTGGAAAAACAGAAAAATAGGTGCAGGAAAATAGAATTAAAAATTCAAATAAGAAGAACAACGTGCATCCAAAGATCAAGACCACAATGTGTGGCTTCCTTCACAAATTTTGTGAAGTCATTACAACGATCTTCTTAGGATTTGTACAAGAATAAGGAAAAAATAAAAAGCTGGGCAGAAAATTAAAGAAACAATCCTAAAGGAAACATATAAAGATTCAATGGAAAAGAACAAGATAAATTGAATCTAGAAAGCAATAAAAACTAGGAAATAAATTGCATAAAATGAAAACTACAAAAACATAAACTAACAAGACATAAAAGGAATTAAATGACAAGAATCAAAGGCTGGAAAAAATAAAGGAAAAAGCAAGAAATCTAAGAAGAAAAGCTGAAAAAAATTAAAGAAAATTAAGACTAGAAAAGAACCTCATGGAGTTGGCTCTGATACCAAATGATGCATGCCTCCCTTGATCTTTTTCCTTGAGGTTCCAAGCACCATGAAATGGATGATGGAGGGGAAAGAAAATGGAGGTGGGGCGCCACTCTCAAAGAGAGATAAGCAAAAGTGTTTAGGTTTGCCACAAGAGAAGGAACCCTTGATAATTAAGACTAGAAAAGAACCTCATGGAGTTAGCTCTGATACCAAATGATGCATGCCTCCCTTGATATTTTTCCTTGAGGTTCCAAGCACCATGAAATGGATGATGGAGGGGAAAGAAAATGGAGGTGGGGCGCCACTCTCAAAGAGAGATAAGCCAAAGTGTTTAGGTTTGCCACAAGGGAAGGAACCCTTGATAAAAACCAACTAGGAAGAGGTTCCTCAAGAAAGAGGATCCTCAAGACCTTTTACTAAGAATGTTCTCACAAAGAGACTATTTTCATTCAAATTCAAAGGTCAAATTTTACAATGAGGGGGAATGAGTATATATAGCCCAATGGGAGAGCTTGGACACACTTTTCTAGGCAATGTGGGATTTGGGCTTAATTAGGATTAAAACTAATTAACCCAAGTCTTAGGCCTTAAGTGAGGCACCTAAGTTCACCCCCTATGGGTGCAATTATCATATCTTAATGTGAATGGGCTAGCCCAAAATCATGTCTTAACTTATGCACCCATTATAAGCTTACTCCTTCTTTTTAACTAAAGACACCTATACCTTATAAACTAAGAAGATGGCCGGAAATACATGGCCTTAAGGGAATTAAAAATACTTTCCTATTTATCTAATTAAAATAAAATATTTACAAGCTAAAAATAACGAAGACTATGGCTTCGAATCTTCAATGAGCTTTTGTCCATGCCATGCCTTCCTTGAGTCCTCCTAGCCATGATGCATGCTAGGTGAGATTGCATCAATATAGGGTCTGAGTCCATGGATAATACTAATACTATTACTACTACTAATAATAATAATAATAATAATCTATATTATTAATATTTCTCTTTTGATGTCCACTTTTTGAAATACATATTCTACCATATAATTATTTGAAAATTAAAAAATAAACAATTTTGTCAAATGAGGGATTTGAACATACAACCTTTGTCTCCTCACTTTGTAACTAGATTAACCTTATAACCTTATAAGAAAAAAATTACTTTAAAATCTTTATATCCAATATCCAAAATTATTCTATTATCAATAATCTATAATATATATATATATATATATATATATATATATATATATATATATATATTAGAGTTTAATTGGTATTGACATTCAATTACAATCCTTCATTCATGGTAAGTTTGTTGACTTTATTAGTTAGTACTTTAAAAGTCACATAAATGAAAAATTATGAGTCAGCATCAGTGTAAAAATCTTTTAGACTAACAGTGTATATATATTATAATGTATACTATTAATAAAAATGGAATTCCTCTTTTTGATGTCCACTTTTTAGAATACCTATTCTAACATTTAAAAAAAAAACAAAAGAAAAAACTATTTTGCTAAAAGAGATATTCGACCCACCACCTATCTCTCCCTTATATATACTCTCTCCCTTAAATATATATAAACTTTTGTCACTAGGTCAGTCAACTTTATAACTTTAAGAAAAAAACTACTTTAAAATATTTATATCCAACATACATAATTGTCATATTATATGTATAATCTATAATATTATATTATATACTATATCTATACTATTAATAAAAAGAATTCCCCCTTTTGATGTTCATTTTTCAAAATAATTATTCTACCCTTTTTAAAAAACACAAAGACAAAACTATTTTGTTATAAGAGATATTTGAACTAAAGACCTATCTCTCCCCCATATATGAACATTGCTGCTAGATCAACCTTATAACCTTCATAAAAAAATTATATTGATATCCAATAGAGGTAATTATCCTAAAATCTATATATATATATATATATATTACATTAATCAATCTTTCTTAAACACTGTTAACATATGTATACTTTTGATCATAAATACTTTTAATAAAAATGCAAAAACACATAACAACATTTTGAATTCTATTCAAACCTCTCCTTTGTCAATTTTTTTGAAATTCATTACAATTCTGATATATTCGTTGATGATATAACATGTTTGTATCATATTAGCATAAACAAAGAAGTATAAAAATTAATAAAATATATTTCAAAACATACTAAACTAAAATTATTATACGCAAAATGACATAGTGAATTATTTATATTATATTATGTTATTACAAAATATAATAATTAAAAATTTAAAATTGTTATAGCATATCAAAATAGAAATGTGAATACACAAGCATGACAAACTAGGATGGGGTGAGTGCACAAGGTTTTATATATAAATGATATTAGATTACTAAATTATTTATATAAAAATTGTTATAACATATCATTAATACTAAATTATTTATATTGTGTGTGTTCATCTTTTTATTTTAATTTGATATATAAATGATTTGAATTATAATTCATCTTTCTAATTATTTATGCTATAGTTTTTCAAAACTAAACAAGATATGAATGATGTATTTATATTAAGCAAAATTAAATTTTTTTTAATACATAATACTAAATATTTAAAAATAAATATGAAAAAATTGTTAATTAAGTAGATTAGAGGAATTTAAGTCAAAATAAATAATATAATATTTTAATAACTACTCTAAACCTCCTTTTTTAATAACTACTCTGAGCTAGTACAATGATTACATGCAAAAACACTCTGAGGCTTAAGTCAGATGAAAGATTACTATTTTCTTAAAGGTAGAATATGTCACAGAAAAGTAATAATTAGTACTCAAACTCGCACTAGTTACCCTCTAAAATGTTTACATCTTTGTGCTTAGGGTCCCCTACACCTATTTTAAGATTTTGATTTACCTAAAAAGGGTAGTTTGGACATTTCACTTTGGGTGATGGATCCTACCCGAGCTGAGATATCTGAATACTCTGGGATTAGGTCAGGCTCTATAGGTACGTCCAATCCAAAGGTATATCCGGTTTTGAGGTAGTTCAGTCTAGGATTAGGTTCAATTTTTAGGTAGGTCCGATCTAATGTTAGGTTTGATTTAGGAGTTCTTCAGGTATAAGTCTCCCTAAATAATGCTTGATATTTCAATAATATAAATGAAAAATATTATTTAAAAAGAAATCATTTTCTAAATATAATCAATTAAATTTTTTTAACAAAATTAATCACAAGTTATTGAATATTCCGTATTAATATCATAATATTTTTCAAAAATAGCCCAATTATTATAAGGAACAACACTGCCTCACACAATCCCACTAAAATATAAAATACTTTGATTGTAATTAAAGAATAAAAACATCAGCTTCTATAGCAAACGACAATGCATCGATGTGATGTCATTTTCTCCATGCAATATAATATACGTTAGTGCAAGGACAAACTTATAAGAGAATAAATTTTAATTAGATTATCTTATTTTAAAAAGTAAAATACATACATTTGTAAATTTTGTTATTTTAATTTATTATATCTAGTATTTTCTCTTCACTATAACTTTGTTTTTTTTTCTTTTATCATGTCAATTTTTCTGAGATTTTACTTTGATTTTTCTTCTTATTCAAAAAATAAAAAACTATATTACTACTATTTTTTAGGAGATGTCAACCACTCTTTAGAGAGTAAAACTAACGTAAAAAAAATAAAAAAAAGTGATAGATTTAAGAGTTAAATATATTAGAAATTTGGTGTAATTTGTTCTATTTTAATTCATCATTGAATTGAAATTTTTTTATGCATAGATCCATCTTTTTTGTTACCCTAAGATAAAAATAGAAATAATGTATATACTTCGTAATATAGAATATGAAAGCACTTTTTTTTTATATTAGTATTATTTTTTTCTTTCTTTCCTCGCATATATATATATATATATATATATATATATATATATATATATATATATATATCTTTTTATGTTTTATGTACTTAATTAATAAATTCAAAAAATCATGGGTTTTGTTATTTTTAAGGGCATTTTTGTGGAAATATTTCAATAACTATTATAAAGAAATAATTATATAATAGAATTTTAAAATTTAAATACATGTGTATATATATAGTTATTAAATTGTTAAGGAAATAATTATATCATTGTAATTTGTAGACTTGAGAAAGAATACCAATTAGCCAATCCGAAGTCCAATTACCAAAGTAATCTGAAGTCGGTGGATATATAATTCTTGTGAGAGTAACATTTATACTATTAATAAAGGGAATACCCCCTTTTTATGTCTACTTTTCAAAATACCTATTCTACCCCTACACCTATTTTAAAATTAAAAAATAAACTAATTTGTCATAAGAAGGACTTGAACCTATAACCTCTTATTTCCCAAAGATATACTTTACCACAAGACCAACCTTATAACTTTAAACAAAAAATTACTTTAAAATATTGATATCCAACATACATAATTGTCCAATTATATCTATAATGTATTATATGATATTATATTATATACTATATCTATACTTCTATATTCTACCCTTAAACCTATTTTAAAATTAAAAAAATAAACTAATTTATCATAAGAGGGACTTGAACCTATAACCTCTTATTTCCCAAACATATACTTTGCCACTAGACCAACCTTAGAACTTTAAGCAAAAAATTACTTTAAAATATTGACATCCAACATACATAATTGTCCAATTATATCTATAATGTATAATATATTATATTATATTATCTACTATATCTATACTATTAATAAAAGGAATACCCTCTTTTGATGTCTACTTTTCAATATACCTATTCTACCCTTACACCTATTTTAAAATTAAAAAAATAAACTAATTGTCATAAGAGGGACTTGAACCGATAACCTCTTATTTCCCAAAGATGTATTTTACCACTATACCAACCTACCCCCTTTTGATGTCTACTTTTCAAAATACCTATTCTACCCCTACACCTATTTTAAAATTAAAAAAATAAACTAATTTGTCATAAGAGGGACTTGAACCCATAACCTCTTATTTTCCAAAGATATATTTTACCACAAGACCAACCTTATAACTTTAAGTAAAAAATTACTTTAAAATATTGATATCCAAGGTACATAATTGTCCAATTATATCTATAATGTATAATATGATATTACATTATATACTATATTTATACTATTAATAAATGCAATACCCCCTTTTGATGTCCACTTTTCAAAATACCTGTTATGAACTTCTCCTATTAATATATGCTTACATTTCATGATAAATATTTTTAAACATGCAAATTCACATGTGCAACAATATTTTGAGTTCTATTCCAACTCTCTTTTTTCCATTTTTTCATATTCATTGCACATTTGACATATCCGTTGATGATCTGACATGTTTTTATATTTCAGAATATAAAATTTATATTTCAGAATATAAAATTTTACAAAATATATTAAAATAGAAATGTGAATACATAGGCGCGGCAATGCCTGTGTTTTCTCTAGTTGTTATAAAAAGAATGATCCATATGTGATTGAGTTTCAGTTTAATGATGATATGAAATAGAGAATTACATAGACTTTTTCTAAATTTGTCTTTGGTAAAACTATTACGATATATATTTTTTTACATTACTTTAGCTTCCTACAAGGGGTTATTATTAGTTTAAGAGGAAAAGTGTAGAACATGAATAAAATTGATTTAACAAAAGTAAAAAAACATTAAAAAGATTTTCTGTGAAATTCAAAACTGAATTAGTACTAGGTTTACTTAAGAGAAAGTAATGTAATTTTTTATTTAATTATAAGTATTCTCCACAAAAAATAATCATGTTGGAGTTTTGGATGGAAATTTATCCCTCTAAGATTTAAGCCAATACATATTTAGGATTACAATTCAAGACTATTTAGTATTACAATTCAAGACACTGTTGTAAGCCATAGAAACCAATGGTGTACCAATTAAGTCCAAGATCCACCAATCAGTCTAACAAACACTTCGACCTATGAGCATGAGGTGACCTAGCTCATATCAAAACATACATAATGTAAGGTCTTGTTTTACTTATATGTTATAAGAGTATAAAATAAATAGAAAAAAAAATTAAATTTAAGTTTATATATGATTAATAGATTAATCACAGAATAATTAATTGTGTTATTCATATTAATAATGAATAATTGGTGGTGTTATTTAAATTGATATTATGTTCTATTTTGATGTATGTGACTAGAATTAAATGGATTATGGAAATTGAGAGATTTGGTTTGGTGAGAGGTGATATCTATCTATCTATTTATCTATCTATATACACACACACACATATATATATATATATACAATCTTGTGAATAGAACTATTTAGAAAGTTATTTGAAAATCTAATTGTGAGGGGGTTGACGTTAGCAAATTAGAAATTATAAACACAACCCTAGTTCCTTTTTCATTTCCCCATTTTCTTCTCTCCATTTCTCCCTTAGTCTTTCTTCCTCCTCTTCTTCCCCCACGCATGTCTCTCTCACCTTTCTCTACACCAAAACCTCTCTCCTTTTGCATACTTGACTATTCATCTGCGGATTCAAGAGAAATTTCTATTGTTTCTCCTATTTTTAGTTGCTAATAATTGTAACTCTAATCCTATTCCTTTGAGCCTTTTTCTTTTTCTTTTCAATTTAATCATTTCAATTGAAGGGAAATCCTCCTTGAAATTCCAATTTCTTAGGTTCTCTTTGGTTTTTTTGGATTTTTGCTAGGTTTTGAGTAATTTCTATGGCTGGATTATCCTTCTCTCTTCAAATGCAACTTTAAATGGAGAAATAAGTAAGGAAAGCTTTATCTATGTTTTATTTTAGTAAAAAATTTGAATTGATGGTATGGATTAAATTAAATGTTAGTAATTGAGCTTTGAATTGTATTTTGTCTTTGATTTGAGTATTACTGAAATTGGGTATTCGATGTAATTTATATGAATATTATGTTTCTTAGCAATTGATTGCAGTTCTGGATACGACGTTGAGTTTAGGGTTGCGATTTGGGTGGTTGGATGATTGATGATTATGGGCTGTTACAATGGGTAAATTAGCCTTGGTTGAAAAACATGATGTACATTGAGTTAGGGATATAGATAAGTTAATGTAATCCAGGGTATAGGTGCAAGTACTAAAGTGATATACATTGTGCTCAAGGGTGTTAGTGTGTGCACAAGAGGGATATACTCATATAGCAACTAAGTATTAGAAATGGATCAAGTAAATGTCAAACATCAGTTGAGAGTCAGTTGATGTCAATATTGGGTCGGTGTAGACGCTATAAATTAGTTGAAAATATCATATGAGTATGTCTAGACTTCAGTTGGTTGTTAGGTGTATTAGGTGGATGCTAGAAAACAATTGATATAAGTCATTAGGCCACTTGGTATCTGAACTCAATGGGTTTTTCAGAAAGTGTTGTGTCATATAGTAATGTAATGGTGATTCCTTATGTTTATAAGGAATATAAGGGTTTGTCTGGCAGCAATTTTATAAAATCATTTTCTGTATTTAAAAACTAAAAAACTTGTTTGGTTATTGATTTCTTAAAACGGTTTTCAAAAACAATTCTGGTTTTTTAGTTTTTAAAAACTAAAAAACAAGAACAACTGTAAGTAGTTTTGTTTTTCATTTTTTTAATTTTGGTTTAAAAACTCAAATTACAATTAGAATATCTTTTTTTTTTTGCTTTTTATTAATGACATTTCCATAAATATGAACAGGTTTTTTCATTTTGATATTTTCAAAACAGTTTTCAAATAACATTTACAAAACAAGTTTTTTTTATCTTGTTCTAGAAAGTAGTTTTTTTAACACTATTTTTAAAAACAAAAACAAAAGCAAACCAATCAAGCCCTAAGCATGTTTGATTATTTAACAGTTTTGGGAATGGATTCAGTTATATACTTGTAATATATTGATTTTTATCTAGCCAACTTACCTTTACAATGTGTATTTTATGCATCATTGTGATGATCATGCTATGCACGTGAGCAAATACTAGTGGAAAGGCAAGAATGTAAAGCAATTGAGATGGAAGAATGCATGGTTGGTTGAGGAAGAAAATAGCTTTTGTTTGGCACCTTAGGTGTATGTGTAGTATGGAATGATGATTGAATTTTATATATGTATATATTGATCATAGACCTTGATTGTGATGAGATGATGTTTTGAATTATGAGATAGAAACAATGTAATGAAAGTTAAATGTGCGTATATGTAGGTAAATGGTTAGTTTTATAATATATTTAAGTTAGTGGTTAAATCACTGATTTTTTTGGAAATTTAGGATACTAGAGAATTATGTAGTTGCGGTTCTGTGTTTCTGCAAAATATCGTTAGGCGGTATCCCTGACCTTGTGAACCGTTGCCTCTGTTAGGAAATTTTATGGCTTTGCATCCAACAACATGTCTCGCTCAACTCAAAGTTTCTTTGCCTTGTATTTTATAGTTTTTTTGTTGAGCGATTTAGGGATTTAGTAAGAACAAGTTTAATCTAGTAGGGTTGTTCATTGAGTCGAATGACCTAGAGATCTAATCTGAACCAATCCAACCCAAATAGATTTGGTTGTGTTTTTCTTGTGATTGCGTAAGATCTAACTCAACCCAATTCATTATGGGTTAGGTGACGAGTTCAGTAAGTTGAAGATGAAATACATCTTAACCCAACTTAAGCATAATATTAAATTATTATTATATATTACTATTATTATTATTATTATTATTATTATTTTAAATTATGTGTTTCTTTTTATATAATTTTTTCATTACATTCAAAGTATTTTATATTTTGGTGGGATCCATTTGTGGCAACATGTTGTAGATTATTAATTTGAATCCAGCTAGCTATTTTTAGTGATTTTTTAAAATATATTTTTTTTTATCAACAATCCTTAAATATGAGTGTTGTTTAAGGATATTAAATCTAATAATATTCAAACGAACAACTTATCGATCTTTTGCTGTTGAATTTAGGGTGTATTTGTTAAAATTAGTTGAAAAATTAACTCAAAGCTAAAAAGAGAGTTGAAAGGTAAAAGGTCACTAAAAGTTGAAAACTAACTTAAAGTTGAAAAGTTAGTTGTAAGTATTTGGTAAAATTAACTAATCAACAAACTGGAAGTCGTAAAATAACAAATAAAGATATCATGAGTTATTATGTCAACAATGAAGTGTTTAAATTATAGATCATTATAATCATATATTTAAATTATAGATTTCTATAATCATATATTTAAATTATAAATTTATGTAATTACATATTTAAATTATAAATTACTATAATTATATATTTAAATTATAAATTTTTATAATTAAATATATAAATTTTAAATTACATATTTAAATTATAATTTTCTATAATTATATGTTTAAATTATAAATTACTATAATTATATTAATGGAGGGAGAAACGAAGAAGAGAAACATTTTATCATGTAAGAAGAAAGAATTAGTAGGAAACAATACCTTAATTAATGAAGGATAAAGTTGTAAAAAAAAACCAACTAATAACTATAAATATAAGATCATCTAAAAAAACTATTTGGAGTAATTTCTTTTTAGAACTACTAGCTCTTAAAAAATTCATAACTTTTTTTTTATCTAACTTTTTTTTAAAAAACTACTAACTCCTAAAAGCTTCCTAACTTTTTACTATCCAATTATCCAAACAAAATTTTAAACTATTTCCTTTACATTTTGAGCTAAACCCTAAATATGAATGTTTTTTCATGAAGTAACAACCACGTCTTGTAATACTTATTATGCATGACAATGGATCCTCCATTAGCTTTTGGCACAAATTTTTCATGCTTTTCTACAACCGCATAACAATAGTCAACACCAAATAAACATTAAACAGAAACATGCAAAACAATAGTATATTATTTGTTTTGAGTTAAATTTGTCCAAAAATATTTAGTATCATATTGTTGAAATCACTTATCTAATCTAGAAAATATTTATCTATGTAATAAATTATTTAAATTATTTGTCTATGAAATGAATTATTTAGTATCATTTTTTTAAAAATTGGTAATTTTGGTTAATAACATTAACATATCAGGATCATATGTAAATATTTAAGGCTTTTACATATAATTAAAAACTTATCCTACAAAAATTTAGAAACCTAGAAAATACACTATTTCTGAGTTCGTTTATTTAATTTTTCTCTGCTTTAAAGATTTAATTCAATTTTTTGTCATCTTTAAATAAATAGTTTATTTAATTTGGGTTCTTTAAAAAGCAATTTAGTTTATTAGGTGTTGTTGTTTCAATGAATCTAGTAAGGTATCTCGAAATGTGTACTTATTGGGAATATCTTATTTTCATATTTGGTATAATTTTTTAAAAATTTCAGGAATATTGATTCAAATGGAATAGAAGTTATTGAACATTCAACATTATTTGTTTGAAATGAAAATAATTATTTTATAAAAACTAATTTTAATTAGTTTCATACATATAGTCAAAATTTTGATACTAAAGTTTAGTTAAATTTATCTAGTTAGTACGAAGGTGGGTATGCATTCAAAGGTGTTGCCACTTATTCTCTTCTTCATGCTTATTGCTTTTGTATGATAAGGACACTATCTAACGGCTCATGTTCTGGCATTGTTGCTGCTAAACTCCAATACTACATGGCCTTTCCTCTTTCTCTTAGCAGTCCTATAATAATGTCTTCCACCAGAGCATTAATACTAGGTTGCTGAACAAACCGAATCGAATTAAACCTATATAAATCAATTAATTTTAGTTTGGTTAACAGATTAGATTTAAAATCCAAATCAAACCGAACCGATCCAAATATTATTATTATATATATATATTTTAAAATTTTTTATATTAAAGTTTAAAATTATTAATTTTTTGTCTTTGTGAAATGCTTAGTTATTTGGACTCTTGAGCTTCTGCCTCATCTTCCTCTTCACTTGCAAGTCTCACATAAACCTTGTCAAACACTCTCTTGTCTCTCATTCTCGTCCACTGTGAGTCGTTGGTCACCTTTTTTCCAAAATTTTTTCTCCTTTATTCAATTGAATACTTATGTTTTTTGTTTAAAAGGGTGAGTACCTTGCATGCCTACTATCAACAGAAATATCCCATTGCATATCTGATACTATGGATTACATTGACCTCAGTTGTGTCCCTAACATCAATGTATCCTACTAAACATATCATCCAAGGCTAAGTTACCTAACTGTAATTGCTTGTAATCAACAACATAAAAGTTCATTGATTCAAGATAACATTTACCTATAATAGAGATCACTCAGCAATATGAGCTATGAAATAAACCACGTCAAAATCTTTCAACCAAAGGCTAACCATGCAAAGCACGGAAGAAAATAGTGAGGGAGAGAATTGAAGTGACAAAGAAGAAAGAAAATTGAAGAAGAAAAAAGAAAGAAGAAAGGGGAAAGAAAAGAAAAAACGAAGAAAAGGGAGTAAATTGAGTTTAGTGAGTTCCGACTTGTTATTTGCATCCCCTTCTAAAAAAATTTCTAAAAAGTCCTCAAAAGTCTTTGAAACCAACAAATAATTATTATATTTCACTCTCCATCTCTCAAATATTCTATCAAATTAATTAACTAATATCAATATTATAAATAAACCCAATTATTCTCCCACTGCTATATTAATCTAAGATAATTAAACATTTTATTTTCTGTAACATTTATTTTCTTTCCACTAATAATCTAGTAATTCAACCAGTCCTTGTAGAATAAGCAATGCATAATTAAGCAAGGTCTTGCATACCTAAAATTGTTTTCAAAAATTACAAACTCATACTTTTTAAGAATAATTTCCATACATCTAAACTTCCTTATTGTAGCATTAATTTTCCAATTTCACTGTATTGTATGGGCCATCCACACACTTAGAGAATCAATTACTAAATTAACACCAAATACACATGATTTCCAATCATAGAACAAGAACAAACACTACTAGAAAACAAGCTTTTTACAGCATTTTAAAACATTTTTAAAAGTGTTGTAGAAAGTTAGATGTTTTACAATGCTTTTTTAAATGTTGTAAAAATCTTTTTCTTTAAAACTTTTTTTAAATGTTTTAAAAAGTATATCTTCCTACATTATTTTTTTCATAAGAAAATGTAAACAGTTGTTTCTTTAAAACAATTTTACAAAAAAAATTGTTTTAAAGTTTATGTCATTGTTTTAATAAGCGTTGTAAATGTAATTGTTTTAAAGTAGTTTTTTCTATATATATAAATATTATATTTATATTTATACATATCTCAAAACCTGTTATTATAAATATGCTTATTAAGATTACACAACTTTCAACAAGTTTGATTAATATATATTTATAAATTATTTCAATACAATCAACAAACAAACATAAAGCATAAATATATTGATACAAATAAATCTAGAATATTTCATATATAAAATGAAATCTTGTTCAAACATACATGAAATTTGAACTTGTTTCATTCAAATGTCCAAAAACTAATGTGCTAAAAGAAAATAACTTTAAACAACCTGTCTTTAACTAAGTCCAAAAACATTTTAATTCATCCTAAAGACTAACTATTTCTAATTTAAAAAAAAAAATCTTGTCCATTTTGTACACCTTCCTTTAGGAGCCTTTGTAGATATTTCTTCAAAGTCACAAAAGACCACCATAAAAAATAAAAATATGATGTGATTGTTATCAACACTATTATTATCTAAAAAGTGTCAAAACTACACATTATTATTTCAAATCTTAATTGCCTTTTACATATAGCCATTTAGGAATAATCATTAATTGGAATTCCAATTTTTAACAAAAGCTTATTCACCTCCTTTACCCTGTAGATGAAAATTTTCTACAACACTACAAAACTCACTGTAATAAAGTGACAAAAATTTAACTTAACATACCATAATTTAACTTAACATTATGTTGTTATCTTGAGGGCACCACTGATTCCTGCAAGTGGCTCTTGCTGTAGCCTCTTGAAATCTCCCATCAGTCTATTTCTAACTAGACTTAACATTGTTGCCACCTAGAAAAGACCAATACCCACAAAAAGGAAAACATAATAGACTTAAGAATCAAGTCAGTGCTTTTAGAAAAGAAAAATATAAACCAGCAAACACACCACCACCACCACGATATAAGGTTACAAGCCCAAAATTTCTTAACTATTAAGCTTTTAACATTAAAAATAAAATTACTTAACTTTAAGCATTTAACATTAAAATCAAGTCAAATTCCACTTCAATCATAAGCACATATAATTAAAAAAATATCAAATATACAAAATCAAATAGAATTAGCATTAAGAGACCTAGACAACATGGAGGAAAATTGACATAAAGTAATTCAAACCCATAATTTTCCTTTGCTGATAAAATATTTTATTAACCATGTGCCATTGAGAAAATAATACCATAATATATAAAAGTATATATAAAACAACCCAATTAACACTATTGAACGTCCAAAGACCAACCCATATAAATAATTACCTTAATTTTTAACTCATAATATATGCATGTGAAATAGGACGAATTAATAATAATACCATAATATAGAAAAGTATATATAAAACAACCCAATTAACACTATTGAACGTCCAAAGACCAACCCATATAAATAATTACCTTAATTTTTAACTCATAATATATGCATGTGAATCATAAACCATAACTATGAACTTCAACATATATACCTAATTGAGCTTAAAATGCGAAATAGGACTCCACAACCAGGAATGCTTCCTTCCAATTTTAATCCTTGAATTAATTTCATGATACCTTCTCTTTCAGCTCATAGTGATACCTTATTTTAAATTGGGAACCATATGCAGATTTTCCTTCAAAATCATTATAAAATGTATTCACAAAACAAATTTACCAATCAGTATATCCCTTCTTCAAGCATATCAGGAAAAAATATAGCCATATAAATTGGTTGCTTAACAAAACCCCATTACTGACCAAGGAAGACTGCAAAAGCCATAATAATAATAACAATCAAGTTACTGGAGTAAGAAATGTCTGATACCAATTCACCCCCAAGCAAGTATCATTTCTTTCATCCCTTTATATTTGCTAAGCTCGTTCTTGCTCTTATCTTCAGCCCCTCAGCCATCAGTTCCAACGCTTCACATCACATCTTCTTCACTGCCCTTATGTACTCCTCCATAACACACCTATAATAAACACCCCATGAGAAAAGAAAACATGTCTACGTGATTTCTTTAAATTTTAAAATGAACATTAAGAACAAAAAGAAAATAAATAGAAACTAGGGGACTTTTTGTTTTGAAAAGATGTATATAAATACCTAAAACAATTGTGGGTTTTGCTGAAAAAGTATAAGTGTTTTGGGATATATGATATAACTGTTGCCATTTCTTTTGCTTTCATAGCCATGAGGGTTAGGATGAGTAGCCTTATCTTTAGACACTATGGTTGCATGCAAAAAAATCAAGAGCTTCATTCTCCCAAGAGGTCATGAACATTTGCTAGTGAGAGATAATTTCCTACTCAGCCTTACACTCGAATGAAGCTTTGTATGTAAGGGTGTGACTTGCTCCTCAAGCTCCCTCGACAAAGTTAGAAATGGAAACTAAAGCGTAGTAACCTAGCTCCTTTTATTTACTCTAGGATAAGCATTGGTTTGGAATTTTTAACACTAAGTCTAAACTTAACCTTTAGACTATCTTATTATCAATATCTACATTTATTTTATTATAAAATCAATTCTGAATTTATTTAATAAAAATAATTAAAAAATTAAATTAAACTTACTAATATAAATTGTCTTTTATTAATATGTTATTATTCTTAAAAAAAGGAGGTTACATTGTTACCCCTAAGCAGCACCTTTAAACACCAGTACTCATAACCTCTTCTAAGCTCCTATGTTAGAAAATGAGATAATCTCATTATGCTTATTAAAAACATGTAGTATGTGTATTTGTTTCAGTTCTAAATTTGTGATTTGCTCATTAATTTGTTTAACATTTTCTCTCTTCATTCTAACCTTTTTTATATATAAGGCTAAAGAATAATCAAATTAAGAAATTTTGAAAAGATATATGTTAAAGTATAAAACTTAATTCTCTATACGACTCTACTTATTTTTTTCGAGAATCAATTTTAGATTTTGCTACTAAAGAATTGCATACTTCATTAACAACTTCACAAAAATATTGAAGTCTTACTTCATTAGTATTTTCTATTTTTTTATTGAAAATTCTTCCATTAAAGTTACTTTAAAGGTCTATTAAAATATGTATTTAAAGTTAATTTAAAAGTCTTACCTCATTTGCTGAATATTTTTTTTGTTTTCTGATCATTTTGTTACTTTTATTTCCTCAATGTATTTTCATTTCTTAGTATTTTATTTCTTTTAGTTTTCTATTTCTCAATTAATTAGCTTGCAACAATAATACTTAATTTTGTACCAATAGATGAGAGTTCATCTCCACTTAATTTGAAGAAACATGAAAAGTGAAAATTAGGAACAAAATTTCGTATAATAACTAATCACTATAGTTATATATTATTATCTATCATCTTCATCATTATTTTTTATTATTATTATTTTATTTTACATATATCTCTGTAGTTTGCATTTCTCTCAAACCAGATCTCTAAATTTATCAACACAAACTACTACAAGTGATGACTCATCACTAGATTCAACCGACATCAACTATTCAAATGATAGAATTATCCCAATATTCTGTAGAACAGTACTTATCATCCATTGCATTCATTCCATGAATTATGTGAAATCGATCAAGAATTTTGTCATTGTATTGCAAACAACCATTTACATGGCCAATATTAAAGCAGGAAAACACTAACTATAGTTCCTGTTAAAACTTGTGCAAAAGGAATTCTAGTTCTATGAGTTAAGCATTTAAAGTGAGGATAATTCTAAACTTATTTAACGCTATCAATGTTCAAATTGTATGTATCACTACAAAACACCATAGAATTAAAACTAGTATTAGTCACTCTTCTCTTTTCTTGGCCCCCTCTCAATGCTCTGCTACCTATCAATTTACTTCAACAATAATAGAATAGTTCTCCCTCAAAATAAAAAGAAAAAAAAGGTATTAATCAGTTCGGATCTTTAAAAAAATCATGATTTCTATTATCTTTGGAGTCACAAGAGTGTATATATATATAATATATGTATATATGTATGTATTACTTCTATGCTGAATAAATCAAATGAATATTCATAGTTGTGAAAATCGGTTTGAATGGGACCTATCATATAATCGGACCGGTTTTTCTAAAAGACCAGGAGCGTAGTTGACCTGGTTTAAACTGGCTAGTTCAAGTAAAAAATGGTAACTCGGACCGAGTTGATCCTACTTAGGTTAAGGTTAGTTTTTTTCTTTAAAAAAATATTTTAAATAATGTTATTTCTTACTTTTTTATTTTCTGTTTATATTTTATGCAATTTGAGAATGTAGAAAGTGAAAATTGTGTTGTTACATTTTTTATTTTTTTATATATATATCGGGTTAGATTGAGTGATCCGACCATTAATCTATTGATCATCTGCCTTGATCGGGTTAGTGATTGAATCGATTTTTACAACACTGTAAATATCAAAATATTTACAATTTTGTAATTATATAAAAAATTTTATATTTTTTTAACCAATTAGATTTGTACAACATCTTTAACTTAATTCAAACATATTTTCTCATAAATAAAAAAACATGAATTTATTGAAAACATATAAAAATACCCAAAACTTATGGAATAGCATATAGAAAAAGAACAAGGAGGACAGTTGAAGGAACAAGCACGAGAAGAAAGACAACGGAAAAGTGCAAACAACATATAAGCACAATCATCCGTTTGTTTAAATGAGGGTGTTCTTCTTCATGATCGCCACCCATCCTCATCTTTTTGTCTTGAAATTCAAACCCTCTTTTATAACTGTCAAAACGGGTTGGTTTGGCCCATATGGGTCAACCCACCTTGACCCATCAGAAAAAATGGTCAACCCAACCCAGCTCATTTAAACTCTTTTACTCAATTTATTAGCCCGACTCGGCCTACCACAGGTTGGTGGTGGGCTATAAGGGCCAACCCACCAACCTACCAAAAAATAAAAAAATAAATTTAAAAATTGAGATTATTTAAAATTTTAAAACTAATTATTTAATTAAGTTTTTATTTAAAATTAAGAAAAATATTTTCTATTTGATTAGTTTAAATCAGAAATGTTTAATGGGTTGAATAATAAATATTTAGTAAAATAATAAAATATTAAAATAATAAATATTTAGTGTTTGAATACGGACTAGCTCGACCCAACTGAGTTGAACCAGTATGGGTTAGGTCTGAAGTGGGCTGGGTTGATTTTTAGCTATTGCAACTCATTTGCATTTTTTTTTGCCCGACCGATCCATATTCATGGTGGGTCGGGTTGGCCCACAGATTTGAAACTGTTTTAACGGCTCTACCCTCTTTGCTTTGTTCTAACAGAAATCATTTTAGAAAAGATAGTAGAATGCTCTGTTTGCTGTGTTCTTCTCCTAGAGAAAAATTTTCATTATTATTAATATTTATTATTATTATTTTATTTTTTAAAAATAAATAAATGTTTCCAAATTTCATCTTGTACAACTTAGGTCAATATTTAAAGAACAAGAGATAAAAATTAAAAATTAAAATAATTTTCATATATGTATTCTTAAAGAGAAAAGTGTAAGAAAGAGATTTTTTATAGTCAAATAGGGAATAAGAAACTTGTGGCATTGTCTTTTATCACTCCTAAGATAAATTGTATGTGTGACACATTAAAATTTAATTGGTTAGTGAGATAGAAGGAAAGTAATTAACCCCGTAGTCTCTTTTTAAGTTTCTAGTTTTTGAAAAATTTATGTTTTTATTTATTTTTTATTTTTTAAAGTTTAAAACTATATTAATTATTTTTTATTAATTATACCCATATTTGTTTTGAAGAAGAATAAATGAACATTTTATCACATAGAGAAAAATTATTATGAGTGATTTTCAATGAAAAATAGCACCATAAGAAAAAAACACTAACAAGTGATAGGTGAAAAGTTTTAAAATTAGTTATTTTTTTACTCTTACTATCTCTTTAGAAACTTATTAAACTACTTATTTGTATATAAATTTGTTTCTATTTTAAATACAAAACAACTCTAGATGGTATGTATACATATTTACTTAAAATAAAGCAAATGAATTTGGTTAAGTAATGTGAGGTTTAAACATAGGAATTGACCCGATAGATACACCAAGAAAATATTAGAAAGAAGCAACAAAAATTTATGAAAATTCATAAATAAAAGAACTCATATATAATTGTAAAAAATAAAAAATAATTTAATAAAATCATGTAAAATATATTAATTAACTTGTATTAGATTTCTATAAAATTAAAAATAATTTAACAATAAATTATGCTTTAATTATTATAAAATTTATAAAATAATAATTTCGTTTATAAATTTTTTTATCTTAATTTAATCACTTTAAAAATTAATTTATTTTTTTTAGGTTCTCAATTATAATTTTATTAAATAATAATATAAAATATATAACTGTAGACTTCTTTTGTCGTATTGATTCTAGATATGAAACTACTTTCCCAACAAAGTTTATAGAATACAAATGTACTAGCTAATCCTACTAACTTATTTAGATTTACCATGGTTAATCAATTAGATTTTGTTAAGAAACTAGTGAGATTTTATCTAGATTTATACCCAAAAAAAAATAATACTATGGAGATAGATATATAAATAGATATTAATAATTATATATTACTATGTATTATATAATAAAAAAATTAAAAGTTTTAAAATATGCTAAGATCAAAGCATTACAAAAATTTATTTGAATATAAAAATGTGATTTAAATATAAAAATTACTAATAAAATAAATTTTATTAATTAATAATTTATTATAAACAATTCAATGTAAATTATGTTTTTAAGATATTGTGGGCATTTTTTCATTGAAATTAAGATTTTTGATTGTCAATTTTTTTAAAGGTTGTCATCATAAGAGAAATTTTATTGAATATAAATTTATAAAAATAATTTATCTCATATTTTCTTATAAATTATATATTTCATATTTATTAACATTTTAAAAAATAATAACATAAATATAAATTATAAAAATAAATTATCTTATATTTTCTTATAAATTATATATATTTCATATTTCTTAATATTTACAAAAATACATAACATAACAAACTCAACTTTATAATAGATAAAGATACGAGGATGATTTTATAGAATATAATATATTAATATCAAGAACTAAATCATATTGAAGTCTTTTAATATAATTAAAGTTTAATTTAATATATAGCTATTTGGAATCTTATACGTGTTCTTCTTTATTCACAATTCAATAAAAGTTAACTTTTATATATATATATATATATATATATATATATATAATATTCTTAATAACTATAATTGAATGTATAATTTGATGATATATATTTATATATTACATATAAAAGATTTGGACAAGTGTTTGTGATTAGATGGAGATGTTAATTTAACAAAAATAATTTCTTTGACTCAATATATGTTAAAGAGACTTGACTACTTCTATGTTGTTAGATTAAGTTGTTAGATCGAGATTTTAAGTTGACAACACATATTTATTTGATTTAAATTTATTTATTATGATTTGAATAAAAGATTGTGCAACCTCATACTTAAATTACACTTTTGTGAAACCTCAACCTCAAATTCTTCATAGGACTTTAGTGTTCTTATCTTTCGCGAATTTGCATGTATATTAGTCTATGTTTTTAAAATTGGACCGGTGATGGAATTGGTGAAAACACTGGTTCATTTGGTAAACCATTATTGAATCAATGGTTGAATCAGTCTTAATAAAATAATAATATTATTATTATTATTATTAATGTACCATAACAATTAAGATTATAAAAGAAAAAATATATTAAGGTTGTAATTATAAAAGAATAAAAATAATTTTACTAAATACATCTTCATATTGCTAACTTTTCTTTAGTTTTTAATTAAAAATTGGTTGATTTAGGAAAATGAGGGGTGGATTTAGCAAAATAAAAAAAATTAAAAAAAATACAAACCGGTTGAACCACCAGTTAGAATACCGATATTTGTTTCCACCGACTTTTAGGATTGACCGAACCAGTTACCAAGCCGATTCACCAGTTTTCCCATAGAACAGAGTAGTTTGGTCTGGTTTTTATAACATAGATATTATTTAACAAGATATCCAGTAAACAAAGACATTAACTATCTACTAAAAATTAAAAAACACTTGCATGGCTTCTTATAAGCATTTAAGAGGTTATTTTATCCTTCAAAAAATGGGGCACAATATAACATATTGGCATGTGCAAGTGCGTGTGTGTGTGCGTCATGTATGCGTGGTATGGGTGAGTAGGTGTGTGCATGGTTATGTAGGTACTGTGTGTGTGTGTATGTGTCTGTGGGGGAAGGGTTGTGGGTAAGTGTGTGTGCATGTGTGTATTGCACAACCATAACAAATAAACTCCAAAAAGTTTTACTTTTATACGTTATTTTAAAATGTTTTGGTTGCAAGTCGTAAGAAAGGAAGGGTTGAAAGGAACAACTTTAGGCAGGCTAAATGGGTAGGGAATGATGCTTTAGCTTCTACAACAAAGGGAACGTGGCAAGGTCAGCATTCTCTACCCATTTGGCACTACTCAAAGTTGTTATTGCAGTACTTACTAATAGAAGTGAAGGAACAAAGATCTATTAACACTTTCGGTGGTGCTTTAGCTTCGATTTGTCGTGTGATGAAGGAAAAAGAGACTTTTTTTGTGGGAAGCTTGATTGTTAAAAAATGCGTATTTGACTGGTTGGCTATAGTGTGTTCTCCACACCTCGCACGACGCATGTGTTTAATGAAGTTGAATAAATAACAAAAAGTTAAGGAACAAAATTGGTGCTGGAAAAAGCGAAGTTTTTTTTTTGGGAGGTGAAATAAAAGTTGTAAGACACAAAAGAGGAATGGAATGGAAGCTTTAAGTGGGAAAGGGGTGTGTGGAAAGATGAGTTTTGTGTAGGAGTACTAACGTAGTATTTTATCTTTTTAGATTTGTTATCATTATATTTATTGTTTTTATCAGTTTGTTATTTATCTTGATACTAATAATTATCAGTTTGTCATTATACTGATAGTTATTTAACTTATCAGTTTATATTCAACACCTATATAAGTGCAACCTTTATGCACTCTAATTATGATTGAATTAACAAGAGGCTTCCTTTGTTACTGTGTCACTATTCTATATGATATCAAATTGAAGTCAATTGTTTAACAAGCCTTCCTTGTCATCCAATGGCCTCTCACTCGTCCACATCTACTACCATTCCTCCTCCCACCCTTTATGATCCAAAGGATCTTGAGGAATTTAACACCACCACCCAACTCCCTATTAAACTAAACTCCTCAAATTATCCAGTGTGGTATTGATAGATTCATTCTCTGCATGTAACCCGTGACCTTGAAGGCTACATCACAGTTGACACACCTTGTCCCCCCAAAACAATTTACCACTGCCTCTGGTGTGTCTTCTAATCAATCTTATAATTTTTGGATTTGTCAAGACAAATATCTCTACATCATGTCACTTGGTTAATGCAATACTAAGGCCAGCATCGTCATGTCCATGACAGAAACATCACAAGTTGCTTGGTTGTCCTTGGAACGTATCACTAACGATTGTGTGTGAAGTTTGTTACTTTGTTAACGAGGTCTGACTAGTTTCTAAGCAGTGATGAGATTATGTCTTCCGAGATCTTCTCCGTACACATGCCCCCAAGCTCACATGGGAATAGTGATGGACCATGATAAGTTGAAATTCCAAATTCATGAAATATATCCCGAGAGGTGCGCATGTTGCATGGGGAGACAAAATGTGTAAGGTACGAGAACTTTCACAACCCTAAGAAGTTAGGGCATCTAGAGTAGGTGCCTAGGTAGTACTGCTCTCTCACAAGTAGACACCTAGGGAGCGTTGATTAACTGTGATCAAATGGATGAGGTTAATTGGCACGTTGGGCCCGATAGGCCTACTATCTATAAATAGGGTTGCAGACATGTTCTCCATCCACCACGCCTTCTGACACTCTGGAGTGTCGTAATATCTGATAATCCAATATCAAACGTCTTGTAAGTAAAAGGCATGTACCATGTCGATGAGTTTGAGCAAGTCATCCCATATTTGGTCATTATCTTCCAAGGATGGAGAGTGCGAGAGTTCCAGGGTTGGTAGTCCTTAATACTAGGGGTGAAGTCGCCAGTTCCGTAGAGGTGGTGTCGGCTCATGAAGGGCAGTTAACCGTTGCTGCGAACCTGGTAGCCGAGGTGGTTAATGACTCTACACTTGCAAGGTATGAGTGGGTGAAGCCTTCTGTCCTGTCATATAGGTTGTGCCATACCAACGTTAGGGACTTATAGTGGATTGTAGATAACTTTGACTGAACCTTCTATTGGACGCCACGATGCTGAGTGGCTGAGGTTGCATATGTTGGAGAACCACTTAAAGTTACTGTCTATTTTGGACGATCTTCCCCATCGACTTTTCACGAAGTCTATTTTGAGGTTAACATTGTCTACTAACCCTGGCCCTGGGTTGGATACTAAGTCATTGTCGTTAGCAATTCACTTTCAGTTCATAATTTTAACTTGGCTAATTTTTGTTGTCTTTGTAGGTGTTATGGCTGACAAAGTACCAAAGGGTTCTTAGTTCTCATTCAAGAAAATTTACGAGGGCCAGACTCAGGAAAGCAAGAAAGAGAACGTGGCAATGAGGCCTAAGGGTTCTAGTTTGCTCGACATGCTACCTCTGTCGCCCAATAATACAAGGAAAAGGAAGGACAACAAGAAGAGGAAGGAGCTGGAAAAGGGAGATAAGTCAGGTGTCCCTTCTAAGAAGCTCGCCCAGAAGACTCTAAGTTTTGAGAAGTCAACAGACTTGCCCAACACCTCTATGTCGAACAGGTTCTTTTTCCTAGACTTGAGAATGAGGAAGAAGACAAAAATAGTCAGGTACACTCTAGAAGAGTTGAAGTTAATTGATGGTCCAACAGTCAAGGAGATAATGACCCATTATACAAAATTGCAAGCTTGCGCTTGGATGTTGATCCAAAGGTTGATTCGAGATGCACTAAAGAACACAGGGATGGAGAAGCTAAAGAAAGAGCTCTTGGAGTATCGCACTTCTCTTGTCGAAGCCTTGTCAGCCAACAGTCTCCTTTATGAGGAGCTGTTAATCTCAAAGGGAAAGTGAAAGTTGAGGAAGAAAACTACCAGTTTGCTGAAAAAGAGCTAAAGACAATGTTGGATCATCTGATAAGGCCAAGGCTGACTTGGTCGAGGTGTCAAAAAGGGAGATTGTGTTGGAAGCTGACAAAACCGACATCACGGATGAGGCTAAGGCAACCATCGACATCAGCTATTAAAGGTTTTAAGAAAGATGTTCACTAGACTGCCTTTCTCTATTAGGTTAATGTGACCCAATTTGATGTGGATCATGACATCTATCAGGGTTGCATGCTTCTTGAGAAAGAGATCACGAATTCGGACGTTGATGCAGAAACTACCGCTGATGATGATCCCCTACTTAACTTCCATTTTTAAGTTGTTTTTTGTTTCTAGGGGTTTATCATTGATTGTAATAGTGGTCATATAAAGATCATTAGTTTATTTATAGAACTGAGATCAAGGCCATTTAAGAACCATTGTTTTGCAGTACCTAGGATGCTTACACATCCCCTTTTGTAATATTAACACCGATTTTGGGTAAAATGATTAATGATAACTGCCCTTTCACTTCACTTTTCCAGGACATGTATGTCTACTTTAAGCATTCTTTATGGTGTTATAAATGTTACTTATTTTATTTGTTAAGTCTTAGGTTGAATGATCCGCGTATGTGCTCATAAACTGAATGGTGATTTTTTATGGTGTGATGACCAAATTGCCGAGTTACCCATGACATTGGTTGGTTGTAGTTTTGTTGTATTTGTGTCGATGGGATCATTCTCTTTATAGAATGAAGCCTCCATGTCGAGCATATGTCAAATGGAGTCATTCATTGTGAATGGAACTTCCCTTCCATGTATACGTCGATAAATACACATTTTACGAAATGAGATTACCGAGTAGAGATATTAGTGAGGTGTATGCAACAAACTTATATGATAAAAGGTGGAGTTGTTTGATTAATCAAAATGGATGTCTTATTAAAACCTCCCCAGTCAACACCCACTTGGGAAAAATATTGGTGGTAAGAAAAATAGTACATCGATCTATATTACACAGGAGAGATAATTGTAATAAAATTTGAGGTGTGTTGCAGTATTCCACGACCTTGGTAAGATTTCTCCTGAGAGATGATTTGAGGTGTGTTGCAGTCAACACCCATTATCTAGATTTTAGTTGATTCTGAAAGGGTCTTCCCAGTTTGATGCAAACTTGCCTTTTTCGGGTTCTCGTTGGGCTTCTCCCCTCATTCGCCAAACGAGATCTCCTTGCTTGAAAGACCTCGATTTGAAATTTTTGTTGTATTTTTAGTAGCCCTTTTCTTGCATGTTTCCTTTTGTATGACTTCCTTATCTCTCAACTTTTGTGCTAAGTCCAATTCTACTAACATCTACTCATCATTGCCTTCATTGTACAATTGTCATCGAAATGAATGTTCTTCTCCCACTTTTGTCGGGATCATGGTGTCTATGTCGTACGTAAGGCTATAAGGAGTCTCCTGGGTTACTGAATGTGGTGTGCATCTGTAGGCTCATAGGATTTCTTATAGCTCCTGGGTCCATCTACCCTTATTCATGCCTAGTCTTTTCTTCAACTCTTGCAATATAACCTTATTTGTGGCTTCGACATGACTATTTGTCTGTGGGTGTTCTACCGACATGGTCACATGAATTACATGTAATCCTTTAAAGAATTCCTTAAACCTTTTATCAATGAATTGCCAGCCATTGTTTGTGATAACAGCGTGAGGGATGCCAAAACAATATATAATGTTCTACCATGTGAATTTCTGGGCGTTCTTGGCAATGATCCGAGCTAGGGATTCGACCTTAATCTACTTAGTAAAATAATCAATAGTAACAATCAGGAACTTGCATTGTCCCTTCTCTAGGGGGAAAGGGTCGATGATATCCATTCTCCAAATCGAAAAGGTCTATGGCGAGGTGATTCTTCTCAATTCGTGCGGAGGTGCTCTTATGAGGTTCCCATGTTGCTGACAATCCTTGCAGCTCTTGATGAACATTTTAGCATCTCACTTGATTGTGTGCCAATAATACCCTTCCTTCATGGCTTTGGCAGCTATAGCACGAGCACTTGAGTGAAATCCGCACACCCCTTGGTGAATTTCTTGCAAAACATAATCCCTTTGGGCCAAGGGAGGCACTTGAGGAGTGGCATTGAGTATCCTCGCTTGAACATTTCGTCTCCTATTAATACGAACCTTACTTCCCTTGTGCGTAATGCTTGGTCTAATTTGTCGCCGGTCGATTGCTCTCCCCTTTCTAAGAAGTTTCTTATTGGCATCATCCAAATGGGCCCATGTGCAATCCTAAGGTGATCGAAATGTTTTTTGAAGTTGTTAACTGTATAGTAATATTGTAGTAAAAGAGAACATTTGACTTGGTATTTTCCACTAAGTTGAGACATGGTAAGTTGTGACTCCCTTCGACAGAACAACTTTGTTGCTCCCATCTCTTTGACTAAGTAGGCAGAACTTGGACAACTCAACTGACCATGATATCATTCGTCCTACTAGTTTAGGTTTGCGCAAGACCTTGAAGATGGGATAGTCCATTTTGACCACCACTTGATATCCTTAAAAGTATGGTCTCAGACGTCTTAAGGTTGTGACCAAGGTTAAGACAAGCTTTTTAATAATTTGGTACCTTTGCTCAGGCTCGTGGAGTGTTCGGCTAGTGAAGTATATGGGCTCCTGAAGTTGTTTAAACTTCTGGACCGCCACTGCATAACAACCTTGTTGGTGGTTGAGAGGTATACCAGGAGGTTTTCCTCGGTAACTAGCTTTAGTATACATTGACATTCAATTACAATCCTTCATTCATGGTAAGTTTGTTGAATTTATTAGTTAGTACTTTAAAAGTCACATAAATGAAAAATTATGAGTCAACATTAGTGTAAAATTCTTTTACATTGACAGTGTATATATATTATAATGTATATTATTAATAAAAATGAAATTCCTCTTTTTGATGTCCAATTTTTAGAATACCTATTCTACCATTTAAAAAAAACAAAAAGGAAAAACTATTTTGATAAAAGAGAGATTCGACCCACGACCTATCTCTCCCTTATATATATAGAGACTTTTGTCACTAGGTCAGTCAACCTTATAACTTTAAAAAAAAAGTACTTTAAAATATTTATATCCAACATACATAATTGTTATATTATATCTTTAATCTATAATATTATATTATATACTATATCTCTACTATTAATAAAAAGAATTCCCCCTTTTGATGTTCATTTTTCAAAATAAATATTCCACCCTTTTTAAAACACACAAAGAAAAACTATTTTGTTAAAAGAGATATTTGAACTAAAGACCTATCTCTCCCCTATATATGGGCATTGCCGCTAGATCAACCTTATAACCTCGATAAAAAAATTACATTGATATCCAACACAGGTAATTATCCTAAAATCTATAATATATATATATATATATATTTGTAAATTAATCAATCTTCCTTAAAAACTGTTAATATATGTATACTTTTGATCATAAATATTTTTATTAAAAATTCAAAAACACATAACAACATTTTGAATTCTATTCAAACCTCTCCTTTGTCAATTTTTTGAAATTCATTGCTATTCTCAGATATTGGTTGATGATATGACATGTTTGTATCATATTATCATAAACAAAGAAGTATAAAAATTAATAAAATATATTTCAAAACATACTAAACTAAAATTATTACACGCAAAATGACATAGTGAATTATTTATATTATATTATGTTATTACAAAATATATTAAATTAAAAATTTAAAATTGTTATAGCATATCAAAATAGAAATGTGAATACGCAAGCATGACAACCTAGGATAGGGTGAGTGCACAAGGTTTTATATATAAATGATGTTAGATTACTAAATTATTTATATATAAATTGTTATAACATATCATTAATACTAAATTATTTATATTGTGTGTGTTCATCTTTTTATTGTAATTTGATATATAAATTATTTGAATTCTAATTCATCTTTCGAATTATTTATCCTGTAGTTTTTTCAAAACACAACAAGATATGAATGATGTATTTATATTAAGCAAAATTAAAATTTTTTAATACATAATACTAAATATTTAAAAATAAATACGAAAAAATTGTTAACTTAAGTAAATTAGAGGAATTTAAGTCAAAATAAATAATATAATATTTTAATAACTACTCTAAACCTCCTTTTTAATAACTACTTTGAGCTAGTACAGTGATTACATGCAAAAACACTCTGACACTTAAGTGAGATGAAAGATTACTATTTTCTCAAAGGTACAATATGTCACAGAAAAGTAATAATTAGTAGTAAAACTCGCACTTGTTACCCTCTATAATGTTTAGGTCTTTGTGCTTGGGGTTAGGTCATTAAGATTTTGATTTACCTAAAAAGGGTAGTTTGGACATTTCACTTTGGGTGATGGATCCTACCTGAGCCGAGATATCTAATTACTCTGAGATTAGGTCAGGCTCTATAGGTACGTCCAATCCAAGGGTATATCCGGTTTTGAGGTAGTTCAGTCTAGGATTAGGTCCAGTTCTGAGGTAGGTCTGGTCTAAGGTTAGGTCTGATTCAGGAGTTCGTTCAGTATAAATCTCTCTAAATAATGTTTGATATTTCCATAATATAAATGAAAAATATTATTTAAAAAGAAATCATTTTCTAAATATAATCAATTAAATTTTTTAACAAAATTAATCACAAGTTATTGAATATTCCATATTAATATGATAATATTTTTCAAAAATAGCCCAATTATTATAAGGAACAACACTGCCTCACACGATCCCACTAAAATATAAAATACTTTGATTGTAATTAAAGAATAAAAACGTGAGCTTCTATAGCAAACGACAATGAATCGATGTGATATCGTTTTCTCCATGCAATATAGTATACATCAGTGCAGGGACACACTTATAATAGAATAACTTTTAATTAGATTATCTTATTTTAAAAATTAAAATACATACCTTTTTAAACTTTGTTATTTTAAGTTTTATATCTAGTATTTTCCCTTCACTATAACTTTTTTATTTTTTACTTTTATCATGTCAATTTTTCTGAGATTTTACTTTCATTTTTCTTCTGATACAAAAAATAAAAACTATATTACTACTATTTTTACGAGACGTCAACCATTCTTAGAGAGTAAAAGTAATGTAAAAAAATAAAAAAGTGATAGATTTAAAGAGTTAAATATATCAGAAGTTTGGTGTAATTTGCTCTATTTTAATTCATCATTGAATTGAAATTCTTTTTATACATAGATCCAATTCTTCGTAATATAAATTATTAAAACACTTTTTTTTTACATTAGTATTATTTTATTCTTTTTTTTCTTGCATATATATATATATATATATATATATATATATATATCTTTTGGTCATTCCTATCAAGTAAATAACATATCCTACCACAATATCGTGAATGTAAGAGAGGAAGGGAAGCACTATGAACGTGAAAGAGGGAACAGGGAAAATAATGTTGTTTTATGTACTTAATTAATAAATCAAAAAATCATTGTTTTTGTTATTTTTAAGGGCATTTTATGTGGAAATATTGCAATAACTATTATAATTAATTAATTATATAATAGAATTTGAAAATTTAAATAAATATATATATATATATATAATTATTAAATTGTTAAGGAAATAATTATATCATTGTAATTTCTAGACTTGAGAAAGAATATCAATTAGCCAACCCAAAGTCCAATTACCAACGTAATCCGAAGTTGGTGGATATATAATTCGTGTGAGAGTAACATCGTTATAAAAATAATGATCCATATGTGATTGAGTTTCAATTTAATGATGATATGAAATAGAGAATTACATAGACATTTTCAAAATTTGTCTTTGGTAAAATTATTATTATATATATTTTTTACATTACTTTAGCTTCCTACAAGGGGTTATTTTTAGTTTAAGAGGAAAAGTGTAGAACATCAAGAAAATTGATTTAACAAAAGTAAAAAAAAAATTAAGAAGATTTTCTGTGAAATTCAAAACTGAAAGAGTACTGGGTTTACTTAAGAGAAAGTAATGTAATTTTTTATTTAATTATAAGTATTCTCCACAAAAAGTAATCATGTTGGGGTTTTGGATAGAAATTTATCCCTCCAATATTTAAGTCAATACATATTTAAGATGGTGGTAAGCCATAGAAACCAATGGTGTACCAATTCGGTCCAAGATCCACCAATCAATCTAGCAAACACTTCGACCTATGAGCATGAGGTGACCTAGCTCATATCAAAACATACGTAATGTAAGCTCTTGTTTTACTTATAAGTTATAAGTGTATAAAATAAATAGAAAATGAAATTAAATTTAAGTTCGGATATGATTAATAGATTAATTAAGAAATAATTAATTGTGTTATTTATATTAATAATGAACAATTGGTGGTGTTATTTATATTGATATTATGTGCTATTTTGATGTATGTGACTAGAATTAAATGGATTATGGAAATTGAGTGATTTGGTTTGGTGAGAGGTGATATCTATCTATCTATCTATTATACACACACACACACATATATATATATATATACAATCTTGTGAATCGGAGTATTTAGAAAGTTATTTGAAAGTGTAATTGTAAGGGGGTTGAGGTTAGCAAACGAGAAATTATAAACACAACCCGACTTCCTTTTTCCTTTCCCCATTTTCTTTTCTCCATTTCTCCCTTAGTCTTTCTTCCTCTTCCTCTTCCCCCACTTATGTCTCTCTCATCTCTCTCTACACCAAAACCTCTCTCTTTTTGCATACTCGACTATTCATATACAGATTCAAGAGAAATTTTTATTATTTCTCCTATTTCAATTGCTAATCATTGTAAGTCTGATCCTATTCCTTTGAGCCTTTTTCTTTCTTTTTTCAATGTAATCATTTCCATTGAAGGGAAATCCTCCTTGAAATTCCAATTTCTTAGGTTCTCTTTGGTTTTTTGGATTTTTTCTAGGTTTTGAGTAATTTCTATGGCTAGATTATCCTTCTCTTTTCAAATTCAGCTTTAAATGGAGAAATAAGTAAGGAAAGCTTTATCTATGTTTTATTTTAGTAAAAACTTTAAATTGATGGTATGGATTAAATTGCATGTGAGTGATTGAGCTTTGAATTGTATTTTGTCTTTGATTTGAGTATTTACTGAAATTAGGTATTCAATGTAATTGATATGAATATTATGTTTCTTAGCAATTGATTGTAGTTATGGATACAACATTGACTTTAGGGTTGTGATTTGGGTGGTTGGATGATTGATGATTATGGGCTGTTACAATGGGTAAATTAGCCTTGGTTGAAAAACATGATGTACATTGAGTTAGGGATACAGATATGTAATCCAGGGTGGTGCAAGTACTAAACTGATATACATTGTGATCAAGGGTGTTAGTGTGTGCACAAGAGGGATATACTCATATAGCAACTAAGTGTTATAAATGGGTCAAGTAGATGTCAGACATCAGTTGAGAGTCAGTTGATGTCAATATTAGGTAAGTGCTGACGTTATAAATCAGTTGAAAATATCATATGAGTATGTCTAGACTTCAGTTGGTTGTCAGATGTATTAGGTGGATGCCAAAATTGATATGTCATTAGGCCACTTTCGTATCTGAACTCAATAGGTTTTTCAGAAAGTGTTGTGTCATATAGTAATGTAATGGTGATTCCTTATGAACACCTTATGTTCATAAGGAATATAAATGTTTGTCTGGTAGCAATTTTATAAAATGATTTTTTGTATTTAAAAACTAAAAAATTTGTCTGGTTATTGATTTCTTAAAATAGTTTTCAAAAACAACTCTGATTTTTTAGTTTTTAAAAACTAAAAAACAAGAACAAATGTAAGTAGTTTTGTTTTTTGTTTTTTTGGTTTGAAAACTCAAATTACAATTAGAATATTTTTGTTTTGCTTTTTATTAATGACATTTCCATAAATATGAACAAGTTTTTTTCATTTTCATATTTTCAAAACAGTTTTCAAATAACAGTTACAAAACAAGTTTTTTTCTCTTCTTCTAGAAAATAGTTTTTTTAAAACTATTTTTAAAAACAAAAACAAAAGCAAACCAATCAAGCCCTTAGCATGTTTGATTATTTAATAGTTTTGGAGAATGGATTCAGTTATATACTTGTAATATATTGATTTTTATCTAGCCAACTTACCTTTACATTGTGTGTTTTATGCATGATTGTGATGATCATGCTATGCACATGAGCAGATACTAGTGGAAAGGCAAGAATGTAGAACAATTGAGACTGAAGAATGCATTGTTGGTTGAGGAAGAAAATAGCTTTTGTTTGGCACCTTAGGTGTATCTGTAGTATGGAATGATGATTGAATTTTATATATGTATATATTGATCATAAACCTTGATTGTGATGAGACGATGTTTTGAATTATGAGAAAGAAACAATTTCATGAAAGTTAATTGTGCATATATGTAGGTAAATGGTTAGTTTTATAATATATTTAAGTTTAGCTAGTGGTTAAATCATTGATTTTTGGAAATTTAGGATACTAGAGAATTATTTAGCTGAGGTTTTGTGTTTCTGCAAAATATCATTGGGCAATAGCCCTCGCCTTGCGAAGCGTTGCCTCTACTAGGAAATTTTATGGCTTTGCATCAACAACATGTCTCACTCAACTCAAAGTTCTCTTTGCCTTGTATTTTATGGGTTTTTTGTTGAGCGATAGATTTTACTGAGCGATATTCCTTCACTAGGAAGATTAAACCAGGTTCTTGCTGGCCGACATTTGTATCTAGACGAGATGCTCAGGTTCTTCACTAGGTGACATTAGCTGGGCGAGGTACTTAGGAAGTGAGTTTACATAATTCTATGATAGGTTTTAATATTTGAGCATTTATGCAATTGAATTGAAAATTTAGACAATGATAGATAACATTTACATCAATAGATTTTTAGGATGGTACACATAATCCTAATCACATTCCTAAGATTCCAAAATATCCAAAAATCCTATATACGAGATCACCCATATCTAGCAGAAGCAACCACCCACTCAATATATAACTCCTCCTCCGAGATCAGTGTGCTTAACTCATACACCATCCCGTATATGTACAAAGTACTAGAACAAATGAACAAGGTAACTATCTAACTTTGCTTATTCCTCAAACAAGGTAACTATATAACTTGTGATTGCGTAAAATCTAACTCAACCCAATTCATTACAGGTTGGGTGACCAGTTCAGTAAGTTGAACATGAAATACATCTCAACCCAACTTAAGCATAATATTAAATTATTATTATATATTATTATTATTATTATTATTATTTTAAATTATGTGTTTTGTTATTATGCGTTTCTTTTTATATCATGTTTTTTGTTAATTTGGACAAATTATATATGTAGTTTGTATTTATTTTTATGGATTGATTAGCTTGGACAACCTGTGTTTATTTTTATTTTGGACCAATGCTTATTTAGTTATTATTGCTTGAAAATTTAGTTATATATTAATTTTAATTTGTTTTAGTTTTAATTTGTAAGTTGTAACGATAATTTCTTATTTATATTTAGGTTATAACAATTATATAGTCTATTTTTTCTAAATATCCTGAAAAAGCTAACAAAAAATATTATAAAATTTAATTTTATTAAAAAGATGTTTTTTAAAATTATGACCTAATTAATCCAATCCAACTCTCCATCCCGGACGGATTGAGTTAGATTGAGTTTAATGGCAAAAAAACTAACTCAATTTAACCTGATGTATTATGATTAGATTGAATCTTGAGTTTGCATAAATTCAATCTAAACTACCTTTCCTAATCTACTTATTGTTATCTAAAACTTTTGTTTTTAAAAAACTACTAACTCCTAAAAAATGCCTAACTTTTTACTATCCAATTATCCAAAAAAAAGTTGAAACTATTTCCTTTACATTTTGAACTAAACCCTAAATACGAATGTTTTCTCATGAAGTATCAACCATGTCCTCTAATACTTATTATGCACAACAATGGATCCTCCATTAGCTTTCGGCGTAGATTTTTCATGCTTTTATACAACCGCGTAACTAAAAATTATGATACATGATTCACCATATTTTTTTTATTTTGATTTTGTTAATTGATGAAATTTTTAAAAGTGTTGTAAAAGCCAGTGTTGTAAAAAGTTAGATGTTTTTCAACGCTTTTTTAAACATTGTAAAAAACTTTTTCTTTAAAACATTTTTAAAATGTATATCTTCCTACATCATTTTTTTCACAAGAAGATGTAAACAGTTCTTTCTTTAAAACACTTTTACAAAAAAAAATGTTTTAAAGTTTATGTCATTTTTTAATAAACGTTGTAAATGTAATTGTTTTAAAATAATTTTTTCTATATATATAAATATTATATTTATATTTATACATATCTCAAAACCTGTTAAATATAAATATGCTTATTAAGATTAGACAACTTTCAACAAATTTGATTAATATATATTTATAAATTATTTCAATGCAATCAACAAACAAACATAATGTATAAATATATTGATAAAAATAAATCTAAAATATTTCATATATAAAATGAAAATCTTGTTCAAACATACATGAAATTTGAACTTGTTTCATTCAATTGTCCTAAAACTAATGTGTCTAAAGCAAATAACTATCTTTAACTAAGTCCAAAAACATTTTAATTCATACTAAAGACTGACTATTTCTAATTTTTAAAAAGAATCTTGTCCATTTTGTACAACTTCCTTCAGCAGCCTTTGTAGATATTTCTTCAAAGTCACAAAAACCTACATAAAAATATGATGTGATTGTTATCATCACTATTATTATCTAAAAAGTGTCAAAACTACACATTATTATTTCAAATCTTAATTACCTTTTACATATAGCCATTTTTGCATAATCATTAATTGGAATTCCTATTTTTAACAAAAGCTTCTTCACCTCCTCTACCCTGTAGATGAAAATTTTCAACAACAGTGCTGAACTCACTGTAATAAAGTTACAAAAATTTAACTTAACATACCATCATTTAACTTAACATTATGTTGTTATCATGAGGGCACCACTGATTCCTACAAGTGGCTCTTACTGTAGCCTCTTGAAATCTCCCATCAGTCTGTTTCTAACTAGACTTAATATTGTCACCACCTAGAAAAGACCAATACCCACAGAAAGGAAAACATAATAGACTTAAGAATCAAGTGAGTGCTTTTAGAAAAGAAAAATATAAAGCAGCAAACACACCACCACCTCGACGATATAAGGTTACAAGCCCAAAATTTCTTAACTATTAAGCTTTTAGCATTAAAAATAAAATTACTTAACTTTAAGCATTTAACATTAAAATCAATTCAAATTCTACTTCAATCATAAGTACATATGATTAAAAAAAATATCAAATTTACAAAATCAAATAGAATTGGCATTAAGAGAAACCTAGACAACATGGAGGAATATTGACATAAAGTGATTCAAAACCCAGAATTTTCCGTTTCTGATAAAATAGTTTTTTAACATGTGCCATTGAGAAAATAATACCATAATATAGAAAACTATATATAGAACCACTCAATTAACACTATTGAATGTCCAAAGACAACCCATATAAATAATTACCTTAATTTTTAACTCAAAATATATGCATGTTTATTTCAATTACTTTAATTAGAATTATTTATATTGCTTTATGAATTAAAAACATAAAGAACGATAAAACCACTAGAAATTCACAGACTCAATACTTTCTTTTAAGAATCCACCCATCACTTTAAATCAAACCAAAATAATAATAATAATAATACTAATATATTATACTATTATTATTAATTTATTATATATAATGTATGTACTAAAACCTCTTGATCTCGAGCTTTCAAATCTGAAAAGGAAAAATAGTTCAAAGTTATAAACTATTAAAGGAATCATAAACAATAACTATGAACCTCAACATATATACCTAATTGAGATGAAACTACGAAATAGGACTCCACAACCAGGAATGCTTTCTTCCAACTTTAATACTTGAATTTATTTCATGATACCTTCTATTTCAGCTCATAGTGATAGCTTATTTTAAATTGGGAACCATATGCATATTTGCCTTCAAAATTATTATAAAATACATTCACAAAACAACTTTACCAATCAGGATGTCCCTTCTTCAAGTAAAAACATAATTTACATTGAATTGTTTATAATAAATTATTAATTAATAAAATTTATTTTATTAATAATTTTTATATTTAAATGACATTTTTATATTCAAATAAATTTGTGTAATGCTTTGACATTTGATCTTAGCATATTTAAAACTTTTAATTTTTTTATTATATAATACATAGTAATATATAATTATTAATATCTATTTATATATCTATCTCTTTAGTATTTTTTTTTGGGTATAAATCTAGATAGAATCTGACTAGTTTCTTAACAAAATTTAATTGGTTAACCACGATAAATCTAAATAAGTTAGTAGGATTAGCTAGTACATCTGGATTCTATAAACTTTGTTGGGAAAATAGTTTCACATCTAGAATTAGTACGACAAAAGATGTCTACAGTTATATATTTTATATTATTATTTAATAAAATTATAATTGAGAACCTAAAAAAAATAAATTAATTTTTAAAGTGATTAAATTTAGATAAAAAAATTATAAAACAAAATTATTATTTTATAAATTTTATAATAATCTAAAGTATAATTTATTGTTAAATTATGTTTAATTTTATAGAAATCCAATACAAGTTAATTAATATATTTTACATGATTTTATTAAATTATTATTAACTTTTTATTTTTTACGATTATATATGAGTTCTTTTATTTATGAATTTTCATAAATTTCTGTTGCTTCTTTCTAATATTTTCTTGGTGTATCTATCGGTTCAATACCTATGTTTAAATCTCACATTACTTAACCAAATTCATTTGCTTTAGATATAAGTAAATATCTATACATACCATCTAGAGTTGTTTTGTATTTAAAATAAAAAAAATTATATACAAATAAGTAGTTTAATAAGGTTCTAAAAAATTAGTAAGAGTAAAAAAAAATTAATTTTAAAACTTTTCACCTATCACTTGTTAGTTTTTCTTTTCTTATGGTGCTATTTTTCATTTTTTTTTCATTGAAAATCACTCATAATAATTTTTCTCTCTATGTGATAAAATGTTCATTTATTCTTCTTCTTAAAAAAAATGATTATAATTAATAAAAAATAATTAATATAGTTTTAAACTTTAAAAAATAAAAACATAAATTTTTCAAAAAATAGAAACTTAAAAAAGGGACTACCGGATTAATTACTTTCCTTCTATCTCACTAACCAATTAAATCTTAATGTGTCACATGTACAATCTATCTTAGGAGTGATAAGAGACAATGCCACAAGTTCCCTATTCCCTATTTGACAATAAAAAATCTCTTTCTTACAATTTGTTCTTCAAGAATAACATATATGCAAATTATTTTAATTTTTAATTTTTATCTCTTGTTCTTTAAATATTGACCTAAGTTGTACAAGATGAAATTTGGTAACATTTATTTATTTTTTAAAAAATAAAATAATAATAATAAATAATATTAATAATAATGAAAATTTTTCTCTAGGAGAAGAACATAACACACAGAGCATTCTGCTATTTTTTTCTAAAATGCTTCTAATTAGAACAAAGCAAAGAGGGTAGAGCCATCAAAATGGGTTCAAATTTGTGGGCCAACCCAATCCACCATGAATACAGGTAGGTCGGGCAAAAAAAAATAAGACAAATGAGTTGCAATAGCTAAAAATCAATTGACTCACTTCAGACCCGACTCATACGGGTTCAACTCAGGTGGTCCAAGCTAGCCCGTATTCAACCACTAAATATTTATTATTTTAATATTTTATTATTTTACTAAATATTTATTATTCAACCCATTAAACATTTATGATTTAAACTATTATATTACATAATCAAATAGAAAATATTTGTCTTAATTTTAAGTAAATACTTAATTAAATAATTAGTTTTAAAATTTTAAATAATCTCAATTTTTAAAATAATTTTTTTATTTTTTGGTAGGTTGGTGGGTTGGCCTGTATAACCCACCAACCCGTGGTAGGCTGGGTTAGGCTAACAGATTGAGTAAGAAAGTTTAAATGTGCCTAGTTAGGTTGACTCGTATGGGCCAAACCAACCCGTTTTGATAGCTATAAAAGAAGGTTTGAATTTCAAGAGAAAAAAAGGGAGCAAAAATGTACAGTATGACGCTCAGTCCAAATCACAATTAGGAATTTGAGAAGATGAGGATGGGTGGCAATCATGAAGAATAACACCCTTGTTCAAACAAATGGATGAGAGTGTGTATATGTTTTTGCACTTGCCCGCTGCCTTTCTTGTCGTGCTTGTTCCTTCAATTGTCGTCCTTGTTCTTTTTCTAGATGTTATCCCATAAGTGTTGGGTACTTTTATCTGTTTTTGATTATTCATGTTTTTTTCAATCATGATAAAATATGTTTGAATTAAGTTAAAAATGTTGTACAAATCTAATTGGTTAAAAAAATCAATGTAAAATTTTTTATATAATTACAAAATTCAAAATATTTTGATATTTACAGTGTTGTAAAAATTGATTCAATCACTAACCCGGTCAAGGCAAATGATCAATAGATTAGTGGTTGGATAACTCAATCTAACCCGATTTATATATAAAAAAAATATAAAAAACATAACATCACAATTTTCACTTTCTACATTCTCAAATCGCATAAAAAATAAAGAGAAAACAAAAAGTAAGAAATGACATTATTTAAAACATTTTTTAAAGAAAAAAACTAAAATTAACCCGACTATAATCAACTCGGTTCGAGTTACGGTTTTTTACTTGAACTAGTAAGTTCAAACCAAGTAAACTAATGCTCCTGGTCTTTTAGAAAAACCGACCAATTATATGATAGTCTCGTCCAAACCAATTTTTACAACTATGAATATTCATTTGATTTGTTCAACATACAAGTAATATGTATATATATATATATATATCCACTTACTCCAGAAGTAAAAATAAAAAACTTACTGCTCATCCTATCTGTTGATTTTCTTGAAATCTGATGGTTGTAATGAGTAATTAATCTCAACCATTAGATTTCAAGAAAAAGAAGGATAATGATAAAAAGTAAGTATTTTATACTTACTCTTGGCGTGAGTAGATCTCACACACACATACATGTATATATGTATATATATGTATATATATATATTTATACATACATACATATATATATATACACACTCTTGTGACTCCAAAGATAATGGAAATCATGATTTTTTTTAAAGATCAGAACTAACTAACACCTTTTTTTATTTTGAGGGAACGCCATGGTTGACCACCTTGACAAACCTAGAGAGAGTTAGAGATGAATTTACGAAATTGAGATGCGATTGAAGGAAACCCTAGGAAGTGCCAGAGAGTTAGAGAGAGAGAGAAGTTTTCAACAGTGTGGTGTTTCCAGTTTCAGAAAAACATATTTGTGGTGAGGCACAAATGGGAGTAAAAACACATTAGAGAGGACACATATCTTCATCCACATTGAACGCAAGCTGAGAAGATGAAGGATTTAGAGCCTTGAAAGAAAAAAATTGATTAGGGATTTGGAGCAAAGAGTGAATCAAGGAGTCACATTTACCTAGTAAAACGTTTTTCAAGATAATTGTTTTAAAATTAAAAACTTTAAAACAGTTATTTCTAAGAAAGGTTTTATGATCTTCCAAAAAATTACAATGTTGTGACTGTATGTTTTCCTAAAACATTTATAACATAATTGATGTAAACATGCCTTTTAGAAAGCCATTTTTTGTAGTAGTGAAAATTGAATTGATACAAACAATGTAATGATCAAAGTCACGTATAAAACATGTTATGACTTTCAGGTGTTCACAATATTCCAACCACATGCATGTGAATCTATAGAAACTTAGGAATTGTTTCACTATCTATATTCTCTATATATGCTAGTGAGAGACAATTTCCCACTCAACCTTTACCCTCGAATGAAGATTTGTATGTAAAGGTGTGGCTTGCTGCTCAAGCTCCCTTGAGAAAGTTAGAAATGGAAACTAAAGCGTAGTACCCTGGCTCCTTTTATTTACTCTAGGATAACCATTGGTTTAAGATTTTTAACACTAAGTCTAAATTTAACCTTTAGACTATCTTATTATCAATACCCACATTTATTTTATTATAAAATTAATTCTTAATTTATTTAATAAAAATAATTAAAAATTAAATTAAACTTAGTAATATAAATTACGTCTTTTATTAGTATTTTATTGTTCTTAAAAAAAGGAGGTTACATTGTTACCCCTAATGATTGTTCCACCTTTTCCATGGTGTCACCAACTCTTCTCCTAGATGAGATGTTGAAATGGATCTTCTTCAAGGGCTGAAAATAGGTGTGAAAGTGGGGCTTATGAAGGGCGAAAGTTTTTCATGAAAAATGGAGACAAAAGAATGGTGTTTTTGGCAGTCGTGGTTGGATGGTGTCTCTTTGGCTAGCTCACTTCACTTGGAGAGGGTGAAGGTCAATCCTAGGGAGACTCAAACACCTTCTAAGGTAGAGAGGAGAGGAAGGGCGCCAAGAGATCCCTAAATGACTAAGGAAGAGGAATGATGAGGAAAACTCTCTCAAATATCCAATATATTCAAAGTGACTACATGTAGTCTAACCTAGGGTATTTAAAGAGAGGGTGGGAGGCCTCTAGGCCATTTGCACGAAATTTTGAGAGCTAAATGCCTCTCAAATGAACCCTAAATGGACCTCAAATGGAATGTAGGTCCCTCCCCCCTAAATGACTAAAATACCCTTGTGAAAGAAATGGACTTTTGACCTCACAAGTCAAGGTTTAAGTCCTAAAATAAATCCTAAACTAATTTCCCCATAATACAAAGGCTAAATAAAAAAAACTGAATGAAATCCTAAGTGATTAAGGTTCCCCAAAATAAAGGGAAAAATAAGGAAAATAACCAAAAGACTAGGTAGATGCACCAAAGTCTGCACATGTGGTCATCAATGCTCTTGGTGTGGTATGACGTTCCTTCTTCTATTCTTCTTAACATGAACCTTTTGATGGGTCCTATTTAATGCCCCAAGGATGATCCTCCATCACCTAAGCAGCTCCTTTAAACACCAGTACTTATAACCTCTTCCAAGGTCTTGTTAGAAAATGAGCTAATCTCATTATGCTTATTAAAAACATGTAGTATGTGTATTTATTTCAGTTCTAAATTTGTCATTTGCTCATTACTTTTTTTAACATTTTCTCTCTTCATTCTAAACTTTTTTATATATAAGGCTAAAGAATAATCAAATTAAGGAATTTTTAAAAGATATATGTTAAAGTATAAAACTTAATTCCCTATATGGCTCTACATATTTTTTTCGAAAATCAATTTCAGATTTTGCTACTAAACAATTGCATACTTCATTAACAATTCACAAAAATATTGAAGTCTTACTTCATTAGTATTTTCTATTTTTTTATTGAAAATTCTTCTATTAAAGTTAATTTAAAGGTCTATTAACATATGTATTTTTTCATTCTTATGTTTTCATTTGCTGAAAGTTTTTTTTCTGATCATTTTGTTACTTTTATTTGCTCAATATTTTTTCATTGCTTAGAATTTTATTTATTTTAGATTGTTATTTCTCAATTAATTATCTTGCAACAATAATACTTAATTTTGTACTAGTAGATGGGAGTTCATCTCCACTTAATTTGAAGAAACATGAAAAGTGAAAATTAGGAACTAAATTTCGCATAATAACTAATCACTATAGTTATATATTATTATCTATCATCTTCATCATTATTTATTATTATTATTATTATTATTATTATTATTATTATTATTATTATTATTATTATTATTATTATTATTTTACATATATCTATATAGTTTGGATTTATCTCAAACCAGGATCTCTAAATTTATCAACACAAACTACTGCAAGTGATGACTCATCACCAGATTTGACCGACATCAATTATTCAAATGATAGAATTATCCTAACATTCTGTAGAACAGTACTTATCATCCGTTGCATTCATTCCGTGAATTATGTAAAATGGATCAAGAATTCTGTCACTGTATTGTAAACAACCATTTACATGACCAATATTAAAGTAGGAAAACACTAACTATAGTTCCTGTTAAAACTTGTGCAAAAGGAATTCTAGTTCTATGAGTTAAGCATTTAAAGTGAGGACGATTCCAAACTTATTTAACATTATCAATATTCAAATTGCCCGTAGCACTATAAACCACCATAGAATTAAAACTAGTATTAGTCACTCTTCTCTCTTGTTGGCCCCCCTCTCAATGCTCTGCTACCTATCAAACATATTTTCTTATGATTGAAAAAAACATGAATTTATCAAAAACAGATAAAAATACCCAACACTTATGGGATAGCATCTAGATAAAGAACAAGGAGGACAATTGAAGGAACAAGCACGAGAAGAAAGACCGCGGACAAGTGCAAACAACATATACGCACTCTCATCCATTCATTTGAACGAGGGTGTTCTTCTTCATGATTGCCACCCATCCTCATCTTCTCAAATTCCTAATGTGTGATTTGGACTGAGCGTCATACTATACATTTTTTCTCCCTTTCTTTTTTTTTTTTAAATTCAAACCCTCTTTTATAGTTGTCAAAGCGGGTTGGTTTGGCCCATACAGGTCAACCTAACTAGGTACATTTAAACTTTCTTACTCAATCTGTTACCACGACCCAACCTACCATGGGTTGGTGGGTTATACATGCCAACCCACCAACCTACCAAAAAATAAAAAAATTATTTTAAAAATTGAGATTATTTAAAATTTTAAAACTAATATTTAATTAAGTCTTTATTTAAAATTAAGACAAATATTTTCTATTTGATTATGTAATATAATAGTTTAAATCATAAATGTTTAATAGGTTAAATAATAAATATTTAGTAAAATAATAAAATATTAAAATAATAAATATTTAGTGGTTGAATATGGGCTAGCTTGGCCCACCTGAGTTGAACCCGTATGGGTTGGGTCTGAAGTGAGCCGGGTTGATTTTTAACTATTGCAATTTGTTTGTCTTTTTTTTTTGCCCTACCGACCTGTATTTATCGTGGGTTGGGTTGGCCCACAGATTTGAACCTATTTTGATGGCTCTACCATCTTTGCTTTGTTCTAATTGGAAGCATTTTAGAAAAACATAGCAGAATGCTGTGTGCTATGTTCTTCTCCTAGAATAAAAAATTCATTATTATTAATATTATTTATTATTATTATTTTATTTTTTAAAACAAATAAATGTTGCCAAATTTCATCTTGTACAACTTAGGTCAATATTTAAAGAACAAGAGATGAAAATTAAAAATTAAAATAATTTTCATATATGTTATTCTTAAAGAACAAATTGTAAGAAAGAAATTTTTTATGGTCAAATAGGGAATAGGGAACTTGTGGCATTGTCTCTTATCACTCCGAAGATAGATTGTACGTGTGGCACATTAAGATTTAATTGGTTAGTGAGATAGAAGGAAAGTAATTAATCCTGTAGTCCCTTTTTTAAGTTTCTATTTTTTGAAAAAATTATGTTTTTATTTTTTAAAGTTTAAAACTATATTAATTATTTTTTATTAATTATACTCATATTTTTCTTTGAAGAAGAATAAATGAACATTTTATCACATAGAGAGGAAAATTATTATGAGTGATTTTCAATGAAAAAAAAAAGAAAAATATCACCAGAAGAAAAGAAAAACTAATAAGTGATAGGTGAAAAGTTTTAAATTTTTTTTTTTACTCTTACTATCTTTTTAGAAACTTATTAAACTACTTATTTGTATATAATTTTATTTTATTTTAAATACAAAACAACTCTAGATGGTATGTATAGATATTTACTTAAATATAAAGGAAATGAATTTGGTTAAGTAATGTGAGGTTTAAACATAGGAATTGAACCGATAGATACACCAAGAAAACATTAGAAAGAAACAACAGAAATTTAAAAAATTCATAAATAAAAGAACTCATATATAATCGTAACAAATAAAAAATTAATAATAATTTAATAAAATCATGTAAAATATATTAATTAACTTGTATTGGATTTCTATAAAATTAAAAATAATTTAACAATAAATTATACTTTAGATTATTATAAAATTTATAAAATAATAATTTTGTTTTATAAATTTTTTTATTTAAATTCAATCACTTTAAAACTTAATTTATTTCTTTTAGGTTCTCAATTATAATTTTATTAAATAATAATAGAAAATATATAACTGTAGACATCTTTTGTCATACTAATTCTAATGTGAAACTACTTTCCCAACAAAGTTTATAGAATCCACATGTACTAGCTAAACCTATTAATTTATTTAGATTTATCGTGATTAACCAATTATATTTTGTTAAGAAACTAGTTAGATTCTATCTAGATTTATACCCAAAAAAAAAGTACTATATATATATATATAATAGATATTAATAATTATATATTATTATGTATTATATAATAAAAAAATTAAAAGTTTTAAAATATGCTTAGATCAAATGTCAAAGCATTACACAAATTTATTTGAATATAAAATTTTCATTTAAATATAAAATTATTAATAAAATAAATTTTATTAATTAATAATTTATTATAAACAATTCAATGTAAATTATGTTTTTAAGATATTGTGGGTATTTTTTTATTGAAATTAAGATTTTTAATTGTCATTTTTTTTAAGGTTATCATCATAACATAAATTTTATTGAATATAAATGTATAAAAATGAATTATCTAATATTTTCTTATAAATTATATATTTCATATCTATTAACATTTTAAAAAATACATAACATAAATATAAATTATAAAAATAAATTATCTTATATTTTCTTATAAATTATATATATTTCATATTTATTAATATTTACAAAATACATAACCTAATAAACCCAACTTTATAATAGTTAAAGATATGAGGATGATTTTATAGAATATAATCATAATAATATTGTGATTGAATTAATCATGTATATGATTTCACTCTCATATAGTCAATATGAAGTAAACACAAAAAATATGTGTAGTTCTTGTAATTCAATTTTAATATCATATATGTTACTTTTATATATAATTATTTTACATTTGAATGCATAATTTTTCTTATGTTATTATATTTTCATATAATTCTAATTGATAAAAATTGTAAAAATTTAATTTTTAACCAACAATTTTATATTTTCTCGTTGTTTTCATCGATTAGGAATTTTATTTAAATTAAAAATTAAATTATAGTGTCTAAAAGGTAAATAATACAACAAATTGCAAATAGTTTTATCTGCATTGTCATAGGGATATTGAAAATAACAATTTTAGCAATTAGGTGTAAAACCTTTTAATTTGAGAAGCAAAACAGATTTAATTCTTCATAGGACTTTAGTGTTCTTATCCTTCATGAATTTGCATGTATATTAGTCTATGTTTTTAAAACTAGACCGATGATGGAATCGATGAAAACACTGGTTCATTTGTTCAATTGTTATTGAATCAGTGGTTGAATCAGTCTTAATAAAATAATTTTTTTATTATTAATGTATTAAGGTTGTAATTATAAAAGGATAAAAATAATTTTACTAAATACACCTTCATATTGCTAAGTTTTCTTAGTTTTTTAATTAAAAATTGGTTGATTTAGGAACACAGGGGTGAATATAGAAAAAATAAAGAAAATTAAAAAAAAAACACAAATCGGTTGAACCATCGTTAGAATACTGATATTTGTTTCCACCGACTTTTAGGATTGACCGAACCGATTACTAGACCGATTCACTAGTTTTCCAATCGAACAGAGCAGTCCGGTCTAGTTTTTATAACATAGATATTACTTAACAAGACATGTAGTAAACAAAGACATTAAGTATCTACTAAAAATTAAAAAACACTTTCACTGCTTCTTATAAGCATTTAAGAGCTTATTTTATCCTTTATAAAATGGGGTACAATATAACATATTTGCATGTGTAAGTGGGTGGGTGTGTGTCGTATATGCATGGGTATGGGTGAGTAGGTGTGTGCATGCTTTTGTAGGTACTATGTGTGTGCGCGTGTGTCTATGGGGGAGTGGTGTGGGTAAGTGTGTGTGCATGTGTCTATTGCACAACCATAACAAATAAACACCAAAAAGTTTTACTTTTATATGTTATTTTCAAAATTTTTGGTTGCAAGTCATAAGAAAGGAAGGGTTGAAGGAACAACTTTAGGTCAGGCTAAATGGGTAAGGAATGATGCTTTAGCTTCTACAACTAAGGGAACGTGGCAAGGTCACCATTCTCTACCCATTTGGCACTATTCAAAGTTGTTATTGCAATACTTACTAATAGAAGTGAAGGAACAAAGATCTATTAATACTTTTGGTGGTGCTTTAGCTTCGACTTGTCATGTGATGAAGGAAAAAGAAACTTTTTTTGTGGGATGCTTGATCCGTAAAAAATGGGTATTTAGCTGTGTTGGCTATAATGTGTTCTCCACACCTTGCACAACGCGTGTGTTTAATGAAGTTGAATAAATAACAAAAAATTAAGGAACAATGTTGGTGTGTGAAAAAGCTAAGTTTTTTTTTCTAGGAGGGTGAAATAGAAGCTGTAAGGCACAAAGGAAGAATGGAATGGAAGCTTCAAATGGGAAAGGGGTGTGTGGGAAGATGAGTCTCGTGTAAGAGTACTAACTTAGTACTTTATCCTTTTAGATTTGTTATCATTATGTTTGTTATTTTTTCAATTGTTATTTTATCAGTTTGTTATTTATCTTGATACTAATTATTATTAGTTTGTCATTATACTGATAATTATTTAACTTATCAGTTTATATTCAACACCTATATAAGTGCAACCTTTATGCACTATAATTATGATTGAATGAATAATAGGCTTCCTTTGTTACTATGTCACTATTCTATATGATATCAAATTAAAGCCAATTGTTTAACAAGCCTTCCTTTTCATCCAATGGCCTCTCACTCGTCCACATCTACTGCCATTCCTCCTCCCATCCTTTATGATCCAAAGAATCTTCAGGAATTTAACACCACCGCCCAACTCCCTATCAAGCTAAACTCCTTCAATTATCCTGTGTGGTATTGATAGATTCATTCTCTGCATGTAACTCATGACCTTGAAGGCTACATCACTCGTCCACATCTACTGCCATTCCTCCTCCCATCCTTTATGATCCAAAGAATCTTTAGGAATTTAACACCACCGCCCAACTCCCTATCAAACTAAACTCTTTCAATTATCCTGTGTGGTATTGATAGATTCATTCTCTGCATGTAACTGGTCATTATCTCCTAGACTGTTGGACCATCAATAAACTCCAACTCTTCCAGGGTGTACCCGACTATTTTTGTCTTCTTCCTCATTCTCAAGTCTAGGCGAATGAACCTATTCGGCGTAGAGGTGTTGGGCGAGTCTGCTAACTTCTCAGAACTTATAGTCTTCTGGGTGAGCTTCTTAGAAGGGACACCTAACTTATCTCCCATTTTCGGCTTGTTCCTCTTCTTGTTGTCCTTTATTTTCGTTGTATTGTCGGGCGACAGAGGTAGCAGGTGTAGCAAACCAGTACCCTTAGGCCCCATTGCCACGTTCTCTTTCTTGCTTTCCTGAGTCTGGCCTTCGCGAATTTTCTTGAACGAGAACCAAGAACCTTCGGTACTTTGTCAGCCATAACACCTACAAAGACAACAAAAATTAGCCAAGTAAAAATTATGAACTGAAAGTAAATTTCTAAGAACGATGACTTAGTATCCAACCCAGGGCCAGGATCAGTAAACAATGTTAACCTCAAAATAGACTTTGTGAGAAGTCGGTGGAGAATATCGTCCAAAATAGATAGTAACTTTAAGTCGTTCTCTAGCATTTGCAACCTCAGCCACTCACCATCGTGGGTTTGGCATCCAATAGAAGGGAAATCTAGGCCAGTCGTTCTCGTTATACATGTACTTATGACATCGAGGTCCAGCATCGACCTTGAAGAACCCTCGCTTGAAATCCTTTAAGGAAGAGGTATATGGACTAAACAGACAAAATTCTACTGACTCGTCATTGAAACCCACATCGGGGTCTCACCTAGGTGAACACAATAGTGGTATAGGAAAATCCTAGGATTGGGCTCTACGTACAGTGCCCTGTAAAGCGTTCGAAACAACTTCCGAGCGGCCCAGTTATTGGGATGCAATTGGCTTCGTGCCACATTCAACATACAGAGCACGAGCATCATGAACTCATCAAATAGGAGTCGAATGTGAAACTTCAAGAAAAGGCGATCATACGTAAAAAAGAAATCTTCACCGGAATCACCTTGGCCAAAACAAACCCTATTGGGCTTGTTACATATGTCCATACTAAAGATGTCATTCCCCGTGTCTGGTATAGTGAGGTCGGTCAAAGTTATCTACAATCCACTATAAGTCCCTAACTTTGGTATGGCACAACCTATATGACAAGATAGAAGGCTTCACCCACTCATACCCTGCAAGTGTAGAGTCATTAACCACATCAACTACCAGGTTCACATCCACGGTTAACTGCCCTGCACGAGCCGACACCATGTATTAAGGACTACCAACCCTGGAACCCTCGCACTCTCATCCTTGGAAGATGATGACCTAGTATGGGACGACTTGCATAAACTCTTTGACATGATACACACCTTTTACTTACAAGACGTTTGATATTGGATTATAAGATATTGCTACACTCCAGAGTGTTAGAAAGCGTGGTGGATGGAGAGCTTGTCTACGACCCTATTTATAGACAGCCGACCCATCTGGCCCAACGTGCTAGTTAACCCCAGCCATCTAATCGCAATTAATCAACGGTCCCCAGTTGTCCACTTATGAGAGAGCGACACTACCTAGGAACCTACTCTAGACGCCCTAACTTCTTAGGGTTATGACAGTTCCCGTACCTTGCATGTTTTGTCTCCCCATGCAACACACGCACCTCTCGAGATATACTTCATGCATTTTGAATTTCAACTTATCATGGTCTATCTCTATTCCCATCTAAGCTTCGGGGCATGTGTACCGAGAAGACCTCGAAATACATAATCTCGTCACTACTTAGAAACTAGTCACACCTCAGTCAACAAAGTTACAAACTTCACACACAACTGTTGCTGATACGTTCCAAGGACAACCAAGCAATTCGTGATGTTTTTTCCATGGACATGACAACGCTAGCCTTAGTACTGCATTAACCAAGTAAGACGATGTAGAGATATTTGTCTTGACGAATCCAAAAATTATAAGATGGATTGGAAGACACACCATTGGCAGTGGTAAATGGTTTTGGGGGGACAAAGTGTGTAAACTGTGATGTAGCCTTCAAGGTCATTAGTTACATGCAGAGAATGAATCTATCAATACCACACAGGATGATTGAAGGAGTTTAGTTTGATAGGGAGTTGGGTGGTGTTGTTAAATTCCTGAAGATTCTTGGTTCTCGTTCAAGAAAATTCGCAAAGGCCAGACTCAGGAAAGCAAGAAAGAGAACATGGCAATGGGGCCTAAGGGTACTGGTTTGCTACACTTGATACCTCTACCGCCCGACAATACAAGGAAAAGAAAGGACAACAAGAAGAGGAACGAGCCGAAAATGGGAGATAAGTTAGGTGTCCCTTCTAAGAAGCTCACCCAGAAAACTATAAGTTCTGAGAAGTTAGCAGACTCGCCCAACACCTCTACGCCGAATAGGTTCATTCGCCTAGACTTGAGAATGAGGAAGAAGACAAAAATAGTCGGGTACACCCTGGAAGAGTTGGAGTTTATTGATGGTCCAACAGTCTAGGAGATAATGACCAGTTATACAAATTGCAAGCTCGTGCTTAGATGTTGATCCAAAGGTTGATTCGAGATGCACTAAAGAACACATGGATGGAGAAGCTAAAGAAAGACCTCTTGGAGCATCACACTTCTCTTGTCGAAGCCTTGTTGGCCAACAATCTCCTTTCTGAGGAGCTGTTAATCTCAAGGGGAAAGTGAAAGTTGAGGAAGACAACTACTAGTTTGCTGAAAAAGAGCTAAAGACGACGTCAGACCGTCTCATAAGGCCAAGGATGACTTGGTCAAGGTGTCAAAAAGGGAGACGGTGTTGGAAGTTGACAAAGCCGACATCACGGATAAGGCCAAGGCAACCATCGACATCAGCCATTAAAGGTTTTAAGAAGGATGTTCACCAGACTGTCTTTCTCTACAAAAGGATGGATCACGACATCTAGGGGTTGCATGCTTCTTGAGAAAGAGATTACAGATTCAAACGTTGATGCAGAAACTACCGCCGATGATGCTCCCCTACTTAACTTCCATTTTTAAGCTCTTTTTTTATTCTAGGGGTTTATCATTAATTATAATAGTGGTCATGTAAAGACCATTTAGTTTGTTTATAGAACTTAGATCATGGCCATTTAAAAGCCATTGTTTTGTAGTACCTAGGATGCTTACACATCCTCTTTTGTAATATTAACACTGATTTCGGGTAAAATGATTAATGATAACTGCCTTTTCACTTTTCCAGGACATGTATGTCTACTTTAAGTGTTCTTTATGGTGTTATAAATGTTACTTATTTTATTTGTTAATTCTTAGGTTGAATGATCCGTGTGTGTGCTCGTAAACTGAATGGTGATTTTTTATGGTGCGATGACTGAATTGTCGAGTTAACCACAACATTGGTTGTTGTAGTTTTGTTGTATTTGTCTCAGTGGGATCATTCTTTTTATAGAATGAAGCTTCCATGCTGAGCATATGTCAAAAGGATTCATTAATTGTGAATGGAACTTCCCTTCCATGTATATGTCGATAAATACATGTTTTACGGAACGAGATTATCGAGTAGAGATATCAGTGAAGTGTATGCAACAAACTTATATGATAAAAGGTAGACTTGTTTGATTAATCAAAATGGATGTCTTATTAAAACCTCCCCAGTCAACACCCACTTGGGAAAAAGATTGGTGGTAGGAAAAATAGTACATCAGTCTATATTACATAGGAGAGCTAACTGTAATAACATTTAAGGTGTCTTGCAATATTCCACAACCTTGGTAAGATTTTTCCTGACAGATGCTCTAGTTTGTAAGCTCCATTATCCAGATTTTAGTTGATTCTGAAAAGGTCTTCCCAGTTTGATGCAAACTTTCCTTGTTCGAGTTCTCGTTGGGCTTCACCCCTCATTTGCAAATGAGGTCTCCTTGCTTGGAGGACCTCGATTTGAAATTTGTGTTGTATTTTTAGTAGCCCTTTTCTTGCATGTTTCTTCTTGTATGACTGCCTTATCTCTCAACTTCTGTGCTAAGTCTAATTCTACTAGCATCTACTCATCATTGCTTTCATTGTACAATTTTCATCGAAATAAAGGTTCTTCTCCCGCTTCTGTCGGGATCATGGTGTCTATGTTGTACATGTGGCTATAAGGAGTCTCCTGGGTTACTGGATGCGGTGTGCATCTGTAGGCCCGTAGGATTTCTAACAGTTGGTTCCTCCAAGGTATGTTGGATGACTGTCTTATATTGACCTGACTTTTTAGTACTTGCCAATTTAGCGAGGATGTCGGCTCGGTTGTTGTCATTTCTCTTAACATGTTCAATCGTAAGGTGATCGAAATGTGTTTGGAAGTTGTTAACTGCATAGTAATATTATAGTAAAAGAGAACATTTGACTTGGTATTTTCCATTGAGTTGAGACACGGTAAGTTGTGAGTCACTTCAGCAGACCAATTTTGTTGCTCCCATCTCCTTGGCTAAGTTGGCCGAACTTGGACAACTCAACTAACCATGATATCATCCATCCTACTGGTTTAGGTTTGCACAAGACCTTGAAGATGGGATAGTCCGTTTTGAACACCACTTGATATCCTTAGAAGTATGGTCTTAGACGTTTTAAGGTTGTGACCAAGGTTAAGCCAAGCTTTTTAATAATCTGGTACCTTTGCTCGGGCTCGTGGAGTGTTCAGCTAATGAAGTATATGGGCTCCTAAAGTTGTTTAACCTTTTGGACCACCACCGCATAACGACCTTGTTGGCCGCCGAGAGGTACAACAAGAGGTTTTCCTCGGTAACTAGCTTCAGTAGTGTTGGTGAGCCAAAGAAGAAGGCTTTGAGCTCTTGGATGGCTATCTCACAGTCATCTATCCATTAAAACTTGGAGTTTTTTCTCACTAACCTGACCATATGTTTGGTTTCATCTACTAACCTTGGCTGGAACCTTGAAAGGGACATGAACCGTCCTGTGAGCTTCTATAATTCTTTTTGGTTATGTGGGCTTCTCGTGTCAATGACTGCCTGACACTTGTTGGGATTGACCTCTATCCCTTGTGTAAGAGCATGAAACTGAGGAATTTGCTCTCTACTCCGAAGACACACTTAACTGGGTTTAATCGCTTATGATATTTTCTAAGAGAGGAGAATGTTTCAAACAGGTCATTTGCATGTTTCTCATAGTTGTCTGATTTAACCACTATGTCGTCTAAATAAACCTCGATGTTTCTTCCAATTTGACTCTTAAAAATTTTATCCATCAATCGTTGATATGTCACCCATGCATTCTTCAAGCCAAAAGGCATGACCTTATAGCAATAATTGGCATTGTCTGTTATGAAGGATGTTTTATCCTCATCGGGTGGGTACATTCAAAGTTGACTATACCTTGAATATGCATCTAGGAAACTCATCACCCGATGTCCAGCGGCTCCATCAAGAAGCCAATCTATACTCAAAATAAGGTATTCGTCTTTCACGCATGCTTTGTTCAAATCCGTATAGTTTGTGCACATGTACCATTTTCCATTTCCTTGGGGTTTCTCCTACTTTTCTTTTTGGTGAAGGTAAACATTTATTAAATATATTAAAATAGATAGGTTACACAAATTTAAGTCCATTTTTAGGATATTGATTTATTTTAGTCAACCATTTTTTTATCATCACATTATAAATGTTCTTTAATATACATGTTTCTACTTTCTACTAATAAAAAAAAAGTACATCTTTTTAGTTTTTTAAAGTTGAGAAGTATATCCTAATTTATAACGCTGACATATATTAATTTTTTATATTAAAAAATATATTTTAATTCATAGTGTTGATATATAAAGTTTTATTTTCAATTTATATTTTTAAAAGTGATCAAATTAAATTTATATTAATATAATTTTCCAATTATTCAAAATTTAATTATATGTTGATAATTACTTTCATGTAATTATTTTCACATATTATAATTTTATTTTATCCATATAATAAAATAAGTGTATTTTATTGCAACTATTTTACTTATATAAAAATATATAAATAAATATATTTTTATTTAATAGTATGATACAATTCTGTTAATTATTTAAGATTTAAAAAACTAATTAATGAACATATAAAAATCTATGAATTTTATATTAACATATATAAGTAAAATATATACATCATTATCTTAAAAAGTATTTTAATTTTTATTTTAGAAAATTATTTTAAATTTATGTTAAATAATATAACAAAAAGTCTTGATAAGAGCAATTTAATTCGTTAAATCAAATCTACTACTGTGAAAATTTGTATCAATATCTATAAGATATTCAAGCTTAATTAAATCAATTTAATTCATTTATACTAAATAGTTTAATTAATAAATTTACATTCAATTACAACTCTTAATTTAGGCTAAGTTTGTTAACATTACCAATTTATAATTTAAAAATCATATAAATTAAAAGATGTGATTAAATGTTAGCATAATATTCTTTTACACTGTCAATACATACTAATTAAACGTTAAACTAAATTACTAAATCAACAATTATTTTGAAGTGAATTTTATTTTCAAAAAAAAAACTTTATGAAATAAAACTTTGAAGTAATTACAGATGTAGCCCCACAGGTTTAGTGTAATTACAAATATTTTTTCTTTTTTTTAAACTACACATATGTTCTTATTTTTATGTACTCATTATTACTGTAGTCCTTGTTTTCAAACTACACATGTTTCCATTTATTTTTGCATTATTATGTTTTAATTCATGTGGATGTGACATGAATTATTTTTTTTCTTGAAGTTTTATAACAGTCAGGCAATGAAGGTGAGAGAAGTGTCGACTGTAAAGTCTGAAAAATATAGGGGTGCATGTGTAATAGCATACAAAACTTAGGGGGTACATGTATAATATCATACAAAACTTAGGCAGTACATATGTAATAAATTTATGTATGATATACAAAATTTTCAAAAGAGGGGTACAACTGCAATGAGTACATAAAAGTAGAGGGTCTGTATAATTTTAAAAAATGGTGCATCTATAATTAAATTTAATTTCAAGGATGCATCCATAATTACATCTAAAACTTTTTATCATGGTTATCAAAATTGCGTTATAACTCATAAAATCATACGATTTTATGACTTTAGGGACCTTATTGAGTTAAATAGTGAGTAAACTCGTTTTTGAGTAAACTTGTGATAATATCGGTAAACTCAAGTAAACTTACGAGTTTACACACGAGTTCATGATATTACCTAAAAATTTCACTTAACCATTATTCACTCTAAAACGACGTTGTTTAGCATCTTACTCAGGTTTTATCCTCTCTTCACTTTGTCACTTCCATTCCGCCAAATCCCTAAATCCTTTCTTCACTTTGCTTCATGCACTGCATTAAGTGCATTCCCATTGTGTCCAAGCTTCTGTTCCACCATAGCTTCCGGCAGGAACTCATTAACACAAAGGTTCCGTGAATACATGATTGAGTGATTTTGTTCCACCATAGATTCAGGCAGCCATAGTAGACACGGTTATGATTCTGACTGGATTCTGCCACAGCCTCCAACCCTCCATTCATCCATGTCGTACGCCATTCCGTTTATCCATCACATCACATTAATTAGTAAAATAAAGCATCTATTTTCAAGTATATATTCATTTTAGTTTATATTAAACTTGATCCATGTGAGTATATGTACACGTTTGTGGTGGTTCCATATATCAGTTAATTATATATCTCTTAAAATTTAATCAAAACTAAAATTGATCTAATAATTTTTATATGCATTAGTCGGTAATTATTTACATTATATTGTAGTCATTCAATCAATAATATTATAACCAAGGGTACATTTTGTTAAGCTTATTTAAAAAAAAACTTATTTTAAGCAACTTTCTATTTTTTTTGTGTATTTAGTTAAACTATTTTTTACTTAAAATAGTCATTTTTTCTATTTTTAATAAACAAATCCTTCATGCTTAGTAAATGTACTTATTAATTTTAATAATTTCTTATTTTACAATTTTTTTAAAAATATACTCAATTCCGAGTTATTTATATACTACACATTGTTAAAATGTTAAATTTGCGATTATATTATTTATAAATTTTATTTATAGGTATTTAATTATTAATTTTTTATCTAAAGTAAACTCTTTACGAGTTTACAAATCGAATTTACGGAACTCTCATTCTCAATATTGATAACCTTACTTTTAAACAATAGTTATGTAAAGCTAAAGAATGGATGTAGGGTAAAAGAGCAATATAAGATATTTATTGAGAATCAAAATTGAAAGTAACAAAGTAATCAAATAATGTCATATGTTCTATAAAAAAATAATGTCACGCGTCCAAATTTACATTATTATTTTATAGAGTAAATTATAATGCCATATAAGATAATTACTGAGAATAAAAATTGACAAGTAACAAAGTAATCAAATAATGTCATATATTCTATAAAAAAATAATTTCACGCGTCCAAATTTACATTATTATTTTATAGAGTAAATTATAATAACATTTCTTCAAATTTAGTGTAATTATATATACATTTCTATTTTTTTAATCATTACTTTCGTATTACTGAGAGAGTGACTGCCTAAGGTTTGGTAGGTTGTCAGTATAATGTTTTGAAACAGATAGAAGATATTATTATAAGAGTTTAATGAGTATGCACTGACATAGTAAAAAAATATTCTTTTTGTAAGTCCATTGTAAAAGAATATTACACTGACATTGAATCACATATCTTCATTTATATGACTTTTAAAATATTAATTGGTAAAGTCAATAAACTTACCATAAATTAAGGGTTGTGATTAAACTTCAGTATACAAAATCTTACCCTCACAATACATATTAATTAAATTCTTAAAATAATGTGTTTTTAAAGTTAAAGGAAGATTAAGATATGAAAACTGAGATAGTATTACTGTAATTTACTCTATTTTATGTTATAGTAAATAAATTTAAATCAAATAAATATTTTTTTATCAACTTAAAATCTCAATCTAACAACTTACAAGTAGTCAAGTCTCTTTAATATTGAGTTAAAGTAATGATTTTTGTTACATTAAAATCTCAAACGACTCACAATTATCCAAATCTTCTATAAGAAATATATAAATATAAATTATCAAATTATACATTGCACTATAATTGTTAAGAATATTATATATATATATATATATATATATATATATATATATACACAAAGATAAATTTTATTTAATTTTAAATATATAAAAACACATCTAATAAGCATAAGAAAAATTATAAGGTTATTAGCAATTGTTTGTTGAAAATTAATTTTTCATAGTTTTTATCAATTAGAATTATATAAAAATAATAATATCATCAGAATTATGCATAGAAATATAAAAGATTGATATATAAAAATAAGATATATGATATTAAAGTTAATAATAAAAACTACACATACTTTTTGTGTAAACTCCATATTAACTATACGAGGGTGAAATCATATTAGTGAATAATTCAATGACAATATTATTATGATTATATTCTATAAAATCATTGAAATATCTTTAACAATTATAAAATTAAGTTAGTAATGTTATATTTTTTAAAATGTTATAATAAATATGAAATATATAATTTATAAGAAAATATTTGATGATTTATTTTTATAAATTTATATTCAATAAACCTTCTCTTATAATGATAACCTTAAAAAATTGACAATTAAAAAGCTTAATTTAAATAAAAAAAGATACCCACAATATCTTTAAAACATCATTTACAATGAATTGTTTATAATAAATTTTAAATTAATAAAATTTATTTTATTGATAATTTTTTATATTTAAATAAGATTTTTATATTCAAATAAATTTTGTAATGCTTGGACATTGATCTTAGCATATTTTAAAACTTACTTGTAATTTTTTATTATGTATAATACATAGTAATATATAATTATCAATATCTATTTATATATCTATCTTAATAGTACTTTAACTTTTGCTTTCAAGTAATATATAATTTTTTTTTCAAGTATATCTATTTATATATCTATCTTCAAATATCTATTTAAAATAAAAAATTAAATTATATATAAATAAATATCTAATAAGTTTCAAAATATAATAAAGATAAAATAATAATTAACTTTAAAATTCTTCACGTATCACTTGTTAGTTTTTTTTATTATGTCATTTTTCATTTTTCTCATTGAAAATCACTCTTAATAAAAGAAGGTTAATTATATTTCTTCCATTTCAATAATCAATTAAATCCTTAATGTGTCACATGTACATACAATGTTAGAAGTGATACACAATGCCACACACTTATACCGCATTTGACAAAAAGAACTCTTTTCACATTTTTTCCCTTTAAAGATTACTCAAGTTAAATAACATACATGCCAACTAATTTCTAATTTTTATCTCTTATTGCTTAAATATTGATATAAGTTGAACAATAGAACATGAGATTTGGAAACATTTATTTATTTTTAAAAATAATAATAATAATAATAAATAATATTAATAATAATGAATAATTTTTTGTGCGAGTAGAACACAAGACACAAAGTTATGTTCATGCAAGATTGTAGAGAACCAATACCTCTTCTGCCACAGAGTAATTTGTAAGATTCTTTGAAGTTAGAACAAAGTAAAGAGGGTTTGAATTTTAAGGAAGAAAAAAAAATAAAAAAAGAGAAAAAAAATGCACATGATGGCCCAAAGTTTGGAATTCAAGAAGACAAATCATGGTGCTTCACTCATCCTCCTCGTTGCTCTTCTCTGCACATGTTGACACATAAGTCTTGGTTATTTTCATCTGTTTTTGATAAATTGGATTTTTTTAACCAAGATAAAATAGATGTTTGAATTAATTTAAAAATATGGTACAAATCTAAATTATAAAAGCAAAATAAAAGTAAAAATTTTTATGTAAGTACAAAATTGTAAATGTTTTGATATTCATTGATAGTGTAAAAATTAATTTGTATGCACTCATAGTGTAAAAGAATTTTACACTAACGTTGAATCATAACTATTTATTTATGAAAGCAAAATCAAAGTATTGATGTAAGTACAAAATATATATGTTGAACATAGAAACAAATATAAATAGAGTTTAATTAGTTCAATCATAACTATTTATTTATATGACTTTTAAAGTATTAATCAATATAAAATTTGTTACACTAACAATGCATACCAATTAAACTCATATATATATATATATATATATATATATATATATATATATATATATATATATATATATATATATATATATATATATATATATATATATATATATTACTTCCATGATATAATATAAAAAACAAACTAACATAATATCAAACATAGAACAAATTATAAAATACTTCCTAAAGTTTTATATGATTACGCATAAACCTTTTTTTTTACCATAATATTAAATAATATTGTAACTTTATTAAGTTATTTTTATAAATAACTCATTTTTCTTGTAACTTGTATTTTTATTTTATTAAATTTGTGTAAAATATGTTGTATATCTCTTTTTACTCTATAGTTATATTATTTATCATATATTATAATAAAAAATAATATTTTTAGTAATATTATTTACTCAAAATTATCATATTAAATATTATATAATTAATCATATTAAATTATATATATATATATATATATAAAACTTTTTACTATCCAATTATCCAAACAAAAGTTGAAACTATTTCCTTTACATTTTGAACTAAACCCTAAATACAAATGTTTTTTCATGAAGTAACAACCACGTCTTGTAATACTTATTATGCATGACAATGGATCCTCCATTAGCTTTCGGCACAGATTTTTCATGCTTTTATACAACCACGTAACAATAGTAACACCAAATAAACGTTAAACAGAAACATGCAAAACAGTAGTATATTATTTGTTTTGAGTTAAATTTGTCCAAAAATATGTAGTATCATGTTGAAATCATTTATCTATGTAATAAATTATTTAAATTATTTGTCTATGAAATAAATTATTTAGTATCATTATTTTAAAAATTTGTAATTTTGGTTAATAACATTAATATATCAGGATCACATGTAAATATTTAAGGCTTTTACATATAATTAAAAACTTATCCTACAAAAATTTAAAAACCTAGAAAATACATTGTTTCTGAGTTTGTTCATTTAATTTTTCTCTGCTTTAAAGATTTGATTCAATTTTTTGTCATATTTAAATAAATAGTGTAAATAATGATTTGGGTTCTTTAAAAAACAATTTAGTTTATTAGGTGTTGTTGTTTCAATGAATCTAGCAAGATGTCTCGAAATGTGTACTTATTGGGAATATCTTATTTTCATATTTGGTATAATTTTTTAAAAATTAATTGATTCAAATGGAATAGAAGTTATTAAACATTCAACATTATTTGTTTGATATGAAAATAATTATTTTATAAAAACTAATTTTAATTAATTTCATACATATAGTCAAAATTTTCATACTAAAATTTAGTTAAATTTATCTAGTTAGTATATTTAAGCAAAGTAATTATTGAATCAAGAAACACAGTCCTCTCGTTCTTCTCAATCAATCAAACTTTAAAAGAGCACATGGGTAAACCTAAATGAAGACAAAAGGCAAAGAGAAGATGGGTATGCATTCAAATGTGTTTCCACTTATTGTCTTCTTTATGCTTATTGTTTTAGTACGATAAGGACTCTATCTAACGGCTCATGTTCTAGCATTGGTTGCTGCCAAACTCCAATACTACATGGCCTTTCCTCTTTCTCTTAGCATTCCTATAATAATGTCTTCAACCAGAGCATTAACACTAGGTGGCCAGACAAACTGAATTGAACTAAATCTATGGAAATCAATTAAGTTTAGTTTGGTTAACGGATTAGATTTAAAATCTAAATCAAACCGAACCGATCCAATTATTATGATTATTATTATATATATGTTTTAAAATGTTTTATATTAAAGTTAAAAATTATTAATGTTTGTCTTTGAGAAATTTTTAGTTATTTGGACTCTTGAACTTCTGCCTCATCTTCCTCTTCACTTGTAAGTCTCACATAAACCTTGTCAAACACTCTCTTGTCTTTCATTCTTTTCCATTGTGAGTCGTTGGTCACCTTCTTTCTCAACTTTTTTCTCCTTTATTCAATTGAATACTTGTGTTCTTTGTTTAGAAGGATCACAACCTTGCATGCCTACTATCAACAGAAATATCCCATTGCATATCTGATGCTATGGATTACATTGACCTCACTTATGTCCCTAACATCAATGTATCCCACCAAACATATCATCCAAGGTTAAGTTACTCGACTGTAATTGCCCGTAACCAACAACATAAATATATCCTCATTATGCATTCCAATTATATGAATTACACCACAATTCCAAATAATACATTATCAAGCCTTTAAATTCAATTCTTGTCACAGAAAATCAATTCGAACAATAACATTCATCAATCAACACAGTAACAAATTTCACATAACATGCAAAATCAGTTCAAAAGTTAAATCAATCAAAACTATCAACCTTAATACTTGTAAAATCATAATTTTTCAAATTTAAAATGAAGAAAAAGTTTCTCTTACCTATTTCCCCTTTTCAAAGCTAACTCAAAAGAAAATAGAGAAATCCACCCGAAGAAATTTCACAGAAACCTGACAAAAATCCCAAATTAAACAAGAAGCTTATAAATCAAGATTTTCAAAGAAATTTCCTTTCTAACGGGAACGACAAGATTGAAAATGATCAGAGAAAGGTTCATTGATTCAAGATAAGACTTACCTATAATAGAGATCACTCAGCAATATGAGCTATGAAATAGACCACATCAAAATCTTTCAACCAGAGGCGAACCATGCAAAGCACGGAAGAAAACAGTGAAGGAGAGAATTGAAGCGACAGAGAAGAAAGAAAATTGAAGAAGAAAAAAGAAAAGAAGAAAGGGGAAAGAAAATAAAAAAATGAAGAAAAGGGAGTGAATTGAGTTTAGTGAGTTCCGACTTGTTATTCACATCCCTTCCTAAATAGATTTCTGAAAACTCCTCAAAAGTCAATCAAAACTCTTCGAAACCAAGAAATAATTATTATATTTCACTCCCCACCTCTCAACTATTCTATCAAATTAATTAACTAATATTGATATTATAAATAAACTCAGTTATTCTCCCACTGCTATATTAATCTAAGATAATTAAACATTTAATTTTCTGTAACATTTATTTTCTTTCCATTGATAATTTATTAATTAAACCAATCCTTATAGCATAAGAAATGCATAATTAAGCAAGGTCTTGCATACCTAAAACTGTTCTCAAAAATTACAAACTCATACTGTTTAAGCATAATTTCCATACGTCTAAGCTTCCTTGTTGTAGCATTAATTTTCCAATTTCACTATACTGTATGGGCCATCCATACACTACTCACATAGAGAATCAATTACAAAATTAACACCAAATACACATGATTTCCAATCATACAAAAGGAACAAACACTACTAGAAAATAAGTTTTTAACAACACTTGTTTAACGCCTTTTAAAACATTTTTAAAAGTGTTGTAAAAGCTGGTATGGTAAAAAGTTAGATGTTTTACAACGCTTTGTTAAATGTTGTAAAAAGCTTTTCTTTAAAACATTTTTTAAAATGTTTTAAAATGTATATTTTTCTATATCATTTTTTTGACAAGAAAATGTAAACAGTTCTTTCTTTAAAACACTTTTATAAAAAAAATGTTTTAAAGTTTACGTAGTTTTTTTAATAAGTGTTATAAATGTAATTGTTTTAAAGTACTTTTTTCTATATATATAAATATTATATTTATATTTATACATATCTCAAAACATGTTAATTATAAATATGGTTATTAAGACTAGACAACTTTCAACAAATTTGATTAATATATATTTATAAATTATTTCAATACAATCAATAGTGCAATGCATAACTCACTATAATAAAGTGATGAAAATTTAACTTAACATACCATCATTTAACTTAACATTATGATGTTATCTTGAGGGCACCACTGATTCGTACAAATGGCTCTTGTTGTAGGCTCTTGAAATCTCCCATCAGTCTATTTCTAACTAGACTTAACATTGTTGCCACTTAGAAAAGACCAATACCCACAGAAAAGAAAACATAATAGACTTAAGAATCAAGTGAGTGCTTTTAGAAAAGAAAAATATAAACTAGCAAACACACCACCACCACAACGATATAAGGTTACAAGCCCAAAATTTCTTAACTATTAAGCTTTTAACATTAAAAATAAAATTACTTAACTTTAAGCATTTAACATTAAAATCGATTCGAATTCCACTTCAATCATAAGTACATATGATTAAAAAAAATATCAAATTTACAAAATCAAATAGAATTGGTATTAAGAGACCTAGACAACTTGGAGGAAAATTGACATAAAGTGATTCAAACCCAGAATTTTCCTTTGCTGATAAAATATTTTATTAACCATGTGCCATTGAGAAAATAATACCATAATATAGACAATTATATATAGAACCACTCAATTAACACTATTGAATGTCCAAAGACCAACCCATATAAATAATTACCCTAATTTTTAACGCAGAATATATGCATGTTTATTTCAATTACTTTAATTAGAATTATTTATATTGCTTTATGAATTAAAAACATAAAAAAGGATAAAACCACTAGAAACTCACAGACTCAATACTTTTTTTTTAAGAATCCACCCATCACTTTAAATCAAACCAAAATAATAATAATAATATATTATAATAATATTATTATTAATTTATTATATATAATGTATGTACTAAAACCTCTTGATCTCAAGCTTTCAAATCTAGAAAGGAAAAATAGTTCAAAGTTATAAACTATTAAAGGAATCATAAACAATAACTATGAATTTAAACATTTATACCTAATTGAGCTGAAACTGCGAAATAGAACTCCACAACCAGGAATGCTTTCTTCCGACTTTAATCCTTGAATTAATTTCATGATACCTTATCTTGCAGCTCATAGTGATAGCTTATTTTAAATTGGGAACCATATGCATATTTTCCTTCAAAATTATTATAAAATTCATTCATAAAACAACTTTACCAATTAGGATGTCCCTTCTTCAAGCATATCAGGAAAAAATATAGCATATAAATTGGTTGCTTAAGAAAACCCATTAGTGACCAAGGAAGACTGCAAAAGCCATAATAATAATAACAATCAAGTTACTGGAGTCAAAAATGTCCGATACCGATTCATCCCCAAGATAGTATCACTTGTTTCATCCCTTTATATTTGCTAAGCTCATTCTTACTCCTATCTTCAACCCCTTAGCCATTAGTTCCAACGCTTCACAGCACATCTTCTTCACTGCCCCTATGTACTCCTCCATAACACACCTATAATAAACACCCCATAAGAAAAGAAAACATGTCTACGTGATTTCTTTAAATTTTAAAATGAACATTAAGAACAAAAAGCAAATAAATAGAAACTAGGGGACTTTTTGTTTTGAAAAGATGTATATAAATACCTAAAACAATTGTCAGTTTTGCTGAAAAAGTAGAAGTGTTTTGGGATATATGATATAACTGTTTCCATTTCTTTTGCTTTCATAGCCATAAGGGTCAGGATGAGTTGCCTTGTCTTTAGACACTAGGGTTTCATGAAAAAAAATCAAGAGCTTCATTCTCCAAAGAGGTCATGAACTCCAAGGGAACGCCATGGTTGACCACCTTGACAAACCAAGAGAGAGTTAGAGATGAAGTTACAAATTGAGATGCGATTGAAGGAAACCCTAGGAAGTGCCAGAAAAACATATTTGTGGTGTTTCCAATTTTAGAAAAACATATTTGTGGTGAGGCGCAAATGGGAGTAAAAACACATTGGAAAGGACACATATCTTCATCCACATTGAACGCAAGCTGAGAAGATGAAGGATTTGGAGCCTTGAAAGAAAAAAGTTGATTAAGGATTTTGAGCAAAGAGTGAATCAAGGAGTCACATTTACACTAGTAAAACGTTTTTCAAGATAATTGTTTTAAAATTAAAAACTTTAAAACAATTATTTCTAAGAAAGGTTTTACGATCTTTCAAAAAATTACAATGTTGCAACTGTATGTTTTTCTACAACATTTATAACATAATTGATTTAAACATGCCTTTTAGAAAGCCTTTTTTGTAGTAGTGAAAATTGAATTGATACAAACAATGTAATAATCAAAGTCACGTATAAAACATGTTATGATTTTCAGGTGTTCACAATTTCCAAACCGCATGCATGTGAATCTATAGAAACTTAGAAATTGCTTCACTATCTATATTCTCTATATATGCTAGTGAGAGACAATTTCCCACTCACCCTTTACCCTCGAATGAAGATTTGTATGTAAAGGTGTGGCTTGATGCTGAAGGTCCCTTGAGAAAGTTAGAAATGGAAACTAAAGCGTAGTACCCTAGCTTCTTTTATTTACTCTAGGATAACCATTGGTTTAAGATTTTTAACACTAAGTCTAAACTTAACCTTTATACTATGTTATTATCAATACCCACATTTTTTTATTATAAAATCAATTCTTAATTTATTTAATAAAAATAAGTAAAAATTAAATTAAACTTACTAATATAAATTACGTCTTTTATTAATATTTTATTGTTCTTAAAAAAAGGAGGTTACATTATTACCCCTAATGATTTTTCCACCTTATCCATGGTGTCACCAACTCTTATCCAAGATGAGATGTTGAAATGGATCTTCTTCAAGGGCTGAAAAAAGGTGTCAAAATGGGGCCTATTGATGCAATCCTACCTACCAAGGGCCCTCTCACTAGGGCAATGGCTAGGAGGATTGAAGAGGACTTGGTCCAGAAAGACTCATCAAGACCCCAGCTCATGATGGAGATAGATATTTTAGGTCATAGTCCTTAGTTTTCCTCTTGTAAATATTAATTAGCTTTTAATTCCATTTTAGGCCTTGTATTTTGGCCATTTATCCTAGTTTCTAGAGTTTGGGGTGTAATTAACTTAGAAAGGGAGGTGAGGGGAGTAAAGGGCCTAATAACTCAAAGGAGTGTGGATCTCTTTCCACACCCCCTTGATTAGGCCATGACACTCCCTAGCTTAAGGCTAGGCACCACTTTTAGTGGGCCTAAGAGGGATTAATGCTCCTAATCCTAATTAGGCCCAAGTCTCACATTGCCTAGTTTTGAGTGCCTTGCTCCCTCTTTGGGCTATAAGTATACCTAGTCTCTCTTGTACAAATCACACATGATTGAATGAAGTAAGACTCTTTTTGAGAAATTTATTCTTGAGTGTCGTTAAGAATCCTCTCTCTTGAGGAATCTCTCCCTTAAAGCTTTTATCAAGGGACCTCTCCCTTGTGGCAAGCAACATAACATTTTTTATACTCATCTTTCTCCTAGAAAGTGGCGTCAACCCTCCCCAATTTCTAACCTCTCCATCCTCCATTTTATTAGAGGAAGGGACCTTGGTTGAAGAGATCAAGGGAGTGCATCACTTATGAAGGGCGAAAGTGGTTCATGAAAAATGGAGACAAAAGAATGGTATTTTGGGCGGTGGTGGTTGGATGGTGTCTCTTTGGCTAGCTCACTTCACTTGGAGAGGGTGAAAGCCAATCCTAGGGAGACCCAAGCTCCTTCTAAGGTAGAGAGGAGAGGAAGGGGTCCAAGAGATCCCTAAATGACTAAGGAAGATGAATGATGAGGAAAACTCTCAAATATCCAATATATCCAAAGTGACTACATGTAGTCTAACCTAGGGTCTTTAAAGAGAGGGTGGGAGGTCTCTAGCCATTTGCACGAAATTTTGAGAGCTAAATACATCTAAAATGAACCCTAAATGGACCTCAAATGAAATGTAGGTCCTTCCCCCCTAAATCACTAAAATACCCTTGTTAAAGAAATGGAATTTTGACCTCACAAGTCAAGGTTTAAGTCCCAAAATTAATCCTAAACTAATTTCCCCATAAATCAAAGGCTAAATAAAAATACATAATGAAATCCTAAGTGATTAAGGTTCCCCTAAATACAAGGGGAAAATAAGGAAAACAAGCAAAAGACTAAGTAGATGCACCAAAGTTTGCACATGTGATCATCAATGCTCTTGGTGTGATATGACATTCCTCTTCTTCTATTCTTCTTGCCATGGACCTTGTGATGGGTCCTATCTGATGCCCCATGGATGGTCCTCCATCACCTAAGCAGCTCCTTTGAACACCAGTACTTATAACCTCTTCTAAGCTCCTTTGTTAGAAAATGAGCTAATCTCATTATGCTTATTAAAAACATGTAGTATGTGTATTTGTTTCAGTTCTAAATTTGTCATTTGCTCATTATTTTGTTTAAAATTTTCTCTCTTCATTTTAAATTTTTATATATATAAGGCTAAATAATAATCAAATTAAGGAATTTTGAAAAGATATACGTTAAAGTATAAAACTTAATTCCCTATACGGCTCTACATATTTTTCTCGAGAATCAATTTTAGATTTTGCAACTAAACAATTGCATACTTCATTAACAACTTCACAAAAATATTTAAGTCTTACTTCATTAGTATTTTCTATTTTTTTATTGAAAATTATTCTATTAAAGTTAATTTAAAGGTCTATTAACATATGTATTTTTTCATTCTTATGTTTTCACATGCTGAAAGTTTTTTTTTCTAATCATTTTGTTACTTTTATTTGCTCAATGTTTTTTCATTTCTTAGCATTTTATTTATTTTAGTTTGTTATTTTTCAATTAAATATATTGCAACAATAATACTTAATTTTTTACCAGTAGATGAGAGTTCATCTCCACTTAATTTGAAGAAACATGAAAAGTGAAAATTAGGAACTAAATTTTGCATAATAACTAATCACTATAGTTATATATTATTATCTATCATCTTCATCATTATTTATTTATTTATTATTATTATTATTATTATTATTATTTTACATATATCTCTATAGTCTGGATTTCTCGCAAACCAGAATCACTAAATTTATCAACACAAACTACTAGAAGTGATCACTCATCACCAGATTCAACTGACATCAACTATTCAACTGATAGAATTATCCCAACATTTTGTAGAATAGTACTTATCATCCATTGCATTCATTCCATGAATTATGTAAAATGGATCAAGAATTCTATCACTGTATTGCAAACAACCAGTTACATAGCCAATATTAAAGCAGGAAAACACTAATTATAGTTCCTGTTAAAACTTGTGCAAAAGGAATTCTAGTTCTATGAGTTAAGCATTCAAAGTGAAGATGATTCCAAGCTTATTTAACACTATCAATATTCAAATTTCATGTATCACTATAAAACACCATAGAATTAAAACTAGTATTAGTCAGTCTTTTCTCTTCTTGGCCCCCTTTCAATGCTTTACTACCTATCAATTTACTTTAACAATAATAGAATAGTTCTCCATCAAAATAAAAAGAAAATAAACATCTTAGTTAGTTCGGATCTTTAAAAAAATCATAATTTCCATTATCTTCGGAGTGACAAGTGTGTGTGTGTATATATATATATAATGTATGTATGTATCTATATATATATATATATATATATATATATATATATATATATATATGTTTGTGTGTCTATATATATATGGAGGAGATCTACTCACTCCAAGAGTAAGTATAAAAGACTTACTTTTTATCATCATCGTTCTTTTTCTTGAAATCTAATGGTTAAGATTAATTACTCATTACAACCATCAGATTTTCAAGATAATGAACAGATAGGATGAGCAGTAAGTTTTTATACTTACTTCTAGAGTAAGTGGATATATATATATATATATATATATATATATATATATATATATATATATATGTATATTACTTCTATGCTGACCAAATCAAATAAATATTCATAGTTGTGAAAATCAGTTCAGACGAGACCTATCATATAATAGGACTGGTTTTTCTAAAAGACCAGGAACATAGTTGACTCGGTTTGAACTGACTAGTTCAAGTAAAAAACAGTAACTCAGACCAAGTTGATTCTAGTCGGGTTAAGTTTAGTTTTTTTCTTTAAAAATATTTTAAATAATGTCATTTCTTACTTTTTTTTTATTATTTTCTCTTTATTTTTTATGCAATTTGAGAATGTAGAAAGTGAAAATTTTGATGTTACGTTTTTTTATATATAAATTGGGTTAGATTGAGTTATCTGACCACCAATCTATTGATCATTTGCCTTGACTGGGTTAGTGATCGAATCAATTTTTACAACACTGTAAATATCAAAATATTTAGAATTTTGTAATTATATCAAAATTTTTTCATTGATATTTTTAACCAATTAGTTTTGTACAACATTTTTAACTTAATTCAAACATATTTTCTCATGATTGAAAAAAACATGAATTTATCGAAAAACAGATAAAAATACCCATAACTTATGGGATAGCATCTAGAAAAAGAACAAGGAAGACAGTTGAAGGAACAAGCACGAGAAGAAAGACAACGGGCAAGTGGAAACAACATATATGCACTCTCATCCATTAGTTTGAACAAGGGTGTTCTTCTTCATGATTTCCACCCATCTTCATCTTCTCAAATTCCTAATTGTGATTTGGACTGAGCACCATACTGTACATTTTTTCTCCCTTTCTTTCTTTTTTTCTTGAAATTCAAACCCTCTTTTATAGCTGTCAAAACGGGTTGGTTTGACCGGGTCAGCCCACCTTAACCCATCTGAATAACGGGTCAACCTAACTCGGCACATTTAAACTTTCTTACTCAATCTGTTAGCCTGACCTGGCCTAGCATGGGTTGGTGGGTTATACAGGTCAACCCACTAACATACCAAAAAATAAAAAAATTATTTTAAAAATTGAGATTATTTAAAATTTTAAAACTAATTATTTAATTAAGTCTTTATTTAAAATTAAGAAAAATATTTTGTATTTGATTATATAATATAATAGTTTAAATCATAAATGTTTAATGGGTTGAATAATAAATATTTAGTAAAATAATAAATATTTAGTGGTTGAATACGAGCTGGCTCAACCCACCTGAGTTGAACCTGTATGGGTCAGGTTTGAAATGAGTCGGGCTATTGCAAATCACTTGTCTTATTGTTTTTGCCCGACCAACCCGTATTCATGGTGGGTCGGGTTAGCCCACAAATTTGAACCCGTTTTGATGGCTCTACCCTCTTTACTTTGTTCTAACTAGAAGCATTTTAGAAAACACAGCAGAATGCTCTGTGTGTTGTGTTCTTCTCCTAGAGAAAAATTTTTATTATTATAATATTATTTATTATTATTATTTATTTTTTAAAAATAAATAAATGTTGCCAAATTTCATCTTGTACAACTTAGGTCAATATTTAAAGAACAAGAGATAAAAATTAAAAATTAAAATAATTTTCATATATGTTATTCTTAAAGAACAAATTGTAAGAAAGAAATTTTTTATGGTCAAATAGGGAATAGGGAACTTGTGACATTGTCTCTTATCACTCCTAAGATAGATTGTACATGTGACACATTAAGATTTAATTGGTTAGTGAGATAGAAGGAAAGTAATGTAGTCCCTCTTTTAAGTTTCTATTTTTTGAAAAATTTATGTTTTTTGCTTTTGTAAAATTTAAAACTATATGAATTATTTTTTATTAATTATACCCATATTTTTTTTGAAGAAGAATAAATGAACATTTTATCACACAGAGAGAAAAATTATTATGAGTGATTTTCAATGAAAAATAGCACCATAAGAAAATACATAACATAAATATAAATTATAAAAATAAATTATCTTATATTTTCTTATAAATTATATATATTTCATGTTTATTAATATTTACAAAAATACATAACATAACAATCCTAACTTTATAATAGGTAAAGATATGAGGATGATTTTATAGAATATAATTATAATCATATTGTGATTGAATTAATCATTTATGTAATTTGACTCTCATATAGTCAATATGAAGTAAACACAAAAAATATGTGTAGTTCTTGTAATTTAATTTTAATATCATATGTCTTATTTTTATATATTTGAATGCATAATTATTCTTATGTTATTATATTTGCATATAATTCTAATTGATAAAAACTATAAAAATTTAATTTTTAACCAACAATTTTATATTTTCTTGTTGTTTTCATCCATTAGGAATTTTATTTAAATCAAAAATTAAATTATAGTGTCTAAAAGGTAAAAATTACAACAAATTCCAAATAGTTCTATCTAAGATATTAAAAATAACAATTTTAGAAATTAGGTGTAAAACCTTTTAATTTGAGAAGCAAAACAGATTTAATTCTTCATAGGACTTTAGTGTTCTTATCCTTTGTGAATTTGCATGTATATTAGTCTATGTTTTTAAAATTGGACCGATGATGGAATCTGTGGAAACACTGGTTCATTTGTTCAATCGTTATTGAATCAGTGGTTGAATCAATCTTAATAAAGTAATATTTTTTTATTATTAATGTACTATAACAATTAATATTATAAAATAAAAAATGTATTAAGGTTGTAATTATAAAAGGATAAAAATAATTTTACTAAATACACCTTCATATTGCTAAGTTTTCTTAGTTTTTTAATTAAAAATTGGTTGATTTAGGAAAATGAGGGGTGGATATAGCAAAATAAAAAAAATTCAAAAAAAATACAAACCATTTGAACCACCGGTTAGAATATTGATATTTGTTTCCACCGACTTTTAGGATTGACCGAACCGGTTACCAGACCGATTCATCGGTTTTCCAATCGAACAGAGGAGCCCGATCTGGTTTTTATAACATAGATATTACTTAACAAGATATGCAGTACACAAAGACATTAAGTATCAACTAAAAATTAAAAAACACTTGCGCTGCTTCTTATAAGCATTTAAGAGCTTATTTTATCCTTTATAATATGGGCTACAATATAACATATTTACATGTGTAAGTGGGTGTGTGTGCGTCCTGTATGCGTGAGTATGGGTGTGTGTGTGCGTCCTGTATGCGTGAGTATGGGTAAGTAGGTGTGTGCATGGTTATATAGGTACTCTGTGTGTGTGTGTTTGTGGAGGAAGGGGTGTGGGTAAGTGTGTGTGCATGTGTGTATTGCACAACCATAAGAAACAAACACCAAAAGTTTTACTTTTATATGTTATTTTAAAAATTTTTGGTTGCAAGTCATAAGAATGGAAAATTTCAAGGAACAACTTTAGGTCAGGCTAAATGGGTAGGGAATGATGCTTTAGCTTCTACAACAAAGGGAACGTGGCAAGGTCACCATTCTCTAACCATTTGGCACTACCCAAAGTTGTTATTGCAATACTTACTAATAGAAGTGAAGGAACAAAGATCTATTAACACTTTCAGTGGTGCTTTCGCTTCGATTTGTCATGTGATGAAGGATTTTTGTGGGAAGCTTGATCCTTAAAAATGGGTATTTGACTATGTTGGCTATAGTGTGTTCTTCACACCTCGCACAACGAGTGTGTTTAATGAAGTTGAATAAATAACAAAAAATTAAGGAACAATGTTGGTGTGGGAAGATGAGTTTTGTGAAAGAGTACTAACATAGTACTTTATCCTTTTAGATTTGTTATCATTATATTTGTTATTTTTTCAATTGTTATTTTTATCAGTTTGTTATGTATCTTGATACTAATAATTATCAGTTTGTCATTATACTGATAATTATTTAACTTATCAGTTTATATTCAACACCTATATAAGTGCAACCTTTATGCACTCTAATTATGATTGAATTAATAATAGGCTTCCTTTTTTACTGTGTCACTATTCTATATGATATCAAATTAAAGCCAATTGTTTAACAAGCCTTCCTTTTCATCCAATGGCCTCTCACTCGTCCACATCTACTTCCATTCCTCCTCCCACCCTTTATGATCCGAAGGATCTTGAGGAATTTAACACCACCACCCAACTCCCTATCAAACTAAACTCCTTTAATTATCCTATGTGGTATTGATAGATTCATTCTCTGCATGTAACCCATGACCTTGAAGGCTACATCACATTTGACACACCTTGTCCCCTCAAAACCCTTTACCACTGCCTCTGGTATGTCTTCCAATCCATCTTACAATTTTTGGATTCATTAGGACAAATATCTCTACATTGTCTTACTTGGTTAATGTAATACTAAGGCCAGCATTGTCATGTCCATGACAGAAACATCATGAGTTGCTTGGTTGTCCTTGGAACGTATCACTAACGGTTGTGTGTGAAGTTTGTTACTTTGTTCACTGAGGTGTGACTAGTTTCTAAGCAGTGATGAGATTATGTCTTTCGAGGTCTTCTCAGTACACAATCCCTCGAAGCTCACATGGGAATAGTGATGGACCATGATAGGTTGTGTGTGAAGTTTGTTACTTTGTTAACCGAGGTGTGACTAGTTTCTAAGCAGTGACGAGATTATGTCTTCCGAGGTCTTCTCGGTACACATGCCCCTAAGCTCACATGGGAATAGTGATGGACTATGATAAGTTGAAATTCGAAATGCATGAAATATATCCCAAGAGGTGCGCCTATTGCATGGGGAGACAAAATGTGCAAGGTACGGGAATAGTCACAACTCTAAGAAGTTAGGGCGTCTAGAGTAGGTTCCTAGGTAGTCCCTCTCTCTGAAAAGTGGACACCTGGGGACCGCTGATTAATTGCAATTAGATGGTTGGGGTTAACTGGCACGTTGGGCCCGATGCGTCGGCTGTCTATAAATAGGGTTGCAGACAAGCTCTCCATCCACCACACTTTCTGACGCTCTAGAGTGTAGCAATATCTAATAATCCAATATCAAACGTCTTGTAAGTAAAAGGTATGTATCATGTCGATGAGTTTGAGCAAGTCGTCCCATACTGGGTCATCATCTTTCGAGATAGAGAATGTAAGAGTGCGAGGGTTGGTAGTCCTTACTACTAGGGGCGAAGTCTCCAGTTCCGTAGATGTGGTGTCGGCTCGTGCAGGGCAGTTAACTGTGGCAGCGAACACGGTAGCCGAAGTGGTTAATGACTCTGCACTTGTAGGGTACGAGTGGGTGAAGCCTTCCGTCTTGTCATATAGGTTGTGCCATACCAAAGTTAGGGACTAACAATGGATTGTAGATAACTTCAACCGACCGCATTGTACCAATCACGGAGAATGACATCTTTAGTATGGACATATGTAACAAATTTGATAGGGTTTGTTTTGGCCGAGGTGATTCGGTGAAGATTTCTTTTTTGTGTATGATCGCCTTTTCTTGAAGTTTCACATTCGACTCCCATTTGATGAGTTCATGATGCTCGTGCTCCATATGTTGAATGTGGCACCAAGCCAATTGCATCCCAATAGCTGGGCCACTCTATAGTCCTTTTGAACGTTGTACACGGCACTATACGTAGAGCCCAATCCTAGGATTTTCCTATACCACTATTGTGTTCGCCTAGGTTAAACCCCGATGTGGGTTTCATTGATGGGTCAGTAGAATTTTTGTCTATTTAGTCCATATACCTCTTAAAGGATTTCAAGCGAGGGTTTCAAGGTCGGTGCTGGACCTCGGGGTCGTAAGTACATGTATGACGAGAACGACCGACCTAGATTTCCCTTTTATTGGACGCCAAAGCCACGATGGTGAATGGCTGAGGTCACATATGCTGGAGAACGACTTAAAGTTACTGTCTATTTTGCACGATCTTCCTCACCGACTTCTCACAAAGTGTATTTTGAGGTTAACATTGTTTACTGATCCTGACCCTAGGTTGGATACTAAGTCATCGTCCTTAACAATTTACTTTCAGTTCATAATTTTTACTTGGCTAATTTTTGTTGTCTTTGTAGGTGTTATGGCTGACAAAGTACCGAAGGATTCTTGGTTCTCGTTCAAGAAAATTCGCGAGGGCCAAACTTAGGAAAGCAAGAAAGAGAACGTGGAAATGGGGCCTAAGAGTACTGGTCTTCTCGACCTACTACCTCCACCGCCCAAAAATACAAGGAAAAGGAAGGACAACAAGAAGAGGAAGGAGACGGAAGGGGGAGATAAGTCAGGTGTCCTTTCTAAGAAGCTCACCCATAAGACTGTAAGTTCTAAGAAGCTAGCAGACTCGCCCAACACCTCTATGTCGAATGGGTTCTTCCGCCCAAACTTGAGAATGAGGAAGAAGACAAAAATAGTCGGGTACACCTTGGAAGAGTTAGAGTTGATTAATGGTCCAACAGTCAAGGAGATAATGACCAGTTATACAAATTGCAAGCTCGTGCTTGGATGTTGATCCAAAGGTTGATTTGAGATGCGCTAAAGAACCAGAGGATGGAGAAGCTAAAGAAAGAGATGTTGGAGTATCGCACTTCTCTTGTCGAAGCCTTATCGGCCAATAGTCTCCTTTCTAAGGAGCTGTTAATCTCAAGGGGAAAGTGAAGGTTGAGGAAGAAAACTACCAGTTTGCTTAAAAAGAGCTAAAGACGACGTCAAACCATCTCATAAGGCCCAGGCTGACTTGGTTGAGGTGTCAAAAAGGGAGACCGTGTTGGAAGCTGACAAAGCCAACATCACAGATGAGGCCAAGGCAACCATTGAAATCAGCCATTAAAGTTTTAAGAAGGATGTTCACCAGGTTGCCTTTCTCTATTAGGTTAATGTGACCCAATTTGATGTGGATCATAACATCTATCAAGGTCGCATGCTTCTTGAGAAAGAGATCATGGATTCGCATGTTGATGCAGAAACTATCGTCGATGATGCTCCTCTACTTAACTTCCATTTTTAAGCTCTTTTTTGTTTCTAGGGGTTTATCATTGATTGTAATAAAAGATTATTAGTTTGTTTATAGAAGGGAGATCATGGCCATTTAAGAGCCACTATTTTGTAGTACCTAGGATGCTTACGCATCCCCTTTTGTAATATTAACACTGATTTAGGGTAAAATGATTAATGATAACTGCCCTTTCACTTTTCCAGGACATGTATGTCTACTTTAAGCGTTCTTTATGGTGTTATAAATGTTACTCATTTTATTTGTTAAGTCTTAGGTTGAATGATCCATATGTGTGCTTGTAAACTGAATGGTGATTTTTTATGGTGTGATGACTAAATTGCCGAGTTAACAACGACATTGGTTGGTTGTAGTTTTGTTGTATTTGTGTCAGCGGGATCATTCTCTTTATAGAATGAAGCTTCCATGCCGAGCATATGTCAAAAGGAGTCATCATTGTGAATGGAACTACCCTTCCATGTATACGTCGATAAATACATGTTTTACGAAATGAGGTTACTGAGTAGAGATATCAGTAAGGTGTATGCAACAAACTTATATGATAAAAGGTAGACTTGTTTGATTAATCAAAATGGATGTCTTATTAAAACCTCCCTAGTCAACACCCATTAGGGAAAACGATTGGTGGTAGGAAAAATGGTACATCGGTCTATATTACATAGGAGAGCTAGCTGTAATAAAATTTGAGGTGTGTTGCAATATTCCACGACCTTGGTAAGATTTCTCCTTAGAGATGCTCTAGTTTGTAAGTTCCATTATCCAGATTTTAGTTGATTCTGAAAGGGTCTTCCCAGTTTGATGCAAACTTTCCTTGTTCGGGTTCTCGTTGGGCTTCTCCCCTCATTCTCCAAACGAGGTCTCCTTGCTTAAAGCACTTTGATATGAAATTTGGGTTGTATTTTTAGTAGCCCTTTTCTTGTATGATTCCTCTTGTATGATTGCCTTATCTCTCAACTTCTGTGCTAAGTCCAATTCTACTAACATTTACTCATCATTGCCTTCATTGTACCATTGTCATCGAAATGAAGGTTCTTTTCCCACTTCTGTTAGGATCATGGTGTCTATGTCATACGTGAGGCATAACGAGTCTCCCGGGTTACTGAATGTGGTGTACATCTGTAGGCCCATAAGATTTCTAACAGTTGGTTCCTCCAAGGTATGTTGGATGACTATCTTTACTGAACTGACTTTTTAGTATTGGCGAATTTAGCGAGGATGTTGGCTTGGTTGTTGCAATTTCTCTTAAAATGTTCAATCGTAATGTGATCGAAATGTTTTTTGAAGTTGTTAACTGCATAGTAATATTGTAGTAAAAGAGAACATTTTACTTGGTATTTTCCACTGAGTTGAGACATGGTAAGTTGTGAGTCACTTCGGCAGACCAACTTTGTTGCTCCCATCTCTTTGGCTAAGTCGGTCGAACTTGGACAACTCAATTGACCATGATATCATCCGTCTTACTAGTTTAGGTTTCCGCAAGACCTTGAAGATGGGATAGTTTGTTTTGACCGCCACTTGATATCCTTAGAAGTATGGTCTCAAATGTCTTGAGGTTGTGACCAAGGTTAAGCCAAGCTTCTTTAATAATCTGGTACCTTTGCTTGGGCTCGTGGAGTGTTCGGCTAATGAAGTATATAGGCTCTTGAAGTTGTTTAACCTTTTGGAACACCACCGCATAATGACCTCGTTGGTTACCGAGAGGTATAGCAAGTGGTTTTCCTTGGTAACTAGCTTCAGTAGTGTTGGTGAGGCAAAGAAGAAGGCTTTGAGCTCTCGGATGGTTGTCTCACAGTCATCTATCCATTCAAACTTGGAGTTTTTCTCACTAACCTGACCATATGTTTGGTTTTATCTACTAACCTTGGCTAGAACCTTGAAAGGGATGTCAACCGTCCTGTGAGCTTCTATAATTCTTTTTGGTTATGTGGGCTTCTCATGTCAATGACTGCCTGACACTTATTGGGATTGACCTCTATCCCTTGTGCAAGACCATCGTTGATATGTCACCCTTGCATTCTTCAAGCCAAAAGGCATGATCTTGTAGCAGTAATTGGCATTGTCTATTATGAAGGATGTTTTATGCTCATCGGGTGGGTACATTCGAATTTGATTATACCCTCAATATGCATTTAGGAAATTCATCACCCGATGTCCAGCGGCTTCATCAAGAAGCCGATCTATACTCGGAATAGGGTATGCATCTTTCAGGCGTGCTTTATTCAAATCCGTATAGTTTGTGCACATGCGCCATTTCCCATATCCTTTAAGGACCATGACAACATTGGCTAACCAAGTCATGTAATGTGCTTCTCGGATAAATCCTATATCTAGCAACTTGTTTGTTTCTTTAATAGCGGCTTTCCTCGGGGTTTCTCCTACATTCCTTTTTGGTGAAGGTAAACATTTAATAAATATATTAAAATAGATAGGTTACAAATTTAAATCCATTTTTAGGATATTGATTTATTTGAGTCAACCATTTTTTTATCATCACATTACAAATGTGCTTTAATATACATGTTTCTACTTTCTACTAATAAAAAAAAGTATCTAAAGTTGAGAAGTATATCCTAATTTATAACGTCGACATATATTAATTTTTTTATATTAAAAAATATATTTTAATTTATAATGGTGATATTTAAATTTTTATTTTTCATTTATATTTTTAAAAGTGATTAAATGAAATTTATATTAATATAATTATCAAATTATTCAAAATTTAATTATATGCTGATAATTAATTTCATGCAATTATTTTCACATATTATAATTTTATTTTATCCATATAATAAAATAAGTTTATTTTATTGCAACTATTTTACTTATATAAAAATATATAAATAAATATATTTTTAGTTAATAGTATGATACAATTTTGTAATTATTTAAAATTTAAAAACCTAATTAATGAACATATAAAAATATAGCAATTTTATATCAACATATATAAGTAAAATGTATACATCATTATGATCTTAAAAAGTATTTTAATTTTTTATTTTAGAAAATTATTTTAAATTTATGTTAAATAATATAACAAAAAGTCTTGATAAGAGCAATTTAATTCGTTAAATCAAATCTACTCCTGTGAAAATTTATATCAATATCTATAAGATATTCAAGCTTAATTAAATCAATTTAATTCATTTATACTAAATAGTTTAATTAGTAAATTTACATTCAATTAAAAATATTAATTTATGCTAAGTTTGTTAACATTACCAATTTATAATTTAAAAGTCATAAATTAAAAGATGTAATTAAATGTTAGTATAATATTGTTTTACACTGCAGTACATACTAATTAAACTTTAAACTAAATTACTAAATCGAAAATTATTTTGAGGTGAATTTTTATTTTCACAAAAAAAAATTATGAAATAAAACTTTGAAGTAATTACAGATGTAACCCCACAGGTTTAGTATAATTACAAAATATTTTTCTATTTTTTAAACTACACATATCTCCTTATTTTTATGTACTCATTATTATTGTAGTCCTCCTTTCAAACCACACATTTTCCATTTATTTTAGCATTATTACGTTTTCTTTCATGTGGATGTAACATGAATTATTTTTTTTCTTCAAGTTTCGTAATAGTCAAACAATGAAGTTGAGAGAAGTGTCGACTGTAAAGTTTGAGAAATATAGGGTTGCATAATCACGTTATAACTTGTAAAATCGTATGATTTTATGACTTTAGGGACCTTATTAAGTTAAATCATGAGTAAACTCATTTTTGAGTAAACTTGATAAACTCGTGATAATATCAGTAAACTCAGGTAAACTTGCAAGTTTACACACGAATTGATGATATTATCCAAAAATTTCATTTAACCATTATTCACTCTAAAACGACATTGTTTCATATCTATTTTCAAGTATATATTAATTTTATTTTATATTAAACTTGATCCATGTGAATATATGTACACGTTTGTGGTGGTTCCATATATCAATTAATTATATATCTCTTAAAATTTATTCAAAACTAAAATTGATCTAATAATTTTTTATTTTCATTAGTCGGTAATTATTCACATTAGATTGTAGTCATTGAATAAATAATATTATAAACAAGGGTACATTTTGTTAAGTTTATTTAAAAAAAAAACTTATTTAAGCAACTTTCTATTTTTTTGTGTATTTGGTTAAACTATTTTTTACTTAAAATAGTAAATTTTTTGTTTATTTTAATAAACAAATCCTTCCTGCTTAGTAAATGTACTTATTAATTTTAATAATTGCTTATTTTACAATTTTTTTTAAATATACTCAATTCCGAGTTATTTATATACTACACATTGTTAAAATGTTAAATTTGCAATTATATTATTTATAATTTTATTTATAGTATTTAATTATTAATTTTTTATCTGAAGTAAACTCTTTACAAGTTTACAAGTCGAATTTACAGAAATCCCATTCTCAAGATTGAAAACCTTACTTTTAAACAATAGTTATGGAAAGCTAAAACTTCCTTTAAAAATACATAAAGATTGGATGTAGGGTAAGACAACAATATGAGATAGTTACTAAGAACAAAAATTGGCAAGTAACAAAGTAATCAAATAATTCCATATGTTCTATAAAAAAAACAATGTCACACGTCCAAATTTACATTATTATTTTATAGAGTAAATTATAATAAAAATTTTTAAAATTTAGTGTAAATATATATACATTTCTATTTTTTAATCATTACTTTCGTATTACTGAGAGAGTGACTGCGTAAGGTTTGATATGGTTATCAATATAATGTTTTGAAACATATAGAAGATATTATTATAAGAGTTTAATGAGTATGCACTGACATAGTAAAAAAATATTTTTTTTGTAAGCCCATTGTAAAATAATATTACACTGACATTGAATCACATATCTTCATTTATATGACTTTTAAACTATTAATTGGTAAAGTCAATAAACTTACCATAAATTCAGGGTTGTGATTAAATGTCAGTATAAAAAATCTTACCCTCACAACACAAATTAATTAAATTCTTAAAATAATGTATTTTTAAAGTTAAAGGGAGATTAAGATATGAAAATTGAGATAGTATTACTGTAATTTACTCTATTTTATGTTATAGTAAATAAATTTAAATCAAATAAATATTTTTTGTCAACTTAAAATCTCAATCTAACAACTTACAAGCAGTCAAGTCTCTTTAATATTGAGTCAAAGTAATGATTTTTGTTACATTAAAATTCAAAACGACTCACAATTATCCAAATCTTTTATAAGAAATATATCAATATAAATTATCAAATTATACATTGTACCATAATTGTTAAGAATATTATATATATATATATATAAAGATAATTTTTATTGAATTTTTAATAAATAAAAACACGTCTAATAAGCATAAGAACAATTATAAGGTTATTAGAAATTGTTTGTTGAAAATTAATTTTTCACAGTTTTTATCAATTAGAATTATATAAAAATAATAATATCATCAGAATTATGCATACAAATATAAAAGATTAATATATAAAAATAAGATATATGATATTAAAATTAAATAATAAGAACTACACATATTTTTTGTGTTTACTTCATATTGACTATACGAGGGTGAAATCATATTAGTGATTAATTCAATCACAATAGTATTATGATTATATTCTATAAAATCATTGAAATATCTTTAATGATTATAAAATTAAGTTAGTTATGTTACATTTTTTTAAAATGTTATAATAAATATGAAATATATAATTTATAAGAAAATATTTGATGATTTATTTTTATAAATTTATATTCAATAAATTTTATTTTACAATGATAACTTAAAAAAATTGACAATCAAAAAAGTTAATTTCAATAAAAAAAAATACCCACAATATCTTAAAAACATAATTTACAATGAATTGTTTATAATAAATTTCAAATTAATAAAATTTATTTCATTGATAATTTTCTATATTTAAATCAGATTTTTATATTCAAATAAATTTTGTAATGCTTGGAAATTGATCTTAGCATATTTTAAAACTTACTTGTAATTTTTTATTATGTATAATACATAGTAATATATAATTATCAATATCTATTTATATATCTATCTTCATACATAATTTGGATAGAATCTAGCTAGTTTAACCATAAATCTAAATAAATTAGTAGGGGGTAGCCAGTACATCTTGATTCTATTTAACTTTGCTATGGAAAGTAGTTTTACCACTAGAATCAATACCACATGAGATGCTCTACATTTTACAACCCTTTTTTGAACGTTGTAAAAATCTTTTTCTTTAACTAAGTCCAAAAACAATTTAATTCATCCTAAAGACTAACTATTTCTAATTTTTTTTTAAAAATCTTGTCCAGTTTGTACAACTTCCTTCAAAGCACTTGTAGATATTTCTTCAAAGTCACAAAAAACCTGCATAAAAAATAAAAATATGATGTGATTGTTATCATCACTATTCTAGTATATAAATACCCATTTTTATTCATTCTTTGTTACATAATCAAACTATTATTATCTAAAAAGTGTCAAAAGTACACATTATTATTTCAAAGCTTCTTCACCTCTTTTACCCTGTAGATAAAAATTTTCAACAACACTGCAGAACTCATTGTAATAAAGTGATAAAAAATTAACTTAACATACCATCATTTAACTTAACATTATGTTGTTATCTTGAGGGCACCACTAATTCCTGCAAGTGGCTCTTGTTGTAGCCTCTTGAAATCTCTCATTTGTTTGTTTCTACTCAGAGTCAATCTAGTTGACTCTATATGTGAGATGCATTTAATTCATATATTCCAAATTCACTTATCCAAATGGAATTTCTATAAATTCACATTAGATAATCTAGATAAAAAATAAAAAAAAATTGATTTTTTCTATTGGTTGATTCGGATTGTAACTTTTAAGGTTTAGGAACGGGTGGTTTGGATTGTAACACAAAATTTAGTTTTTTTCAGATAAACCCAATCTAGAATGTAGTTTTATAACTGTCAAAACGGGTTGCTCCAGCTCATATGGGCTAGGCCATTTGAAAAATAGGTCAACCCAACTCGGTTCATTTAAATTTTCTTACTCAATCTATTAACCTGGCCGACCCACCACGGGTTGGTGGGTTATACAAGCCAACCCATCAACACACAAAAAAATAAAACATTAATTTAAAATTGAGATTATTTAAAACTTTAAAATTAATTATTTACTTAAGTATTATTTAAAATTAAGAAAAATATTTTCTATTTGATTATGTAATACAATAGTTTAAATCATAAATGTTTAATGGGTTGAATAATAAAAATTTAGTAAAATAATAAAATACTAAATAATAAATATTTAGTGGGTTGAAAACGGGATGGCCCGACCACCCGGGTTGAACCTGTATAGGTCGAATCCGAAGTGGGCCGGGTTGATTTTTAGTTATTGGAACTCATTTTTCTTATTTTTTTGGCCCGACCATATTCATGGTGGGCTGAGATTGGCCCATGGGTTTGAATTCGTTTTAACGAGTCTATGTATTTTTATGTTCCAAAATGAGTGTTCCTAAAATGAATAGTAAAATATGTTATTTTTTATGAAAAATGCAAGAATAACTTAGGAGTTCTTTTTTAAAAAAAAACAATGAGTGCAAAAACTAAAACGAAGCATACAAGAAATGCCTTAACCTGTTTTTATGGTTTTGCTGCAGCCTTAATTCGTTATGAACCAAATAAAAAGTCAAGATCAAGAAAGAAAAAAGAAGTTGCAATGCTCAAAATGAATGGAGTTATGGAAAAGGCTAACACTTAACTGCAGCTAGCTTTTATTGTTCTTTCAAATTTAGGATTTCAGTTCGACAACTTATAATAGACCTTTATTATAGTTTTATAGCAAGCAAAGAGTATACAAAAAAGAATATCTCTTTATGGATGGTGATATATATCTTGTATATCACGGTGAATTAGATGATGGGGTAAGTTTGCAACAAATGTAAACAAAACAACGGAAATAAATCTCCCTATCTCGCAAGAATCTATGAGGAGCAATAATAAAATATAATTATAACTAATCACCACTCTTTTTGGAATGAGACACCAAAATTTTAACGTGGAAAACCCCTCAAAGCAAGGGTAAAAATCACGGGTCGTCTATATCAAAGAAATAGCTCCACTATTATCAATAAAGAGTACAAAAGAGTCTCAATCAAGTGTCAACAACAATATCAATGTCAACACCAATTTCAAACAACCACCAAAATAGGCTTATCACCTCGCAAACAAACCTTCTTATCAATAGTACCATGAAGATACCTCAAAATCCATTTCAAACCTCTCTAATACTCTCTACCTGGGTTTGACAAAACCTACTAACTGTACCAACAACATACATTGCATACATAAAACTACCCACTGCAGACGCATAACATTTTGGAGCAATATCAAATCTCGTACACAACATTACATACATCAAACTACCTACTGCAGAAGCATAAGGAACTTTCTCCATGTCTAATTTTTTAGCTTCATTTGAAGGACTCTATTTAATACTCAGTTTAAAATGAGTCGCAAGAGGAGTACTCACAACCTTAGCTTTTTCCATCTAGAATCTCTGTAACACACTTTTAATATAGTGTTCCTGTGATAGCCACAACTTCCTTTTCTCTCTATCACAGATGATTCTTATACCAAGAATCTGCTTAGCAGCTCCCAAGTCTTTATGGCAAATGACTCGCCCAATTGCTTCTTCAACCTGTTAATAATAGAAACATTTTTCCGGATAATAAGCATGTCATCAACATACAATAACAGGATAATAAAGTCATCATCAGAAAACTTTCTAACAAAGACATAATGATTAGAAGTAGTCTTCTTGTAACCCTTCTCACACATAAAAGACTCAAACTTCTTACACAACTACCTCGGAACTTGCTTTAAACCGTATAGACTTTTTCTCAGTCATACACATATCCTTCCTTGCCTTTAACCTGGAAACCATCAGGTTGCTTCATATAGATTTCTTCCTCCAAATCACCATGAAGGAAAGCAGTTTTCACATCCATTTGCTCTACCTCCAAATCAAGAGTAGCTACCAAACTCAAAACTGCTCTAATGGATGACATCTTAACCACAGGTGAGAAACTCTCATTGAAATCAACACCCTTTCTTTGTCTAAAGCCTTTCACCACTAATCTAGCTTTATACCTTGGAGACATAGAATTATTCTCATGTTTCACCCTGAATATCCACCTGTTTTCTAATGCCCTCTTACCACTAAGCAAGGTTATCAATATCGAGAGTTTACGTAAACTCGTGGAAGTCCTGTAAACTCGACTCGTAAACTCGACTCATAAACTCGTAAGAGTTTACTTCACATAAAAAAATTAGTATATTTGTATACATAATCACAAATTTAACATTTTAACAATATAAATATATAATAATAATACCATCAAATTCTAGCCATAAGTGATAAGTGATGAGGACATCAAGCTTGAAGGACTTTGAGGACCTATGACAAGGGCAAGGACAAGAAGAGCTAAGGAAGCTATTCAACAAGTATTGGCAGCCCTTTTGCAAATAGAGCCAAACATTGAAGAAATAAAGTTTAAAATTGTTAATTGTCTCAGGACTGAAGAGAGCAATACTTGACCTTAATGGAAGAGAAGTTTGAAATAAATTAAACTCATTTTCTTGGAGTTTACTTAGTTAATGGTGGGCAACCAGAATAATCTAATTAAAGTTGCAGCCACCTAGGTTATCAATTATAATTAGTATACGTATTTAATTTACTTTGGCAGTTACACTTTGTTATTAAGCTGCCCATTATTAGTTTTTATTATTTTGTAACTTCAGCTGAATTTAGAAAGCCACTAAACCTACACAAGCTGAGTTTATTAGGCATATAAATTTGGGCAAGACTGAGATGTAAGGAGAATATTTTGGGAAATAAAAAAAAAACTAGTTGAGGTTTTCTCTCCTTTGGGTTCTTGACAATCCAAAATCTTTTGAGATTTATCAAGGTAATTCACCCCTTTGTGTGTGCAATCTCGTAGACATATCTTCCATCCTTGGAAGTGTGGAGTCTATCAATTCCAATTCCATTTTCTGTCTTTTCCATTCATACTCAATTCTGGCCAGCAAACTCTATAACAGGAGAGTGCTACACTATTCAAAAACTCGTTTAATTGTTGAATTTCAAAAACTTTTAATTTCCATTCTGTGTCTAAAAGTTTGATAGTAATTCTATTCAGTTTATTTTTTTGCAATTGTTTGCATTCCATGTTGATTAATTTTGTTAACGCGGCAAGCTAAATTCCTAGGGTCCTTTCAGAATCCTAAACTGACAGCGGATTCATATCTAAGTTCAATCATGAGTCATTAAAAGTTAAAACTACACACGGGTTGCCTCGCCGCCAGTCATCGCTGCCGCCGCCAGTAGTCGCGTTGCTCGTTGCCAGTCGCCTCATCGGTTGCCACCAGTCACCGCACTGTTTGCTGCCAGTCCTCACTGCTAATCGCCTCGAAGGTCGAAGCTCAACACTAATCGCATTGCCGCTTACCACTAATCGCCTTACCGCTCACTAATCAACTTGCCTCTCCACCACCAGTCGCTGTTCTCCCGTTCGCCGCTGCCAGTTCTCCCGTTCGCCAAGCTTGTTTTGAGTAATGGGGGAAAATACAGGTGGAAACGCTTGCCGCTGCCACCGCCGAAGCTCGCTGCCAGTCACCTCACCGCTTGTCGCCAGTCGCCGCGCTGCTCGCTGCCAGTCGCCTCACCGCCAGCTGCCTCGAAGGCCGAAGCTCACCACCAATCGCCTTGCCACTCACCAATCAGTTTGCGTCTCTGCCGCTAGTCGCCATTCTCCCATTCGCCCTTGCCAGTTCTCCCTTTTGCCAAGCTTGTTTGGAGAAATGGGGGAAAACACAGGTGGAACCGCTTGCCGCCACCACTGCCAAAGCTTGCTGCCAGTCACCTCACCGCTTGCCGCCAGTCGCCGTGCTGCTTGCTGCCAGTCGCCTCACCGCTAGCCGCCTCGAAGGCCGAAGCTCACAACCAATCGCCTTGCCGCTCACCAATCAGCTTGCCTCTCTGCTGCCAGTCGTCGTTCTCCCGTTTGCCGCTGCCATTTGCCAGTCTCCAGTTTGCCACTGCCAGTTCTCCCGTTCTCCACCGCTAGTTCTCCCGTTCTCCCATTTGCCAAGCTTGTTTCGAGAAATGGGGAAAACGTAGTGGAACTATGCAAGTTCAGACCCTAAAATCAATTTTCCTGCCACGCCAAAACGACGCCATTTTGAGTGTATGTGAACTCGTGAGTAAACTTGAGATTTCACACGATTTTACCAAATTCGCACGATTTTACCCGATTTTACTCAGATAACAAGTTTACTCACGATTTAACTCGAAAGGGACCACTAAACTCGTAAAATCCTACGATTTTAGGAGTCATATCGCGATTTTGATAACAATGCCACTAAGTCATAAGTGTGATTATCATGCAAGGATTTCATCTCATCTTCCATTGCATTCAGGCATTGTTGCTTTTCTTCACTCTCCAAAGCCTCTTTAAAATACTCAGGTTCTCCATCATCAGTCAAATTCACATATTCATCAAAAGAATACCTGGTAAATGGTTGTCTCTGTCTATTAGATCTCTTGAGTTGGGCTTGAGAGGATTCACATATTCTTTTGAGTTGCATATTCTTCTGAGTTTCATATTATTAAATATTAACTAAAAATCATATTTAGCATGAGGATTCATTTTTAGTTAATTGAAAAAGATGATAACTTGCATATTATTTGCTTTAACATTTCATAATCACAAGACATAATGAAGAAATATATGCGTGATTACATAGACTGAACAATGCAAAAAAAACACATATAAGAGTTCCCTTCCCTTGTAAATAAGGTCAAGTAAAAAAATAGAAATTCCCATTCCCCACACACTATCCCTAAATATAATCCTTTTTCTAATACTTTAATGTAGTAGTATGGGTGCATGAATCATTCATAAAAATAAAATAAAAAGTTTTTATAATATCTCCTAACCCATAACTAGGATCTTTGTAGGGTCTTTTGCCAAAGTGTACTCCTTTAAACATCAATGCATATTTCTTACTAACCAGATTGTCCATAATGTAGCCAACCAAGATTTTGGCACGAGTTAAAATTCTTACCTTTAGCATTCGTAATACCAAGATGCTATCACAATCTCAACAACAATTAAAAAAAAGAACGATAAAATATCTTAGACAACAATCCCCATTTATCCATGATTAGTATACATGTTTGCAAGAAAATAACACATGCAAAATAGTTTCTAATGTTGGGTATTTGGGTTTCCTTCCTATGTGGAGAAAAATCTCAAATTGAGAAGTCCACTTGATATCTTATTTAAGTTAAGTGGAGAAGGTGCTTTGAAACAAGAGAGTTGAAAAAAGAAAAAGAGACATGACACTCTGCAATTGTAAATTCTCCACTGCAGATTCTTTCACTGTTGGATCAGGCTTATTTTTGGACAGCACGTTCAAAATGTATGTTTCTTCATTTTGACCGTTTGGATCATTGAAAAGACTTCTGTGTTGGGAGATATTTAGTTTGTATGGCAACAATGTGTTTGGGGGTCCTCATCTTCCCTGTTCTCTATTTGGAAGCTTATTACTCTATTGTTTGAAATTGGTGTTGGCATTGATATTGTTGTTGACACTTGATTGAGACTTTTTTGTACTTTTTATTGATAATAGTGGAGCTATTTATTTGATCTGAACGACCCGTGGTTTTTACCCTTACTTTGAGGGGTTTTCCACGTTAAAATCCTTACGTTTCATTCCAAAAAGAGTGGTGATTAGTTAGAGTTATATTTTTTTATTGCTCCTCATAGATTCTTGCGAGATAGGGGGATTTATTTTCGCTACTTTGTTTACATTTGTTGCAAACTTATCTTATTGCCCCCATTACAGTGGCATTAAAGCTCTTTGGTTTTAGTCTAGGGACTATTTAACTGGCTTGAATGATGGAGGCAAATACAAAATTGGTTGCCTTGAATGGCACTAATTATCACTTGTGGAAAGGCAAGATGAAAGACTTACTATTTATGAAGAAAATGCATATTCCTATTTTTGCTACTCAGAAGCCAGATTCTATGTCTGAAGAAGACTGGGATTTTGAACACCAACAGGTATATGGTTTTATTCAGCAATTTGTAGAAGACAATGTTTATAGTCACATTGCTAATGAGACACATGTGAGAACGTTGTGGGAGAAGATTGAGTCTTTGCATGCTTCTAAATCAGGAAATAATAAATTGTATTTGTTGAACTGTCTAATGAATTTGAAGTACAGGGAGAATTCTTCTATTTCAGATCACTTGAATGAATTTCAAGGGCTTCTAGATCAGTTATCCGGTATGGGTATCAAATTTGATGATGAAGTTTTGGGACTATGGCTACTGAATACTTTACCTGAGTCTTGGGAGACATTTCGGGTTTCTATTACAAACTCAGCCCCTAATGGTGTTGTTTCTTTGCAAGCGACAAAGAGTGGTGCTCTTAATGAAGAGATGAGAAGGAAGGCACAAGGTTCTTTATCTCAACCTGAAGTACTTGTCACTGAAAATAGGGGAAGAAGTCAAAGAAAAGAACTAAAAGCAGGTAGAGAAAAGAGCAGGAGTAAGTTCAAGTCCAGATACAAGAATGTGGAGTGTCATTATTGTCATAAGACAGGGCATATACAAAAATATTGTTTTATGAGAAAAAAGGAGAACAAAGATAAAAAGGGTAAGCAGAAAGAGAAGGATCATGATGATGATAATCATGTTGCTACTACTACTTGTGGTGACCTTGTTAATCTTTGTAGCAATGAATTAGTTAATCTTGTGTCAGATGAGAGCATGTGGATTGTTGATAGTGGTGCTACACTGCATGTTACACCAAGGAAGGAATTCTTCACATCTTATACTTCTAGTGATTTTGGAGTATTGAAGATGGGTAATGATGGTGTGTCTCATGTGATTGGTGTTGGTGATGTTTATCTGCAAACCAACATGGGAGTGTAGTTGTTGCTCAGAGGAGGCAAACATGCTCCTGATGTTCGTTTTAATTTGATCTCTATGCAAATGCTTGATGATAGTGGTTATGATAATCACTTTGGTTCTAGAAAGTGGAAACTCACCAAAGGTAACTTGGTTGTGGCTAAATGGGAGAAGATTGCTAAATTGTATTGGACAAATTGCTTTGGTTACTAAAGATATGAAGGCTTAGTCATATCAGTGAAAAAGGGTTGAATTGCTTAGTTAAAAAGGATGTTCTTCAAGGGCTTAAAAATGCAGAATTGGAGAGATGTTCTCATTGCATGGCTGGCAAGCAAACTAGAGTATCCTTCAAGAAGCATCCTCCCTCAAGGAAGTCAGAGTTGTTGCAATTGATGCATTCTGATGTTTGTGGTCCATTTAAGGTAAAATCCTTTAGTGGTGCACTTTATTTTGTTACCTTTATTGATGATTATTTCAGGAAGCTATGGGTCTATGTCTTTGTAGAGAAAAGACCAAGTGCTAGAGAAATTTAAATAATTTCATGCTCTGGTTGAAAGAGAGTCAGCCAAGAAGCTTAAATGTATTCGTATTAACAATGGTGGTGAGTATTGTGGACCCTTTGATGTTTATTGCAAGCAACATGGTATTGCACATGAGAAGACTCCTCCTAAAACTCCTCAGCTAAATGGTTTAATAGAGAGGATGAATATGACATTGCTTGAGAGAGTGAGATGTATGCTCTCAGATGACCTAAGCATTTTTGGGGTGAGACATTGTATACAGCGGTGCATGTTATTAATCTCACTCCTACTATTATTCTTAATAGTGAAGTTCCAAATAAAATTTGGTTTAGGAAAAATGTGAGCTATGATCATATGCGTGTCTTCGTTTGCAAAGCGTTTGTTCATATTCCTAAGGATGAAAGATCCGAGTTGGATGCAAAGATAAGGCAGTGCATCTGCATTGATTATGGTGAAGATGAATTTGGCTACAAGTTCTGGAGAAGACTACACTCGAAAAGGATAGATATCTGACAGATGTTGATCCTATGCAATTGCCTAATGACGATCTAAAAGGTAATGTTGAACATGGTAAACAACAAAGCGATGGTGTTAATCAACAACTTGGAGATGAATTAGATGTTCCTATTAATGATGACCAGGAGGAGCATGAGAGATTACCTAATGAGAATGATTATGATGTACCTGAATCCTCTCAAGTTCAACTCAGGAGATCTAATATCCTCTCAAGCCTAATTAGATGTTCAATGTTGTGTATGCTCCATATTTAAATGTTGCCTCTGTCTCTGTCTAACTAATTAATTATAAGAAAAATTAACTAATTAATTATATATTACAATTCAAATAATGATATACCAGGTATTCTTCTGGTAGATGGTTGCATGGGATAGTACTACAAAAAAACTAAAAATATCAAGTATTTAAATGTTGATTTGAATAATAATTTAATTTCTGAGAAAAGAAATTTTTTGTTTTAATTCTTGAAGTTCTTAACTTTTTTTATTTAATTTTTGGTTTTAAAAAAATTCATTAGCTTTAAGTGGCTTATGTAAAATATTATAATTTAGCAATAAACTAAATGCTAACGTACAACAACAAGAATATCTTAGTAACTTATCATATTATAAGAGTTAGAGACAACAGTCTTGTATAATTGTTTTTAATAATTTTTTTTTTAATATATCACTTGTTCATAACAATTGATATCTCTGTTAGGTTATCAAGAGAAAAATCAAACAATCCTTTTTTACGTAACTAGCAAAATAACAATTATAATTTTTCATCCCTCTATCCCATATTAATCTCACATTTAAAAAAATATTTATGTCAAAATAAATACCTATTTGATTTATCAATACAATATTAATTGTCTTTTCTATATATATCTCTAATTTTTTTTAAAAGATATTTATAATCTTTTAAACATTTTTTTGTAAAGTCAAAGTCTTTCGTTTTTTTTATCAGTACTATTGTACTCTCATTTTACATCACTATTGAGTGACTATTTGATGACACACGTGGTCAAGTCTCGTACACCACATAGATTAATATAATAATGAAATATTTATTCATTTGACATGGTTATAATTAACAAATTTATTAATTTATTTATGTATTTAAAAATATAAATCAAAACTATTAAAGTTAGGATATTTACAAACACTATTATTCGTATTTGTCCCCAAAACATAACAATTCCATTTGAAGACGTTTTACATCACTATTGAGTGAGTATTTGATGACACACGTGGTCAAGTCTCGTACACCACATAGATTAATATACTATGAGAGATTCATTCATTTGACATGGTTATAATTAACAAATTTATTAATTTATTTATGTATTTAAAAATAATAAATAAAAACTACTAAAGTTAGGATTCTCATTTACAAACATTATCATTGGTATTTGTCCACAAAACAAAACAACTCCATTTGAAGATGTGCAATGATGAATGGTTGAATGTGATTCGTACTTGAATAACGTGTGTTACTAAATATTTACAGTTATGTTAATATGTATTAACAAAAAAAAAAGATAGAAAATTTAAAAAAAAAATTAAAGACTATAAATATTTTTCATAAAGGAGGTTAAAGATACTTAAACCCTTTATTTATTTATTACTTTTTGTCCCCATAAAACAACTCAATACACGAAAAAGAGGATTTAAATTTTTAATTATTCTAGATCACTAAGAGTTGTTTCAATAACTAGCAGCTGAACATTTTCTATTTTGATCTAATTTTTTTATAGACTCCATTCTACATTGTCAAGCTACTTCAAAAAAGGGTGAGTGACAAACAAAAAGGTAAAAAATAAAGTCTTTAAAATGGGTAAGATCAGCCTCCCATAATGACCAAAAAGATAATTTTCGACCGCTTAAGTTTTAAATCTCTTTTGAAACGTTCAATAATTAATTAGTACTTTATGCACGTTAGATCTATGCTTTTTTTAATATTTTCCATCCATATTCTTAATTTTCTTTTTTACTTAATTATATGTTAGAACTATTGATTACAATATACTAAAACGCTAACAATGTCAAGGCAACACTTTGTTTGATTTAATGTTTAAATAATCGGACACATATTTACGTACATATAATAAAAAGTAAAAATATGTAACTTTTTTATTCAACTGCAATTTGAAAATGCTCAAAAGTTAAATGAAATACGTACTAAATTATCAATCTTGATTACCATTAACATAGTTTAAAATTCTGGATTTAGTAGTTAACTTGAAAACTAGTGGTTTCATTAGGCCAAATTAATTATTGGATTGATAAAATTTTTAATTCAAATGTGATCCAAATTGATTCAACTAAATTTGGTTTGAACAGATGATCTAATGGGTCAAACTAATAACATAATCTAATTGAATAGGTGACTCAATCAGGATAATTTAATTTCTTTTTTAATTAATAAAAAATATTTAATATTAATTAAATTTTTTCCATTAATATATATTGTTAATTTTCCCCATTATTCTAGATCTGTCTTCATGATGCAAAGTTTATTTTATTATTACCATGTGATTTTTTTATTTGGTTTTGTTATTAATTTTCAATTTGTTGTGTTTGAGAAGTTTATATACTTAATTGTTTTAAATACTTGAAATTTTATTTATAAGTAAAAATTTTATTTCTTAATTCTAATATAAATATAAGTTTTTATATATTTTTAATATAGATCAAATTATATTAGTCAATTAGTGAATTTATCTTGAATAATGAGTTTCATGGGACCTACATCAATCCTTTTTTTTCTATAAATTTGAGGTAAAACATGCAAAAATCACTTAGTCAAAATCACAAAAATATTGGTATGTTGTTGAATAGATATAATAAATGTCACTCTTTGATAATTTTGCCATCATCTAATTGTTTTCATTTCATTTTTAAGGAAGTCATATTTTTTTCAAATTTTCTTTCATAATGCTACTCAACATATAGTTCCGTGGAAGTATATACACCAATCACTTTAAATATAAAAAGATCGGTTTTAAAATTATGGTCCTGATTGTCAAACTTCATAAATACATCTTTGTGCAAGTTATCAATCATATTTATACAAAATTAATTCTTATAATAAAGATTCTCATTCATTATCCTCATAGTTTGTAATCACTTTTTGTGTGATGTTAACCAAATTCATAGTATTGATGAGGTCTTGGTCCTTCTTTCCAACGCTTGTGCCAATTCATTTGAAATACCCAAGACATTTTTCATCAAGTGCAATGTGAATACAAAGTCAAAATCCTCTAATAAATATAAAAGACCATTAACTTCAGCTCTTGATCAACATTTGATTCATATTTTTTACAATTTCAAGAACATCAGTTATAGTAGCATATACATCAATATCATATTAATCTAAGTTGCATAATGGGAACCCCAATGAGTATCAATTGTGCAAAGAGAGAGCATGCAATAGTTGTAAATAAAACATGTTGGAGAAGTAACAAAAAGTTACTAACTTGATTGGAAAAAGATAAAAATAGACTTTCAAATTAGATATAAATAAAATAATAATAAATATATATAAAAATAATAAAAAATAATGAGTTCAAATATATAAAATAAGACATATAAATATAAAAATAGAATGTAAATTATAAAACTAGAAGACAACACATATTCAAATATAAAATTATAATACATATACATTTGATTTTATTAAAATAGGAAGATGCATTTCTACACCTGATTTTAACCCTAGATAGTATTGTTACTTTTAAAGAAAGGATTCACTTTAAAAACTAAAATAAAAATTTATAGTCATTAATAAAGAATTTACCTATTAGAATCATATAGTTACATAATTTATTATGTACGTACATGTATTAATTATAACTGTTATTGATTCAATACTTTGAGAGGTATTTTGTTGTTTTAAAAATTAATTAATTGATTTCTTTAAATACATTAATATTATTTATCAAGTAAATATTATTTTCTTAAAATATCATTAACAATTAAATTTTGAAAATGTAAATTAACATATTTTCTTAAAATATGTTAAAAATTGTAAAAGTTCTACAAATTAATAAGAAACTATAATTAACATGCCTTAATTTTTAAATAATTATTATAGAAATAATAAATTTATCTAATGTATAATTTGTAATTAGACGAAAATATTAAATATAAAATATAGATCCATTTCCTACTGTTAAAATTCTTTTACTATCCATATATAAATTCAATATTCTTTTACTTTGCTTAATTGATATTTCTACATTGATAATTTAATATTAATTTCATCATATCTTAAAAATGTCTACTCGTATTATGAATTACTTAATTAAAAGATCCAAGTCATTATCACACGTGCTAACCAATATTTGTACAAAATAGTTTTCTTGATAATCAAGAATTAAACTTTTTTTTAGAAAGAAAGAAATTATGTTATAATAGTTTGATTTTATTTTTTTTTGAATTTATGTTATAATATTTTATTATTGTTTTGCTGAACTTAATAATAAGACATTAATAGTGTAAAATAATTATTGTAAATATCAATAAATTTATGATATATTCTATTTCTCAAGTCCATAAAATCTATTTAATAAAAAAGCATTAATTGATCCTATCCAAAATTATCAAGTGTTGCTAACCAGCGTCTTATGAATATAACTAAAGATAAAGGAGAAAATATTTATTAAGAGGCTCTTACAATAGTAACTCAAAATCATATGTAACCACAATTTTATACAACACAATCAAATACTTTTTCCTTGTAACATGCAATTAATTATGGGGCAAATTACTATCAGTCCCTCTATTTTGTTAATTTAGTACTTTTTGTACTTCTATTTTTTTTTCTAACTTATTGCCCCTAAACTTTATAAAAAGGGTAACTTTTGCCCAAAATTACAAAATTAAGTACATTATTAATTTTCTAATTAAGAATTCATTAAAGTATAATTAATATAATACTATTTTAAAATATACAAAATTAAGTTTTAGCAAGATTTGAACCCAAGATCTCATGTTTGTAGACTAAATACCTTACCACTACACCAAATATTTTTACTATTATACTTTGAAATTTAAATCTAGTTAAACTGTCATTAAGGTTAATTTCAAAAACACCAAAACCACAAATAACAATATGCACCAATTGCACAAACCAAGCATCGAATCAGCACTATGCAATTTCAAAACACGCAATCATACTACTAGACCAAACACTCACATTAATTTTAACTTGCCTTTCAACTTATTTTGTTTTCATTCTCTAGTATATTTTCTTTTGTAAATTAAAAAGTGAATGGAGAGACATGGTGGTGTGTGGGATAACATGCTTGAATTTTTTAAATGGAGACATTTCTTTCAATTCTGAAAATAAAAAATTAAAAACTAAAAATTAAAACTAAAATCTAAAATTTAAAAATTAAAAATATATAATATAAATTTAAAATTAAAACTAAAAGTTAAAATTATAAATTATAAATTTTATTTATATATTTATTAATATTTTTTAATTTAAATAAAGTTAAAAATAAATATAGAAATTAAAATTAGAATTTAAATTTAAATTTAAATTTGAAAATTATCATATAAATTTAAATTTTATAATTTTCAAATTTAATTTATTATTTTCAACTTTTAATTTAAATTTTAATTCTTTATTTAAATTAAAAATTATTAATAAATATATAAATTAAATTTACAATTTATAATTTTAACTTTTAGTTTTAATTTTAAATTTTAAACTTTACATTTTAGATTTTATTTTTAATTTTTAGATTTTTAATTCATATTTTATATATAAAATTTAAATTTATATTATAGGTTTCAAATTTTAATTTAAATTTTAATTCTCAATTTTAATTTCTATCTTTATTTTTAACTTTATTTAATTATTTATTTAAATTAAAAAATATTAATAAATATATAAATTAAATTTATAATTTTAACTTTTAGTTTTAATTTTTGGTTTTTAATTTTTTTTTATTTTTCAGAATTTAAAAAATGTCTCCATTTAAAAAATTCAAGCATGTCATCCCACACACCACCATGTCTCTCCATTTACTTTTTAATTTACGAAAAAAAATATAGTAGAGAATGAAAACAAAAGAAATTGAAAGGCAAGTTAAAACTAATATGAGTGCTTGGTCTAGAGGTATGATTGCTTGTTTTGGAATTACATGGTGTTGAGTTTGATTCTTGGTTTGTGCAATTGGTGCATATTTTTATTTGTGATTTTGGTGTTTTTGAAATTAACCTTAATGATTGTTTGTTTTGGAATTGCATGATGTTTTTGTGTCTTTTTAACATTCTTAATATGACGGCAGGATAAAATTTATACTTTTTATAAAGTTTAGAGACAATAAGTGAGTAAAAACAGAAAAAAACAGGAGAGCAAAAAGTACTAAAGTGACAAAATAAGAGACCAATAAGTATGACTTTTAAATAATAAAAATCATAAACAAAGTTATCATTCATGGAAGATTATGATGGAATCACGGAGAAAATCCTTTTACTCTTTAACTGCATAAGTGATAAGTCATTTCCTCATACAAATAAACAAAAAAAAACACTGAAACAATCAAAATTAAAAGTGTGCAACCAAGTTATTTCTTCATTTTACAAATTTCTGTCTTCAATTTTTGCACCTCATTCTTCATGTTTTCATATTCTTCATCATTTTTCCTTTTCACACCACTCAAAAAATCTACAACTTACATTAGAGCATGTATAGAAAAGTCTATTTGGATTGATTGGTTGTGGTTCCACTGCATCTTATTAGTATTAGTGATGCAATCCTACCTATCAAGGGCCCTCTCACTAAGGCAATGGCTAGGAGGATTGAAGAGGACTTGGCCCGGAAAGACTCATCAAGACCCCAACTCATGATGGAGATAGATATTTTAGGCCATAGTCCTTAGTTTTCCTCTTGTAAATATTAATTAGCTTTTAATTCCCTTTTAGGCCTTGTATTTTGCCATTTATTTTAGTTTCTAGAGTTTAGGGTGTAATTAGCTTAAGAAGGGAAGTGAGGGGAGTAAAGGGCCTAATAACACAAAGGAGTGTGGATCTCTTTCCACACCCCCTTTATTAGGCCGTGACACTCCCTAGCTTAAGGCTAGGCACCACTTTTAGTGGGCCTAAGAGGGATTAGTGCTCCTAATACTAATTAGGCCCAAGTCCCACATTGCCTAGTTTTGGGTGCTTGCTCCCTCTTTGGGCTATAAATACACCTAGTCTCTCTTGTACAAAGCACACTTGATTGAATGAAGTAAGACTCTTTTTGAGCAATTTATTCTTGAGTGTCATTGAGAATCTTCTCTCTTGAGGAATCTCTCCCTTAAAGCTTTTATCAAGGGACCTCTCCCTTGTGGCAAGCAACATAAAATTTTTTGACTCATCTTTCTCCTAGAAAGTGACGTCAACCCTCTCCCATTTCTAACCTCTCCATCCTCCATTTTCTTAGAGGAAGGAACCTTGGTTGAAGAGATCAAGGGAGTGCATCATTTGGTATCAGAGCCATCTTCATGAAGGTTCATTTCCTCCTCCTTCTCCTTAGTTTATGTGTCTTTCTTTAGTTTCTTTTTTCTGCAGTTTTTATACTTTATTTCTTGCTTCCTTTATTGTCATTTAAATTCCTTATTGTCTTGAAGTTTATGTTTTAGTTCTTGCAATTTTTATTTCCATGTCTTTATTGCTTTCTAGATTCAATTTATTTTGTTCATTTCTATTGAATCTTTGTGTGTTTCCTTTAGGTTTGTTTGTTTAAATTTCTGCCCATCTTTTTAATTTTTCCTTATTCTAGTGCTTACCCTAAGAGGATCATAGTAATCACTTCACAAACTTTGTGAAGGAAGCCACACAATTGTGGTTTTGATCCTTGGATGCACTTTTGCTTCTTTCATTTAGAGTTCTTGCATTTTAATTTTATTTTCCTGCACCTTTTTCTCTAATTTTTTCCTGCACCTATTTCTCTATTTTTTCCAGCGCCTATTGCTCTGTTTTTGTGTCACATTCTTGGTCATTTTGAGTCTTTTATTTTCAGTTTTAATCCTCCTACGTTGTGTCTTATTTTGGTATTGTTTAGTCCTTTTAATTGTCACTTAAAATCCATTTTTTTTAAGAACATGCTAAGATCTAAATAGCATGTGAGACTCTAAGGACATGGGATCAAGAGCTTTCATGGTCTCGCAGGATTTTATAGGCGCTTTGTGCCTAACTTCTCCACACTAGCTTCACCACTCAATGACTTGGTAAAGAAGGAAGTTCCTTTCTTGTGGGGTGAAAAACAAAAAGAAGCTTTTCAACTGCTCACGGATAAACTCACTAATGCTCCTGTTCTAGCCCTCCCCGACTTTTCAAAAACTTTTGAGCTAAAATGTGATGCATCGGGAGTAGGTGTAGGAGTTGTGCTGTTGCAAGGGGGGCACCCCATTGCTTATTTTAGTGAAAAACTCAATGGTGCCCACCTCAACTACCCCACCTACGACAAGGAGTTTTATGCTTTGATCCGTGCCCTCCAAACTTGGGAACATTATCTTGTTTCAAAGGAATTTTTCATTTATAGTGACCATGGGTCACTTAAGTATTTGAGGGGGCAAGGAAAGTTGAACAAGAGGCATGCTAAATGGGTTGAATTTCTTGAAACTTTTCCTTATGTCATCTAATATAAAAAGGTAAAAACAAATGTGGTGGTCGATGCTCTTTCAAGGAGGCATTCTCTCCTTGCCACCCTCAGTGCTCAAATTTTGGGATTTGATGACATAAAAGAAATGTATCCTTCTGACCAAGACTTTGGAACCATTTATACTACCTCATCTTCCAAAGCCAAAGATGGCTTCTACATGTGTGAGGGGTACTTATTCAAAGAGGGCAAACTTTGTGTACCCCAAGGATCCATTAGGAAGTTTCTGACAAAAGAGAGCCATGAAGGTGGGCTCATGGGGCATTTTGGAATTGATAAAACCTTAATGCTTTTAAAAGAAAAATTCTTTTGGCCTTATATGAAAAAAGATGTCCAAAGACATTGCTTGCGATGCATAGCTTGTTTACAAGCTAAGTCCCGAGTAATGCCTCATGGACTTTACACACCTTTACCCACTCTTTCTACACCTTGGGTAGATATCAGCATGGATTTTATCCTTGGGCTCCCAAGAACCCAACGAGGTGTAGACTCTATCTTTCTGGTAGTGGACTGCTTTAGTAAAATGACACATTTCATTCTCTGCCACAAAGTGGATGACGCGAGTCACATCGCAAGGCTTTTCTTTCGTGAGGTTGTCCGCTTGCACGGAATACTGTCAACCATAGTCTCTGATAGGGATGCTAAGTTCCTTAGCCATTTTTTGAAAACTCTTTGGGCAAGGCTAGGAACTAAGCTCTTATTTTCTACCACTTGTCATCCTCAAACAGATGGACAAACTGAGGTAGTAAATAGATCCTTATCCACTATGTTGAGGGCACTCTTGAAAGGCAACCACAAGTCTTGGGATGAATATCTCCCCCACATTGAATTTGCATATAATAGGGTGGTTCATCGAACCACTAAGCACTCCCCTTTTGAGGTTGTATATGGTTTTAATCCTCTCACCCCTCTAGACTTGTTACCACTCCCTAACACCCGAATTTTTCATAAAGAAGGGAAAACTAGGGCTGATTTTGTCAAGAAATTACATGAGAGGGTCAAAACTAATATTGAAACCCAATCTAAGGGGTATGCTTCATCTATCAACAAGGGAAGGAAGGAAGTCATCTTCGAAAAGGGCGATTGGGTTTGGCTTCACCTAAGAAAGGATCATTTCCCTTCTAAGAGGAAGTCCAAACTTAGCCCTCGAGGAGATGGTCCCTTCCAAATCCTTGAGAAGGTAAATAATAATGCATATAAGTGATGTGAATTCCCCTTTCCACGAATTCAGAACGGACCGATTAGGACTATTTGTTAGAATGGAAAAACAAAAAGGTAAAAATTGGGGATGATGGTGGTTTTGGGGGAGACGCCACTTCCGGAAAGGAAGATAAGTCTCAAAGACGCCACAAGGGGTGGAAGGCCCTTGATAAGTCTCAAGCTTGGTTCAGCCAAGAACCCAGGAAATACACTCTCTCAAGAAAAGTTTTATCCAAAGCCAAGTCTGTCTATTTCCATTGAAATGCAATACATATAGGAATTCCATAAAGCCAAGAAATAAATGCACCATTTACTAACATTGATTGAGGTTTATTTATTAAATAACCTCCCTACTAGTGCATATGAAAAGGCAACAGCCACACTGAAGGAAAACTAGGCAACCACTAAAATTCAACACTCTAAAATAAAAGAAAAATTAAAATAAACTGTTTTTAAAGCATGGCAAATAACACAACAGTACCAACACTTTTTACAACTTTATTTAATTAAACCGACTTTGATTAAAATAAATTTGCAGCAACATCCTCTATTTCATGAATCTTCAATGATGACCATGCATTGAATTAATTTTGCCTCTATGTCCTTTTCATTAGGTGCAGCTTCCAGAATTGTTGCTACCACTTGTTGTAAAGCTTCTCTTGCTTTCCTAGCTCTTGCCCTTGACATAGGTGTCCCAATTCCTTCAAGCACCTTACTGTTTTTGTTTGTAGCTGTGTCCTCATCATTGCCTCCCTCTTGAAGAGGATTTTTCCTCAAATCTAAGGCTTCTTCTTCTGCATTAAAAGGAGACAAATCAGATACATTAAAAGTTGCACTTGTATTATAGTCACCTGGCAAATCAATTTTGTAGGCATTGTCATGGATCCTCTCTAACACTTGGAAAAGACTGTCTGCCCTTGGTTGTAGTTTGGACTTCCTTTGTTTAGGGAATCTCTCTTTTCTCATGTGTACCCAAACCCAATCACCAGGTTCAAATACAATTCTCCTTCTTTCTTTATTAGCTTGCTTGGCATAGCTCTCTTGCACCCACTTTTTGCTTATTAATTCATCAACTTGCCTTTGTATTTCTTGGGTCTCTTGGGGGTTGCTTCTATACGCTGGTCGATTAGGTAATGAAGCTCCAGGAATGAGATCAATGTGATGCTCAATTCCCCTTAAAGGTGGTAATACGTTAGTAACCTCCTTTGGAAACACATCCTTATATTCCTGCAAAAGAAATTCAACACCAACAGGGCCAAGTTTTTTAGAGTTAGCATAAACATTATTTTTGCAATACAACACGTAAAGTGGTTTTTTTGCAAGCATCACCCTCTTCACCTCACTCTTTTTTGCTAAACAACTCTTTTTTCTTTCAAGTGTTTCACTTTTGTTCCCCTTATGTGTTTCACTCTTTTTATTTCCACTCTTTTTATGTGTTTCACTCATCTCTCCTTTTTCTTGCAACTCTTTCTCTTTTATTTCTTTTTCTTTTTCCCTCAACTCCTTTTCTCTCATTTCTTTTTCTCTCAACTCTTTTTCTTTTATTTCTTTTTCTTTTTCCTCTTTTCTCTCTTGTCCTATTTTTGTTTTCAACCTGATTAAATCCTCAATTGCTTCTTTAGGTGAAAGTAATGCAATTCTCAATTTGCATCCTTGGTGCATAAAAGAAATTTTATTTGTTTTCTCATTGTAATTCACATTTCTTTCAACTTGCCATGATTTACCGAGAAGTAAGTGGCAAGCATCCATGGGCACCACATCACACAACACAACATCTTCATATTTTCCAATAGAAAACTTCACTTCAACTTGCTTATTCACAGATATGCCACCATTTTCACCAAGACTTTGAAGTTTGTAAGGTTGTGGGTGTGGTGTAGTCTCTAAATTCAATTTGGTTACTAATCTTGAACTAGCCAGATTGGTACAATTTCCTCCATAAATAATGATTGAGCAAATCTTTCCTTCAATTGAACATCTAGTTTGAAATAAGCTTCCTTTTTGAATCTCAACCCTACCCTTAACCTCAGTAGTTGCCATTTCATTGTCCCCAAAAATTTTTCTTTTCTTGTTTGGACAATTTAAAGCAATATGACCTTTACCCAAACATTTAAAACATTTAATTGTATTAATCTTGGAAGTAGAAGAAATGCAAGGGTTAAGAACGTGTTTACCACTTGAAGACTTTGAACCTTGTTCCCTAGGTAAGGAAGATCCCTCCTTCTTCGACTTGTCCCTCCTATTTGTGTTGTTAAAATTGGAAGAACCCCTTCTCATAGTTCCCTTTCTTTTGAGTTGTTGTTCTACCTGTACAGCTTTGTGCAACAAATCTTCTAACTCAATATATTCCTGCAATTCAGCAACATCTCTGATTTCATTATTTAATCCACTCAAAAATCGAGCCATAGTGTCCTCACTATCTTCATTGACTTTAGCCCGCATCATAGTCATTTCCAAGTCTTTAAAATACTCTTCAACACTCCTATTGCCTTGAGATAATTTCTGAAGTTTAAGCTTCAAATCTCTATTGTATCTAGTTGGCACATATCTCTTCCTCATGATGGTCCTCAATTCATCCCATGTATCTACTATTGGTTCTTCATTTCTCACCCTCTCCCTTTGATACTTGTTCCACCAAATAAGCGCATAATCAGAAAATTCAGCAGCTGCCATTTTAACTTTTTGCTCCTCTGTATAGTTGTTACAAGAGAATACATGTTCAATTTTCAGTTCCCACTCCAAATACGCTTCTGGATCACTCTTTCCTTTGAATGGAGGAATATTTAGCTTCACTCCTTCAATCCGGTTTCGCCTAGGTTCACCATCATTATCTCTTCTTCTCCTATTCTCCTCATTATTTCCACGATTCTCAAGTACCTTAATCCTTCCATATAACTCCTCTGTATGTTCTCTCAACATTCTTTGTACTTGGTTTGTAATTGCTTCAATCATGAGTCTATTACCTCTTCCATTAGGAGGGGTTTCTTCACCTCCTGTACCTGCCATTTAATCAGAAAAAATAAAATTGCAGTAATAGGCCCTCACCACTCTTCTCACGTGTTTACGCTCAAGAATGTACACTCGTGTTGAGTGCTCTCTTTTCTGGCTTTTTTTCTCTAATGTGCACACAGCCTTTTACCTCTCTTGTACTCTCCTTGGGTTCTTAACAAAATCAAATAAGACTCTTTTTCTTCTTTTTTTTTTTTTTCAAGAACAGTCCACACAATGTAGCAAAAATTTGGTACGTATCAGGTGCAGTTTGGAAAATAGTTGAACAACAAAATTTACCAATAAAAGGCTCCAATTTACCCTAATGTATCAGACTTCAAACACCACTACCTCACAAAATAGCGAACACAAAAGGCCAAAGAAAAACAAAACTCAAATGCAATTTAATGTCCTAAACAGTTGCAAAAACAATCCTTCACAAAAACAGCCAATATATCACCTTACAATTGGTTAAGTTTTTGTCCTAAATAGATGAATCATTCAGCCACAACCTTTTCTTTTGTTTTTTTTTTCTTCTCTTTTTTTTTCTTTTCTTTCTTTTGTGTTTTTTTTATAGGCTTAACTTTTGCAATGACTTAGGCAGGGTGATTATCAATATCAGATGATGTTATTGGCACTAAGAACAAAAGGAAGGATGTTACCAATTTCTCCAAGCCAGCCAATGTCACACTATTGTATCTCACGCTGCATAACTCCGAAGTGAACGATTCGACATCCAGGTGAAAGTTCACGTTCTGAGGAGCAATATCCACTCATGAATCACCGAAATTGACTCTGTAAAACGTGAGTTATGAGTGAAAGGAAATTGTGTCTCAGACAGCCAAGAACTGCGCCCTAGAACCTTGAATCAGTGTCCAAAACCTAGTCCTAACAACTAGCTCTGATACCAAATGATGTGAATTCCCCTTTCCACGAATTCAGAACGGACCGATTAGGACTATTTGTTAGAATGGAAAAACAAAAAGGTAAAAATTGGGGATGATGGTGGTTTTGGGGGAGACGCCACTTCCGGAAAGGAAGATAAGTCTCAAAGACGCCACAAGGGGTGGAAGGCCCTTGATAAGTCTCAAGCTTGGTTCAGCCAAGAACCCAGGAGATACACTCTCTCAAGAAAAGTTTTATCCAAAGTCAAGTCTGTCTATTTCCATTAAAATGCAATACATATAGGAATTCCATAAAGCCAAGAAATAAATGCACCATTTACTAACATTGATTGAGGTTTATTTATTAAATAACCTCCCTACTAGTGCATATGAAAAGGCAACAGCCACACTGAAGGAAAACTAGACAACCACTAAAATTCAACACTCTAAAATAAAAGAAAAATTAAAATAAACTGTTTTTAAAGCATGGCAAATAACACAACAGTACCAACACTTTTTACAACTTTATTTAATTAAACCGACTTTGATTAAAATAAATTTGCAGCAACATCCTCTATTTCATGAATCTTCAATGATGACCATGCATTGAATTAATTTTGCCTCTATGTCCATTTCATTAGGTGCAGCTTCCAGAATTGTTGCTACCACTTGTTGTAAAGCTTCTCTTGCTTTCCTAGCTCTTGCCCTTGACATAGGTGTCCCAATTCCTTCAAGCACCTTACTGTCTTTGTTTGTAGCTGTGTCCTCATCAATAAGTTAGACCTTCCCGAGGATTATGGAGTTAGCACCACCTTTAATGTTTGTGATCTTACCCTCTTTTTAGGTGCTGACATGGAAGAGGATGACCCTTCAGATTTGAGGACAAATCCTTCCGATGGGGGAGGAGATGATGCAATCCTACCTATCAAGGACCCTCTCACTAAGGCAATGGCTAGGAGGATTGAAGAGGACTTGGCCCGGAAAGACTCATCAAGACCCCAACTCATGATGGAGATAGATATTTTAGGCCATAGTCCTTAGTTTTCCTCTTGTAAATATTAATTAGCTTTTAATTCCCTTTTAGGCCTTGTATTTTGGCCATTTATTTTAGTTTCTAGAGTTTAGGGTGTAATTAGCTTAGGAAGGGAGGTGAGGGGAGTAAAGGGCCTAATAACACAAAGGAGTGTGGATCTCTTTCCACACCCCCTTGATTAGGCCGTGACACTCCCTAGCTTAAGGCTAGGCACCAATTTTAGTGAGCCTAAGAGGGATTAGTGCTCCTAATACTAATTAGGCTCAAGTCCCACATTGCCTAGTTTTGAGTGCCTTGCTCCCTCTTTGGGCTATAAATACACCTAGTCTCTCTTGTACAAAGCACATTTGATTGAATGAAGTAAGACTCTTTTTGAGAAATTTATTCTTGAGTGTCATTGAGAATCCTCTCTCTTGAGGAATCTCTCCCTTAAAGCTTTTATCAAGGGACCTCTCCCTTGCGGCAAGCAACATAAAATTTTTTGACTCATCTTTCTCCTAGAAAGTGGCGTCAACCCTCTCCCATTTCTAACCTCTCCATCCTCCATTTTCTTAGAGGAAGGAACCTTGGTTGAAGAGATCAAGGGAGTGCATCAGTTAGTCTTCCATAATCACAACAATGTTGTCTTCCTATGTCTCAATCTTGCTGCACTAGTACTAACACCAGAACAAGCTGATGAATTTGATTGGATCATTTTATCAAACAAACTGAAATTAAATTAAAATGTAGTTTATCAATTTATCAAAATAGCAAATAACTTATATGTTTAAGACAAACGTCACAATAAATTATCAACCAAAACACTAAATTGAAAAACTCGGCTGCATAGCATATAAAAATAATCAACCAAAACAACATCACGGTAAATTATAATTATACTAGACAACATATGTGTATATATACTAATCGGACTAACATTGAAAACGGAAGAACAAATTCTAACCAAACCATGACTACACTAATAAATAAGAGCGAAATAGTAATGCAGATGTAAGCATGGGATTTGATGCGTGCCTTCTTTGATTTTTTTCTAGAGGTTTTCTTCTTTGGTGAGATGGTTTATGGAAAGGTAAGAAGTGAGGTGGTTTTAGGCGCCACTTAAGGTAAGATAAGCCTAAGAGAGAAAGTTTGTCACAAGGGATGGAACCCTTGATAAAAACCTAAGGAATTCTCAAAGAGAGAAGGGTGGACACTAAGAGAATTTTGGCCAACTCAAGGTTTTTCCATTCAATAAAGTGTCAAAAATACAAGAGTGTGAAGGAGCATCTTTTTATAGAGGGAGCTAACCTCTTGGACAAGTCAAGAAGGAAAGGAAGGGCTAGGATTAAAAGGAGTCATCCAAGGGAGGAGGATTGAAGCCCAAAGTCCAATCAATCCCCTCCTTTAGATGAGAATTGGTGCCCAAGCTACCTCATCCAAGGGTCAAGATTACTCCTTTATTAGTTTTGGGTTTTATTTAGAAAAAGAGGGTGTATTTATCAAACTACCCCCTTATTTCCTAAATAAAATCCCAAAAGCTAATCTTACCCCTTCTTATTACTAAGACATCTCCTAGAAAATTAAATGGACTAATACATGTCCAAAATAAAATCCTAGGTTCCTAAAATAAAAATTACAAGTAAATAAGTCATGACTTGCATAACTTAATGGTCATATGAAGGTGAGATCTTCCTCCTTCTACTCTATCCATGTCTTCTTCTATTCTCCTAGCCATGGCCCTAGTGATAGGGCCCTTGCTTGGGGAGAATGCATCAGGATTAATGGACTTGAAAATTATTGTTTGAATTAAACTTTTCTCATTTTTATTAGCAAACACCAAATCTTTCTCTCAAACTTCCATAATAATATATATAAATCAGATATTCTAGGATTTTGAGAAATTGAAGTAAACACCATGATAAACCCTGAAAGAAACCAAAGCAACGACATGGATTATCAGCTAAAAGTTAACTTACTGCAATAAGTATAGTATATACAAATAAACACCCTGAGAGCATGACATTACTGGATTTAGGGATTCAAATAAACTAACAAAGAGCATGCACATGCAAGAACTAACTAAAATGTCCGATTCAAACCCTGAACCCTAGGATAAATACAATATATTAGGAGACATGTTAAATATTTGGGGGAGGGATTTAGGGATGGAGATAAACACCTTGAAAACATACAAAACAACCAACACAATTTCTCAATTCAAAACTAGCTAGCTACCATAACTATATCATATATGAATAAGATAGACATTTATGGATTTATGGGATGCATAGTGCCTCATCGTCATGTTGCAAACAACTAATCAACTCAATAATGTGCTAGAATTGGATCTAACATCATACTATGAGATGAATACACCCTAAACGTAAACAAAAATTATGATTTCATCAAACTCTAAAGTAATGCTCACCAAAACAATAGGTGACTATATAAGATAACATTGTTTGGAACAAGAGGAACTACATTGAAGTTTGGTGAAGTTTTGGTTTTGCTTTTCTCTGTTTGTTTTTGCTCTTAAATCAATTTTATGGTACCAAATACATTTATATGTATGGTACTTGTATTGTGTGTTTAGATAGGCTTGATAATGTGTTTGGGATGGCTTTGGAAGATTTCATAGGCATTGTGCCAGAAAAGCTTCAAAAATGGGATTTTGTGTGTGGTAATCGATTACCTAAAAATAGTAATTGACTATCCTGCGAGAATTTTGAGATCAGGAATTTATGCTCTCTGTGGTAATCGATTACCTGAAATCAGTAATCTCCCGAGTACAAGCACTTTGGACCAGTTTTGTGCAGAATATCAGATAATCAATTATCCTGCATCAAAACTGATATAAAAGCATTTTGAAAATAGATTTTACAACTTTTGATCAATTCAATCAAGTGTTTTCTTCTCTTATATGTTTTATCATAATTCTCTCTGAAATTCATACCCATTTTTTATTATTTAAATGTGCTTCAATTTCAAGATTTAAGAAAGAGACTCTATTGAGTTTTGATTTTTCAGTTTGGGTATTCTTCACTTCATGTGATATTGTTCTATACTCTTCTTTGTATTTTTGCACAAGTTTAACAATCTCTTAAGGTGTTTTTGAGATTATTAGAAAATCTTGCAGCGGAGTGTTGCAAGTGAGGCGTTGTGAGTGACGAGATGTTACAATGTAGCAAACTCTTGTGGGGTGCAAGAAGAAGCATTTTCTTTTGTGGTTTAAATCTTTCTAGGATTAAAATATGTATGTGTGGTGTGCATATACTGAGATTTTAGTAGAAAGTATATTAGCGAAAGGCTAAGTCTGTAAACTAGATGTAGGTTAGGTGGACCGAACCAGTATAAATCAATGTGCAAATCCTCTCTTTCTTATAATCTTTAATTTCAGTCTTTATTGAATTCTTGGAGCACTAAGAAATGAGTTTTTGCAGTTGTATTTGATTCATTAAATTTTCTTGCTGCAGAGCAAATTCTTTTCATTAATTTGCTTGATATTAAATTTGGGTTTCGACTCATATTTTGTAGGTTTGATTTTCATTCTTTTTACCCTTTCCTTTTGATTATGAATTACTTGTAATAGAACTCTTGTTAAGTTTTTCTTCTATTTCATTTAAAATCATTATTGAAGGAATTGAATTGATTGATGTTTTGCCTTAAGGGTTGAATTCTTGAAAACCCATTTTTGGAAAAGGAGGTAGATTTTGAAAATTTCTGAAAGGGATTGTTTTTTAAATACTCTAATACTGTTGAATAGTAAAGTTTTTGAAAAATAATTCGGTGAATCTATTCAGCCCCTTCTAGATTTCCCTCTCGGACCAACAAACTCAAATAATAACTATTTCATCTTTCTATGCTTGTCTGAAGTATAGAAACGCGAGGATAGGCTTTAACACTTTTGGTGTTTGTGCAAACGATATTGACGGAGTTCTCAAAGTAAAACACCCTTTTCTTATTGCTATATACTAGGGTTTGTACATAAGAGGGACGGAGAGAGACTTCTTTCCATTTAAAAAAAATTACATAAATAAATAGGTAAACTTCATTTATTGACATAGGGTATTATACAATATAAACATATGGCATTGTCCTAAAGTAATTATTAATAAATAAAAAAATAAGGTTTGACCATTCATTAATTGTCTCTCTTTTATTTTCTACAAGACTAACATGTTCCAAAAAACTTTAATTAGAACCTGAAGCAAAGGAAGTGTCAAAATTTTATACTTATTGTAAACTATCAACAATATGCAAATTATCATATTGTATTTGAATTGAAGTCGCATCGCTACAATATCATGATAAAAACTAAAAACATCAAATATTTAAATGTTGATTTGAATAATAATTTAATTTTTGATAAAAAAAAATTTAATTATTAAAATTTTTAATTTTTTATTTGATTTGTTTATCTTTAAAAAAATTCATTAACTTTAAGTTGCTTGAGTAAAATATTTTAATTTAACATTAAATGCTGACGTAACAGCAACAAGAATATCTTATCATATTTTTTTGTTGATCCTCTTAATATGAGTTGAAGACACTGTCAGAGAGTTTATGTAATACCCTTTTTATTAACCAAAAATTTCTTTCATAAAGATGGTAAGATTTTAAAAATCAGCTTTGATACCACTAAATATAATTTCTCACTTTACTAACCCAATTCATTTATGAAAATGCGGAAAGTTTGTCACAGGTACTTACATGATTATGAGAAATTTTCAAAATTTGTTCTTACACAAAGAACCATAATCTTCTTAAAATAAAGATAGAACAATAGTATTAATTCCAAAAAGACCTTTCAAAATGTTTCTCAATACACCAAATACCAATTATTACCACTACCCCAATAAAACCTAAATTAGAACAGTGAACCTTTAACAGAATAACTAAGATAGTATTAAGAGTAACTTAATACCAAATATCATATAACATCAAGCATCAAGAAAATCTTCAAATTTGCCCATCACATTTTTTTGACCCGACTTCTCTTCTATTCATATCCCGAGATATTCACAGAAATACATAGAGCAAACACACAGAAGGGTGAGATAATTATAAATCATAAATGTTAATCTTAATAAGTTAAACACACAAAGAGCCTAAGATTCATCCTAAGACTCGGTTCCACATAATCTCCTCATATATCTAAATCTCACACTTCTCAACACTAGACTCAACCCCACTTAACTCTATGTATGGATCCATGACCATTCATGATGATTCATCCACATTATCAAGGATTTTGTTTTGGGAAGTGATTCATAGCAGCTATATATCCTTTTCTAACCATGATAAAATATATTTTTCCAAGTAGTCTTGACCCATGACCATGTATGATATTTTGGTCCACCACCATATATAAGAGCCTAACCCTCATAAGTCAGTCTCAAGGTGCTGGTCCTCAACTAGTTGCTTGTTTCCGACAAGTTGCTTATCTCCAATAAGTTGCCTGTCCGCGATAAGTTGATTTCCCTCGACAAGTTGCTGATCTCCGACAGTTACTATTGAGCATCCTCTTTAGGATATATTCCAGCAACTTCTTTTTACCTCATAGGGAACAAAATCATAATTCCTAAAAACATGTCATACATATACTTGTATGATACCTACACCAGGGAACCTAGGGCATTTTGCTAAGTTCACCTCTTAACTTCTCAGCACATTCCCTAAGGAATTCTAATTTTACAACCATTGATTATTAATATGAATAACAAAGACAATGATTTTTCATTTTTATAACGTTTCACTAATTTAGGAATTAATGTAACATGCAATTAATCATATATGATAATTGCATGATAATGGAATATTTAATTTCTTTTGTGAGTTATGATTTTGAACAACCACCTAGATCTATAAATAGGGCTAAATTGTACTCAAAAGACAATCATTGAATTAGTGAAATTATAATTGAGTTTTTACCCTTTTGTGAGAGATAAATTTCCCTTTAGAACTTATCAAGGAATTCTTCCTTATGGCATTCTGCTAGACTTATCAAGGGTAAATCACCATCCTTGTGGTGTCATATGACTTATCTTCCATCCTTGGAAGTGGCGTCATTTATCCCTTCGTTAAACCATTTTCATCCTTTCCATTTTCTTATTTACCCAATTCTTATTTTTTTGTTAACTTATTACCTTTCAACCTAGATAGATCCGCAAAACGAAATCAAACCCTTTGGATTTACATCAATTATATAACACTCATACTTAAACACCATCTTTTAACCACAAATCAAATATCACAATTCAAGTAGTTCTTATATTTAAATCATCATTCACATAATCATTCATGAATTCTGCTCAAGAAGACCTCAATATATATATATATAAACTCTCATATCCATCTCTTAGTTCATGACTAATCACTAATGACAACAACTATAAAACTACTACATCCTTAAAGGCTTATATTTCAAACTTAGACTCAATTCCATCTATTGAACACTATGTATGACAAATCCAAGATGATTTACCCTAATCATAAAAAACCTTTGAGAAGTGATTGATAGATATACATATCCTTTTCTAACCATAAAAAATATATCACCAAAGAAACAATCTAGGTAATATCAACCACATAATCAAACATAATATACTGGCCTTTGGTCAATTCCCACAATCTTGGCCCCCAATCAAATATAGTATTGTAGTCCTAAACTAGAATCCCTGTACTAATCCTCGACCAATTGACCCCCAGCCAAATATAATATTCTGATTCCAGACCGGTTACTACAAGATAATCTTCTCATTTGAAAAGGATATACTCTAACAATTCCTCTTTACCTCGTAAGTATCAACTCATAATTCTCCCAACACATGTCATACATACACTAGTATAATACCTCTACTAGGAAACCTAGAACTTCTTGGTAAGTTCACCTCATCATCTCTCATACATCACTAATGAATACTCATCCATTAATCATCAATTAAATATTGTAAATCACATATCATCATTCATTTGAAATTTAGTAACTCTAACATTTTTCAAAATTAATAATAATATTGATACAAGAATAATACAACCCATTATCCAAAGACATCTTTTCTGATGTGGAAGATCGGATCAAACCGCAACCATAAAGCATACTCAGTTTGCCTTGAAATACATGTTATATTTACTCATTTCACTCAAATTATCAAAGTAATAAACACTTACAAATCAAGTAAGCAATTAACTAATAAAACAATAGCTAATAAAACAATAACTAATAAAGCACACATATTTTATTAAACATAACACCTCCCACGGCTTATAAATCTCACTCCCCCCTTACCTTGATAAGAGGCTTAACTAATGAATGGTACAACATCAACATTTCCTCAAATGTTTGAAATACTCTCTTTCTCTCACTAGAATCTCCCTAATCTCTTAAGCTCTTTCTCTCTCTAACCTCCAATAATTTGTGATTCTAACAAGCAACCCAACACCCTTATTTATAGATTGGGACTGGCCAAAATTCATTGAGCGAATTCCAATTTATTCACTAAGCGATAAGAGGCTCTGATGTATGCTGGAAGGGTTAGCCTAATTTTGGGTTTTATATTTTATTTTTAAACTCTGTCACTATTCTGGGTAAATTTTATGATGACTTTTCGTATTTCCAAATTAGTTTTAATTGTGAGAACTAAGTCATTAATAGGATTAATGAAGTATTTTTAATTTATTTTTTAGCCGTTACGATTTTGATAAGTCACTTTTAGTCTATAAATAGGAGAAATATTGTATTTCAAATTAGATTATGAGTTTAATGAAAATCGAGTTTTCTCATTTGAGAGCTTTATGAAGTTTTGAGTTATAAGAACTTTATTTCAATCTTATCAGGTTACCCTGTGGCGATCAATTGTATGACTTATCACTTACCTTCTCATCTTTCTTGAGTGTGGCGTCAATATCCTTTCTCAAACAAAGTTTAAAAAAAATCAGAGTTTTTCAGTTTCTTTCTTCCATACCAAAATTCAAGGCGATCCTGTTTCTGTTTTCACATCAAACTCACCTAGCAACGTTCCAAATTATCTCACATGACTTAGCAAAAATTAGCTTGAACCAACTACTCTTTTTTGTTTAATGCTATTGTAGGTTGATGTTTGACCCTATGGTTTAGCATTTACATGAATTAACATCCTTCCTATGATTCACATGCACTATCATCGACCCTTGGTCTAATGAATCTTTTGGTTGAGGTTGGAGTAGTTGACCTATGATTCACATGAATCAATACCCACCTTTTGTTTATTGAAACCTTATGTTGATGCTTGGATGATTGTCCTATTATTCACATGGATCAATGACCACCTTTGGTTTATTGAATCATTTTCTTATTCATCCTCTAGTGGATTAGTAGCCTTATCTAGACCAAATTAGATGTCTACAATAACTAAGTTTCTAACTTCAATACCTAAATTAAAGTGTAATTATATATACTAATCTGATTATGAAAATTGGGGTGTTACAGTTTACAACAACTCACACGCGTTACTCAAACAACTGAACTAGATCCCCTGATGAATATCCTATCATATATTAGAGTTAGACATAACCGTCTTTAATAATTTTTTTAATATATTACTTCTTCAAAACAATTTATATCTCTCTTATGTTATTAAGAGAAAAATCAACAATCTTTATTAAAGAACTATAAAAAAGCAATTATTATCTTTCATGAGAATATTATTCCCTCTGAATATCACATTTGAAAATTTTTTATCCAAAATAAGTGTCATGTTTTATTTTTTTAATATTTTATTAATTTTTTTACAAATATCTTAATAATTTAAATTTATTCTTTTAATATATTTAATATTAAAATTAATTTTGTAAAATTACTATTTTTTTTTAGTAAATCGGTTTTAAGGTTCTTAATCTTTTTCAGAGAGATATTTGTAGTTCCTAAATATTTTTTTTAGTCAAAGTCCATTTTTTTTGTCAGGGTTGTTAATTCCTCTCATTTTATATCACTCTTAAGTGAGTATTTGACAACACGCATGTCCGAATCCCGTAAGGCACATAGATTAATATATTGACAAGATATTTATTCATTTGATATGGTAATAATTAACAAATTTCTTAATTTATTTAAGTATTTTAAAATAATAAATAAAAACTATTAAAGTTAGGTTCCCATTTTCAAACACAATTATTTGTATTTGCTACCAAAATGTGACAACTCCATGTAAAGGAATGCAGTGTAATCTTAAATAATGGATCGTTGAATATGTTTCGTATTTGAAAGACACGTACATTACTTAATATTTACTTGATAACAATATCAATTGTTAGAAATGATAATACTAAAACAATTCAGGATATTAACCAGATTAAAAAATATTTAGAACTACAAATATTTTTTTTGAAAAAAATCAGAGTTCAAACATATTTAACCTTTTATTTATTTTTTTTCTGTATAAAAAAATTAAATACAAGAAAAAGAGTATTATTAAGTCTTAAAATTTTTAATTATTCTATACCACTAGGACAGTTGTTTCAATAACTAGCAGCTGTACATTTTCTAATTTGATCTAATTTTTTATAGACTCCATTCTACATTGTCAAGCTACTTCAGAAAAGTGTGAGTGACAAAACAAAAAGCTAAAAAATAAAGTCTTTAAAGAGGTAAGATCAGCCTCTAATAATGACCAAAAAGATAATTTTGGAGCGCTTAATTAGTCTTAAATCTGTTATTTGCAACGTTCAATAAATAATTTGTACTTTATGCATGTTAGACCTATGCTATTTTTTTATATTTTCCATCCATATTCTTAATTTTTTTTTTCTTTATTATATGTTAGACCTATTATTGGTAACAATATACCAACAAGCTAACAAAGTCAAGACAACACTTTGTTTGATTTAATGTTAAAATAATCGGACACATATTTTCGTACATATAGTAAAAAGTAAAAATACATGACTTTTGATTCAACTATAATTTGAAAATGCTCAAACGTTTAATCAAATATGAACTAAATTATCGATACTTCGTTACCCCTTAACATAGTTTAAATATTAGGATTGATGGATTAACTTGAAAATTAGAGATTCGACTTAGGTCAAATTAATGGTTGAACTAATCATATTTTTAATTTAGGGTTTGAACGGATGATCTGATGCGGTCAAACTAATGATCTGGTTTAGTTGAATTAGTGACTCAATCTAAGTAATTCAATTTTTTTAATTAATAAAAAAATAATATTAATTGTAATATTTTTTGATAATATATTATTACTGAACAATCATTAATAGGGTTTAGGCGATCCTGTTTCTTACTGAACAATAGTATGATGGAAGTATATATACATCAATCATTTTAAATATAAAAAGATCGGTTTTTAAAATTATAGCACTAATTTCCAAACTTCACAAATACATGTTTGGGCAAGTTATCAATCATATTTATATCACAGTAGCATGTCAAATCCTCCCTCATCAAACTACAAAATTTAATGCCCCACCCTCACTTAAAATTGCTGAATTCCCACTTCTCATTAGATTACAGTTGGGATTTACCATCCTTCTTTAATTAAAGTTACCCTTTAACTTTATGATGCATCACCCATTTAGCTGGATCCTGCTCTTGGTGCAACTCAAATCCTTAAATGGGTCATGAAAAGTGAATTTTATGGACCACACATTCATCAACTTGTTCTTGTAAACAAAAAATGGAGCATTTAATAGTGCTTGGTTGTCACATGATATCAAACCAGTTCCAAATTGAGCAGTGCTAAAAAAAATGTTGCATTTATCTCATTTTCGTACATAGTGTTTTATTTGATGTGTATATCTCACAGAATAGGTTGAAAATTCTTTATCCATATAATTGACATTAAAATTTACTCAGTAGAAACTACTCTAATTAGGAATGGCAACGGGTCGGGGCGGATACGGGTAATGATTACTCACCACTCGATCCATTATAAAAACTCGTCACCCGTTATCTGTTAAAAACCTGTCGGGTATCTACTATAGAAATACCCACAGGTTTTTTTATTACCCGCGGCTATCTACGGGTACTCATGGATATTTTAAAAAAATAATTTTTTAAAATTAAATATTTTTTATGAGAAGTTTTATCAAATAAATAATTTATTTTTTGGAAAATCTAGAAATAAAATTATACTAGTTTCTACAAGATTAATTAAATCTAAAAGTAGATTAATATAATATATTATAAAAAAATATTTAATACAAATAAAATTTTTATTTTATATTATCAGTATTTTTATAATAAATAATTCTATTAACTATGAATTTTTCATAAAAAATAAGATTAATATCAATGAATTTTGATAATTAATATTTAATTTGATTTATTTTTCAAAAATATTATCTTTTTTAACTTTTATATATATTATTTTAGTTTATTGGGTACCCGTGGGTACGGGTACTATGATACCTGTACTCGTACCGGGTAAGAAGCGGGTAGAAAAAACCCGTACCCACGAGTGGCGGGTACCCATTTATAGTATCTGTGCAGATATTTTTGCTGATTTTATCCACGGATACGGGTTTTTTTACCATCCCTACTCTTCATACGTCAACACACACAAACTGAATATTGTAAAATAAATGATTAATTACACTTTCTTAACTTATTTTTCCAACAATTTCTTCCCTATCTTGAATAATTATATTTTACTAAACTTGTTGAATTTGTTTCTGATAATTATTAAATTAACATCAACTATTAAATAACAAACATTAATTAAGACAAGTTATAGTTATGCTATTTAAAGTGATTTGATTATTTATAATTATTTTTTCATTACTCAAATCACTTTTAAATTATACAATTATGATATATTTTTAAATTAATGTCAAATTACCATCATGTATTAATGTGTTACTAGGCATGATCACAATGGAGACAGAGATGAGCATGTTTGGTTTAACTTTTACAAACCTAAACCTTAATTGATTTTTTCTCAAAAGTTGTGTTAACATGTTTGACACCTTCTTTTTTTTTTCACTTTCAGTTAAAAGAATAATTCACTCCAAATCCCAGTTGAGTTAAAAGCTGCAACAATTATTTTTTTTATTAATTATAGTTGAATTTAACCTAATTTTAACTTTATCAGGTTAATTGGCATATATTTTCAGCGTAAAAATTTCATATTAACATCTAATTACAACTCTTCCTTCCTAGTAAATTTGTTGACTTTATTCATTAATATTTTAAAAATTATATAAATAAAAACTCTTCTTTCATAGTAAATTTGTTGACTTTACTCATTAGTATTTTAAAAATTATATAAATAAAAAATCATGATTGAATGTCAATATAAAAATCTTTTACACTGACAGTATATACCAATTAAACTCTATAACTATTATTCAAACCCACTATATCATACCTCACCTCACTTCCCACACCCATCCAGAGTATTAAAAAAGATTATTCTATGAATTATATTTATATATTTTGTTTAATTTTAAATATAAAATTAATCTTATATGTTATAAAATAAAATTCCATAAAAATATAAGGATAACATAAACTTATACATTACAATAAAAAAAATATAGTGTCATAAGAAATAAATAAATAAAAATATAATAACAACTTTTTTTTAATAAATTAAATAATAATGGTTAATATATTAATTTCTGTAAAAATTCAAACCATGATTTCTCCCTCCACTTTTCCCATTCCAAAAAAATAAACTATGTCACTATCCTATCATTGTGTCTCCTCTAACAATTTTTTTTTAAAAAACAAAAACATTAAATTGAATACTACTAATGCTCATACCCAATCTAAACAACTATTCCTCTTTACAATCGAGACCAATTCAAGTTTAGTACCCACGAGTGTGGATACTGTTGTCTTCCCTTCGTGTAAGTCAAAGTTTGTTTAACAGTCAACAAATTCACAACCATTTTAAAAATTAGAAACAATATTTTTTTCGAAAAAATAAAAACACAAAGTATAAGTAAGCTTAAATTAAATAGTGTGGAACATGCCTGTTTATTTGAAAAGTCAGGAATATGAACACAACACTTTCTTTACTGCTTTCAACTTCCACCAAGTACTATATTTGCTTAAATATACACATAAACAGTGCTTTATTTGATTGATCATTGATCCCAGATAATGGGAATTGAAGCTTTATTTTCAAATTTCCAAGCATGTATTACATTACTAACATGAATACATAATAGATACATTGATCAGGATTCAGAAGTATACCTGTTTAGTTAAATTAAAAAACTTGAGAAATATACAATTGCTTCTTTCACCTTCCACCAAGACAATTTACACAACAAATTCAATAAACTTCTTTGCCCCCCACATTCTTGCAGCATCAGAGACCTTGCTTCCCTCAACCTGAATTCTCCTCAAAGAAGAACAATTCTTAACAAACAACTCAACAGCCTGAGAGTCAATCCCAACACAGTTCACAATATCCACATTCTCAAGCTGCTTGCAGCTCCTAAGCATTGAAGCCACAGTAACACCACTTAGTCCTTTGCACCCTCTCACCCTCAAATCAACCAAATTAGCACAAGAAACCAACATGGAAATGCATTCCTTGTCAAGCAACATTTCATTATGTGACAAATCAAGTTTCCTTAAAGTTCTCAATTGCTGGCCTAATGTGGCAAGAAGACCAGGCTCCCTCTCAACCACATCACAGTTCACAAGAGCCAACTCATCAAGCCCACCCACCGCGCCGGCCACCGCCTTCAGCCCCTCGCCGGTGACAAGGCAGCAACTTTGAAGCCTCAGGGTGGTCAGCCCCCGGAAATTCACCGCCATGGCTATCAGATGCTCGTTGCCGAGATCCAAAGGCAAACGAAAATCGAATTTTCGCACATTTGAACCACACTCATTTAAGAACTGCATCAACCCCTCTCTGCTGCCACCATCATGAACAAGAAGAGAATTCAAAGAACCACAATGCTGCACAAGCTCCATAAGAATTCCATGGATAACACTCCTGCAAGTTGTGAGCTCAATTTCCTCAAGACCCTTCAAACACTTCACAAAAGAAGAATAAGACCCTCCAACTCCAATACCCTCGCAACTCTGAAGCCTCAATTTTTTAATCTTTGTGCATCTTTTCCATAACCAACCCACCCCACAATCATCGCTGCGAACACCCACCAAGGAAAGAGCCTCCAACCCCAACCCCACTTCTGATTCCTCGTCAAAATCTTGACTTTGGCCTTCATCGTTGACCCAATGGTCATAAAAATCTCGCCTTTCGGAAGAGAGGGTTATGGACAGGGCCTTGAGCGAGGGGAAGGAGATGACCCAGTTGAGGAAAACGGGTCTGGGGAGGGTGATTGAGAGGGAGGTGAGGCGGGGGAGGGTGGTGGAGAGAGAGAGGAGAGAGGAGAGAGAAAGGGGCGCTGGGGAGAGAGAGAGAGAAACCAGGTTGGAGCATGAGGCGATGAGAGAGATGAGGTGTGGGGAGAGAGACAAGGGTGGGGAGAGGGAGAGAGAGAGAGAAGCGAGAAAAGGGTGGTGGGAGAGAAACGAAGAGAGAGAAGGGTGGTGTGAAGAGGAGAGTTTCAGAGAGAGAGACGTTCTTGAAAAACGGTACAGATGAAGCCACCGCTTGCAAACAAGGGAAACACCGCATGAAGATGATGGGAGTTTCTGGAAAATTTCTTGCAGTATTTCATCGTATAAACTATTTTCCATCTCTCTCTGTTTCTCTCGCTCTGTCTCTTCTTCTTGCAAAGTATTGTTTTTGAGGTGAAGAAATAAAACGAGAGCAAGATGATTAGGTGAGAAGACGAGAACAGAGTTTGTAAGAGGCACCTTGCTTACACGCGCAGGTGCAGGGTACGTGCAAGTCACGTCCTTATATATCAGAAAAACAAGTAAGAGTGTAAGACATAAAGCTTCGTTTGATTTACTAAAATTTATGACGAACAGCACAACATGAAATTGTTTATTATCTGTTCTGTTTGTTTTAAAATTAGTCAAAATAAGAGTAGAACTGTACAAGACAACGTTTTTATGACAGACTTTTTAGTTGAAGATAAGAGGTTTATTCATGTCACTTGAGCTAAATTCCTTTAATATGATATATATATATATATATATATATATATATATATAAATTAATAGTAAAAGACAAAAAATTTAATTTTATATAAAAAATTATTTACTTTTTTCTCTTTCTTGCAGGACTAATAAGTAATGATAGTTTTATAATTTAGATTCTAACATAACTGTGTAAAAATTTGAATACCGAATTAATTAAAAAAAGTTAAAATAAAAAAAAATAATTGAACATATTCACATAAACTAAAGTAAGCTATAAAATATTAACACAAAGAGTAAGTTTAATTAGGTGTCACTTTTTACAATTAATATTCAATTATAATCTTTAATTTAAAGTAAGTTATTAATTAATATCTTAAAAATAATATAATTAAACAGTACATATTAATTAAATGTCAATATAATGTTTTTTTCATACTATATACTAATTAAACTCTATACATATTATAATTTTTTTTATCTATATAATTGTAACTTTCATTTAATGACTTTTGCTTCTTTAGAAATAGTTTAGAAATCTAGATATAATAAAATTTGTGGTGGAATAAAGCTAATAATAATTAATATGTATATAAAAGATAAAGAAAATAAAAATAAATACGTAAATGTTAAACTATTAAAGTTCAATAAAGTAAGTAAGATAAATTACATATCTTATAATTATTATTTATGTGATTTATAATTAAATGATCTACTCATTATTAACGTAATCGAAAATATTTCTTTTAATATAAGCGATTAAACAATCATTCATTCATACATTTTGCATTTGATTAAGCAACTTATTTTTCACAATTTTCATAGTTGAATAGGCTTTCTTTGCTATTGTTGTAGCGACGAGAAAAATCATTGCTAGCTTCAAAACGATAAACTACATTTCTTTTAGTTTCAACCAATGTTTGTAAAAGATTACAAATTCTTCAAAGATGAAAACTCAACATTGTTGCACATATCAATTATGTAAGTCTCAAGTTTCACTAGATCAACTTAAGAAAATCATATGGATAGTTGAAAAGGCTTTCTCTACTATTTTTCACAATTTTCATAGTTGAAAAGGATTTCTCTACTATTGTTGTAGCGACGAGAAAAATCATTGCTAGCTTCAAAAATCAATAAACTACGTGTCTTTTAGTTTCAACCAATGTTTGTAAAAGATTACAAATTCTTCAAAGATGAAAACTCAACATTGTTGCACACATCAATTATGTAAGTCTCAAGTTTCACTAGATCAACTTAAGAAAAATCATATGGATAGCTGATAAAAAAAAAAGAAGAAAAATATATGAATCGCTGATAAAAAAAAAAAAGAAGAAAAATCATATGGATAAAACCTTACAAATTCAAGTAGTTTTCCTTATCAAAAGTTGAGAACAAATTGGTTGGATTCAAACAAGTCATACAAAGAAGCAACTGAGTTGCTTTAGTAAAACCGTCATTAAGTTCTTGAAGTTGTAAATCAACAACAATATAACATAATTCAACACATTAGTAATGCTCTATCGTGATAATTTGAGCTTTACCTGCATATTGTAAACTTCCCTTAAGAAAAAAACATATCTTCCATTTAGGAATGTTAATGGTATGTGTATTGTAAAACAAAATTAATTCTTGTAATAAAGATTCTCATCCATTATCTCTCATAGAAACTAATGGCTTTTTTTGTGATGTTAACCAAATTCATAGCATTGATGATGTGGTGGTTTTTCCTTTCCAATGTTTGTGCCAATTCATTTGAAATACCCAAGACATTTTTCATTAAGTGCAATGTGAATACAAAGTCAAAATTCTCTAACAAATATAAAGATCATTGACTTTAGCTCTTGATCAACATTGATTCATATTCTTTTATAATTTCAAGAACATGAGTTATAACGGAATACATCAATATCATATTAATCAAAGTTTCATAATCATGTTGGAGAAGTAACAAAAAGTTACTAACTTTATTGGAAAAAGATAAAAATAGACTTTCAAATTAAATATAAATAAAAAAATAATAAATGTATATAAGAAAAATAATAAAAAAATAATAAAAAAATAATGGGTTCACACACATAAAATAATAGATATAATTATCAAAATAGAATGTGCAATTATTTATCTTTACATAAAATTAAAAAAAAGTTCAAACATAAGATTAGGAGTGGAAAATATAAAATTATAATACATGTACATATGACTTTATTAAAATATGTTAAAATTATAAAACTTCTACAAATTAATAAGAAACTATAATTAACATGCCTTACTTTTTAATAATTATTATAAAAATAATAAATTTATCTAATGTATAATTAGATGAAAATATTAAATATAAAATATGGATCCATTTCCTACAGACACATATAATATGTAATTGTAACTCAAAATCTTGTAACCACAATTTTACACAGCTTAATCAAATACTTTTTCCTTATATTTCATCAAATAATGTCCTTAGCATTCTTTCATTTTTTATATAAAAAATCGTAGCAAAACTATATATATAACGAATCGTTAGAATTCATAACTGTAAAAGACATAATTTTGAATTTTTTTCCTTTTATAAGTGATATGAATCTGGGAGATAATGAATTCTCATTTTTTATAATGTTTTTTTAATTTAAGAATTAATGTAACATATAATATAATTAATTATATGTGATAATTACGTAATAATAGAGTATTGAATTCTTTTTTTAGGAGTTATGATTTTAAATAATCATATAATTCTATTAAATAGGATTTGAATTATACTAAAAAACAATAATTCAATCAATGAAATTATAATTGAGCCTTTTCCCTTTGTGAGAGATGAATTTCTCTTGAGAATTTATCAAAGAATTTTTTCTTGTGGCATTTTACTAGTCAATCGCCACCTTTGTGGAGTCACATCAAACTATTTTCATCATTTTCATTTTTTTGTTTACCCAATTCTCATTTTTTGTTAACCTGTTATCTTCCAACCAGATATATTCGCAAAACAAATTCATCGTTTCTAGATTCACATTATTTGGTATCAGACTCTAGGTTTAGAACTATCATGGATATTTTTTATAAAGGTATTTAATAGAAGGTCATTTATTTTTATTTGTAGTTGATGGAGGAAGTTGTAGCAATGCGGTGAATCAAAGACGGTGAATAAACTCAACTTACCAATGAGTCTTCATCCTAGACAAACTAATTTTAGATTCACTATTGAAAAATGTGTGGATAAAGTGGCATGCGACTCATATCTTTCTTTTAGGAAGGTCTTGGCTACATGATAAAAAGATTAATCTTAAAAGACTTTCAGTTTTTTTGGTGTAGGAAAGATGCAAACTTAATTTGAAATTTCAAATACCAAGCCAAGTTTGTGCGAATCAACATTAGTTGAAAGAGAAAATAGAAACAGAGAGAAAAAAAAAAGAAAAGAGTGAAGAGGAAGAGAGAGAAAAAAGAAATATAAAATTTTAGAAGCCAATAATTTTTCTTCTTCTATTGATATTTTGAATGCACAGAATCATGAGTATATAACCCGTAAATTGTTAAGTGTGAGGAAGAAGAAAAATGTTGACATCACTCCTACAATGTCATTATGCATCTAGTCCAGTGTTAAGTTCAAACTCATGAAGAAAATGTGCAGGTCTATTTTAAAAGAATAATTGCTCTTAATTCCAATGCTTGGGTTTGAACACCAAAAAGGAAAATTTTTTTATGCATGAGTTTTTACAGGTGTATTTGATCCTAAAGGTTAGTTTTGTTTGTTTTAAATTATAAGTGAATAAAATTTGTAGGAAAATAAAGTATTACATTTGAGGACGAATTTGTTCAAAAAAAAGGAGACAATGATATGAATATAGAAGATAATGAGTTTTCATTTCTTATAATATTCTTTTAATTTAAGAATTAATGTAACATGTAATTAATCATATGTGATAATTGGTATTTTTTTAATACAATTTAGGTTCTTTTTTTTTAGCACAATTCAGCCCATAGGTTCGCTCAAAATCATAACTCCTAAAAAAAATTCAAAACTACATTATTACACAATTACCACATATGAGAGATGGGTTGGGTTTTCCATTTGTGAGAGATAAGTTTCTCTTAAGAATTTATCAAGAAATTCTTCCTTATGACATTTTCTTAGACTTATCAATCACCATCCTTGTGGTATCATATGACTTATCTTCCATCCTTCCGGGATCATCTATCCCTTTATCAAAACCATTTCCATCCTTTTCATTCCATTTACTTGTGTACCCAATTTCCTTTTCTTTTTTAACTTATTATCTTTGAACCTAGATAGATTCGAAAAATAAAACCATCCTTCCTAAATTCACATTAATAAGACTCTTTTTTAAGTTGTTTGTGCATTAATTATATTTTACCAAAATATTCTTATTTAATTTACAATAAATTTCTTATCTCTCTTATAAAAGTTGAATTATATAATTAAAATATATTAATTAATTAAATAAAAAATATGTAAAAAATGGTGCATCCTAATAAAATAAAAAATAATTTTAAAAATTAACCTTAAATTTAATATTCTCAATTAGATTAATTAATTTTTAGAAAGTATATTATTAATTATGCTAAGCATATCTCCTTATAAATAAATATAATGATAAATAAATATAATGTGTTAGAATGGAGAAAAATAACAAGAATTTAATACTCATGCACGACTAGTAAAAAGATTTAAAACTAATATTTAATTACAATAATTTATTTATAAAATTTTTAAAATATTAATTAATAAAATCAATAAATTTATGATGCATAAAAGTCTCTTATTAGATACTATTTTAAAACTTTTTAGAAGTTCATAAATATTTTTCTCAAATAACAATTTTACGAAGAGAAAAGTTGGTTCTGCCGGATTGGTGTTGTTTGTAGTGGTGAAGTTCACGCTTCATATTGGACGCGAGTGGGTTTTATTTTTTCATCCTACGAGCATGTCGTGTTCCTTGTCTACCTCACGTTCCACAATAATATTCATTATTAAATACAAAAATAATTCTGTTTCTGACATTTTTCTCTTTCAATAAAATGTCTTTCATTTGTTGTTCATTTATTCACAGCCACAAAAGCCACCTGGGGCCAAGAGAACCTTTTAAATTTGTTTTCTAAGATTATAAAAATCACATATATTGAAGGGGAAAATTACAAAAAAGTTTCAAGACACCTTGGTCTTTTTATCTTTATCTTTTCCTTTTTTTAAGACTTAAGTAATATATTTTGATTCCAGAACAAAATTATTTTTGTTCTTTAAATATTTTTGTTTATCCTTCATAAATTTTTGTTTTGATTTAGTTCGTTCTATGACGTTTTAGTTTAGTTTTTGTTATCAAATAAAAATATTAAGAAAAGCAGGAAGTTGGAGAAAGGTTCTCGATTGGAACTTTATTATTAATAAAAAATATTAATAATAATACTATCATTTGATCGATGAAATAATTATTTAATAGCATTACAACTCTAATTTTGTGACTTAAATAATAGTAAAAACTATAGTTAATTAAAACATAATTAAATAAAAAATTAAGATATGTTATTATCAATAAATATTTGTCACTTAGAGTATGTTTACATTGTCATTTTAGTTAAAATGGTTTGAATTCTATTTGATTAGCAAAAAAGTAGGAATATTTGGCATTAGCTTTTTTAGAAAAACTACTTGAGTTTTTTCTTTTCCCTTTAAATCTCTTGTTTTTAACTAGTAGTTAATTTTTTACAACTTTATCCTTAATGAGCACCCCTCACTAATTTTCTATTTTCACATATGACAATCTATTTTCATTCCTTTCTTTCTTCTTCAAAACCTCTTCTTATCATTTTGTTAGTTTTGCAGTTTGATTAAGTTTTGTAGTTTGATTTTTAGTCTCACATTGCACAAAAGAGTCAAAAAGCAAAGGGCGAAGCAAATGTTGCCTCCACCTCAGGAAAAGATGAGGTGTTGATATGCTCTCTTGAAGATAAAGAGGAGTCTTGGGTATTAGACTTTGAAGCATCTTTTCATGCTACCTCACAAACGGAACTATTCGAGAATTATGTTCCTAGAAACCTTGGTAAGATTTACCTTGGTAATGAGCAGTCATGTGAGATTGTAGGTAAAGGTGCAATAAAGATTAAGTTAAATGTGTCTGTATGGGAATTGAAAAATGTCAAACATATTCCCGACCTGACTAAGAACTTAATCTTAGTGGGCTAGTTAGCTAGTGAAGGCTACACGACAATCTTCCACGGTCATTAGATTGAAGTTGAAACAAATGAAAGTCCCAATCTATGGCACCAAAGACTTGGGCATATGAGTGAGAAAGGGATGAAGGTCATACACTTAAAAGATTTGGAAATCTATGGTAGAAAATGAGAATATGTAGACACCAGATTCAAGAAGTTTTGCTATGAGCACGGAATCAGAATAGAGACAACTGTGCCAGGTATGCCTCAACACAATGGTGTAGCAGAGCGTATGAATCGAACGTTGACTGAATGAGCCAGAAGCATGCATGTGCAGTCAGGCCTATCGAAGAAATTCTGGACAGAAGCAGTCAATACAACATCTTACTTGATCAACCGAGGTCCATCAGTACCATTGGAGCATAAAATACCAGAGAGGTATGGAGCGGAAAAGAAGTAAAACTCTCACATCTTAGAGTTTTTGGGTGTACAGCTTATGTGCACATTAGCCATCAAGGAAGGAACAAACTTGATCCAAAATAAAAAAGGTGCACTTCTATCGGTTATGATGAAGATGAGTTTGGCTACCGTCTGTGGATGATGAAAACAAAAAGATGATCCGCAGTAGAGACGTAATCTTCAACGAAGGAGTCATGTACAAGGATAAACATAATACAAGTGCCAGCAACTCAAAACCGAGTGGGCCAACTTATGTAGAGGTGGATGATGCTGTAGAAAGTTCACCAGTTGAGAGTTCTCAATCAGAGGAAGTAATTGAATCAGGCAGAGAGCAACAATTTACTTCAACTCCTGAATTGAGAAGGTCTTCTCGAGTTCCTATGCCTAACAGGAGATACATGAACTACATGTTGTTAACAGATGGAGGAGAGCCTGAAGACTATTCAGAAGCATATCAAACCACAGATGCAAACAAGTGGGAGCTTGCCATGAAAGATGAAATGAAGTCTTTAATCTCAAATCAAACATGGGAACTAGCAAAGTTACCTATGGGAAAGAAGGCGCTTCACAGCAAATGGGTGTATCGCGTGAAGGAGGAACACAATGGCTCCAAAAGATATAAAGCTCGACTAGTTGTAAAAGGATTCCAACAGAAGGAAGGAGTGGATTACATCGAGATATTTGCTCCAGTTGTGAAGCTCAATACTATCAGATCCGTGTTAAGTATTGTTGCCAGTGAAGAACTCTACCTAGAGCAATTGGATGTGAAGACTGCGTTTCTTCACGGAGATTTGGATGAAGAAATCTACATGCATCAACCTGAAGGTTTCTTAGAGAAAGGAAAAGAAAACATGGTGTGCAGATTAAAGAAGAGTTTGTATGGTCTGAAACAAGCTTCAAGATAGTGGTATAAGAAGTTTGAGAGCTTCATGCACAAGGAAGGTTTTAAGAAGTGCAATGTTGACCATTGTTGTTTCTTCAAGAGGTACAACTCTAGTTATATCATTTTGCTACTTTATGTCGATGATATGTTAGTAGCATGTTCAGATATGAGTGAGATCAGAAACTTGAAGCAGTAGTTGTCAAAAGAATTTGACATGAAAGATTTAGGACCAGCAAAGAAGATCCTAGGAATGCAAATCATGCGAGATAAGCAAAAGGGAACCTTGCACTTATCTCAGACAGAGTACATCAATCGTGTTTTGCAAAGATTCAACATGGGCAATGCCAAACCAGTTAGCACACCTTTGGCTACTCATTTTCGTCTATCAAAAGACCAATCTCCTAAGACGGAGGAAGAAAAAGAATTAATGGATAAAATTCCATATGCTTCAGCCATTGGAAGTCTAATGTACGCGATGGTATGCACAAGACCAGACATTGGTTATGCAGCAGGAGTTGTAAGAAGGTTTATGTCAAATCCAGGTAAAGCTCACTGGGAAACTGTGAAATAGATTTTGAGATATCTACGAGGCACTAAGGAGAAGTGTTTGTGCTTTATTAAAGATGAATTAAAAGTACAAGGCTACGTAGATGCAGACTTTGCTGGAGAAATTGATCATCGAAGAAGTACCACTGGCTACATATTTACTGTTGGAACTACAGTTGTTAGTTGGATGTCATAGATACAAAAGATCGTTGCTTTATCTACTACAGAGTCTGAGTATGTAGCAGTAACAGAAGCTAGCAAAGAATTGATATGGCTTCAAGGATTGTTAACAGAATTAGGATTCATCCAGGAAAAGAGTGTTTTGCACAGTGATAGTCAGAATGCAATACATCTGGCTAAGAATTCAACATTTCACTCCAGAACGAAGCACATTGATCTCCGTTATCACTTCATCAGATCTCTACTTGAGAATGAAGTACTAACGTTGAAAAAGATACTAGGAAGTAAGAACCCAGTGTATATGTTGACAAAGGTTGTCACAATAAAGAAGTTGAGGCTTTGCAGTGTCTCAACTGGCCTTCAAGAATGATTGATGATGAAGGCAACTACAATAAGTGATAATCAAACTCCAAGTGGGAGAATTGTTAGTTTTGTAGTTTGACTTTTAGTCTCACATTGCTTAGTATTGTGAGATGGTGTTCTTTACTTTGTTAGATAAACAAGCTTATGTAAGGTTTACAAATGCACCAAAACAAATACTTCTTAGTGTTGTTTATTTCTCTCTTTTCTCCTTTAGTGCCTTGTTCCCAACATATTTCTCTTTTCTTTATTGTAATTTAAATATGTAATTATAGTAATTTATAATTTAAACACATAATTATAAAAAAATATTATTTAAATATGTAATTTAAAATTTAAATATTTAATTATAGGAAATTATAATTTAAATAAACCACTATACTAATTTATAATTTAATATATAATTATAGTAATTTATAATTTAATATGTAATTATAGAAACTTTTAATTTAAATATATTATAGTAATTTATAATTTAAATATGTAATCAGTTTATATTAAAAAATCTTATATTATTAAAATATATTACAATTATTTTAAATATTTTATTATTGATATAATAATTAATGATGTTCCGATTTGTTATTTTACAACTTTTAATTAATTCATAATCTAGTTTTATCCAACATTTACCATTAGTTTTTAAACTTTCAATTAGTTTTTCACTTTTAACCAATTTTGTTAAACACATTCTTAGTTTTAATAAGTTAATTATATTTTCTATTTCTAAAATTTTTGACATTTTCTTCTTCTGAATTTAAATCATGATATTATGTTTACCATTTTTAAAATTGTTCAATTTTGTTTCGTCATTTATAAGTTGTACAATAATTGACATTACAAACTCTAATCAGGTGATTTAAATCATGAGTAAAAATTATAGTTAAATAAATCATATTTAAATAAAAAATTAAGATATACGTATTAATCAAAATTTATCACTTAATCAATTCACTAACACACAAATTTAATAATTTCAAAAATTAAAAATTAAAAACACAGTAACAACATGTGAAAGGAATTATTAAGCCTTTTTTTAATTTTGACATTAACTTTCTTCAATTCGATTTTCTTTATAGTTGATACAGAAACACAGAATACTTAATTTAAAATTTAAATGGTGATAATTGAAACTCTGAAGAGGCAAAAATATGCTTAAAGTGCTAAATGGTATTTTAGCTATGAAAAATGGAATGGAATCTAAATCCAAAACAAGAAAGGAATCTGAATAATTAAATAGGAGGTGAGTGGATTGGTTGGTGGGGCCCTACCCTGCCCAAGGTTTATCTCATCCTCAAGTTAAAGAATTAGAGAAAGATGAAGATTGTTCTAATATATTCCACAAGAACAGTATGAAATCTAATAAATTTATGGGCTAATTTAGATATATTTACTAATAAATATTTTTAAAAACTTAAGAAGACAAAATAAATTATTTTATAATAAAATCAATTTGTGCATCTTTAGTTTCGAGAAATCAATAAGAGAAAGTTATTAAAAATTGAGATGAATAAATTGATTTTGAAATAGGTTTAAATATAATTTTAGTCCTTACAATTTAGTTTTTTTAGTTTTTAAGAAATTTTTTTAATCTTTAAAAATTATGATTATTTATTTTAAGTGTTATTTAATGCACTAAAAGGATGAAATAGAAACAAACATAATTTGTGAGATTAAAAGGAAATAAAAATTTTGCAAGGATGAAAAGAAAAAAAAAAGAGATAAATTGCAAGAAATAAAAATATATTTAAACCTTTAAATTAATAAAAATTATTCATTATGTTATCTATTTCCCCCTTTTTTTATAAAATGCATCTAATAAACTATGAATTTTGGATAAAATATGTTTTTGTTATGTACTTTGAATTAAATTTGGTTTTATTCCATTTTTTTCAAATTTTCTATTTTGGCCCTTAAAATATATATGTGAATGTTTTCCTCTCTTTTAACAATATTGGTGTTGTTGACGAGCTCCTGTGAGCTAATTATTTGAAAATATGAATTTTGATAATTATAGATGAGATCAAAACATACATATAAGATGTATTTGAATTAAACATTGATTATAAAGTGTGACATATAGAATTATAAGATTCAATCTAATGGTTAAATCTAAGGATAAGAAAATTTTTTGCATATATTTTTATGCATTTATGTTTTTACACGAACAATTTTTGACAGTTTTATATTGCTAATATATACAATTTCGTTTGGATTTATAGTTGTCAGAAATTATATTTTAATGTCATAAAATATGAACATTGTTAATAGTGCTAACATCCATTAAAGGAGAGAGATTAAATTCACTTGTATTTTAAGTTTGAGAACAAAAATAACCAATCTAAAGTACAGAGATATACACCAATAAAAAAAATTATTTTTTAGTACAATTATTTCGAATTATTTTTGTTATCTAACTTTAATTATTTGATTTTTATTGCTCAAGTTATTTACTTTTGTAATCTATCTCGTAATTGTTTAATGTTATTGTTCTAGTATCTTAAAAAAAATATGCACTAGCTTTGATTATATATTTTTTAGTAATCCTATATATTCGAAACATTATTGGATGATAAATATGAATACTACTTTCAATATAATTGGGGTTCAAACACATTTTTTATTATATGACTTCAACTATCTTGCTACTCGTTTCTTTCTTGGCAGTACAGGAATATTATAACAAGTTTTGAAAATATTTCTACAAAACCAAATAGAAGATTATCCTCAAAATTGTTATAAAATAAGTCGTTAATTTGTTTCTTGTTGATTGATAATTACATAAAAAAAAGTGGAGAAAAAATGGATAAAATATATTTTAGATTCCTAGAAAATTTTAAATACATTAAATATGTTTTTCAAAATATATCATTTTTTGTGATACAGATACTATCTAAATATATTTTAGTACTATCTAAATTAGTTATTTCAAAAATAATTTGAAGATCTAAAATATATTTTAACTGAAAAATTTATAAGGTAACAGTGTGGAGTACCATTTTAGTCTTTTAAAATTATAGACATTGACAGTTAAATTTTCTGAAAGAAACTTTTAGATAAATTATCTCCAATAAATTTTTTATTATACAAATTAGTCCTTAAAATATATTAAGTGGCACTTAAAACACTTTAAAAAATTATGTTTATATATAAATTATTTAGATAGAAACTTAAGAATCAATTTATAAAATACAATAATTTAAAATAATAATTACCGATGATGCCATCAGCTTGATGTTCGCACAATAGGATACCAAGCTCCAGACCCCAATCTATTTCACCGACATGATGCCTTCTGTTGCTTCGCACCTCATTCTCCTTCAAGAGTTGGGCCACCATAGCCTCCAGAACCACCACTTTAACATTCAAATACTCGTTCTTTCTTTGAAAGAGTCAATGTGAGATCTTTAACACATACCTTTCACGTTGAGGATTGGACATCTCAAACGTAGAGCTTATATTTATGAGTGGTTCGATAGCAGGTGATATGATAGACCCAACAACGATAACAAACCATTAGAATAAACTCTACTACTATATTAAAAATGATGGAATTGTGTCTAACTTAAACTTACAAAGCCAGTTTGTAAGGTGAGATTTGTTCTTCATTATATACTTTTATTTAACAATATCACTAACCAATTAGGATACCCAACAATAGGTCAAATTGATTAAAAAAATCATCAAATTTGCATAATTTAAATTCATAAATAAATCTGAATAAACTCATATTTGATAGGAATTAATTCGATTACATTTTAACAGTTCATAAATTTAATCAAATTAATTCAAATGATCATATTCATTATATCTATCTAGATCGATCGCTACTTCTAATTTAAAAAGTTGTGATTGGAAAAATAGCAAGCAGTAACACCATCGATCGCTACTTCTATTCTAGAAGATTGACATTAGAATCAACTTTGGAGTCTTCTCAATCGCCATTTTGTCTCTGGCTTCCTCTTTCACTTCTACTTTTAGTTCCACCATTTATCACTTCACATATTTAATAAAATGACCCTTGTATTCATGTTTCAATAAATTCAGTGAAATTTGTACAAAGTGTAAGTATATGTCTTTATATGAATAAAATATGGTTTAAATAAGTTTTTTCTCGCTAAACAAAGTTGTTTTACTTAGATTATTTTCAGTTAAAAGTAATATTAATTAAACGATTTTATCAATTTAATAATTTATCATGTCATAAAAAAGTTTAATAGGATTTTGTCTACTATATTATAATATTTTAAAACAAATTATGTTTTATAGCTTTTAAACTTGTTTAATTAAACTGTTTTGTATCAATTAGATATTAAAAACAAAATTTGACTTAAAAAGATTATATTGGATAATGATGTAATAAGTTATTTGGCTATTCCAAGAACATATTTCTTGACAGTAAGAACTTTTATATATATATATTACAAAGACTTTAATGAAAAATATTTTATAGATGACTTTATTTAATTTTATTTTACAAAAAATAAAAAATTTATTTAAATATAAAAATAACTGGCTATCGAAACTCTGACATTTTTCCTGGATATTCCTCCACAGAAAGTCAAGAATTTCTATTATTTTCTACTGAAGATTGAATTTCACATCAATTATCTACACCCTAGATATTTACGCCAAAAACTAATATAAATGAATTAAATAAAACTTCAATTATAATTTGAAAACAATACTAAAACAATTAAATAGTTTATTTATTTTTCAATTAGAAAAAGAAAGTGACAAAAACAGGTTATTGATACTAACCACTTGTGGTATGAAAATGCAATCCTTGAAAGCAGCACTACAACTGTGGATTCCCATTAAGTGCATAAAAAACAATATTTAAAATGCTATCTTTATCACTAATCAATGAAGTGAATGGGATGTATCCTAGATCGTGGGTTACAAAAATGATAATCTGCTTTTTCTTCATTCATTTGGCTTATGCTTCAACTACCGAATATGGAACCATAGATAAATGCTTTATTGCTTTTTCAATGGTTATTAGTTCCTATCTTGACATACGGAGGAATATGACCTTAATGTTTCTTCTCTATAGAGTACCCATGATAAAAGTAAATACAGATGATTATGGAAGAGTAATAGTCATGGGGTACTTCTTTTGTTTACCGTTATAAAAAGTAACCTTTAGTAATAATTTTATCTCTAAAAATGGGAGATTTTTTTACTATGATCATTTTAAAAAATTATTTCAATTCTTTAAAGTTTTTTTTTAATTTGATTTAGTCTTGTGAAACAACATTAATTTTGATTATAATGTATGTTATCAAGTAACAACTTTAATTAGTCTGTGTTTTTTTTAACAACTTCATAAAATATGAGAATGAGAGAGCCAAAGAGAGAAACACGGGATGGGTCGAAAGTGAAATGCGGTGAGATCGAGGAGGTTGAAAGCAAATAGATTGGCAGAGTTTTCCAATACAACAACACAGTATGAGCAAACAATTTTTTACTTTGCAACCACTTTTATACTTTGCAAATTTTCCATATCAATATGGGGTGCATGCGTTGTGGAAATTATTATGTAACTAGGTGCGGTGAGAGATGTTTTCATCCCGAAGACGAAGAATCAATATAGACACCATTTTTGTTTCATTACTTTTGGTTCGGTGAGAGATGTGGGGTCGTTAGCCAAACGTCTAAACTCAATTTGGATACGAACTTATAAATTAAGGGTTAATATCCATTAGTTCAAGAGGGATGGAGAATGGGTAGATGAAAGGTTCTCTAAAGTCCTGTTACAATAACACTAAAAGAATAATAATTAAGTAATAAATAATAAAAAAATCAAACAATAAATAAAAATTTATTGTTCTTACAAAATATTTTTTCAAATGTGGACATCTCAAAATTTAAATAACAACGTTCATAAAAAGGAAAAATCTTCTAAATTATAATAACAATGTTCATAAAAAGGAAAACTTAAATTATGACTAAGTCTTCACGCCTCTTTAGCTTTCTCAACTTCTTCCTCTTCTGACTCTGAAAACAATACTTTTTAATGAGATGAAAATTTCAGTGAATAAAATAAGTTAAAAAAAGTTCGCAAATAGCATTGTTTTTAGCCGGTGCAGAATCCGGAAAAACATCCATGGTACTCACAAAAAGATGTTTTTTAACGACAAAATATATCTTGTTTCAAATAATTAATTTCTAATATGAATGAATTAATAAACACAAAAACAGAATGGTGTTTTCATTAACACCCTCATGATGCACACCATCATAGTGATACTCAAGATCCCTCGCTCCCACTCTACGGTTCCCAGAACCAAGGTTTTTAATAGATTCTTCAAAGGGGTCTATGAGATCATATTCCATACAATGGCGTCCCACTGCCTTCCCCCACGCTATTATGGAGGTATCCAGAATCTCTTCTCCATCTTGGATGGAGGTATCTAAAACCTTTTCCCCTATGAAATGGAGGTATCTCATACATCCATGATGTATCTCGAATTTCCATTCCCATATCAAACGTTGAAACAATCACCACAAAATTTTAAATGCAACATCACATTCTTTTACAGTCATCCCAATATAATATCACAATTTTGTTTTTATAAATATAAACTAATAATTAACACAATACCTACGTATTCGAACATAGATGGCTAAAGAACAATATGACATGTTCGTGATGAATATCCAAAACAATAAATACGATTATTCAATCTTTCTCTTTTAATCAACAAATCTTGAATCTCAACACATTGATTTCCTGGGTTTTTCTTGATTTCAAAAGGTTTCTTTCTTTGTCAACTCGTTTTCTCTCTTTTGAAAACCTAAATTCTCTTCATTCTCTTCTGAAAAATCAGTTTCAAAATGGTTTTAATTGAGTAATAGACCATGATAACTGATTAACTTTCATAGTCACTTAATTATCTAAATAGGTTAATCGATTAACATTCGAAAAATTAAGATTTTATGACTTTCTTACTTGATCTAGCTCAAGTAATTTCCAACTTAAGCCATCTATTACCCATGAGGTAATTCAACTCTTAACTTAGTAATTTTTATTCCTTTTTTTTCCAAACAATACACAATCATAAAACTCAAGATTCAATCATGGAATAATACTCATCAACACACTCAAACCTAACTAAACAATCAATACAAGTACCACACCTATTAAATGTGTTTGGTACCATAAAATGAACTAATATGAACTAAGCTAAAACTTCAAAACCAAAACACTAAGGCCCCGTTCGGGATGGTTTTTGGTTTCTAGTTTTAAAATTTCTAAAAACAAAAACTAGTTTTAGTTTTAAGTTTTCAAAATTTTAGCATTGTTTTTGTTTCCAAATTTAAAACATTGGTTTCAAATCTTAACCAAAACACTAGTTGAAGGTAGCGATCGTTGAAGGTCACAGTCGGTCATTGGCTACCGCTAGTCGGAGGTGTGGTTGGTGACTGCCGGTCGGAGGTAGCTGCCAGTGACTGTTGGTCAGAGGCGACCGCTGGTGACCTCCGGTTGAAGGTGATGGTCGGTGATCACCGGTCCACGGTGGCGGCCGGTGACCGTTGGTTAGAGGTGGCGGTAGGTGACCGTCGGTCGGAGGTGGCGGCCGGTGACTGTTAGTCGGAGGTGGCGGCCGGTGAATGCTGGTTGAAGGTGGTGGTCGGTGACTGCCGGTCGGAGGTGGCGGCCGGTGATCGCTGGTCAGAGGTGGTAAACAGTGATTATCGATCGAAGGTGGCGGCCAATGATCGTTGGTCGGAGGTGGCGGCTGGTGACTGTGGTCAGAGGTGATAGTCAATGTTGACAAATGACATCAAGTAATGAATTTAAATAAAAACAGAAACAAAAATCTAAAAACAAAATTTTATTGTTTTTAAAATTGAGTGAAAACTGTTTCGAAAATGAATAAAAAAACAAAACAGAACCATTTTTGCCGAACAGGTTTCTATTTTCAAAGTACATTTCAAAACAAAAAACCAAAAACTCAGAACAACCCCGAACGGGGCCTAAGGAATCGAGATTCTTCACCAAAGTTGCTTTCCAGCCTTCAATCTCAATAGGTATTATGACATTGATTTCCATAATAATTGTTCCATGAATCTAGTTTTCAAAAGTTATGACTTTGTGAAACCTTACATGAAACTACTCTTGAAATTGATTATCTTAAAATCTCATATATGTTTTCAAAGGATGATTAGTTAAATGGGAAATTTTTTATTTACTAAAAAAGATGTTTTATAAATGTTACTTGAAGTAATAGAAAGACAAGTTAAGTATGCTTTGTGGTTGCAATTTAATAATTTGATCTTCCACATCATAAAAGATGTCTTTGATTATGGAAAATTGGTAAATATAATGTTACTTGAAATTAATAGGAAGTCAAGTTGAGTATGCTCTGTGGTTGCAGTTTAATATGATCTTCCACATTAGTAAGGATGTCTTTTAGTAATATGAACATGCTAATCTTTCAATGAATGTGATCATAAATTTTTAAGGAAGTTAAATGACTTATTATGACCTTTTTAATTGATAACGATATTAAGTATGTAATGTATATGCTTTGTGATCTGTACTTGGTAAATGATGTTATGATAAAATATAACTATTATGTAATCTGTGGATTGATGATTTGGGGTTGAGGAATTAATGTTCTTTAGAAATAAGTTAAGAGGTTGGGAGGTGAACTTAGTAACAAGTCCTAGGTTCCCTGGTGAAGGTACTATACAGGTGTATGGGTGACATGTTTTGGAAGTTATGATATGGTGTTTCTCGAGATGAAACAAGATTGTTAGACTATATCTTTTTCGGACTAAAAGAATGCCTAATTGTAACTGGTCAGGGACTAGTATATTGAGACTGGTCGGGGGCCAAGATGTGTGACTGGTCGGGGACCAACATGTTGATACTGGCAGAGGGCCATAATGTTGTGATTGGTTAGGGACCAGCATAGTGAGACTGACTAGGGGTCAGGATGTTGTAACTGATCGAGGACTAGGATATTGTAATTTGTCAGAGGCCAAAAACCATATGGGTAATAAATTGTGTTCCTGAAAAGATGTATTTTTACCAGTTAGAAAGGGATATATAATTATCAATCACTTTTCAAAACAAGATCCTTGATGATTGGGGAGAATCATCTTAGATTGGTCATGGATCCATACATAAAGTCTAGTGGGATTGAGTCTAGTTATCGAGATGAGGGAGATTGAGATTATGTGGAACTGAGTCCTAGGTTAAATCTTAGGCCTCATTGTATGTTTGGTTTATTAAGATTAACATTTATAGTTTATAATTATCTCACTTCTTTGTGTGTTTTCTTCTATGTGTTTCCTTTCATATATGTTCAGGATATGAATAGAAAAGGAACTTGATTGGCTAGCTGTGATGGGGAATATGAAAGATTTTCTTTATGCTTGATGATTTGTTTATGGATGATGTTTTATACTAAGTTATTTTTTATGTTTGACTAGTTTATTTTGTCCAAGGTCCACTACTCTGAATTAGGCCTAATTGGGTTAATGGTGATAATTGATTTATGATGTATTGAGAAATATTTTGTAAAAGCAAGGTTTTGTAGTGAAGACTTTTATTCTAAGAAAATTATGATTCTTTATGTAATATTACATTTTGAAAATTTCTCATAATGGTTCATAAATAAATTGGGTAGAAAATTGGATTGTTACAAATTCTCAATATTACTTACCTTCTTATTGTTATCATTTTGAAATGTTACCTCTGAGTCAGACTATTCTGTTTGCTGCAGAGCCATAGTGGGTTGCTCTCTCCTTTCATATTTTACTCCAAAGAACCTATCTTCTTCATTCTCATGATTGGATTGTTCTACTATTTCAGTTGTGTTGTCATCATGTAGGTCTTAGACATCTAGTTGGGAAGCAAAACCATAAGGTAGTAACAAGAAGGGTGACTCTTCTTCAGGGGTTCTCTCCCCCTGAAGTTTTGATTAAAAGGATTCTATTTCATGAAATGTGACATCCATGGTAACAAAGACACGACGAATCTATGGGTGGTAACATTTGTACCCCTTTTTATTTGATGGGTAGCCAATAAAGACATATTTTAGGGCTCTAAGATTATGTTTACTGTGGTTAGGATTATGAGAATCGATAAAGGCCACACATCCAAAAACTCAACAAGATAGACTTGACACTAGGAAAGATAAGGCAACAAAAGTTAAAAGGGACTGAATGAGACTAATACAATTTAGGACACAAGTGGGTAGCCTGTTAATGAGATAAGTGACAGCTAACACTACTTCCCCCCAGTACGTATTTGGAACAAACATCTGGAGAAGAAGGTTAGCAATTTCCAAGAGGGATGATTCTTCCTTTCTACAACTCCATTTTTTTATAAGTATTTACACATGTTAGTTCATGGACAATACCATTATGAGACAAATTTTGAAAACTTGTGATTCACATATTCAGTATCATTATTGAACTTAATTCTCTTAATGTTTTTCCCGAATTGATTTTGAACAAGACGAAAAAAATTGACAAAATGTTAACAAGCCTCAGATTTACTTTTCATAATGTATGTCCATGTGACATGGATACAATTGTCAATAAAAGTAACAAACCAATTTGCACCAGGGATCCATTTTAAGACAGGACCCTGAACATAAAAATGAATTAATTCAAATGGAGAATTACTTTTATTATTACTAATAGGGTATGACGCATGATGATATTTCGATAGTTGACAAACATCACACTTGAAGGACTAAGCAAATTCTTTGGTAAACAAATGAGTAAATAAGGACTTTAGCAGGTTGAATAGAGGATGTCCAAGTCTTGGATGATGAAGCCATATTTGAGAGCATGCCCATGTAGTTAATGTAGATCGATTGCTAGTGAGAATTCTATTATTCTGATCCTTGGATTCCAACAGATACAACCCATCCCCGTTCTTTAGCAAGCAAAATCGTTTTCCTTGTTGCAAGGTCCTGAAAGACACAATGAGAAGAAAAAAAATTTATTGAGCAATTCAAATCTTTATTGAGTTTGTGTACAGAGATGAGACTATTGACCAATTTTGTAAAACATCTTTTAACATAACAGACAAGCATAATGCTATATTGCCAACCCTATTAATGGGTAGACTATTACCATATGCAATTGTAATGAGTTATTGTCTAGTAGTTTTGGTATATGAGTTGAAGCACTCTAGGAAGGGAGTCATGTGGTCTGTTGTCCCTGAATCAAGAATCCAAGTTTCCTGAGACACAGTGCCTATGGCATTAAAGGAAATCTTACCTTTCATGGATAGGGTACATGAGCTAAAGGCCTTACTCATTAATTCAATCATTGTTCAAAGATGATCAAGTTCATCTTTGTAAGCCTTCATATTTGGGGCAGGTGAAAGAGCAGTTGATGGATCCATCTCTTCTTGTTCTTAGGTAGTATGTCATTAAAGGAAATCTTATCTTTCATGGACAGGGTACATGAGCTAAAGGCCTTACTCATTGATTCAATCATTGTTCTAAGGTGATCAAGCTCATCTTTGTAAGCCTTCATATTTGGGGCAGGTGAAGGAGCAGTTGGTGGATCCATCTCTTCTTGTTTTGAGGTAGTATGTCCTCCCTTTTGCAGGATGTGCAATAGTCTCCTTAGTATTTAACCTTTTGTAGGGCTCCTAGCCATGGCAGAGCCTGAGTTGGAAATTCCTCCCTCAAGTACGATAACTCTTCGCATTTCTTTTTCCCTTACAATGAAAAATACTTCTGATAATGGCAGTAATTTTTCTTTTCCCAAGATTTATACCCTGATTGGATCACATTCATGATTTAGGCCATGAAAGCATTTAAAGATTCTCCCTATTTCTGTAATTTTAGCATGCATAATAGCATTTACTTTAGATATTAATAATTGTTAATACTGATCAAGCTCTATTCATAATCCATTTAGGGCTTCGTGATATTCTGATATTGAGAAAGAGTCATGTTTTGTATTAAACACCCTCCTCTTGATACCATAGTAGACAAAAAAAATCCTTTTTTAAAGAAAAAGTAGAATTCAAGTCATCTCATATCTCTTTAGCAAAGATATGAAACATATAGTTCCTGCTTACTTCAGGAATCATGGAATGCCACATCTAGGTCATACTTAGGGAATCTTCATTGTCCCAAATTGCAAAATGTGGGTCATCTGATTGTAGTTCTCCTCCCTCAATGTGATCCAATCATTATCGTCCCTTGAGAACCATTGTACGGTACCACGACTTTGTCAAAGTTGAGAGGGCATGTGGTTTTTTTTATCAGATCTACAAAAAACGAGTTGGCTTAACACATACCTCAATAATGGTAGGGGAGGAATAGTGGAGGTGCACCTTTGTTTCACTATTTGCACGGAAGTGGAACAGAGTCCCCATGATTAGGAGCTCCGATACCAACTTGAACTACGCTGGGAAACAAAAGTAGTTTATATATTTTATACATGTCAAATTATATTCTAAGCTTATGAATTTATAATGATTGACCTCACACAAAAAAAGGAAATAAATACTAAATAAAAATAATGAAATAAAAGATAAAATAAAATAAAATAACCTTAAGATATTTTTTCCTATATCTAAAGATTATTTACAACAAGATGTTTTGTGGGAGGAGTTGATTGCCGGTTAATTTATGCATCAAAGGAGCATTTGTGCCGAGAAGGGATAAATTCTATCACAATCATACCTATGGGAGGAGACGCGGTGTTGCTTAAACCGTTAGAAGGTGAGTTGTTAGAGGAATTATTGAAGGAGTCAAAATCCATTATGTTTTCTTATTTTTATTATTTGTCACCATGGAAGCAGTCGATTATGGCTTGAGGAAGGTACACGTAGCTAAGACTCAAAGGTGTGCCTAGGGATGGCGAAAAAATCCGCGTCCGTGGATATCTGTGGATAAAACCTGCCAAAATATCCGCACAGATAGTATAAATGGGTAACCGCCACCCGCGGGTACGAGTTTTTTTCTACTTGCTCCTTAACGGGTACGGGTACGGGTATCATAGTACTCGTACCTGCGGATCACCGCTGCCCGCTAAACTAGAATAATATATATATATATATATATAAAATAATACTTTTGGAAAATAAATCAAATTAAAATATTAATTATCAAAATTCATTGATATCAATCTTATTTTTTTATGAAAACTTCATAGTTAATAAAATTATTTATTATAAAAATGTCGATAATATAAAATAAAGATTTTATTTGTATTAAATATTTTCTTATAATATATTATATTAATTTACTTTTAGATCTAATTAATCTAGTAGAAACTAGTATAATTTTATTTCAAGATTTTTCAAAAAATAAATTATTTATTTGATAAAACTTCTTATAAAGCAATTTAATTTTAAAAAATTAATTTTTTTAAAATACCGATGGGTAATAAAAATACCCACGGGCACTCGATGGGTTTTTAGTGGGTAACGGATGACAGGTTTTTGTAGCGGGTAACCACTACCATGCCCGCCCCAACCTGTTGTCATTCCTAGGTGTGCCAGTTCACATGTGGAACACTAGTTTTTTTCAATTCATGGTACGCATGTATGAACATTTTTATTGGCAAACAAAGGTACAATTCGTCAACAAAGGTTGGATGTTGCTCATATACTTATCATGTGTGGAGCACTTCAGATTGGAATCCCATTAATTTGGTTCAAATGGTAAATATTAGTGATATTATTATGTTCAAAGTTAGGATGGTGGAGGAGGTTTTTATTCCAATGTGTTTTCTAAATAATCACGTGAAGAGTTCACAGTCTTCGAAGCAGAATTCCAATTAGTAGTTAAAGCTGTGGAAGGAGTATGAAGGATTGATATCCGATTCAAATTTTAAATTTGAATCGTATAAACATAGTGAATATTGCATAGACAATGATGTTGTAGATTCTCAATTAGTTAGGAAATTATTGATTCCAAATCTTGGTTTTATTGGAGGAGCGGGACATTAGGCGAATTTTATGGAGAATAATATTCGACTATTGATAGTTTTAACTTTGTAGGGTAGGGGAGCCGAGGGAGGGTGTAACAAGTAAATTGGAAGGTGTGATTTCAGGTGCAATGGGTGTTGGTTGTGGGATGGATGCTAATGTAAGCCCAAAGTCATGCGGCTGTGCAGGCAGTTTAGAGGGTGCAAACACTAAGTGGAGGGTGCAGGTCGCGACCGTTCAGACATGGGTCGTGGGCTCGTTGTTGAGCTACCCTCCTCCCCTATTCTAGTTTCTTCTGCAGTGTCATTTAAGGTTAAGGGTGGCAACGTCAATAACAGTCATACAACGTCGAAGGACCCGTTACTAGAGTCAATGTTTCTCTCGCACCTCAGGCTCGCAGAGTTCGATATTGGGGAAGATAGATTTCACATGTTACAGGAGGCAATTATGGACCTCGACCATTCCTCTCCAACATAGAATAGCATATTTTCTTTGGGAACCAACGAAGCAGGTCATGCGTTTTACACAGTGTCATGCAAACGTAACACACTTCAAATGTTGGTTTTACAGTTTTTGTGCCTTATAGGGTCAAAGGAAGCAAATTTTGTGTGACCTTCACAGTGGTTGCATGAAAGAGTTTGTTGAGGATGATTTGTTGGATAACAACACTTTGTTCACAAGCAATTCAAGGAATAAGGGGGGCCCTCACGTCCAGCCTCTAACTAGGCAAGAAAAGGTTAGTTGCGAAGAGGAAGTCGGGTTGAGGCGATGGGTGAAGGATTGGTGGACATAGAAGTTGGGGCTATAGAAGAGTGTTTTAATGTGAAGGGGATATTGAAAAGACGATGATGGGAGAGATCGTGAAAAACAATGCGGAAGTGGCGTTGAAGCCACAAAGGAGGGAGGGAGTGTGTAGTGGCAAGTAGGCCAAAAACTAGGAATTTCCTATGATGACAATACCAACATGTTAGAAAGTTTAGTTGAATTGAAATGAGGGAGATGAGGCAAGTGGGTGATGGGGATGTTAAGGTTATCCATGAAGGTGATTACTGTTGGGGTTGAGGGACGTTTCAAAAAGTGGAAGGTGAAGAGAATGATTCAATCACAAAAGTCGGGAATGGTATGCTTATGGGAAACAAGTTGGAAAGGATAAAGGGGTCACTTTGCAAATATTTTTGGGGGATTGCAAAAGTTGCGTGGGATTTTAAGCCATCAATTGAATCTTTTGGTGGATTATTGATGACGTGGGATTAATCAAAGTTTAAGATGTCATATTGGTATGAGGACGATTATTTTGTAGGAATGGTTGGGCAATGGCATGGTCATAATACTCCTTGTGAGTTAGGGATGAAGTTAGACTATTGGGAGGATTTAAAAAGGAATAAGGAAGTGAGAGTAGTGAATGTTGGTGTATTATGGGAGATTTTAACAATGGCATGGTCATAATACTCCTTGTGAGTTAGGGATGAAGTTAGACTATTGGGAGGATTTAAAAAGGAATAAGGAAGTGAGAGTAGGTGAATGTTGGTGTATTATGGGAGATTTTAACACAGTTAGAATTGAGGAGGAGAGAGAAGGGGGTTAGAGAATCATAATAGGGAGATAGAGATGAGTATGTTTAATGGGTTCATTGTAGAGTTTGATTTGCTAGATATGTCGTTGGGTGGAAAAAAGTACATGTGGTATAAAAATGATGGTCACACTGTGAGTCGATTAGATAGGTTCCTTTTTTCAGAAGGATTTTTATCTTTGTTGGATAGTGTGGAGCAATGGGGTCTACCAAGGAATGTGTCAATCATTGTCCAGTGATGTTGATGGAGGGAGGAATTATTACGGCCCAAAACTGTTCCAAGTTTTTAATTATTGGTTTGATAATAAAAGTTTTAAACCATTCGTGGAGCACGAGTGGAATGCTTTGAAGGTTAGTGGGAGGAAGCGTTCATTTAGTTGAAACTTTTAAAAGAAAAACTGAAGGAATAGAACCAAGAGGTGTTTGGGGACATTGATATGTAGATTGAAAAGGAAAAGGTAGTTATAATGGAATTAGACATACAAGACGAAAGGGGAGGCTTGCATGAGGAAGAGCATCTTTTGAGAAAGTACAAATTAGGGAATTATAAAAGATGGGTTGGAAGGAAGTACTCATTATTGAGTCAAAAATCCAAGATGTAATGGCTTAGAGATGGGCATGACAATACTAAGTTCTTTCATAGATCAATAGTGAAACGTCGTTCATGAAATGAGATATTGTGTTGTAATTTTGATGGGAAAGAAGTGATGGAGATAGGAATGTTAAAGTCAAAGATTTAGTAGCACTTTGCAAACCACTTCAAGGAAAAGGTTCATGTTAGGCCAAAACTAGGTATGCTATCCCGGAAGTTATCAATGGAGTTATAGGAAAGGTTGAAGAAGCCATTTCCTAAACTAGAGATAAAGGAAGTGGTGTGGAAGTGTGGTAGTAATAAAAGTCGAGGACCAAATGACTTTAATTTTCTCTTCCTGAAGGAATTTTTGTACCTGGTGAAGGAGGATTTTGTTGCCTTTTTTTATTAATTTCATAAGAATGGCAAGCTAGTCAAAGGCTCTAATAGTTCATTTATAACATTGATCCCAAAGAAGAGTAACCCTGAGAGAGTTAGCAGGTATCGTTCAATTTCTTTAGTTGTATGCATCTATAAAGTTCTGGGAAAGGTATTGGTGATAAGAATGAAAGAAGTCATGCAATTTGTGACACTAGACTCTCAATAAGCTTTTGTGGCAGGAAGCTAGTTACTTGATGGTGTGTTAGTAGTTAATGAAATGGTGGACGAGGCAAGGAAGATGCGGAAAGATCTAGTATGCCTGAAAGTTGATTTTGAAAAGACTTATTATTTAGTGGAGTGGAGTTATTTATGCGAAGTGATGGAAAGAATGGGGTTTGGAAGGAAATGGATGGTCTATATAGATTAAGAAATGTATGGGCTTGGCAAGAATGTTAGTGTTGGTGAACGGAAGCCCAACTAGGAAATTTGGAATAGGAAAGGGTCTCAAACAGTGGACCCCCTCTCACCTTTTTTTTCTCATTGCAACAGAAGGACTCAGTTAGATGATTCAAGTTGCAGTGCATATAGACATGTGGAAGGGCTATCAGGTAGGGAAAGACAAAGTGTGTTTATCACACTTACAATTTGCATATGATATTATTCTTCTAGCTCATAAGGATTGGGAATTAGAATTTCGAGTTGGTCTAAGGGCTGAAGGTGAATTTTCACATAAGTCACATGTTAGGAGTTAACATGCTCCCAATTGGCTTCAAAGGGTATCGGTGTTGCTTAGCTGCAAGATGGATGATTTTTCTTTAAACTACTTGGACCTGCAAATTGGGGCTTACCCATCATTATGTGAGACGTGGAAATCTATGGTGGAAGTAGTGTGTGAATGCCTTTCTAGTTGCGAAAATTATCTTTCCATGGCAAGTAGAATTGTGCTCATAAATTTCATGTTATCTGCATTGTCAATCTACTATATTTTTGTTCTTCAAAAGGTACTTTAAACTTGAGTCTCTCTTTAAAATTTTTTTTGTGGGGAGGGAAGGAAGATGGTAGGAAAGTGCATTGGGTGTTGTGGAATAAAGTCTATATAACCTATATATGAATGGGGGTCTAGGGTTGAGGGATATGCATAAATTTAATATTGCTTTATTGGGCAAATGCAAATGGAGGTTACCACAAAGGATCATAGATTGTGGGTTCAAATTCTAAGATTGAGGTATCAGGATAGAGATAATCAATGCGGGGTGTAGAATAGGTTAAGTTCTAGATGGTGGGTGAATTTACAATCCATAGAGGGGAAAGGGGTGCAACAAGGAGAATGGTGGACTTAACATATTAGGAGTCACCTAGGGGATGGAAGCAAGACTTTGTTTTGGAGGGATAAGTGATTAGAGGATCAGAGTCTTAGAGATCCATATCCTAGGCTTTTTGAGCTAGCATTAGGTAAAAACACTTCAGTGAAAGAGATGTGGGAGGAAGGTGGGTCATGTTGGAGGTGAAATTGGAAGAGGAGTTTATTTTCTTGGGAGGAGGAGTTGGTACAGGAGTTAGGCCAAAACTTGACGTCTGTTTGGTTGGCTAAAGGGTCTCAAGATGAATGGAGGTGGATGGTAGAGGAAACAGGAAGTATTTGATCAGTTCGGCTTACAATCTTTTGTTGTGGGTAGGGTTCCATACTAAAGACAATTTCTACAAGCTATTACGGCAGAAAGTGGTCCCTCCTAATGGAAACTTGAAGCAGATAGATTACCAACCAGAAATGATCTCTGAAAAAGAGGAATATAACCAAAGAAAATGCAAGATGCATGTTTTGCAGTGAATTAGTGAAAATAGGTCAACATTTGTTTTTTAGCTGCCAATTTTCAAATCAAGTATGGTACCGTTTATGTGGTTGGTGGGGACTATCAACGACCTTCCATAATATGATTTGTAGTCATTGTCGTAAGTTTTTAGGCTTAAATAAAAGTGTTGAGTCAAGCTTGGTCTTTTATTTGGTTCTTGGGAATTTGACATATTTGGAAAGCTAAAAATGATAAAATCTTCAAAGGTAAAATTCAAGACATTGGTGAGGTTGTTCAAGTTGTACAATTGAAAACATGAGAATGATGTCATATATTAAAGTTTTCTTCTTATTCATTTGTTGAATGAGTCTCTAACCCTGCGCTCTGTGCCCCCTAAATTGTATTCTAAGGGTCTTTCTTTTTGTTTGATATTGTATACCTTGTTAGGCATGCACATCTTGTGTTGTTGTCTAATATCTTATTTTTCAATAATATTCATTTGACTTACCAAAAAAATACTTTAATTAAATAACATTAGATGATTTATAATGCAACTTCTTATGAATTTTTTATTTCAATTTAAATGGGTCTCATGATGTTACATTTAAGTAATTTATTACATATTTTGTAATTGTAAAAAAAATGGAACCATTAGTTCATGACCAACCCCCTCCCACCTCAATATTTCACTTTCTCTATGAAAAAATTCCAAAAGTTTATCTCTTTCATTATATCTTCTTCTTTTGTAACTATGAGTTCATGACTATCTTCAAAAATGGTCACAGGAGTGGAACGATAATGATGTTGTGGTTGCAACATGTTGGTTGGACGAGAAGGTTGATGCAATGACACACTGGCTTCATCCTTCATGCAACCAATGAACGAGGGTGACACGATATTAATCTCTGTTGACCTTACCAACAAGAGATGTGATGACAAATAATTGATGACCTTTAAGTTTTCTTGCATTTCTCAGTATAATATTCTTTTCTTTTTTTGGATTTTGTAATTTCTATGACATTAAAGTTTTTTATTTTTTTTATCAAGTTTTGATTTTTTTATTCAATATTGTAATATGTAGTAATACTAAATTTTGATAGTTCTTCTTCATTCCTTTGTTTCACTTGTTTGTTTATAAAAGCTTGAGATGGAAAAAATTCTTATTTTATTCTTATGAACCATTGATTATATAAAAGTCAATTCTTAAATTTAAGAAACTTAGGCTGACATGTCAATGTGCTTCAACATGAATTACTTATAAGAATTAGTTCTGAAAACTAAGAACTAACTTAAACATCTTGCATTTGAGTTCTTAGCAATCTAGTGATGTACCACGTTATCAAAACATTTCATATTGACAATCCTATGTAATTTTTTAAGATAAATTGTGTTTATAATGATATTTATTTAAAACCATTGATATCATCACGCAAGTGAATAAGTGATAAAGATATAATCTAAAAAATTATATATGACTATTCTATCAAACTTTTTACTAAGGAACGGATATATGCATAATAGTGTAAGGGCATTTGCCCTACTAAATTTTTTGTTTGTTTTAAAATAACGCATAAATATTATATTATTTTATTTTTACTATTTAATAAAAAATATACTATCCACATTGTTAATAAATAAATTTTAATATTATAAAAGAAGATAATCTATCACATTCATGTAAGATTCTAGTATCATCTTAGTTCATTAGTATGTTCTAAACCCTAAACTCTAAACTTTTTAAATCACAATCTTTTAACATAATATTATAATATTGTATTATTTCTCAAATTTTTTACTTATCTCTTTTTCTTAGTTATTTTCCACCAAATACCTTTCATTTTTATTTTATTTCTCATTTATTTTCACACATCTATTTTATTCCACCAATAAATTTATCTCCTCCCTAAATCTATTTAGATAGTGTTTTAGGACAAAAACAAAATTAAATATTTTATTAGGAACCAAACACAAAGAATAAATTTATTAAGAACCAAAAACAAAATTCGCAACCATATATTTAACTCAAAAGTTATTATAATTATTACCATCACTACATTAAAATCTTGAATTCGTCACTGTTTGTACTTCAAGTCTAATATAACGCATTATAAAGATCATGTGTAACATATTGTGTAAAAATGTGTTAGTTTTATTTTATGAGTGACAAGTGCAACTAAGTATTGTATCAAGAGAATATGATTCAATTCAATTGGCGGGTTGTAGTCGGAGTATTGTTCCTAGGAGTGTTCAAAATCAAACCAACCTAAACAAAAATTCAATCCAAAAAACCGAATATCAATAAAAAATTGAAATGGGTTTGTTCACAATATACATAATTCCTATATTTTTTTTTCTACCAAATAATGTCTAGTTTAGAAGATATGACATAATTCATGTTATAAATATAGTCATACAGAAAATAAAAAATTGCTAATAGCACCACTATATAATTTTTACTGGTTAAATGTGACGAAATTTTATTTTCTAAGTAGTCTTGGGGTAAGGATGATTTAGTAAATTACCAATAGATCTTTAAGTAATTCTCAAAGTAAAATAATTTATTTAAGTACTCTTAAAAGTATTAAAAACAATATTTAATAACATATTTTCAAAACAAAAAAACCGAACCAAACCGCTATTGATTGGTTTGGTTCGATTTGTATTTTATAATAATTTCAAACCAAATCAAAGCAAATCACATTTAATTTTCTTGTTTAATTCAAGTAATTTTTATAGTAAAAACTGAATTAAACTACACCACAAACATCCATAATTGTCCCTATTCTTTTATTTCTACTTTTGTAAAATAGTATTGTCTCTAGACAAGTGTACACCTATCTAGACTAATCTTATCATTCCTTCTAATTTATAAAATTTTGATTTACATAAAAAAAAAATTAAAGAAAAACCTTACCAAAGTATCATTCTCCAGCCACAATTTATCATAATTTTCTAACAATGCATTGGTAATCAACACATAACGGAAAATTATGTATTTAATTTCTAATTTCAAAATACATTAGAGATAGATGTGATGACTAATAAAATAATTTCGATTTCTTATTGATTAATATAATTAAGTTATAATTCTATCAAAATATACAATTAGGTAATAAATTAATTAGTATAATTGCATCTTTATCCTCTTTTTATGGAAAAAACATATATTAATATTTGACCTTTATAAACTTAATATGAACAATATTAATTTCATGTGTAACCGGTGCCGCTGCTAATTGTGTTCAAAGATATAAACTAACCTTTTATTAAAATTGAAAGTTATCAAAACTTTTATTGTGTTAAAAAATATAAACATAATTTTTTGGAATTTGGTGTCTAAGGTGCAATTTTGGTGTTAGATAACTAAAGAAATACAAATAAAAATTAAATAAATACATAATACAACTAAGATCATAATTGTAAAAACTGGTTTAAATCGACAGGTCAAACCAGACCCAGTTTCTCCAACAAACCGAAAATACAATTGGCTCTGTTTAAACCGGTCAGTTGAGAAAAAATCGATAGTACAGGCCCAGTTGAGCTGGCATTTTTTTTTTAAAAAAATTTAAAAGATGTCACTTCTTACATTTTTTCATTTTTTTTTATTTTTTATTCAACTTACCAATGTAGAAAGTGAGAATTATATATATATATATATATATATATATATTACTTTTTTATATATAGAACAAATTAAATTAGGCTAATTGATCTTACTACTAACCTATTAAACCACTGCGTTAACTAGGTTAGTGCCCAATTTTCACATCACTGACTAAGATAATAATAAATATACGATAAAAGAAGAAAGAAAGAAAAAAACATTGTAGTAAGTATAGTTAGTTTCCTTCTTTAATAATAGATACGAATGTGTTCCAGAGAAACAGTTATATGGGAAAGAAAGAAACTTAATAATAATAATGAAAAAGGAAATATAAGAAAGAAACTTAATAAAAAGAGAACAAACATTTTGAAAAATGTTAAAGAAAAACAATTTAAAGGAGAAACAACTTAATATTAGCAAAAAAAAAAGAAGATAAAATATTGTTTTTAAAATTAAATATATAATTTAAAATATTTAGAAAGAATTCACATTATTTTTATAGATACATAATATAATAATGGTTGCAAAATGTGGGAGTGGTCGTGGTTCCGGAATTCCTCTGCATGGAGTATTTAAGAAGCATGAAAAATTGTACATACATTTTTTTTAATTTAAAGAACGAAGTCTTTTTAGGTACTCCTTCGTAGAAATGAAATCACCATTTCCTATCCACAATAATATGACTTGATTTTTCTCTTCATTAAAAATAAAGATATTGAAATATTACATCAAAATAAAATCAGTGGCGAAGAATCAAGTGTAAGTCTTTATATCTATTCCAAGTAATTTTGAGAACTTCAAATTTTTAACATGATGAAATCAGACAGTATTATTAAATAAATTGTACAAATTGAAATTAAAAATTAGAAGCATACTCAAGCATGTGTATAAGGAAAGGAAAATGCTAACGACATAAAAACAATTCATCAAATTTTTTATAACTTAATATTAACAACTGGATAATTCAAACAACATTTACAATATATACACATTGTGTGTCAATAAAAAGATCAGGTAAACCCGATACAAATAAGAATATATCGTAACTAAAGAAGAAAACCAACAAATTTACATGGATATTCCTAATTTTCACTTCCATTTAACAAGCCCGAGAAATCAATAATACAATTTGTTTTAATTAATAACTTGTCAAGAAATTCAAATATTCAATTAAATTCCAGGATCAGAAAACTAAGAAGCACAATCATTACACTCAAGATTTGTTTAGCAAAACTAGCTGAAAAGCTAACTAAAAATTAAAAGCTAGTTAAAAACTCAAAAACTAACTAAAAACTAGAAGCAGCTGAAAGGCTAAATGTAAGTGCTTGTTTGACAATAGTTTTATAAAACTGTTTTCAGTATTTTAGTTTTTAAAAACTAAAAAACTTGTTTGGTTAGTGTTTTCTGAAAACAGTTCTGGTATTTTAGTTTCTAAAAACTAAAAAACAGGAACAGCTGAAAGTAGTTTTGCTTTCAGTTTTCTGTTTTTGTTTTGAAAACTCAAAATACAATCAGAATATGTTATTTTTTGCTTTTTATTAATAAAATTCTAATAAATATGAACAAGTTTTTCCATTTATACATCTTCAAAACAGTTTTCAAATAAAACCTGTCAAACAAGTTTTTTTTTTCTTTTCTTCCTGAAAACTATTCTTGAAAATTCTTTTTAAAAACTAAAAAACAAAACTAAACCAATCAACCCCTAATTGTTTGATAAAACTTGCGGATCAATTACCTGAACATTATAAAATGACAAATAAAGTCATCATTAATTATTAGATCAATAATGAGGTATTTAAAATAAGTATAACATATTTTAATAATATAAATTAATTATATATTTAAATTATAAATTATTATAATTATATATTTAAATTATAAATTTATGTAATTACATATTTAAATATTAGATTATTATAATTAATATTCAAAATTATAATTTCTATAAATAAATATATAAATTTTAAATTACATATTTACATTATAATTTTTTATAATTATATATTTATATTGTAAATTACTATAATTACATTAATGAAGGAGAGAGAAATGAAGGAGAGAGATTGTATAATGTGATGAGAGAGAATTAATGGGGGACAAAGTATTAATTAATGAAGGGTAAACACGTAAAAATAAAATCAACTAATAGCTGAAAATAGAAGATCTTTTGAAAAAGTTAATTGGAGTAGCTTTTTTAAAAAAACTAACAGCTCCTAAAAAAGTTCCTAGATTTTTACTATCTAAAGAGAGCTGAAATTATTTCACCTAGCTTTCCAACTTTTAACTAGCTGAAATGACAAACCAATTATACTCCTAAACTCACACAATGATATACTAATACTAAGCAAAGGTTATTAACATACCCTAAGAGGAATCAAAATAGACAGATAGGATTACAAACCCTATACCAAAAAAAATATGGTAAAGAAGAGAAGAAAACTAACAAATTTACATGGATATTCCTAATTTTCTCTTCCATTTGTTAACACCACGAGAAATCATAAATACAATTTGTTTTAATTAATAACTTGTAAAGAAATCAAATTATTCAATCAGATTACAGGATCAGAAAACTAAGAAGCACAATCATTATACTTAAACTCAGACCATGATATACTAACCAAAGGTTATTAACATTTCCTAAGAGGAACCAAAATGGACAGATAGGATTACCTTAAACCCTTTGCAATCTGTGCAGTCACTCTTTCAAACTAAGCCTCGCATTTTGGACCTTTACTGATAGATTTAACTTCTGTTCTTCCATATCCTTTAGCACAGCCAGCAAGTTTGCTCTATAAAATTCACATCGTTGATTTGTAACCTCTAACTCAGCAGTCAACTCATGGATTTTCTTTTGCTTCTCCGCCTGTTGTGTAGGATGCAAAGAGAAACTTTTATAATACCACATGTATTAACAAAAATAGAGGTCTCATAAAAGAAAGAGGTTGTAGTTCTTACGCTATTCTGTACACTTGTGCAAATAAACATAAATTTTGTGCCATAATTCTACTAAATAATTACTAAAAAATAAAGTATCTTACAATGATAAAAACTTCACAAGATAAGCACAAATGCAAGGTGACATCAAGACCGACTGACTGAGTCCTAGTCCTATGTCAGACCCAAATCCAAGACAACTGCCTCAATTTGAAGAGGTTCAATTTAAATTTACAGGCATAGCAATTCCCATTTCTTAATATTATGAGGAGATTAAAAAAAAAGATCACCATAGTCATAGAATAAGAGAAGTTAATAAAGTCCATTACACACCAATAAGCATGTTAAAACCAAAACATATGCAATACAGATTCTGTTAGGGACCAAACAATAGAGAAAAGAAGTAAATATGGAAATGAGAGAATGATTGTATTATTAGGTGACCAAACAGAAAATACAGAAGGAATAAGATCCTACTGCTCAGCTAGGTTCCTACAGAGTGGCTACTGCCCTATGTCCATAACAGAATTCACAAATTCAAAAGATGATCCTCTCTCCTAATCCTTCCCTATATACCCAAAGTCCTCTTTCCTACATTTTGCAATTCTATTACACATTTGTCACCACAGCTTTAATCTTCACACCCCTATTCCTCATGGCATAAACTCTCCAAACGGTGGGCCTGTCCTCTATGTCCAAGCCTGGAATCCTAGTCTTATAGAATTTTTTACATAAAATCATATAAATAGCACATTTTTAGGGATAATTATAACCAGCCTCCTTAAACTTTTACCCTTTTGCAAAAAGGCATCACTGACCGCACTACGTTAAATTTATCCCAATCTATTTAAGTTTACAAAATATTACAATAGACCATTCTGTTTAGCTACCATTTATCATCACCCAAACAGTAACCATACATACACCACAACAATCTTACACAAGAATACATTAAAGAGATAGAGACAGAGAAATCTGCAATCCTAAACCAGCACTAACCATCACCACAACCCACTATTACCAGGCAGAAAATAGGTTAAAACCAAGTTGCAAACTGTCAACAACTGCACACACCATACCAGAGCTCCCCAATCCATATGTGCAAACCTACTCAGTCCAGCAATTTTATCGTCAAAGTCACCACTCATTTTTTGTCACCTCATTCAACATTCCCAGTTTTCAACAAATATTTTAGATTTCACAATTTACTTGGCTTTTAGTTTAAAAGATAATAGTATATTTTTCTAATTTATAAACATTTATTAAATTAAATAAATAAAGCAAAAAAAATAGATTGCGAGGATTTAAGGATATGGATGGATGGTGTATTGAAATATCATCTAGTGTTCACATGGTGGTAAACACACTTCTGTAATGAGTTAAAGGATGCTATAGAACAAAAGCATTTGTTGGTACATGAGAAATACTAGCAACACATTCCCTTGCATTGTCCTTCCAACACACCCTTATAAGGTAGCATTCATATAAGTACCACTATATACATGAGTCCGTTTCCCATTTGGTTGGTCTCATTCCCAAACTAGTATAACTCACGAAGTTAAACCAATATGAGAGATTCTTAAAAAGAAAGTATTAGAGAATACATTGCTAGCATTCCTCATTGTACATTGTGCAAAGTTTAAGAATTAATTTACACTATGTTTGGTTGACAAAAGGAAGTCAGAGCCTCAGAGGAAAGAAAATAGAGGGAAAGAGAGTAAAAAATTAAATGATTTTTTACGTGTTTGGTAGGAAAGAAAAGTATAAATTTTCCTTTCCTTTGTTTGATTGGGGTAGAAATCAGAGGAAAGGAATAGATATATTTACAAAATATACCCTTAAAAATAAATGAAATATAATAAAAAGAATAAAAAATAAAATATATTCTCAATAATACAAGAAACTACCTCAAGACATAAGATAAATTAAAAGAATAATAATAAATTAAAAAATATTTTGCAACTTAAAATAAAAAAAAGAAAAAGAAATAGCATTATAAATTATGGACCCATTTGGATATGCTTTTCTAGAAACACTTCTAGGAGAAAAAAAAAATACAAAGAAAAAAGTTCAAAATTTTTTTCCATGAGTTTATTTAATAAATGCGGGACTTTTTAAAAATTAAGATGTGTCTCACATCATTTAAAGAAACTTACGAAAACGTTGTTTTGACTTTTTTCTCATAGAAGTGCTTTTGTAGAAAATTACCCAAACAGATACTTAAAAAATATTTTGCAACTCAAGGTACTTAAATTCATGCTTTTCCTCTACTTTCTTTCCAAATGAGAAAGAAACAAAAATTGATATGTGGCCCACTAAAACTTTCTTTCCTTCATCATTTAGATGAGAACCAAACAAGAGAAACTAGTTTCTTTCCATCACCTTCTTTCCTGTCTTTCTGTTTTCATGCAAATCAAACATAAACGTTAATTACTTGCTGCATTGAAAAGGATTAACTAGAAAGCAAGCATGATCTCCAAGTGCCAACTTGGAGGTTGTACAAGGGGAAAAACCTGCCCCTTCCCCCCTCCTTTCATACAGTTTTTAGCTTCAACACAAACATGTACAGTAATAGTAAAGTTCCTTGGATGCAGCTCATTGTAGAGTTCATCAGGGTAAGACTTTACGTACGTAAATTGTTCTAGTGAGAACTTCATGAATTTATGATGTAAGGAAAATATCATAAGTGATTAAGTTCAAAGCAACTAACCACAGATTGATAGCTTGGAACATCATCATCTACTGCAAGCAATTCACCCCTGCTTCCATTGGTTACTGTAGCTCCCTTTGTTGTTCCAGGACTCAGATTTTTAACAGCGCATACCTTCTTATCAGCTTCTTGCAAAGCTCTCATGGCAACATGATAGATTTGGATTGATTTTGCACCTTCTTCCACATATTTGATTGCTTCTTGACGCAAATTGTTATAACGAACTGTTACAGAATCACGAGAAGTACTTGGCAACTTAGATGCATGTTCATCTAACAATGTACCGGTTTTAGCATTCCTTGTCCAGCGTTTCAACACATACTGCGATGGAAGAGTGAGAACATTTTTAGCTCTGAAGACTGTCAATATATGCCTACAAATAATTCCTGAATATTCAAACATCTGACAGCTACAACTAGCTTTAATCTCAAAAGAATTAAAAGTCACAACATGAGATGTTTGGTTTTCTCCAAATTTGGCAACTCGATATGTAGTGATGGTTCCTGAATCATCAATTCTTGTAGCAGGATTTGCAAGAGTCTCTACCAACTCGTCTTGGAATTTCATGAATATCTTTCTTGTGTAAAGACTCGCAGCTTGTTTTTCCATAGGAGATGGTGTTTTTAAGACTGGACTACTATTAGTAGTTTCATAATCTGCTTTTAATTCTCTTTCATGCCAACTTGATACAGCTTTCTCGCATTGCCTAACCAATACCTGTAGAGTGGTGGATGAATTCAGATATCCATCAAAGAAAACATTCAAACATTCATTTCCCTCATTCGAAGATATCTCCCCAAAGAAAGTGTCCCGCATGTACACAGGAACCCAATGTTGCCGTACGTTGTACATTGACTGAAGCCATTCATTATCCATGACAAAGAATCTTTCCAAGAGTGACTGCCAATAAGACTCAAACTCATCAATAGTCTCACTCTCATGAATGCATTTCTTGAACTCTGTTTCAAAAGCAGGATGTGCCTGACATAAATGAGCCAGTTTGCCCCGGGTTTCTCTAAGTATGCTCCATTTACAAAACCGATGGCGGGTAGAAGGGAAAACTTGGGCAACAGTAACTTGTACGAAAGGGTCCAAATCTGTTGTGATGGAGACAGGGTAGCGGCCAGACATGGCATGAAGCCAAGTCCTGAATAGCCATATAAATGACGACTCAGATTCATTGAAAATCAATGCACAACCAAATAGCACAGGTTGTCCATGATGATTCAATCCAGTGAAATACGCAAATGGCACCTGGTATCGGTTAGTCTTGTAGGTTGTGTCCAATATAACAGCATCTCCGAAATAAGAGTAGTTTGTTCTAGATGTTGCATCAGCCCAAAATATATTTCCGTTGTCATCCTGGACTGCATAAAAGAAAGCAGGATTCTCTGACTGCATGCGCTTCAAGTAGTCCAATACATGATGACCCACACCACCAAGGCTGCGCTGTCTGGTGATACTCATATATGCTGCAGGGGAGGAGGGGGAATTAAGATGAGGATCATATAAAAAATGGTAGGTTGATACAGAGCCAACCTGCCTAAATATTTTAAAGAAAATCCATAAATTAATGATGAAAAGGCAAATTATCAACTTACATAGAGTTCACAAACATCACATAATTAATCAGACAAAATATAGAAATACTACCAATATAACCTCGGCCTCATATATTAAAAAAATGATAGTTAAAATCCACAACATGTGCTACACAAATGCAGCTTACAACTCTCCACAGACACAAAAACTCTAATACTAAAAAATCAGTAAAATAAATAATTTTCTGAAAATTTAATTCTGAATGTGCACAATCAACAAATTGCAGCAATTAAAAAGAACAAGTAAACATTAAACATCCCAAAATTTATTTTAAAAAATGTGGTCAGAGTGCTGTCGGCAATGTGTCATGACGGTGTCAGCTCACAAATACATGACAAGATGCGGCGTTCTGACCAAATTGATATAGGTCTGATTCTTCTAACCATTTAAACTTGAAATAGTCCATAATTAATACATTTGAAAGTTCAGATGAACAGCATGTGTTTAGTTAGTCATGAGAATGAGAATGTTTTATTGGTGGCTAGTGGACATCTAAGTCAAATAAAACGCCACTACTCACTTGCGAGTTTCTTTTTTAGCAAAAGAAGACTTAAGTAGTACAAGTGAACTAAAGATGACAGGTTCCAAGTTTCAAAAGTCAAAATCTGCAAAAAGTAAAGCACAACTTCTCAAATACACGCAATATCAAGTACACAGCAATTGATAATGGCATAGCAAAGAAATGTGGTGTGGTGCAATGTAGCGGTGCACCATCGTGAATAAACCCTAACACATGATGACATAAATCACAAGATATTCATCATCTACACCCAAATCAAACCTTGGAAGAGACACAAATTGGAAAGAAAGAGATTCAGGTGAGAGAGACAAACCAGAGAGTGAGTTCACCACTGAGAGAACGTGCGAGGTTGTTGCAAGGAGAGACCCGTCACCGAAGTTGCAAGAAGAGAACCGTGAACCGTGAGCGAAAACACCAGAGCGAGGTTACTCTGTGAGAGAGTAACAAGTGGACCCAAAATTTTTCAATTTCTCTGTTTAAAAAGCAGAATAAAATTCTAAAATGGCTTAAAACATTTTTTATTCAAATCAATTTGTGAACTTGATCTCTGAAATGCTTAATTTTCGATGATTTAGATAGAAATAAAAATTCAACGAATAAATAAATATTCATACCTCTGCAATGAATTAGGGTGAAGAAAAGAAGGAAAAAGTTATTATAGAAAGAAAGTGATAGATGCATGTAACAAGTGATATGTAATGTATTGAAATGAAGACAAATATAAAATCAAAATTGGATGAAAAATTCTTTGATGAAAGAAAAATAAAATGAGCGGATACTGATATTTCTCAACATTTAATTAATCTCCTATAGCTAGATAGTTTAACATGTACATTAAAAAAGAAAATGTGTGATAAAATCATTGGACTATATTTGCATTCATTTATAGGGTGCCTTTTACTAATACTAATAAATAGTGATTACTATTACACGGATATAAATGAATTAAGTTTTAAGTATCTAAGTAAAACAACAACACTTGTAAATCTTCTCATACCGTTCTCATTTTTATAATTTGTCACTCTAATTATCATCTTTTTATTATCGATTATCACTTTCAATCGCTCTCTCTAACGGTTGGTCATAGACTGTTACCTCTAATCATTGATTGGTCATCACTCATCTATCACTAGTAACCCATTGTCACCTTAATTATCAATCACTAACTACCATATTTGATTGTTGATACCAGTCATTGACCACTGATTCTCAGTTGTTGGTAGCTTCCAAGTATGGTCTTCGAATTTGGAGGATGAAGGATATAAGGCGATTTAGGTTAATGAAGAAGTGAGGCGGGAAAAGGTCATTGATTCTATTAAAGATATAATTTAATTACATTAAGTAGTTTATTAAGACATGATTTGATTATATTATATAGAATATTATTTATAGGGATCTGATCATTATTTACATTTATTTTGTTTTCATTTTGTTGTACTTATCACTCCTTATAAATAAGAATTTTATGTTCTCTAAACACACAATTATAGTAATAAATTCTTACAGGTTCAATCCTTGTTATTAATATTACTAACCATACAAACATTTTTACTTGATTTCAAATTCTGTAATCAAAACCATTTGTGCTTGAGTTCAATTTCTGTAATTAAAACCAATAGCATATGTATTATTATACAGAATTGATTCAGGTGGCACTCCAAAACTTTTCATGGGGAAGATATTTTATTGACTAATCTTCTATTCTAAAATAACGCTTATTACCTAGTAATAGTATTGATTGGAATTAAGGATATGCATCAAAGTAGATTGAAATTTAGAGCAAGTACAAATCCAACTGGTCCACCATGTCTTTTTAGGTGTAAACAAATGACATTTATCCCATCATAGTTGGGTCACTTATTCCCTTGACAAGTACCTATATTTAACCAACAACATATAATACACCTATATTCTATATTTTCCAATGACAAGTACATCTTATCCATGTCAGAGTTGAACAGCATACCTTGATTAATTTTTGTCTCCCCAAAACTCAGTTCGTAGAAAACAGTTACTGGAAGCAAAATCCCAGAGGACTAGTGATGAGATTTTAGCTGACAAATAAATAAATTGCTAGTCAATAAAAAAAAACAAAGTGAAAAGAAAAATTTCCTATGAAACAAAATTATAACTAATTTAAATAATCAAAGTAAAAAATTTAAACACTAATCATGATTATATATTATTCATGGAAATGAAATCCATTTCTTTCATAAATTTGAACTAATTGAGAGAATATATAGCCAGATAGATTCAGTCCAAATTCATAGTATTAGTACCTCAAATCATTATACAATAATTACTAAGTTTGTCCTCCACACACTCATAAATCGTAATCCTTAATACCTACCTATCAAAGTTGATATAGGTCTGATTCTTCTAACCATATTTAAACTTGAAATAGTACATAATTCTAACACAAATCTTAATATATTTGAAAGTTTAGGCACGTTCGGTGTAGTTTTTGGTTTCTAATTTTAAAATTTTTAAAAATAAAAACTAGTTTTAGTTTTAAGTTTTCAAAATTTTAAAAATAATATTGTTTTTGTTTCCAAATTTAAAACATTGGTTTCAAATCTTAACCAAAACATTAGTTGAAGGTAGCGATCGTTGAAGGTAACAGTCGTTCATTGGTGATCGCTAGTCGGAGGTGTGGTTGGTGACCCCGGTCGGAGATAGCTGCGGGTGACCGTTGGTCGAAGGTGACAGTCGGTGACTGTCCGTCGGAGGTGGCGGCCAGTGACCGTTCATTGGAGGTGGCAGCCGGTGACTACCAGTTGGAGGTGACGGCTGGTGATTGTCGGTCAGAGGTGGCAGCTAGTGACCGTTGGTCGAAGGTGGCGACCGGTGACCATTCATTGGAGGTGACGGTCGGTGACTACCGGTAGAGGTGACGACCGGTGATCGCCAATCGGAGGTGGTAGCTGGTGACCGTTGGTCGAAGGTAGTGGCCGGTGACCATTGGTTAGAAGTGGCGGCCGGTGATCATTGGTTGAAGGTGGCAGCTGGTGACCGCCAATCGGAGGTGGCGGCTGGTGACTACCAATTGGAGGTGGCGGTCGGTGATCGCCAGTCAGAGATCGAAGGTGGCGGTTGGTGATCGCCAATTGGAGGTGACGACCGGTGACTGCTAGTCGGAGGTGGGGGCTGGTGATCGCCGATCGGAGGTGATGACCGATGACCGTCGGAGTGGCGGTCGGTGACTTTTGGTCGGAGGTGATAGTCAATGATGACAAATGAAGTCAAGTAATGAATTTAAATAAAAACAGAAAGAGAAATCTAAAAACCAAATTTTATTGCTTTTAAAATTGAGTGAAAAGTGTTTCGAAAATGAGTAAAAAACCAAAACAGAACCATTTTTACCGAATAGGTTTCTGTTTTCAAAATATATTTTAAAACAAAAAACCAAAAACTCAAAACCACCCCGAACGGGGCCTTAGATAATGGCACGTGTTTTACTTAGTTATGAGAATGAGAATGTTTTCTTGGTGGATAGTGGACCTCTAAGTTAATCAAATAAAATGCTACTACTCACTTGCGAGTTTCTTTTTTAGCAAAAGAAGACTAGTTCTAAGCAGGGATGACAAAAATACCCATACCTGTGGGTACCCACTCGAACTCATCCCGATTTTGATGGGTATTACCCAGTTTGACTGGGTATGGGTACGAGTACGTGTAGGGTATTACTCGATGTGTTAAATCGGGTATGGGTATGGGTATATAGCTACCCACCACATATCCGCCCCGTTATAATTTTAATGATTATATAATAAGTTTAAATTTATAAATTTAATTAAAAATTTTAATTCTTAAACTTTAATTTATAATTTTTTGTCATTAATTATTCTTTATATATTTTTTAAGAGTAGTGTAAAGATTTTTACACTGACATTCAATCACAACCCTTCATTCATGCTACTTTAAAAGTCACATAAATGAAAAGTCACGACTAAACGTGAGTCTAAAAATCTTTTATACTGACAGTGTATACCAATTAAACTCATTTTAAAATTAAAATATGATTAATCTTATATATTATTTATTTAATAATAAATAAGTAAATTTAAATGGTAAAAAATAATATGACCGGTACTCACAGGTATACCCTAACCCGAAACAGAAACAGAGATATGAATTAAAATTGCATACCTGCTCTTTTTATACTCAAACCTAAACTCGCCCACACTTTGCAGGGATGAAGACAGGGAGGGTCAAACCTGCACCTAGCCCGCTCCGTTGCCATCTCTAGTTCCAAGTTTCAAAAGTCAAAATTAGCAAAAAGTAAAGATCAATTTCTCTGTATTCATTTTTTTTTAACATAACACGTGAGTCAGCCTCCCTCCCACCCACCCACCCACTCTCATTCACTATTTTGGAATCAAATTTTCTCTCTTTTTTATCTCAACTAATTAATAAATGTCATATCATTTAATAATAATTTGTTTATATTTTATATAACTTATTAATTTTATTTCACTATTTAAATTAATAAAAACACTAATACAACCCCACACAACTAAAGATACAACAATATCAAATACACACAATTAATAATCACATACCAAAGAATTGCGGTGTGAACGTGTGGTGTGGCGGTGCCCCAAGCGGAAGCCCGAAATTGCCTAACACAATCTCCACGGTTTATAATTGCTCAAGTCGGTATTTTTTTCTTTATTAATATTTAATAATGTAAAATCTTTTTCAGAAAATGGAAAAATTATCACACCTATGCGTGGTTATAGAAATAGATATTAGAAAATTTACCATCTTAGGCATTTAAACAAGGAAATTTGCAGAATTTTTCTAGTTTTTTAATAATCAACAAAATGATTGGAGAGATTTAATACTACTGAAGAAAGACAAGCTAACAGTTGTAACATATTAGAAAGTTGAAACCAAATTTATTCTCTATAACCAAGAGGCACTTGTAACGGATGTTCCTGATACTACTAATGATAACCAAGTTCAAATTCAAGGGATGATAGAGATGTATAATTATAAAAATGAATAAAATGGAATCAGAAAGAGCAAAATGGAAGAGATTGAATTGTCAAGATCCACCATATTGCATTAGAGGCTCCCTAAGTCAGTTTGAAACTTAAAGGCTAAACAAAGGTTAGATTTTTAACTGGCTGCCAATCATTGAAGGAGAACTCCTTGTAACTTTACTAGAACTCTTGCATGTCCTACAAACAAGAACATATAATTTTTTTTATCAACCTAGACCATATCATCATTAAAAGATTTCGTAAAATAGGCAAAAATTAATTTTTAGCCCTGTTAAAATTTTATATTGTTCTATAATAATTTTTGTTTTATTTTTGTCAAGATGCTTAAATGGTACTTTAAAATGTTATAAATAGTTTAGATAACTGTTTTTTGTGAAATTTATTTAATGATAAATAAATAATTTAAAATCAACAAATTATCACTTTTAACTCTAAAAGTCAAACAAATTTATATTTATCTGAGGAACTTTTAGAATACAAGAGTGTATGTGTGTGAATTTGTTTTTTGTCAAATTGGTTTGTAATTAATAAAGCCCTAAATCATGAAATATTGACTTAGGAGACATGAAAGTTTATAAAAATATGAATTTGTTAAATTAAGTTCAGATTTAAAAGAAAAGTAATCCCAAATAGGATGCACTCAATGTTGTTCACAAATTTTATTTTAAAGTAGCATGAAAGTAAATGACATGCGATGTAAACCTCAAAAAGAAAAACTGAGTTTCTATTCTAAGAAAAACGATAAATGCATGAATGTAAAGAAAAGACAATAAAGAAATTTCTAGAATATACTGCCCTCAAAGTGGTATATACATGTCAATCTCTTCACTCCTTGGCATACTAAGTTTAGTAAGATTTTATGTGAATGTTCCAACATTGATTTTGGCACCCGTGAAGAGATTATATAGAGAATTTTATATCGAACACTTGTCCCTAGAAATAATATTTTATTCCTAACAGAAATAAACGTTGTAAAATTTATGCAACTTCCAATAACTACCCCTAACACATAGAAACTTTTTGACTTTCAAATCTTTATTTGTTAACTTGTTTGAGTGTCAATCTCCTTATTGTTATTGTCCTTCACTTGTTCTAACCTTGGAGAATTGTCTTTCTTTGACCTTTGAATCTCGATCCAAATACTTCGATCACAACTCGAGCTTTTTGTCTTAGTGTCTTTCTTTTGAGAAATGCATTGGCTGGAAAGTTTCCTTGTGCCTTTGACTTGCATATATTCTTTTTGTCTATTCTTTCAAATTGAATTTTTACAACAACATTAACTCTCTTTCTCGATATTGAGACCCATCCTTCAATGCCTCCCTTAAATGCTATCCCCCTCAATTTTTTGGCCTAATCCTATTTCATTGCTCTTTGTGTTGGCTCAATACCCAAGTTGCCTCGAGGCGCATTAAATATGGACAAAAAATCCCATGTTTAACTTAATTTATTTTCTCCACCTCAACAATAACTTTTTATATTACCAACTTATTGTTGAGTCCAACTTTCCTTGAACGAGTAAACCTCCCATGACAATTGTTAACCGTTGTTTGATTACATGGTATATATATGATCCAAGATAGGCTAAATAAAATTGACAATTATTTGAATTCTCATTTCACTTATCTAAATAAAATTTTCCTATAATGACAGAGATTGTATTTTTATTTTCATTTTCTTTTTTCTGTTTTCCCTATAATGGTATAGATTATATTTTCATTTTCATTTTCTTTTTTTTTTTATATCCATTTCATTTCTTATCTTATCATTGACTTTGACTTATTTGTTTGTCACATTGTTTACTCTCCATCCTTCTTCCATATTAACACCAACAACAATCAACAATTACTCTATGGTTGCTTGCAATCCTCTTCGCTGCATCTCCCCAACAAATCACTACTATGAACCACGTTCGATCCGCAAAATAATCGTAAACCACCCCCACCATGAAACCACTCCATTGTCAACCTTTAGGAACCATCCCCTTCCTTGAAATCTTCATGAATCATTTGCACCACAACCTACCAGCGCCACTAAAAGGCATGAAATCTCTAGAATAAAAAGAAAAATGAAAAATTCATCTCCCTTATCCAAACCTCCATTAAAAATATCAATGTTTGGCAACAGTTTTATAAAACTATTTTTAGTATTTTAGTTTTTAAAAACTAAAAAACTTGTTTGGGTAGTGTTTTCTGAGAACAGTTTTAAAAAACAGTTTTGATTTTTTAGTTTTTGAAAACTAAAAAACTGAAACAGCTGAAACAAGTTTTATTTTTCAGTTTTCTATTTTTGTTTTGAAAACTCAAAATACAATAAAAATATGTTGTTTTTTGCTTTTTATTAATGAAATTTTAATAAATATGAATAATTTTTTCCATTTTTACATCTTCAAAACAGTTTTCAAATATCAATTGTCAAACAAGTTTTTTTTTTCTTTTCTTTCCGAAAACAATTTTTGAAAACTATTTTTAAAAACTGTTTTCAAAAACTAAAAAACAAAACCAAATCAATCAAGCCGCAAATCTCTTATAATTTTTTTAATTTTGAATCTACCTTCCTCTACCCAAAAATGATTATTGACAAGGTTGCACCCATATGACTCTCGGTTGAGCACACAGGGTGTAACTGTGAAGTTGCATAAAGGAAAGATGAGGAAAAGAAAAAGGCAAATGAAGAAGTGTGAGAAAAGGATATTTACTGACAAATATTGTATTGAAATTATTACCAATGCATTGCGTGTTCACTCTTCTATATTATGAGAATTTTCCTATCTAGTTACTAACATTGCGTTGAAATTATTACTGAGACATTGCTTGTTCACACTTAACCCTAAACCCATCTAGTTACTATCCTTTAAACAGGTAAATCATACCTAACCAATTTTATTATATAAGGAAAACTTCTTATACATCATTAGTTCCTTTCTTCCCAAATAAAAGACCAATTTGGGAGAAGACGGGACAATGGAAAAAGGAAAATGGATCTCCATCCCACAGAATAAAACTAGAGAGAAAAGGATGTCTAACAAAAAAATCTAATGCCTTTTAATTTAGTTTTACTAAAAAATTATGCTCTTCAACAGAATGCTGACGAAGATCATTTGGCAGAAGCAGAACTGGATGAAAGTCTTTGGCTCCTGGCTTTATCAGCCTTTTCCAAGTAATCTTGATGAGACTGGTGTTTGGTCCCTGCAAGGAAACAAAAAAATCAATAAATAAGTATTTAAATGAATGCAATGAAATAGAGGTATACAAGAAAAATCTAAATCTAAAACACTTTTGAATGATCAACATGTGAAAATAAAAAAGAAACCAATCCATAAGAAAACATCGTTGAAGGCACTGCAGTGATTTTTTTAGAAGTCTAATTTTATTTTTTTTGGAATTCAAACAATAAAAAATAAATAACAGCATGGGTGAAATGCATTTTGGTCATGCTACAGAATGAAGATAAATAGAATAAAAGACACTTTTTTTATCTAAGACCAAGGCATTCCCTGGGTTTGAACTTCGGTCGTCCCCCTCGGATTGCAGCTTGTTTACCACTACATCCAATTCTTGTTCAATAGACAAATTGTTACTGACAACCAAAAAAAAGAGGGTGGGAGAGAAAGAGAGAATAGCTAATGACACGCAATACAATTTTCTCACGTCCCCCTCTGTTTTACCTATCTTATCTTTCCTCAAAAGAGATCTTAGACTTTATTCCTAACCCAGAGTAAAAGGAAGAAAGCGCTTGAGCAAAAAACTGGTGAAGGTCTCCAGATATTAAAAGCTAAACTGGCATTGACAGAATATGATTCACTCGTGAATCCTAAACAGGATGCTAACAATGTCCATTAACTTTATTCCATTAAGTGTTGCCAAAAGTCCATTATTCTTGAACCAAGTATAATTAATTTCAATTTCACCGAGTTTTAAGTCTAATTTAAGTAGCAAAAGGGTACATCTAATCTTAAGTTCATAGAAGAAGAATAAGGACATACGCAACCACTTTGGCAGCAATACCACATCAAATACAACTTTCAATCAGCATAAGAAGATTAAATGCAAGCCAGTAGCTTTATGAGGTTTAATTGAATTAACATATTTTGCCCTTTTCTTTTTCAATTTCAAACCATCAACTGGAGATTTACTAATCCCTACACAGACTTGGAAACTTCACCCAACAACTTCAAACCCGACCACTTCCGTTAGGAACAATGAGAAAAATGTTGCACATTGCAAATACCATCTTGGAACTAAGAAAATCAACAGAACCTGGATTCGCGCTTTACAAATAAGAGTGCTGACAGAAGCAACCCATTGATAATGTTAGGAGCAAAGCTGAGAGCTTTGTCATCAATCTAAAATTTAAACTAAAGGGCAATCATAATATTTTTCTATTCAATTAGAATAGAAACAACAAGAATAACATTGAAAATAAAAAGGAAGTTGTACCTCTGTTCATAAGGAACCATGGGATGGTAAAAACAGCGGTGATGAGAGTTAAACCAACAAAAACATGTTTCTTGTCACCGCTATAGAGGTAGTGATTCAATTTGGACCTGAATCCCCCTCCAACGTTGCCACCGCTGTTGGCTTTGGCGTCGCTGCTCATTTTCCCTTCTCACCTTCCCCTCAGGTCACTGCCAAATCAAACAAGCCCTAATTTCTTTTTATTTAAAAAAGTGAGTCTTTTCCTTCAAAAGAACAAATAAATATATTTAACATTATCATTCAAAAATTATTTTCATAAATTTCATTGCAATAGAATATAAAAATCATAAAATAAATTTATAAATTTAAACTATCAACATTGTTAGGCGTGTTCGGTTTGAGTTGGTTCGGTTTTGGAAGAAAAAAATCTGAAACAATTTTTTTTTATAAGCATGAACCAATTAATTTTAATTGGCTATGACAAACAAAAATATACCATGTTATTTCTTTGTTATGACGAACAGAAATATACTACATTATCTCTTTTGTGTGTTGAACAGACAAATTATACATAATTATTAAAGCTACTTAACAAATAATCAACTCAAACTATGTATATCTAAATATTATGCTTCATTCTTATTCTTAGCTACTAATAGAAACCAAAATAACTTATTTAATAATTACTTGTTTCTCCTAAAAATAATTAAAAATACCACTAGCTAGGGTAGCTATTCACACACAAAAATAACTCAATCAAATCTTCTAACATTGTCAATGGGAGTAACCATAGTAGTTTCCTTAGAGCATCTCCAATGGGAGATACTTGCAAAGTTGCTTAAAAAAATTAATGGGTTACTTAAAACAACTCTCCCATTAGAGCAATCCTATATGGTAGTACAAGTATGAGTCATGAGTTGCTTCACCAAGCATATGTTGCATTAAAAACATATTTTTTCACCAAATCTGTACAAATTGATGAATAATAGGCAACTAAAAAAAGAGGGAAATAAAATCACATGAAGAACAAGGGATGAAGATGAACAACCAATATTCCAATGACAACAATAAATGAAGAACCAAAATTCCATGGACAAACAATAAATCAAGCACCAAAATTACAGCAACAACAATAAATCAAGAACCCAAAATTACAGTGACAACAATAAATCAAGAACCAAAATTACAGTGACACAGTGGTTATCATTATCAGGTTCCATCTTCTCATGGTCACATCCCTTTACATAGACATTAAATTATTCATTGAACCCAAATGAAGATTTGCACGAAATGTAGTTGAATTTCATTGACAGATGGAATATCCTACATATGTGCCTGAACAATACATAGATGATAGAGAGACAGCAAAACTGTTATTTATTAGGTTTGAGTTTTAGCTTCTCCTTCCATTTGTATAAATTTAAACGATTGGAGTTTCGAAAATGAAAGTTGAGTCTGGTCTGAAACAGAGTGCTTTCACTTCACTAATTAACTCTATTGTGAAAATAAGTAAATTGAAGGAAAATTGGGAACGCAAAGGCATGGTTATGAGGAATTGGTAGAGGCTAAGCAATTAATCGTAGACACACACACACGAAGAGAAGGATTGTTGTGAATTTAGAAATAGCATGGGACACAAATGAAGCATAGACTTTCGAAGAACACAGCAATATAATAGAAAAAGGGAATGAAAATTTATACCGAAAGTTGTCTGTTGTTGATTTGATTTGTATTTCAATTGCACAAACTCAGATTCAGTAAACCCTAACACCGTTCAATTCAGCCTTCAGACCGCAGCGGAACAACACAACACCGCCATTTAAACGCGTTGTTTCACTCCCAATTTTTTTAATGCCTTCATTAACAAAATCGTGCATAAATTATTTAAAAGATCCTAATTTTTGAAAAGTTAAATTTAAGTATAATGACATTATAATTTTTAAATACTTTAATGGCTTCTTTTACCACAAATAGTAATACTATGCTTGAAAACTGCTAGAGTATTTATTATTATTATTACTTAGAATCGAGTTATTTTAAATTTGATTAAAAATTGTCAGTAAAATCAACTTTGCTTCAAACAGGAAGAAGGAGGGTACCAGTGTGAAAGGTTAGGTTATTTTAAATTATATTGAGATTAAAACGTTCGTTTTCTAGTTTTTAAAATTAAATATATTTTATTAAAATTTATTATTTAAAAATGACAATATACATTAGAGTTTAATTGATACACTCTGTTAGTTTAAAGATTTTAACTCTATATATTATGAACAAATTTTAACCATGATATTTATAAGAATTTAATTAATATACACGGTTAGTGTAAATATTTTTATACGGACATTCAATCACAATCTTTTATTTATGATAAGTTTGTTGATTTTACTAATTTTCTAAAAGTTATGATTCAGTATAAAAATCTTTTACATGATAATATATATAAATTAAATTCTATTTATAAATTAAAACAATCATTGACATGTTAATATACCTTCACAAAAAAAATATAAAATATTAATATATCTTAACGAACTGACTAACATTATATCTGAGAACAGCAACGACAACGGGTAGCTTCAAATAATTTATAATTTTTAGTAAACATATAATTTATAATATTGTCTTTATAGTTATTTTAATATATATTTTTACAATTAGATAGGTGATTAAAATATTGACCCACAGTTATTGACTTAATTATTATTGAATCAATGGTTTAATCGATCTTAATAAATAATATTTTTTATTATTAATGTATTATAATAATTAAGATTATAAAAGAAAAATTTATTAAGAAATTAATTATAAAAAAAAAATAATTAAAAATATCTTAATATTGCTAAGCTAACTTATATTTTTGTTAATTTTTTAATTTAAAAAGGGATGAAATTAAGAAAAAGAGGGATGTATTTACAAAAATCTGAAAAAGCAATAGTATGTGGTGGACAAAGTGTTGAACATGAAGATCAGTACTCCTCATGAATAAAGATTTTGTGTTTATCATTTATATTTGTTATTTTATTTTTGGTGTCCCGTGTTTATAGACACTTGTATTGTTTGTTGAGTATATCTTTAAAGAATAAAAAATGTTTTTCAAAACTAAGACATGTAAATTAGATAATAGATTACCGAATCTGGTAATAGATTAGCAGAGATGGTAACAGATTACCAAGAATTGGTAATAAATATCAAATTTTCTAAAGTTGGAAACCAAGCCAAAACAAGTTGAAAATCTCTCAAAAATATTAGGATCATCGATTACCACAACCTGTAATCAATTACCACTACTTTTGTTTTGGAATTATAAGAAAATTGCTTCTTTGGGATAATAGGTTATTAGAATTGGTAATATATTACCACAAAAGGAAAACTCTTGAATAATCAATTGCAACTTAGGCTAATTGATTACCATGTTGGTGTTTCAGTTTGTTTGAGGTTTATAGCTTGGGTTAATCAATTACCATGGCCAGTAATGGATTAACAATGTATTTTGAATGGCTCAACTATTTTTTTTGTATTCTGTTATAGGCTTACGGCTAAGGGTAATCAATTACCTAATATTGGTAATTTGTTACCACTGCTAGCATGCTTTTTAAACCAAAGCTATCCTCTCTGTTATAAATAAAGTTGCTTTGCTCGATTTTACATATAAGAAAAAGAGAAATTTTCTAAATTAGAGAAATAAAAGAAAGAAGGAAATATAAATAAATAGCTGAGAAATTATTGAAGAGTTTTTTTCAATGTGATTATTTCTTTCTAGGATTGAAAGAAACACTAATCAATTTTTTTGGATAATCATTGTTAGGTGATATTTTTCTACCTTTTTTCAATGTAATTTTTTTTTGTTTGATAGAACTCTTAGAACAAGGGTTGTTCTAGCCAGTTCTTTTCAAATACTTGTGTAGGGTGCTCAGGTCTTATGAAAGGGGTTTCCACAGGTCTGTGATTCTTAGAGGATTCAAGAATCAATTTTTTGTTTTTATAGTGTTAGTTTTTAACAAGATGTTTGTATATATTGTGATCTATAGTAGAAATGTTTTAAGAGGGTCTAAGACAACTAGATATAGAGGAGGCCTATGGCTGAACCAGTATAAGAATCTTGTGTGGTGTGGTTATCACATTCCTTTCACCTTTTAATTTCCTTAACAAATGGTAATAATTGAAATTAGGGAGGGATAGAGAGGTAGAGAGATTCCTTCCTTCCTCCCACTCTGCTACTCTTTCTTCCCTCTCTCCCCTTCTCTCTCCATCAGTGAGAGTGGCAGAGAGAGACAAGAAGGGAGGGATAGAAAGGTAGAGAGAGAGTCCCTCCCTCCCACTCTACTACTTTCGCTTCCTCCCTCCCTTTCTCTCTACATCAATGAGAGTGACAGAGATAGAGGGAGAGAGATAGGGAGGGAGGGAGAGAGAAGGAGAAAGATAGAGAGGTAGTCCCTCTCTTCCTCCCTCAGTAAGAGGGAAAGACTCTCAAGCAGAGGGAGGACGGAGGGAGGGATTCTCTCTTAGTGAGAATGGTAGAGATGGAGAGAGAGAGAGGAGAAGAAACGGGAGGGAGAGAGAGTAGGAAAGAGGGAAGGGGGAATTTCTATCTTTCTCCCTCCCTTCCTCTCTGTTACTCTCCTTTCCATCCTTTTCCTTTTCTCTCTCTCAGCGAGAATGGCAGGGAGAGAGGGAGAGAGAGAAAGGGATGGAGGAAGGGATAAAGATGTAATCCCCCCTCCCTTCCTACCTCCCTTCTCTCTCCTTCCCTCTTACTGATAGAGTGACTCTCACGTAGAGGGGGGAGGAAAGGAGAGAGAGGGAGGAATTCTCTCTCTCTTAGTGAGAGTGGCAGAGAAGGAGAGAAAGAGAGTAGTAGAGAGTGGGAGAGAAGGAAGGTGGGACGAAGACAGAGAGAATAGTAAAAAATGGGAAAGAGACCCTCTATCGCTCTCTACCTCCCTTCCTCCCTCTCTAATACTCTCCATTTTGTTCCTTCCTTTCTCTCTTTCTCAATGAGAGTGACAAAGACAGAGAGGGGAGAAAGGAGAGAGAGGGGATGATAGAGAGGTAGTTCCTCCCTCGCAGTTTTCCTCCCTCCCTTCCCTCTCCTTCCCTCTTACCGAGGGAGGGAATCTTACATAGAGGAAGGGAGGGAGGGAGAGAGAAAGAGAGAGGTAGGGAGGGCCTTTTTGAGAGATAAAAATGTATACTTTACCCTGTCTCTTTGGAACGTATCACTGATGGTTGTGTGTGAAGTTTGTTACTTTGTTGATCGAGGTGTGACTAGTTTCTATGCAGTGATGAGATTATGTCTTTCGAGGTCTTCTCGGTACACATGCCCTAGCTCACATGGGAATAATGATGGACCATGATAAGTTGAAATTCGAAATGCATGAAATATATCCCGAGAGGTGCGCCTGTTGCATGGGAGAAAAAATGTGCAAGGTACGGGAACTGTCACAACCCTAAGAAGTTAGGGCGTTTAGAGTAGGTTCCTAGGTAGTCCCTCTCTCTGACAAGTGGACACCTAGGGACCGTTGGTTAATTGCAATTAGATTGTTGGGGTTAACTAGCATGTTGGGCTCGATGTGCCGGCTGTCTATAAATAGGGTTGCAGACAAGCTCTCCATCCACCACACTTTTTGATGCTCTAGAGTGTAGCAATATCTGATAATCCAATATCAAACATCTTGTAAGTAAAAGGTATGTATCATGTCGACAAGTTTGAGCAAGTCGTCCTATACTGGGTCATCATTTTCTGAGGATGGAGAGTGTAAGAGTGCGAGGGTTGATAGTCCTTACTACTAGGGGTGAAGTCTCCAGTTCCGTAGACGTGGTGTCGGCTCGTGTAGGGCAGTTAATGTGGCAGCGAACTCGATAGCCGAGGTGGTTAATGACTCTGGACTTGCAGGGTATGAGTGGGTGAAGCCTTCCATCTTGTCATATAGGTTATGCCATACCAAAGTTAGGGACTTACAGTGGATTGTAGATAACTTCAACCGACTGCACTGTACCAAACACGGAGAATGACATCTTTAGTATGGACATATGTAACAAATCCGATAGGGTTTGTTTTGGCCAGGGTGATTTCGGTGAAGATTTCTTTTTTATGTATGATTGCCTTTTCTTGAAGTTTCACATTCGACTCTCATTTGATGAGTTCATGATGCTCGTGCTCCGTATGTTGAATGTGGCACCAAGCCAATTGCATCCCAATAGCTGGGCCACTCTATAGTCGTTTTGAACGCTGTACAGGACACTATACGTAGAGCCCAATCCTAGGATTTTCCTATACCACTATTTTGTTCGCCTAGGTGAGACCCCGATGTGGGTTTCATTGACGGGTCAGTAGAATTTTTGTCTATTTAGTCCATATACCTCTTAAAGGATTTCAAGCGAGGGTTCTTCAAGGTCGGTGCTGGACCTCGGGGTCGTAAGTACATGTATGATGAGAACGACCGACCTAGATTTCCCTTCTATGGGACGCCGAAGCCGCGATGGTGAATGGCTGAGGTCACATATGCTGGAGAATAACTTAAAGTTACTGTCTATTTTGGATGATCTTCCTCACCGACTTCTCGCGAAGTGTATTTTGAGGTTAACATTGTTTACTGATCCTGGCCCTGGGTTGGATACTAAGTCATCGTCCTTAACAATTTACTTTCAGTTCATAATTTTTACTTGGCTAATTTTTGTTGTCTTTGTAGGTGTTATGGCCGACAAAGTACCGAAGGGTTCTTGGTTCTCGTTCAAGAAAATTCGCGAGGGCCAGACTTAGGAAAACAAGTAAGAGAACGTGGCAATGGGGCCTAAGAGTACTAGTCTGCTTGACCTGCCACCTCCGCCGCCTGACAATGCAAGGAAAAGGAAGGACAACAAGAAGAGGAAGGAGCCGGAAGGGGGAGATAAGTCAGGTGTCCCTTCTAAGAAGCTCACCCATAAGACTGTAAGTTCTAAGAAGTTAGCAGACTCGCCCAACACCTCTATGTCGAATGGGTTCTTCCACCCAGACTTGAGAATGAGGAAGAAGACAAAAATAGTTAGGTACACCTTGGAAGAGTTAGAGTTGATTAATGGTCCAACAGTCAAGGAGATAATGCCAGTTATACAAATTGCAAGCTCGTGCTTGGATGTTGATCCAAAGGTTGATTTGAGATGCGCTAAAGAACACAAGGATGGAGAATCTAAAGAAAGAGCTCTTGGAGTATCGCATTTCTCTTGTCAAAGCCTTATCGGCCAACAGTCTCCTTTTTGAGTAGTTGTTAATCTCAAGGGCAAAGTGAAGGTTGAGGAAGAAAACTACCAGTTTGCTTAAAAAGATCTAAAGACGACGTCGAACCTTCTCATAAGGCCCAGGCTGACTTGGTTGAGGTGTCAAAAAGGGAGACCGTGTTGGAAGCTGACAAAGCCAACATCACAGATGAGGCCAAGGCAACCATCGAAATCAGCCATTAAAGTTTTAAGAAGGATGTTCACCAGACTGCCTTTCTCTATCAAGTTAATGTGACCCAATTTGATGTGGATCACGACATCTATCAAGGTCGCATGCTTCTTGAGAAAGAGATCACGGATTCGCATGTTAATGCAGAAACTATCGTCGATGATGCTCCCCTACTTAACTTCCATTTTAAGCTCTTTTTTTGTTTCTAAGGGTTTATCATTGATTGTAATAGTGGTCATATAAAGATCATTAGTTTGTTTATAGGAGGGAGATCATGGCCATTTAAGAGCCACTGTTTTGTAGTACCTAGGATGCTTAAGCATCCCTTTTTGTAATATTAACACCGATTTCGGGTAAAATGATTAATGATAACTGCCCTTTCACTTTTCCAGGACATGTATGTCTACTTTAAGCATTCTTTATGGTGTTATAAATGTTACTCATTTTATTTGTTAAGTCTTAGGTTGAATGATCCATAAACTGAATGGTGATTTTTTATGGTGTGATGACTAAATTGCCGAGTTAACAACGACATTGGTTGGTTATAGTTTTGCTGTATTTGTGTCAGTGGGATCATTCTCTTTATAGAATGAAGCTTCCATGCCGAGCATATGTCAAAAGGAGTCATCATTGTGAATGGAACTATCCTTCCATGTATACATCGATAAATACACGTTTTACCAAAAGAGGTTATCGAGTAGAGATATCAGTGAGGTGTATGCAACAAACTTATATGATAAAAGGTAGAGTTGTTTGATTAATCAAAATGGATGTCTTATTAAAACCTCCCCAGTCAATATCCACTGGGGAAAACGATTGGTGGTAGGAAAAATAATACATCGGTCTATATTATATAGGAGAACTAGCTATAATAAAATTTGAGGTGTGTTGCAATATTCCACGACCTTGGTAAGATTTCTCCTTAGAGATGCTCTAGTTTTGATGCATGCCTCCCTTGATCTTTTTCTAGAGGTTTTCTTCTTTGGTGAAATGATTTATGGAAAGGTAAGAAGTGAGGTGGTTTTAGGCGCCACTTAAGGTAAGATAAACTTAAGAGGGAAAGTTTGCCACAAGGGATGGAACCCTTGATAAAAACCTAAGGAATTCTCAAAGAGAGAAGGGTGGACACTAAGAGAATTTTGGCCAACTCAAGGTTTTTCCATTCAATAAAGTGTGAAAAATACAAGAGTGTGAAGGAGCACCTTTTTATAGAGGGAGCTAACCTCTTGGACAAGTCATGAAGGAAATGAAGGGCTAGGATTAAAAGGAGTCATCCAAGGGAGGAGGATTGAAGCCCAAAGTCCAATCAATACCCTCCTTTAGATGAGAATTGGTGCCCAAGCTACCTCATCCAAGGGCCAAGATTACTCCTTTATTAGTTTTGGGTTTTATTTAGCAAAAGAGGGTGTAGTTATCAAACAACCCCCTTATTTCCTAAATAAAGGCCCAAAAGCTAATCTTACCCCTTCTTATTACTAAGACACCTCCTAGAAAATTAAATGGACTAATACATGTCCAAAATAAAATCCTAGGTTCCTAAAATAAAAATTACAAGTAAATAAGTCATGGCTTGCATAACTTGATGGTCATATGGAGGTGAGATCTTCCTCCCTCTACTCTAGCCATGTCTTCTTCTATTCTCCTAGCCATGACCCTAGTGATAGGGCCCTTGCTTGTGGAGAATGCATCAAGTTTGTAAGCTCTATTATCCAGATTTTAGTTGATTCTGAAAGGGTCTTCCCAATTTGATGCAAGCTTTCCTTGTTCGGGTTCTTGTTGGGCTTCTCCCCTCATTTTCCAAACGAGGTCTCCTTGCTTAAAGCACTTCGATATGAAATTTGGGTTGTATTTTTAGTAGCCCTTTTCTTGCATGTTTCCTATTGTATGACTGCCTTATCTCTCAACTTCTATGCTAAGGCCAATTCTACTAACATCTACTCATCATTGCCTTCATTGTACAATTGTCATCGAAATGAAGGTTCTTTTCCCACTTCTGTCAGGATCATGGTGTCTATGTCGTACGTGAGGCTATAACGAGTCTCCCGGGTTACTGAATGTGGTGTACATCTATAGGCCCATAAGATTTCTAACAGTTGGTTCCTCCAAGGTATGTTGGATGACTGTCTTATATTGACCTGACTTTGTAGTACTGGTGAATTTAGCGAGGATGTCGGCTTGGTTGTTGTGATTTCTCTTAAAATGTTGAATCGTAATGTGATCGAAATGTTTTTTGAAGTTGTTAACTGCATAGTAATATTGTAGTAAAAGAGAACATTTTACTTGGTATTTTCCACTGAGTTGAGACATGGTAAGTTGTGAGTCACTTCGGCAGACCAACTTTGTTGCTCCCATCTCTTTGGCTAAGTCGGTCGAACTTGGACAACTCAACTAACCATGATATCATCCGTCCTACTAGTTTAGGTTTCCGCAAGACCTTGAAGATGGGATAGTTCATTTTGACCACCACTTGATATACTTAGAAGTATGGTCTCAGACGTCTTGAGGTTGTGACCAAGGTTAAGCCAAGCTTCTTTAATAATCTGGTACCTTTGCTCGGGCTCGTGGAGTGTTCGGCTAATGAAGTATATAGGCTCTTGAAGTTGTTTAACCTTTTGGAACACCACCGCATAACGACCTCGTTGGTTACCGAGAGGTATAGCAAGTGGTTTTCCTTGGTAACTAACTTCAGTAGTGTTGGTGAGGCAAAGAAGAAGGCTTTGAGCTCTCGGATGGTTGTCTGACAGACATCTATCCATTCAAACTTGGAGTTTTTTTCTCATTAACCTGACCATATGTTTGGTGCTAGAACCTTGAGAGGGACGTCAACCGTCCTGTGAGCTTCTATAATTTTTTTTTGTTATATGGGCTTCTCATGTCAATGACTGCCTGACACTTGTTGGGATTGACCTTTATCCCTTGTGCAAGACCATGAAACTAAGGAATTTTCTGCTCTCAACTCTCGGTAGCTAGGTTTAATCTCTTATGATATTTTCTAAGAGAGGAGAATGTTTCAAACAGTTCATTTACATGTTTCTCATAGTTGTCCAATTTGACCACTATGTCATCTACATAAACCTCAATGTTTCTTCCAATTTGACTATTAAAAATTTTCTCCATCAATCGTTGATATGTCACTCTTGCATTCTTCAAGCCAAAAGGCATGATCTTGTAGCAATAATTGGCATTGTCTGTTATGAAGGATGTTTTATGCTCATCAGGTGGGTACATTCGAATTTGATTATACCCTGAATATGCATTTAGGAAACTCATCACCCAATGTCCAGCGGATTCATCAAGAAGTCGATCTATACTCGGAATAGGGTATGCATCTTTCAGGCATGCTTTGTTAAAATCCGTATAGTTTGTGTACATGCGCCATTTCCTATTTCCTTTAAAGACCATGACAACATTGGCTAACCAAGTCATGTAATGTGCTTCTCGGATAAACCCTATGTCTAGCAACTTGTTCGTTTCTTTAATAGCGGCTTTTCTCGGGGTTTCTCCTACTTTCCTTTTTGGTGAAGGTAAACATTTAATAAATATATTAAAATAGATAGGTTACAAATTAAAGTCCATTTTTAGGATATTGATTTATTTGAGTCAACCATTTTTTTATCATCACATTACAAATGTGATATAAATCCAGAGGGGTTGGATTCGTTTTGCGGATCTATCTAGGTTGGAAGGTAATAAGTTAACAAAACAATGAGAATTGGCTAAACAAGAAAATGGAAAGGATGAAAATGGTTTAACGAAAAGATAGATGACGCCACTTCCAAGGATGGAAGATAAGTCATATGACGCCACAAGGGTGGTGATTTACCCTTGATAAGTCTAGGAGAACGCCACAAGAAAAAATTCCTTGATAAGTTCTAAAGAGAAATTCATCTCTCACAAAAGGGTAAAACCCAAATATAATTTCACTAATTCAATGGTTGTCTTTGAGTACAATTCAACCCCTATTTATAGAACTAGGTGACTGTTCAAAATCATAACTCTCAAAAGAAAAATTAAATACTCCATTATCACGCAATTATCACATATGATTAATTGCATGTTACATTAATTCCTAAATTAATGAAACGTTACAAAAAATGAAAAGTCATTGTCTTCAGCATTCACATCATTCCCTCCTTCTTCGAAAAGATTCGTCCTCGAATCTATGACTTTTTTTTTCCTATCAATTTTATTCACTTATAATTTAAAATAAACAAAATCAACCTCCAGGATCAAATGTAACTTGTAAAAGCTCATGCATCAAAGAAGTTTTCCTTTTTGGTTTCCAAACCCAAACATTGGAATCAAGAGGAATTCTTCTTTTAAAATAGACTTGTGCATTTTTTTCAGGAGTTTTAACCACAACAATGTACTGAATGTACAGTGACTTTGGAAAAGGGATATCCACATTTTTCTTCCTCAAATATGGCAATTTGTGGGTTGTATTGTCATCGTCCTGTGCATTCAAAATGCCAATAAAAGAAGAGAAATCATTAGCAGTTTTTATTTTAACGTTCCTTTTCTCTCTTTCTCTTTCCTTTTCTCTCTCTTCCTCTTCACTCTTTTCTATTTCTATTTTTCTCTTTTCTTCTCTTTCTTTTTCTATTTTCTCCTTCAACTTATGTTGATTATCACAAACTTCACTTGGTGTCAGAAATTTCAAATTAAGTTTGCGTCCTTCATGCACCAAAGAAACTGAAAGTCTTTCAGAATTTATCCTTTTACCCTGCAACCAAGGTCTCCCTAAAAGAAAATGACATGAGTCCATGGGAGCAATATCGCATGTCACTTCCTCCACATATTTTCCAATAGTGAATCTAAACTTAGTTTGCCTAAGATGAAGACTCGTTGGTAAGTTAAGTTTATTCACCAATCTTTCGCTCACCACGTTGCTATAACTTTCTTCATCAACTGCAAATAAACACAAATGACCTTCGATTAAACACCTTGTATAAAAAATATCCACCATAGTTTCAAACTTAGAGCCGAAGCTCTGATACCAACTGATATAAATCCAAAGGGGTTGAATTCGTTTTGCGGATCTATCTAGGTTGGAAGGTAATAAGTTAACAAAACAATGAGAATTGGGTAAACAAGAAAATGGAAAGGATGAAAATGGTTTAACGAAAAGATAGATGACGCCACTTCCAAGGATGGAAGATAAGTCATATGACGCCACAAGGGTGATGATTTACCCTTGATAAGTCTAGGAGAACGCCACAAGAAAAAATTCCTTGATAAGTTCTAAAGAGAAATTCATCTCTCACAAAAGGGTAAAACCCAAATATAATTTCACTAATTCAATGGTTGTCTTTGAGTACAATTCAACCCCTATTTATAGAACTAGGTGACTGTTTAAAATCATAACTCTCAAAAGAAAAATTAAATACTCCATTATCACGCAATTATCACATATGATTAATTGCATGTTACATTAATTCCTAAATTAATGAAACGTTACAAAAAATGAAAAGTCATTGTCTTCGGCATTCACATCAAAATGTGCTTTAATAAACATGTTTCTACTTTCTACTAATAAAAAAAAAGTACATCTTTTTAGTTTTCTAAAATTGATAAGTATATCCTAATTTATAACGTCGACATATATTAATTTTTTTATATTAAAAAATATATTTTAATTTATACTGGTGATATATAAATTTTTATTTTCAATTTATATTTTAAAAAGTGATCAAATTAAATTTATATTAATATAATTGTCAAATTATTCAAAATTTAATTATATGTTGATAATTAATTTCATGTAATTATTTTTAATATTATAATTTATTTTATCCATATAATAAAATAAGTGTATTTTATTGCAACTATTTTACTTATATAAAAATATATAAATAAATATATTTTTAGTTAATAGTATGATACAATTTTGTTAATTATTTAAGATTTAAAAACCTAATTAATGAACATATAAAAATCTATCAATTTTATATCAACATATGTAAGTAAAATGTATACATCATTATGATCTTAAAAAGTATTTTAATTTTTTCTTTTAATTAACTTACTCTAATTTACTCTATTATTAAATAATTTACTCTGTAGATGAAAATAAGTTACTCTAATTTTCTCTATTATTAATTTCAATAAAAATGTATACATCATATGAAAATTATTTTAAATTTATGTTAAATAATATAACAAAAAGTCTTGATAAGAGCAATTTAATTCTTTAAATCAAATCTACTGTTGTGAAAATTTGTATCAATATCTATAAGATATTCAAGCTTAATTAAATCAATTTAATTCATTTATACTAAATAGTTTAATTAGTAAATTTACATTCAATTACAAATCTTAATTTATACTAAGTTTGTTAACATTACCAATTTATAATATAAAAGTCATATAAATTAAAAGATATGATTAAATGTTAGTATAATATTCTTTTACACTGCAATACATACTAATTAAACTTTAAACTAAATTACTAAATCGACAATTATTTTGAAGTGAATTTTTATTTTCACAAAAAAAATTTATGAAATAAAACTTTGAAGTAATTACAGTTGTAGCCCCCAGGTTTAGTGTAATTACAAAATAGTTTTTCTATTTTTTAAACTACACATATCTTCTTATTTTTATGTACTCATTATTACTGTAGTCTTCCTTTCAAACTACACATGTTTTCATTTATTTTTGCATTATCACGTTTTATTTCATGTGGATGTGACATGAATTATTTTTTTTCTTCAAGTTTCGTAACAGTCAAACAATGAAGTTGAGAGAAGTGTCGACTGTAAAGTTCAAAAAATATAGGGGTGCATGTGTAATAGCATACAAAACTTAAGGGGTACATGTATAATATCATACAAAACTTAGGTAGTACATATGTAATAAATTTATGTATGATATTACAAAATTTTCAAAAGAGGGGTATAACTGTAATGAGTACATAAAAGTAAAGGGTCTGTATAATTTAAAAAAATGGTGCACTTATAATTAAATTTAATTTGAGGGATGCATCCATAATTACATCTAAAACTTTTTATCATGGTTATCAAAATCGCGTTATAACTTGTAAAATCGTATGATTTTATGACTTAGGGACCTTATTAAGTTAAATCATGAGTAAACTCATTTTTTGAGTAAACTTGATAAACTCGTGATAATATCATTAAACTCAGGTAAACTTGCAAGTTTACACACGAGTTGACGATATTACCCAAAAATTTCATTTAACCTTTATTCACTCTAAAACAATGTTGTTTCACATCTATTTTCAAGTATATATTACTTTTTGTTTATATTAAACTTGATCCATGTGAATATATTTACACGTTTGTGGTGGTTCCATATATCAATTAATTATATATCTCTTAAAATTTATTCAAAACTAAAATTGATCTAATAATTTTTTATTTGCATTAGTCAGTAATTATTCACATTAGATTGTAGTCATTGAATAAATAATATTATAAACAAGGGTACATTTTGTTAAGTTTATTTAAAAAAAAACTTATTTTAAGCAACTTTCGATTTTTTTGTGTATTTAGTTAAACTATTTTTTACTTAAAATAGTAATTTTTTTGTTTATTTTAATAAACAAATCCTTCATGCTTAGTAAATGTACTTATTAATTTTAATAATTGCTTATTTTACAATTGTTTTTTTAAATATACTCAATTCCGAGTTATTTATATACTACACATAGTTAAAATGTTAAATTTGCGATTATATTATTTATAAATTTTATTTATAGTATTTAATTATTAATTTTTTATCTGAAGTAAACTCTTTACAAGTTTACAAGTCGAATTTACGGAAATCTCATTCTCAAGATTGATAACCTTACTTTTAAACAATAGTTATGGAAAGCTAAAACTTCCTTTAAAAATACATAAAGAATGGATGTAGGGTAAGACAATAATATAAGATCGTTACTGAGAATAAAAATTGACAAGTAACAAAGTAATCAAATAATTCCATATGTTCTATAAAAAAAACAATCCCACACGTCCAAATTTACATTATTATTTTATAGAGTGAATTATAATAAAAATTTTTAAAATTTAGCTTAATTATATATACATTTCTATTTTTTTAATCATTACTTTCGTATTACTGAGAGAGTGACTGCGTAAGGTTTGATATGGTTGTCAGTATAATGTTTTGAAACATATAGAAGATATTATTATAAGAGTTTAATGAGTATGCACTGACATAGTAAAAACATATTTTTTTTGTATGCCCATTGTAAAAGAATATTACACTGACATTGAATCACATATCTTCATTTATATGACTTTTAAACTATTAATTGGTAAAATCAATAAACTTTCCATAAATTCAGGGTTGTGATTAAACGTCAGTATAAAAAATCTTACCCTAACAACACAAATTAATTAAATTCTTAAAATAATGTATTTTTAAAGTTAAAGGGAGATTAAGATATGAAAACTGAGATAGTATTACTGTAATTTACTCTATTTTATGTTATAGTAAATAAATTTAAAATCAAATAAATATTTTACTTATATATGTTGATATAAAATGGGAGTAAAGAGAGAGGTAGGGAGGGACTTTCGCTTTCTTAATGAGAGTGATAGAGAGGGATAGGGAGTAGTAGAGAGCGAGAGAGAAGGAAGGAAGTGGTGAATTTCTCTCTCTCTCTCTCTCACTTTCTACCTCCTCCTCTCTCTCTTTTTCTCTTTCTCTTAGTGAGAGTGGCAAAGACAGAGGAGAGAGTGAGGAAGGAAGGGAGAGAGAGGGGGACATATAAAGAGGTAGTCCCTGCCTCGCTTCTTCTCTTCTTTCTCTCTCCCTCTTACTAAAGGAGGAACTCTCACGCAGAAGGAGTGAGGGAGAGAAAGGGAGGTAGGAGGGTCTCTCTCTCTTAATGAAGGTGGTAGAGAGGGAGAGAGAGAGTAACAAAGAGCGATAGAGAAGGAGGGAGGGAAGACTCCCTCTCTCTCACTCTCTACCTCTTTCCTTCCTTCCTTCCCTGCTATTCTGCCTTTCCTCCCTCCCTTTCTCTCTCTCAATGAGAATGGCCTAAACAAAGGGAGAGGAAGAGAGGTAGTCCCTCCTTCGTTCCCAACCTTCTCTCTCCCTTCCTCCTACTAAGTGAGGGACTCTCAAGCAGAGAGAAGGAGGAAGGAAATGAGGGAGAGAGAGGGAGGCAGGGAGGGAATCTCTCTTTCTTAGTGAGATTGGAAGAAAGGTGGAGAGAGAGTAGTACAGAGTAGAAGAGAAGGAGGGAGGGAGGAGAGAGTAGCAAAGAGCGGGAGAGAAGGAGGGAGGAAGGGGGGAATGACTCTCTCTCTCCCTTTTCCCTCCCTCTCTCTCCCTTTTCCCTCTCTCTCTCACTTTCTACCTTCCTCCCTCCCTTTATGCTACTCTTCTTTCCATCCTTTCCTTTCTCTCTCTCAATTAGAGTAGCAGAGGTAAAGGGAGAGAAAGAGGGGGAAAGAGGGAGTGAGAGAGAGGGGGAGGAATAGAAAGGTAGTCCTTTCCTCCCTCCCTTCTCTCTAAGGACTCTCACGCAAAGGGAGGAAGAGAAAGAGGGTGGTAGGGAGAGACTCTCTCTCCCTCCCTCCCTCTTTGCTACTCTCCCTTCCCCTCTTCTCCCCTTCTCTCTCTCAGTGAGAGTGGCATAGATAGGGGGAGAGAGATAGAGAGGGAGGGAATGAGCGATAGAGAGGTATTCCCTCCCTCCCTCTCTTCTCTTTTTCTCCCTCTTACTGAGGGAGGGACTCTCACGTAGAGGAAGGAAGGAATGAAAGGAGAGAGAGAGAGAGGGAATGACTCTCTCTTAGTGAGAATGCAGAGAGGGAGAGAGAGAGTAGTAAAGAGAGAGAGAGAATGAGTGAAGGAGGAAGGGAGAGAGAGTAGTAAAGAGAGAGAGAGAATGAGTGAAGGAGGAAGGGAGAGAGAGAGTAGTAGAGAGCGGAAAAAGGGGAGGAAGAGAAGGTGATGGCAACCTAACAAGTCAATCTAAAGATCCTTGGTGTGACATTAAAGGTTCAGTGACTATATCTATAGCTAAGATAATGAAGTAAGCTTTACAAGACCTAATAATGGAGATCAAGTCAAAGGAATAAGCATTATAGTTCACTCCATATTGGGCAACCTTCCTACAAGTAGATGCAGATTTCAACTCAACTTGAAAACTACAGGAAAAAAGCCCAAATTCATATCAGAGCAAATTTTTCATGGGGTGGACGTCCTTAAAGCCCAATTATTATGCGGGTATTTTGGTTTTTCCCTTGCGATATTCTCTATTAATTTTACCAAGATACCCTTTGATCACTTTCCAATAGGGGGATACCAGCAAAAACGAGTTTGACGCTCAAGTTCGAAAGTACCTACGTTTGTAATATTATGATGAACAATGCTTGAAAAGAAGAGTACTAATAGACGCACCCCTTTACCTTGGTGTGGCCTCCTATTTATAGTGGGTATTTTGGTTTTTACCTGTCGGATATTCTCTACTAATATTACCCCTTTGATCACGTTCCAATAAAGCATACCTACAAAAAGGACTTCGATGCTCAAGTAAAAATACACAAATCTATATAATATTATGATGAACAATGAAAAGATGTGTAACAATGCACATATACATTTACCTTATTGTTGCCTCTATTTATAATGCGTATTTTGGTTTTTACGTGTGGGATATTCTCTGCTAATGTTACTGAGATACCCTTTGTTCACATTCCAATATTGGAGTACCTGCAAAAAAGACTTTCACGCTCAATTCAGAAAGTACCTAGATATATAATATTATGATGAACAATGCTTGAAAAGATAAGTAACATTGGACATGTACCTCTTTACCTTGATGTTGTCTCTTATTTATAGTGGATATTTTTGTTTTCACCTATGGGATATTCTCTGCTTATGTTACCAAGATACCCTTTGATCATGTTACAATAAGAGGGTACCTGCAAACATGAATCTAACGCTTAAGTCAAAAAGTACCTAGGTATGCAACATTATCATGAACAATGCTTGAAAATAGGAGTAACAATGAATATGTACCTTTACCTTGTTATTGTCTCCTATTTATAATGGGTATTTTGGTTTTTACCTGTGGGATATTCTCTGCTAATGTTACTGAGATACCCTTTGTTCACGTTCCAATATTGGAGTACCTGCAAAAAGGGCTTTCACGCTCAATTCAGAAAGTACCTAGATATATAATATTATGATGAACAATGCTTGAAAAGATAAGTAACATTGGACATGTACCTCTTTACCTTAATGTTGTCTCTTATTTATAGTGGATATTTTTGTTTTCACCTATGGGATATTCTCTGCTTATGTTACCAAGATACCCTTTGATCATGTTACAATAAGAGGGTACCTGCAAACATGAATCTAACGCTTAAGTCAAAAAGTACCTAAGTATGCAACATTATCATGAACAATGCTTGAAAATAGGAGTAACAATGAATATGTACCTTTACCTTGTTATTGTCTCCTATTTATAATGAGTATTTTGGTTTTTACCTGTGGGATATTCTCTACTAATGTTATTGAGATATCCTTTGATCACGTTCCAATAGGGGGTACCTAAAAAAAGGAGTCTAATACTCAAGTCAGAAAGTACCCAGATTATGATGAAAAATGCTTGAAAAGAAGAGTACCAATGGACACGTATCTTTACCTTGATGTTGCCTCCTATTTATAGTAGGTATTTTTGCTTTTCTCTGTGGGATATTCTCTACTGATGTTACCAAGGTACCCTTTGATCACATTGCAATATTGGGTTATCTGCAAAAAAAACTCTGACACTCAAGTCAAAAGGTACCTAGGTCTGTAATATTATGATGAACAATGGTTGAAATGAGAAGTAACAATGGACACGTACCTTTACCTTGGTGTTGCCTCCTATTTATACTAGGTATTTTGGTTTTTACCTATGAGATATTCTCTTATGATGTTACCGAGATACCCTTTGATCACGTTCCAATAGTGGGGTACCTGCAAAAAGGACTTTAATGTTCAAGTCAGAAAGTACACAGCTCTGTAATATTATGATAAACAATAATTGAAAAGAGGAGTAACAATGCACACATACATTTACCTTGCTGGTGCCTCCTATTTATAGTAGGTATTTTGGTTTTTACCTTGGAATATTTTTTGTTGATGTTACCGAGATACCCTTTGGTCACATTCCAATAGGGGAGTAACTACAAAAGAACTTCGATGCTCAAATTAGAAAGTACCTAGGTCTGTAATATTATGATGAACAATGCTTGAAAAAACAATAACAATGGACACGTACATTTACCTTGTTGTGGCCTTCTGTTTATAGTAGGTATTTTTGGCTTTTACTTATGAGATATTCTTTTCTGATATTGTATAAGATGCTAAAATATAATTGTCATTCTGACTCTATTATGTCATTCTGGACATTATTTAAATGATCTCACCGTTGAAAATAAATATTAGTATCTTAAGAACCTACTACACAAAAATAAACCAAATCCATCAGTTAAAGTATTCTATAGACACTCAAGAAAAAATATGGTATTTTATAAGATGCTAAAAATATAACTGTTATTCTAATTCATTATGTCACTGTGGACATTACTTCGATAATCCCACCTTTGAAAAATAAAGATTAGAATCTTAAGAACTTGCTATCCAAAAATAAGCCAAATCCAACAGTTCAACTAATGTACAGATGGTTAAAACAAAATCAACTATAATACAATTAAGATTCTAAAAATAAGTTCTTACTCTGGGTTCATTATCTCTCACTACAGACATTATTTAGATGATGCCACTATGAAAAATATATATTAATATCTTAAGAGTCTACTACCCTAAATAAACCGAATCCAAGAGAAACTATTTTATAGACACTCAAGAAAAAATATGGTATTGTATAAGATGCTAAAAATATAATTGTTATTCAAATACCATTATGTCACTGTGCACATTACTTCGAAAATCCCACCTTTGAAAATAAAGATTAACATCTAATGAGCCTACTATAAAAAAATAAAGGAAATCTAATGGTTGAACAATTGTATAGCAGTGATCCTAAATTTCCTTACTAATGGAAGCTGGAAAGACTCCCTGTTAGGCGTCGTTCACTCATAGCGTCAATCACACTATCTCAAATCGTGTTGATGTTCATTAATACATGACATATATTTATAAATCATACACCACAGACCTAATCCATTATCTCTCACTTTAGACATTATTTTAATGATATGACCATTGAAAACAAAAATAAATATGTTAAGAACTTGTTATCCAAAAATAAACCAAAATCCAAAGGTTTAACTAATGTATAGATGCTCAAAACAAAATCTTGCTTCAGCTATGATTAAGATCCTAAAAATACAGTTCTTACACTGATTTATTTATCTCTCAGTATGGACATTATTTAGATGATCCCACCATTAAAAATAAATATTAATATCTTAAGAACCTATTACCCGAAATAAACCAAATCGAACAGTTAAACTATTCTATAAACACTCAAGAAAAAATATGGTATTGTATAAGATGCTCAAAATAGAATAGTTATTCTAACTCTATCATGTCACTCTGGATATTATTTAGATGATCCCACCGTTGAAAGTAAATATTAATATCATAAGAATCAACTGCCAAAAATAAACTAGATCCAACGGTTAAACTATTCTATACACTCAAAACAAAATATCGTATTGTATAAGATGCTAAAAGTATAATTGTTATTCTAACTCCATTATCTCACTTTGGACATTATTTCAATGATCTCACCATTGAAAATAAAGATTAACATCATGAAAACGTACTATAAAAAAATAAAGCAAATCTAATGGTTGAGCAATTGTATAGTGGTGGTACTAAATTTCATTGCTAACTGCAGCTAGAACGACTCCCTATTAAGCATTGTTGACTCTTACCATCAATCACACTATCTCAAATCATGTTGATGTTCATTAATAATACATCATAGACATTTATTTGTCGTACACCACACAACTAATCCATTATCTTTGACTTCAAACATTATTTTGAGGATATCACCATTGAAAACAAAAATAAATATGTTAAAAACCTACTATTCAACAATAAACCAAATCTAACAGTTCAACTAATGTATAGACGCTAAAAAAAAATCTACTACAATACAATTACATTGTGTTTGGATAGAGAATTTCACAAATGAAAGGAATTTAAAATACATTGAATTTGAAATTCTTTCAATTCAAATGCTTTCATTTTTCAAATGTTTTGTTTGGATATGGTAATTCAAATTATTGAATTTTAATTTTCTTCTTTGGATAGAGTATTTCAATTCCTACTAAAAATAAAAATTTATTTTACTAAACAATATTTTGGAAAAAAAAAATTGTTCTTTTTAAAAAATAATATAAAATTTTATTTAAAAATAAATTTTTAATTTCTCAAAAAATTAATGCTCTGACAATAAATAAATAGAAAAATCGCAAAAGTAAACCTTGCATAATTGGTTTTATTTTTTGACAATATTGGGCTTTTACATAAATAAATGACAAATAAATTTATGATAAAATTTATTTTATTTTCTTAGCAAATCCATTTTATAAATTCTACTTAATAATTTATTTTATATTTTAATTATTGTAAGTATTTTATTAATTTACATAAATATTATAATTTTAAAAATATAAAATATAATATTGAGGGGTTGGCGGGTCAGTCCACCCTGCCTTTGGCCTGCTAAATTAGTGAGTTAGGCGGGACAGACCAAAACAGGCAAACGAATGAATACACATATTTGGCCCGTAAAAATGAGGGTCAAGTAAAGAATAATCTTAGTTGATTTTAGTAAAAGAAAACTAGGTTTGAAGAATTTCAAATTCAGACTTTTTTGAAGTGAAATTCTACAATTTTAACTAATCAAAATACTTTCTAAAATACTTAGAATTTCAAATTATTTTAAAATACTTCATCCAAACAAGGTATTTCATCTCAAAGCATTTAAAATTCCAAAATAAAATGAATTACCCTCTTAAAATTCCACATCCAAACACCCTCTTAAGATTCTAAAAATACAGTTCTTACTATGGGATTATTATCTCTCACTACGGACATTATTTAGATGATCCCACTGTGGAAAATAAATATTAATATCTTAAGAACCTACTACCCTAAATAAACAAAATCTAAGAGTAACTATCCTATAGACACTCGAGACAAAATATGGTATTGTATAAGATGTTAAAAATATAATTCTTATTCTGACTCTATTATGTCACTCTAGACATTATTTAGATGATCCCACCATTGAAAATAAATATTAGTATCTGAAGAACCTACTACACAAAAATAAACCAGATCCCATAGTTAAACTATTCTATAGACACTCAAGACAAAATGTGGCATTTTATAAGATGATAAAATATAATTGTTATTCTAATTCCATTATATCATTGTGGGCATTACTTCGATAATCCCACCTTTGGAAATAAAGATTAATATCTTAAGAACCCGCTATAAAAAAATAAAGCAAATTTAACAATCGAACAATTGTATAGCTGTGATACTAAATTTCCCTACAAACCACAGCTGGAAAGACTCTTTGCACCATTCACTCATACCGTCAATCACACAATCTCAAATCATGTTGCTATTCATTAATAATGTTAGATATTTATATAAATCATACACCACAGACCTAATCAATTATCTCTCACTTTGAAATTATTTTGAGGATATGACCATTGAAAACAAAAATAAATATGTTAAGAACCTATTATAAAAAAATGAACCAAATCCAATGGTTCAACTAATATAGAGATGCTCAAAACAAAATCTGCTACAAGTATGATTAAGATCCAAAAAATACAGTTCTTACCCTGAGTTCATTATCTCGTACTACGAGCATTATTTAGATGATACCACCATTGAAAAAATTATTAATATCTTAAGAATATATTACCCAAAATAAACCAAATCCACTAGCTAAACTATTCTATCGACACTAAGACAAAATATGGTATTGTAAAAGATGCTAAAAATATAATTGTTATTCTGACTCTATTATGTCACTCTGGACATTATTTATATGATCCCACCGTGTAATGTAAATATTAATATCATAACAATCAACTGCACAAAAATGAACCAGATCCAACAGTTAAACAATTCTATAGACACTCAAGACAAAATATGGTATTGTATAAGATCCTAACAATATAGTTTTTATGTCACTCTAGAAATTATTTCGATGATGACACCAATGAAAATAAAGATTAACATCATGAAACAGTACTATAAAAAAATAAAGCAAATCTATCGGTTGATAAATTGCATAGCGGTGGTACTAAATTTCATTCCTATCCGCAACTGCAACGACTCCATGTTAGGCACGGTTGAGTCATACCATCAATCAAACTATCTCAAATGTGTTGATGTTCATTAACAAATCATAGAAATTTATAAATCGTACACCACACAACTAATCCATTATGTGTCACTTTAGAAATTATTTTAAGAATATGACCGTTGAAAACAAAAATAAATATGTTAAGAACCTACTATCCAAAAATAAACCAAATCCAATGGTTCAACTAATGTACAAATGCTTAAAACAAAATCTACTACAATACAATCACGATTCTAAAAATACAGTTCTTACTCTGAGTTCATTATCTCTCACTACAGACATTATTTAGATGATCCCACCTTGGAAAATAAATATTAATATCTTAAGAACCTACTACCCTAAATAAACGAAATCTAAGAGTAACTATTCTATAGACACTCAAGACAAAATATGCTACTATATAAGATGCTAAAAATATAATTGTTATTCTTACTCTATCATGTCACTCTGGACATTATTTAGATGATACCACCGTTGAAAATAAATATTAGTATCTTAAGAACCTATTACACAAAAATAAACCAGATCCAACAGTTAAACTATTCTATAGACACTCAAGACAAAATATGGTATTGTATAAGATGCTAAAAATATAATTGTTTTTCTAACTCTATTATGTCACTCTAGACATTATTTAGATGATCCCACCGTTGAAAATAAATATTAGTATATTAAGAACCTACTTCACAAAAGTAAACCAGAAGAAGGAGTAGAAGGAGAAGATGAAGAAGAAGTGGAAGAAAATGATAAGAAACAGAAGAAGTAGATGAAGATGAAGAAGAAGAAGGAGTCGAAGAAGAAGTAGAAATGGTAGCAATAGAATTGAAGATTGGGAAGAAGAAGAGGAAGTAGAAGAAAAGAAGTCGGAGGATAAGAAGTGGAAGAACAGGAAGAAAAACAAGATGTGGAAGCAGAAGCCGAAGAAGGAGAAAAGGAGGAAGAAGAAAAGGGAGTGGAAGGGGAGAGGAAGAAGAAGAAGAAGTGGAACAGAAGAAGGGGAAGAAGGAGAATAAGAGGAAGGAAAGGAAGGAGTGGAAGGAAAGAGGAAGAAAAAGAAGATGAAGAAGGAAAATAAGAGGAAGAGGAAGTTGAAACATGGGATATAGACCAGGAACACAAATGCAAAATTTGATTAACCAAACAAGAATTGAAGAAAGACAAAAACACAAGGAAATTGAAACAACATATTACAACCAACACATATTATGACAAAATTGCACAATTACAATTGAGCCAACAGAAAAAGATACTTATACTTAGGGTTAGCAACAAATGTAGAACATCATGGATGAACTTTAGCCTTACTTCCAAGCCTAGAACCTTGGTCTAATACCAGATGATATGAAACCCCTTGACTGAGCTCAGTTCAGACCCTTCTAGGTTAGAATTTATGCGCCCAAATGAACTAGAAACGTGCCCTTTTAATTGTGGTGAAAGTTCACGATGTGAACTACAATTTGGGCTCATGAAACATGGAAAGCGATCAACTAAAACGGAAAAAGAAAAGATAGAAAAAGGGAATGCGAAAATTATAAATAGAACCAAATTTCCTGAATTAAGAATAGGATAGGCGCCACAAATGGTGAGGTCTGATAAGCCTAGAGGATCGCTACAAGAATTAAGGAATTCTTGATAAGATCAAATGGTTTAAGCAAGAACCCTAGCAGAGATAATTCTCACACTTAGAATGACAATATCCAATATCTGTCTTCTCATTCTGTTCGAAAATGATTAAATACAAAATAGGTTTCATGTTCTTGGAAGCTAATAAAGTAAAGTAAAACTCAATATTACAAACATAACTAAGATGCCTGAGTGGATAATTGAGTCATAGTTAACCTTTAGGTCTAGGGTTCAAACCTTGTTACAAGCACTTTATTTTATTATTTTTATTAGATGACTAAAAACATAAAACTTGGCATTCTGTTCTCACTCCACACTAACAATACATGTGAGTAGTAATCCTTCATGTAATTGGAGTGCCTAGATTACTCACCATATGTTGTAAAGCTCCTTAGGCCTTGTTAGCTCTTTGATGCATTCTTGGAATGCTCTCCCTAGGATCTTGCTTCAAGAGGTTCCAATGGTGCAAGAAGGTGTAGATGAATATGAAGAAGATGAAGATGGAGGCACCACTCTTAGGTAGAGATAAGCCTAGTTTGTAGAAGCTTGCCACAAGGGAAGGAACCCTTGATAAAAGCCATAAAAGCACTCTCAAGGTTAGAGAGAAAAAGACACTCACAAAGAGTCTCACAAGTCTAATTTGTATAAAATGAACTAAGATCCTTACAAAAGTGAGTGAGGACCTATTTATAGAGGGGAGGGGGAGTGTTGGACGTTGAAGTCCAAGGCCAAGGCAAAAAAAGTGAAAGAGCCAAACAAGTCCCTAGAATTTAGGATCTATGTTCCCTCTAGTTTGAATTTGAATTTTGGAGGAAAGTGACATGGCACTTCTAAAATTTAAATTCAAATAAGAAGCAACAAGATAAGCCATGTAGGAGAGAGAAAGCACATGTGGAGTGAAACAAGGGAACCAAGAGACCCCACATGTCTCCTACATGTTTATGTGTTGGTTATATGAGTTTTAGAAGCAATTAGGGGTGTGGAAAGGAGAACCACATGTCCAAACTCCTCTAGGCCAAGCCTATCTAATTAACACACTCCTCTAAAGGGACTAAACACACCTCCTAGAGAAAATAAAACCTATAGGCCAAAATACAAGGCCTAAAATTACGAAAATTACACCCACTCAAAATACTACATAAATTACACAATTTATTTGCATAGTTTTGAGACTATGACCCTAAAGTCTTCATGAAGCTCCTTCCTAGCCATGTCCTCTCTCTAATCCTCCTAGCCAAGGTCCCTTGCTAGAGAGGAATGCACCATCTCCTCTTCTTTGGAAAGGATTTGACCTCAAATCCGAAGGCCCTTCTTCCTTTTCTTGCAATCCTGCAAAGAGATAAGCAAGGTTATTAGCAGTGTAAACCCCAGAGGGTGGGAGAGTGAGGGGTCTATGAGGTAGCCCCTCAAGGTTAGGGTAGTGGAGGTAGTGTATGGGCCTCTACCCAGCAGCTCCCTAACCTAGGCCCAATGCACTAAGTATAAATCTCATTTAAGTAGAAGTGGATGAGACTATACCAAGTGCACTAGAGCACTCATCAAGGAAGGCTATGTAAGCCTTATCCTTTTGTTCACCCCAAGAAAGTATGATGGGCCTAGGGGTGGACCATTCTTGCATGGTCTCTTTAGGTTGAACTTAAGATTGGCTTTGAGTCTCCATTGTCATGGGCTCAATAGTAGTAGTAGTAGTAGTAACATTGTACTTGTGCCACATTAAGAATTTAATTGGTTATTGAAACGGAATAAATATAATTAACCTTCTTGGTCCCTTTTTAAAGTTTCTATTCTTTTAAAAAATTTATTGTTTTATTTATTTTTTATTTGTAAAAGTTTCAAATTACATAATTATTTTTTATTAATTATACCCATATTTTTTGTGAATAAAAATAAATGAACATTTTATTAAGAGTGATTTTCAACAAGAAAAATGGAAAATGACATAATAAAAAAAACTAACAAGTAATACGTAAAGAAATTTAAAGTTAATTATTATTTTATCTTTATTATATTTTGAAACTTATTAGATTATTTATTTATATATATTTATTTTATTATTTTAAATACAAAATAACTCCACAAACCTTCTACGTTTAGAAATTTACTTAAATATAAAAGTAAATGAATTTGGTTGAACTTTAGGAGATTTAAATGTAGCAATTGAACGGATAGTTAGACAAAGAAAATATTAGAATAATTTTTTTTTATGAAAATTCATATATAAAAGAACTCATATATAATTGTAAAAACATTTAAAAATTAACAATTTAGTAAAATTATGTAAAATATATTAATTAAGTTGTATCCTATAAAATTAAGAATAATTTAAGCATAAATTATGTTTTGCATTATTATAAAATATTAATTTCATCCTATAACTTTTTTTATCTTAATTTGATTACTTTAAAATTTAATTAATTTTTTCAAGTTCTAAATTATAATATAGGTTCTCAGTTATAATTTTATTAATAATAATATTAAATATATAACTGTAGATCATCTCATGTGGTATTGATTCTAGTGGTAAAACTACTTTCCATAGCAAAGTTAAATAGAATCAAGATGTACTAGCTACCCGCTACTAATTTATTTAGATTTATGGTCAAACTAGCTGGATTCTATCCAAATTATACTTGAAAAACAAAGATTAAAGTATTATGAAGATAGATATATAAATAGATATTGATAATTATATATTACTATGTATTATACATAATAAAAAATTACAAGTAAGTTTTAAAATATGCTAATATCAATGTCTAAGCATTACAAAATTTATTTGAATATAAAAATCTGATTTAAATATAAAAAATTATCAATAAAATAAATTTTATTAATTAAAAATTTATTATAGACAATTCATTGTAAGTGATATTTTTAAGATATTGTGGGTATTTTTTTTATTGAAATTAAGCTTTTTAATTGTCAATTGTTTTAAGGTTATCATTATAAGATAAAATTTATTGAATATAAATTTATAAAAATAAATCATAAAATATTTTATTATAAATTATATATTTCATATTTATTATAGCATTTAAAAAAATATAACATAACTAACCTAATTTCATAATCGTTAAAGATATCTGAATGATTTTATAGAATATAATCATAGTAATATTGTGATTGAATTAATCACTAATATATTTCACCCTCGTATAGTCAATATGAAGTAAACACAAAAAGCATGTGTAATTCTTATTATTTAATTTAACGTCATATATCAATCTTTTATATTTGTATGCATAACTCTGATGATATTATTATTTTTATATAATTCTAATTGATAAAAACTATGAAAAATTAATTTTCAACAAACAATTTCTAATAACCTTATAATTGTTCTTATGCTTATTAGACATGTTTTTATTTATTTAAAATTCAATAAAAGTTATCTTTGTATATATATATATATATAATATTCTTAACAATTATAGTACAATGTATAATTTGATAATTTATATTTATATATTTCTTATAAAAGAATCGCATCTGCTATGGAAGAATTGCATTTCACTGGAATCTATGGTGGAACAAAATCAGTCAATCACGTATTCACGGAACCTCTGTGTTAATGTGTGCCTGCCAGAAGTTATGATGGAACAGAAGCTTTGTTGCAATGGGAATGCACTCAATGTAGTGAGTGAAGTAAAGCAAAGAGAGGATTTAGGGATTTGGCGGAATGGAAGTGACAAAGTGAAGAGAGGATAAAACCTGAGTAAGATGCTAAACAATGTTGTTTTAGAGTGAATAATTCTTAAATGATATTTTTGGGTAATATCGTGAACTCGTGTGTAAACTCGCAAGTTTACTTGAGTTTACTGATATTATCACGAGTTTACTCACGATTTAACTCAATAAGGTCCCTAAAGTTATAAAATCGTATGATTTTATGAGTTATAACACGATTTTGATAACCATGATCAAAAGTTTTAGATGTAATTATGGATGCCCCCCTTAAATTAAATTTAATTATAGATGCACCATTTTTTAAAATTATACAGACCCTTTAGTTTTATCTACTCATTATAGTTGTACCCCTCTTTTGAAAATTTTGTAATATCATAGATAAATTTATTACATATGTACTACCTAATTTTTATATGATATTATATATGTACCCCCTAAGTTTTGTATGCTATTACAAATGCACTCCTATATTTTCAAACTTTACAGTCGACACTTCTCTCACCTTCATTGTTTGAATGTTACAAAACTTCAAGAAAAAAAAATTCATGTCACATCCACACGAAATAAAACATAATATAATGCAAAAATAAATGGAAACATGTGTAGTTTGAAAAGGAGGACTACAGTAATAATGAGTACATAAAAATAAGGACATATTTGTAGTTTAGTAATTGTGAAAATAAATATTCACTTCAAAATAATCATCAATTTAGTAATTTAGTTTAAAGTTTAATTAGTATGTAGTAACAGTGTAAAAGAATATTACACTAACATTTAATCACATCTTTTAATTTATATGACTTTTAAATTATAAATTGGTAATATTAACAAACTTAGTATAAATTAAGAGTTGTAATTGAATGTAAATTTACTAATTAAACTATTTAGTATAAATGAATTAAATTGATTTAATTAAGCTTGAATATCTTATAGATATTGATACAAATTTTCACAGTAGTAGATTTGATTTCATGAATTAAATCGTCGATTTAGTAATTTAGTTTAAAGTTTAATTAGTATGTACTAACAGTGTAAAAGAATATTACACTAACATTTAATCACATCTTTTAATTTATATGACTTTTAAATTATAAATTGGTAATGTTAACAAACTTAGTATAAATTAAGAGTTGTAATTGAATGTAAATTTACTAATTAAACTATTTATTATAAATGAATTAAATTGATTTAATTAAGCTTGAATATCTTATAGATATTGATACAAATTTTCACAGTAGTAGATTTGATTTCATGAATTAAATCGCCGATTTAATAATTTAGTTTAAAGTTTAATTAGTATGTACTAACAGTTTAAAAGAATATTACACTAACATTTAATCACATCTTTTAATTTATATGACTTTTAAATTATAAATTGGTAATAACAAACTTAGTATAAATTAAGAGCTGTGATTGAATGTAAATTTACTAATTAAACTATTTAGTATAAATGAATTAAATTGATTTACTTAAGCTTGAATATCTTATAGATATTGATACAAATTTTCACAGTAGTAGATTTGATTTCATGAATTAAATTGCTCCTATCAAGAATTTTTGTTATATTATTTAACATAAATTTAAAATAATTTTCTAAAAGAAAAAATTAAAATACTTTTTAAGATCATAATGATGTATATATTTTACTTATATATCTTGATATAAAATTGATAGATTTTTATATGTTCATTAATTATTTTTTTAAATCTTAAATAATTAACAAAATTGTATCATACTATTGAATCAAAATATAATTAAATTTTGAATAATTTGAAAATTATATCAATATAAATTTATATCACTTTTAAAAATATAGATTGAAAATAAAAATTTATCTATCAACACTATGAATTAAAATATATTTTTAATATAAAAATTAATATATGTCAATGTTATAAATTAGGATATACTTCTCAACTTTAAAAAACTAAAAATATGTACTTTTTTTATTAGTAGAAAGTAGAAACATGTATATTAAAGCACATTTATAATGTGATGATAAAAAAATGGTTGACTCAAATAAATCAATATCCTAAAAATGGACTTAAATTTGTAACCTATCTATTTTAATATATTTATTAAATGTTTACCTTCACCAAAAAGGAAAGTAGGAGAAACCCTGAGGAAAACCGCTATTAAAGAAACAAACAAGTTGCTAGACACAGGGTTTATCTGAGAAGCACATTACATGACCTGGTTAGCCAATGTCGTCATGGTCCTTAAAGGAAATGGAAAATGGCGCATGTGCACAAACTATATGGATTTGAACAAAGCATGCCTGAAAGACGCATACCTTATTCCAAGTATAGATCAGTTTCTTGATGGAGCCGTTGGACATCGGGTCATGAGTTTCCTAGATGCATATTCAGGGTATAATCAAATTCAAATGTACCCACCCGATTAGGATAAAGCATCCTTCATAAAAGACAATGTCAATTATTGTTACAAGGAAAATGCCAATTATTGCTAATTATTGAGAAAAAAACTCCAAGTTTGAATGGATAGATGACTGTGAGACAACCATCCGAGAGCTCAAAGCCTTCTTCTTTGGCTCACCAATAGTATTGAAGCTAGTTACCGAGGAAAACCTCTTGCTATACCTCTTGGCGACCAACGAGGTCGTTATGTGGTGGTGGTCCAAAAGGTTAAACAACTTCAGGAGCCCATATACTTCATTAGCCGAACACTCCACGAGCCTGAACAAAGGTACCAGATTATTAAAAAGCTTGGCTTAACCTTGGTCACAACCTCAAGACGTCTGAGACCATACTTCTAAGGATATAAGTGGTGGTCAAAACAGACTATCCCATCTTCAAGGTCTTGCGTAAACCTAAACTAGTAGGACAGATGACATCATGGTCAGTTGAGTTGTCCAAGTTCGGCCGACTTAAGCAAGGATATGGGAGCAACAAAGTTGGTCTACCGAAGGGACTCACAACTTACCATGTCTCAACTCAGTGGAAAAATACCAAGTCAAATGTTCTCTTTTACTACAATATTACTATGCAGTTAACAACTTCAAAAAACATTTCGATCACCTTAGGATTGAACATGAGCCCATTTGGATGATGCCAACAACCGAGCCAACATCCTCGCTAAATTGGCCAGTACTAAAAAGTTAGTTCAATATAAGACAGTCATCAAACATACCTTGGAGGAACCAACTGTTAACCACATGCTAGTGGCTGCTATTGAACATGAGCCTATTTGGATGATGCCAATAAGAAACTTCTTAGAAAGGGGAGAGCAATCGGCCAGTGACAAATCAGCCCAAGCATTATACACGAGGGAAGTAAGGTTCGTATTAATAGGAGACGAAATGTCCAAGTGAGGATACTTGATGCCACTCCTCAAGTGCCTCCCTTGGCCCAAAGGGATTATGTTTTGCAAGAAATTCATCAAGGGGTGTGCGGGTTTCACTCTGGTGCTCGTGCTATAGCTGCCAAAGTCATGAGGGTAGCGTATTACTGGCACACAATCAAGTGAGATGCTAAAATGTTCATCAAGAGCTGCAAGGATTGTCAGCAACATGGGAACCTCATAAGAGCACCTCCACACGAATTGAGAAGCATCACCTCGCCATGGCCCTTTGCAATTTGGAGAATGGATATCATTGACCCTTTCCCCTAGGAGAAGGATAGTGCAAGTTCCTGATTGTTACTATTGATTATTTTACTAAGTGGATTGAGGTCGAATCCCTAGCTCGGATCATTGCCAAGAATGTCTAGAAATTCACATGGTAGAACATTATATATCGTTTTGGCATCCCTCACACTATTGTCATGGACAGTGGTCGGCAATTCATTGATAAAAGGTTTAAGGAATTCTTTAAAGGATTACATGTAATTCATGTGACCACGTCGGTAGAACACCCACAAACAAGTCAAAGCCGCAAATAAGGTTATATTACAAGAGTTGAAGAAAAGACTTGGCATGAATAAGGGTAGATGGACCGAGGAGCTATCAGAAATCCTATGGGCCTACAGATGCACACCACATTCAGTAACCTAGGAGACTCCTTATAGCCTTACGTACGACATAGACACCATGATCCTGACAAAAGTGGGAGAAGAACATTCATTTCGATGACAATTGTACAATGAAGGCAATGATGAGTAGATGTTAGTAGAATTGGACATAGTGTAGAAGTTGAGAGATAAGGCAATCATACAAGAGGAAACATGCAAGAGAAGGGCTACTAAAAATACAATAAAATTTCAAATCGAGGTCTTTCAAGCAAGGAGACCTCATTTGGCAAATGTGGGGAGAAGCCCAACGAGAACCCGAACAAGGCAAGTTTGCATCAAACTGGGAAGACCTATTCAGAATCAACTAAAATCTAGATAATGGAGCTTACAAACTAGATCATCTCTTAGGATAAATCTTACCAAAGTCGTGGAATATTGCAACATGCCTCAAATTTTATTACAATTAGCTCTCCTATGTAATATTGATCGATGTGCTATTTTTCTTACCACCAATCTTTTTCCAAAGTGGGTGTTGACTGGGGAAGTTTGAATAAGACATCCATTTTGATTAATCAAACAACTCTACCTTTTATCATATAAGTTTGCTGCATACACCTCACTGATATCTCTACTCGGTAATCTCGTTTTGTAAAATATGTATTTATCGACGTATACACGAAAGGGAAGTTCCATTCATAATGAATGACTCCTTTGGACATATGCTTGGCATGGAAGCCTCATTTTATAAAGAGAATGATCCCATCAACACAAATATAACAAAACTACAACCAACCAATGTCGTGGGTAACTCGGCAATTCGGTCATCACACCATAAAAAATCACCATTCAGTTTATGAGCACATACGCGGATCATTCAACCTAAGACTTAACAAATAAAATAAATAACATTTATAACACCATAAAGAACGCTTAAAGTAGACATACATGTCCTGGAAAAGTGAAAGGGTAGTTATCATTAATCATTTTACCTGAAATCGGTGTTAATATTACAAAAGGGGATGTGTAAGCATCCTAGGTACTACAAAACAATGGCTCTTAAATGGCCATGTCTCAGTTCTATAAACAAACTAATGGTCCTTATATGAACACAATTACAATCAATGATAAACCCCTAGAAACAAAAAAGAGTGAAAAATGGAAGTTAAGTAGGGGAGCATCATCGGCGGTAGTTTCTGCATCAACATCCGAATTCGTGATCTCTTTCTTAAGAAGCATGCAACCCTGATAGATGTCATGATCCACATCAAATTGGGTCACATTAACCTGATAGAGAAAGGCAGTCTGGTGAACATCCTCCTTAAAACCTTTAATGGCTGATGTCGATGGTTGCCTTGGCCTCATCCGTGATGTTGGCTTTGTTAGCTTCCAACACGGTCTCCCTTTTTGACACCTCAACCAAGTCAGCCTTGGCCTTATGAGATGATCCAACGTTGTCTTTAGCTCTTTTTCAGCAAATTGGTAGTTTTCTTCCTCAACTATAACTTTCCCCTTGAGATTAACAACTCCTCAGAAAGGAGACTGTTGGCCAACAAGGCTTCGACAAGAGAAGTGCAACACTCCAAGAGCTCTTTCTTTAGCTTCTCTATACCTGTGTTCTTTAATGCATCTCAAATCAACCTTTGGATCATCATGCAAGCACGGCTTGCAATTTTGTGTAACTGGTCATTATCTCCTAGACTGTTGGACCATCAATCAACTCAAACTCTTCCAGGGTGTACCCGACTATTTTTGTCTTCTTCCTCATTCTCAAGTCTGGATGAAATAACTTTTTTGACATAGAGGTGTTGGGCGAGTCTGCTGACTTCTCAAAACTTATTTTGGGAGAGCTTCGTAGAAGGGACACCTGACTTATCTCCCCCTTCCGGCTCCTTCCTATTCTTGTTATCCTTTCTTTTCCTTGTATTGTCAGGCGGCAGAGGTAGCATGTCGAGCAGACCAGTACCTTAGGCCTCATTGCCACGTTCTCTTTCTTGCTTTCCTGAGTCTGGCCCTTGCGAATTTTCTTGAATGAGAACCAAGAACCCTTTGGTACTTTGTCGGCCATAACACCTACAAAGACAACAAAAATTAGCCAAGTTAAAATTATGAACTAAAAGTAAATTGCTAAGGACGATGACTTAGTATCTAACTCAGGGCCAGGATTAGTAGACAATGTTAACCTCAAAATAGACTTCGTGAGAAGTCGATGGGGAAGATTGTCCAAAATAGACAGTAACTTCAAGTTGTTCTCCAACATATGCGACCTCAGCCACTCACCATCGTGGGTTGGCATCCAATAGAAGGGAAATCTATGTCGGTCGTTCTTGTCATACATGTACTTACGACCCTGAGGTCTAACATCGACCTTGAAGAACCCTTGCCTGAAATCCTTTAAGGAAGAGGTATATGGACTAAAGAGACAAAAATTCTACTGACCCGTTAAGGAAACCCACATTAGGGTCTCACCTAGGCAAACACAATAGTGGTATAGAAAAAACCTAGGATTGGGCTCTACGTACAGTGCCCTATAGAGCGTTCGAAAAGACTATAGAGCGGCTCAGCTATTGGGATGCAATTGGCTTGGTGCCACATTCAACATATGGAGCACGAGCATCATGAACTCATCAAATGGGAGTCAAATGTGAAACTTCCAAAAAAGGTGGTCATACATAAAAAAGAAATCTTCATCAGAATCACCTCGACCAAACAAACCCTATCGAACTTTTTACATATGTCCATACTAAAGATGTCATTCTCTACATCTGGTAGAGTAAGGTCGGTCAAAGTTATCTACAATCCACTGTAAGTCCCTGACGTTGGTATGGCACAACCTATATGATAAGACGGAAGGCTTCACCCACTCATACCTTGCAAGTGTAGAGTCATTAACCACCTCGGCTACTGGGTTCGCAGCCACAGTTAACTACCCTGTATGAGCCGACACCACCTCTACGAAACTAGAGACTTTGTCCCCAGTATTAAGGACTACCAACCCTGGAACTCTTACACTCTTCATCCTCCGAAGATGATGACCTAGTATGGGATGACTTGCTCAAACTCGTCGACATGATACATACCTTTTACTTACAAGACATTTGATATTGGATTATTAGATATTGCTACACTCCAGAGTGTTAGAAAGTGTGGTGGATAGAGAACATGTCTAAAATCCTATTTATAGACAGCCAGCCCATCGGGCCCAATGTGCCAATTAACCCTAGCCATCTGATCACAATTAATGAATGGTCCTTAGGTGTTGACTTGTCAGAGAGTGGGACTACCTAGGCACTACTCTAGATGCCCCAACTTCTTAGGGTTGTGAAGGTTCCCGTACCTTGTACGTTTTATGTCCCCATGCAACACGCGCTCCTCTCGGGATATATTTCATGCATTTGGAATTTCAACTTATCATGATCTATCACTATTCCCATGTGAGCTTGGGGGCATGTGTACCGAGAAGACCTCGGAACACATAATCTCGTCACTGCTTAGAAACTAGTCACACCTCGGTTAATAAAGTAACAACCTTCACACACAATCGTTAGTGATACGTTCCAAGGACAACCAAGCAACTTGTGATGTTTCTACCATGGACATGACGATGCTGGCCTTAGTATTGCATTAACCAAGTGACACACGATGTAGAGATATTTGTCTTGACGAATCCAAAAATTATAAGACGGATTGGAAGACACACCAGAGGCAGTGGTAAATGGTTTTAGGGGGACAAGGTGTGTCAACTGTGATGTTGCCTTCAAGGTCACGGGTTACATGCAGAGAATGAATCTATCAATACCACATTGGATAATTGGAGGAGTTTAGTTTAATAGGGAGTTGGGTGGTGGTGTTAAATTCCTCAAGATCCTTTGGATCATAAAGGGTGGGAGGAGGAATGGTAGTAGACGTGGACGAGTGAAAGGCCATTGGATGAAAAGGAAGGCTTGTTAAACAATTGGCTTTAATTTGATATCATATAGAATATTCACACAGTAACAAAGGAAGGCTATTGTTAATTCAATCATAATTAGAGTGCATAAATGTTGCACTTATATAGGTGTTGAATATAAACTGATAAGTTAAATAACTATCAGTATAATGACAAACTGATAATTATTAGTATCAAGATAAATAACAAACTGATAAAAATAACAAATATAATGATAACAAATCTAAAAAGATAAAGTACTAAGGTAGTACTCCTACACAAAATTTATTTTCCCACACACCCCTTTCCCATTTAAAGCTTCCATTCCATTCTTCCTTTGTACCTTACAGCTTCTATTTCACCCTCCCAGAAAAAAAAACTTTGCTTTTTCCCACACAAATGTTGTTCCTTAATTTTTTGTTATTTATTCAACTTCATTAAACACACACGTCGTGTAAGGTGTGGAGAACACACTATAGCCAACACAATCAAATACCCATTTTTTAAGGATCAAGCTTCCCACAAAAAAGTCTCTTTTTCCTTCATCACACGACAAATCGAAGCTAAAGCAGCATTGAAAGTGTTAATAGATCTTTGTTCCTTCACTTCTATTAGTAAGAACTGCAATAACAACTTTGAGTAGTGCCAAATGGGTAGAGAATGGTGACCTTGCCACGTTCCCTTTGTTGTAGAAGCTAAAGCATCATTCCGTACCCATTTAGCCTAACCTAAAGTTGTTCCTTCAACCCTTCCTTTCTTACGACTTGCAACCAAAATATTTTAAAATAACATATAAAAGTAAAACTTTTTGGTGTTTATTTGTTATGGTTGTGCAATACACATATGCACACACACTTACCCACAACCCCTCCCCCACAAACACACATATACACAGTACCTACATAACCATGCACACACTTACTCACCTATACCTACACATACACGACGTACACACATACGCACTTGCACATGCAAATATTTTATATTGTACCCCATTTTTTGAAGGATAAAATAAGCTCTTAAATGCTTATAAGAAGCAACGCAAGTGTTTTTTAATTTTTAGTAGATACTTAATGTCTTTGTTTACTGCATATCTTGTTAAGTAATATCTATGTTATAAAAACCATACTAGACTACTCTGTTCGATCGGAAAACCGGTGAATCGGTCTGGTAACCGGTTCGGTCAATCCTAAAAGTCGGTGGAAACAAATATCAATATTCTAACTGGTGGTTCAATCAGTTTGTATTTTTTTTTAATTTTTTTATTTTGCTAAATCCACCCATCATTTTCCTAAATCAACAAATTTTTAATTAAAAACTTAAGAAAACTTAGCAATATGAAGATGTATTTAGTAAAATTATTTTTATCCTTTTATAATTACAACCTTAATACATTTTTTCTTTTATAATATTAATTGTTATAGTACATTAATAATAATAATAATAATATTATTATTTTATTAAGACTGATTCAACCACTGATTCAATAATGGTTGAACAAATGAGCCAGTGTTTTCACCGATTCCATTGCCGGTCCAGTTTTAAAAACATAGACTAATATACATGCAAACTCGCGAAGGATAAGAACACTAAAGTCCTATGAAGAATTTGAGGTTGAGGTTTCACAAAAGTGTAATTTGAGTTTGAGGTTGCACAATCTTTTATTCAAATCATAGTAAATACATTTAAATCAAATAAATATGTGTTGTCAACTTAAAATCTCGATCTAACAACCTAATCTAACAACATAGAAGTAGTCAAGTCTCTTTAACATATAGTCAAAGAAATTATTTTTGTTAAATTAAAATCTCCATCTAACCACAAACACTTGTCCAACTCTTTTATATGTAATATATAAATATAGATCGTCAAATTATACATTGAATTATAGTTATTAAGAATATTATATATATATATATATATATATATATATATATATATATAAAAGTTAAATTTTATTGAATTGTGAATAAATAAGAACACGTCTAATAAGCATAAGATTCCAAATAGCTATATATTAAATTAAACTTTAATTATATTAAAAGACTTCAATATGTCTTTAGTTCTTGATATTAATTTAGTTCAATCACAATATTATTATGATTATATTCTATAAAATCATCTTCATATCTTTATCTATTATAAAGTTGAGTTTGTTATGTTATGTATTTTTGTAGATATTAATAAATATGAAATATATATAATTTATAAGAAAATATAAGATAATTTATTTTTATAATTTATATTTATGTTATGTATTTTTTAAAATGTTAATAAATATGAAATATATAATTATAAGAAAATATGAGATAAATTATTTTTACAAATTTATATTCAATAAAATTTCTTTTATGATAACAACCTTAAAAAAAATTTACAATTAAAAATCTTAATTTCAATGAAAAAATACCCACAATATCTTAAAAACATAATTTACATTGAATTGTTTATAATAAACTATTAATTAATAAATTTTATTTTATTAATAAATTTTATATTTAAATCACATTTTTATATTCAAATAAATTTGTGTAATGCTTTGATCTTAGCATATTTTAAAACTTTTAATTTTTTTATTATATAATACATAGTAATATATAATTATTAATATCTATTTATATATCTATCTCCATAGTATTTTCTTTTGGGTATAAATCTAGATAGAATCTGACTAGTTTCTTAACAAAATCTAATTGGTTAACCATGGTAAATCTAAATAAGTTAGTAGGATTAACTAGTACATCTAGATTCTATAAACTTTGTTGGGAAAGTAGTTTCATATCTAGAATCAGTATGACAAAAGATGTCTACAGTTATATATTTTATATTATTATTTAATAAAACTATAATTGAGAACCTAAAAAAATAAATTAAGTTTTAAAGTGATTAAATTAAGATAAAAAAATTTATAAACGAAATTATTTTATAAATTTTATAATAACTAAAGCATAATTTATTGTTAAATTATTTTTAATTTTATAGAAATCCTATACAAGTTAATTAATATATTTTACATGATTTTATTAAATTATTTTTAATTTTTAATTTTTTTCAATTATATATGAGTTCTTTTATTTATGAATTTTCATAAATTTCTATTGCTTCTTTCTAATATTTTCTTGGTGTATCTATTGGTTCAATTCCTATGTTTAAACATCACATTTTGCTTTATATTTAAGTAAATATCTATACATACCATCTAGAGTTGTTTTGTATTTAAAATAGAAATAAATTTATATACAAATAAGTAGTTTAATAAGTTTCTATAGAGATTGCAAGGGTAAAAAAATAATTAATTTGAAAACTTTTCACCTATCACTTGTTAGTTTTCTTTTATTATGGTGCTATTTTTCATTTTTTTCATTGAAAATCACTCATAATAATTTTTCTTTCCATGTGATAAAATTTTCATTTATTCTTAAAAAAAATATGGGTATAATTAATAAAAAATAATTAATATAGTTTTAAACTTTAAAAAATAAAAAATAAATAAAAACATAAATTTTTCAAAAACTAGAAACTTAAAAAAGGGAATACCGGGTTAATTACTTTCCTTCTATCTCATTAACCAATTAAATTTTAATTTTAATGTGTCACACGTACAATTTATCTTAGGAGTGATAAAAGACAATGCCACAAGTTCCCTATTCCTTATTTGACCATAAAAAATCTCTTTCTTATAATTTTTTCTTTAAGAATAACGTATATGCAAATTATTTTAATTTTTAATTTTTATCTCTTGTTCTTTAAATATTGACCTAAGTTGTACAAGATGAAATTTGGCAAAATTTATTTATTTTTAAAAAATAAAATAATAATAAAAAATATCAATAATAATGAAAATTTTTCTGCAGGAGAAGAAAACAGCACACAGAGCATTCTACTATGTTTTCCAAAATGCTTTGTGTTAGAACAAAGCAAAGAGGGTAGAGCCATAAAAATGGGTTCAAATCTGTGGGCCAACCCGACCGACCATGAATACGGGTCAGCTGGGTTAAAAAAATAAGACAAATGAGTTGAAATAGGTAAAAATCAACCCGACCCACTTTAGACCCGACCCATATTAGTTCAACTCAGTTGGGCCAAGCCAGCCCGTATTCAACCACTAAATATTTATTATTTTAATATTTTATTATTTTACTAAATATTTATTATTCAACCCATTAAAAATTTATGATTTAAACTATTATATTACATAATCAAATAGAAAATATTTTTCTTAATTTTAAATAAAGACTTAATTAAATAATTAGTTTTAAAATTTTAAACAATGTCAATTTTTAAAATATTTTTTTTTATTTTTGGTAGTTTAGTGGGTTGATCCATATAACCTACCAACCCATGGTATGCTGAGTCGGACTAATAGATTGAGTAAGAAAGTTTAAATGAGTCGGGTTGGGTTGACCTGTTTTTCTGATGGTCAAGGTGGACTGACCCATATGGGCCAAACTAACCCGTTTTGACAACTATAAAAGAGGATTTGAATTTCAAGAAAAAAAAGATGAGGATGGGTGGCAATCATGAAGAAGAACACCCTCGTTTAAGCGAACAGATGAGAGTGCTTATATGTTGTTTGTACTTTCCCGTTGTCTTTCTTCTCGTGCTTGTTCCTTCAACTGTCCTCCTTGTTCTTTTTCTATATGCTATCCCATAAGTTTTAGGTATTTTTATCTGTTTTCGATAAATTCATGTTTTTTTTATTCATGAGAAAATATGTTTGAATGAAGCTAAAAATGTTGTACAAATCTAATTGGTTAAAAAAAATCAATGTAAAAATTTTGATATAATTACAAAATTCTAAATATTTTGATATTTATAGTGTTGTAAAAACCAATTCAATCACTAACCCAGTCAAAGCAGATGATCAATAGATTAGTTGTCGGATCACTCAATCTAACCCGATTTATATATGAAAAAAAATAAAAAAATGTAACATCACAATTTTCACTTTCTACATTCTCAAATTGCATAAAATATAAAGAGAAAATAAAAAAGTAAGAAAAAACATCATTTAAAATATTTTTTTAAAGACAAAACTAAACTTAACCTGAGTAGGATCAACTCGGTTCGAGTTACCGTTTTTTACTTGAACTAGTCAGTTCAAACCAGGTCAACTACATTCCTGGTCTTTTAGAAAAACTGGTCCAATTATATGATAGCTCCCATCCGAACCGATTTTCACAACTATGAATATTCATTTGATTTATTCAGCATAGAAGTAATATATATATATATATATATATATATATGGGACAGAATCCACTTACTCCAAAAGTAAGTATAAAAAACTTACTGCTCATCCTATTCGTTCATTTTCTTGAAATTTGATGGTTGTAATGAGTAATTAATCTTAAGCATTAGATTTCAAGAAAATGAAGGATAATGATAAAAAGGAAGTCTTTTATACTTTCTCTTGGAGTGAGTAGATCTCCTCCATATATGTATAGACACACACACGTACATGTATACACACTTTTGTGACTCCAAAGACAATGGAAAATCATGATTTTTTTAAAGATCCGAACTAACTAAGACCTTTTTTTTTCTTTTTATTTTGAGGGAGAACTATTCTATTATTGTTCAAGTAAATTGATAGGTAGCAAAGCATTGAGAGGGCGTTAAGAAGAGAGAAGAATGACTAATACTAGTTTTAATTCTATGGTGTTTTGTAGTGATACATACAATTTGAATATTGATAGTGTTAAATAAGTTTGGAATCATCCTCACTTTAAATGCATAACTAATAGAACTAGAATTCCCTTCGCACAAGTTTTAATAGGAACTATAGTTAGTGTTTTCCTGCTTTAATATTGACCATGTAAATGGTTGTTTGCAATACAGTGACAGAATTCTTGATCCATTTTACATAATTCATGGAATGAATGCAATGGATGATAAGTAGTGTTCTATAGAATGTTGGGATAATTCTATGATTTGAATAGTTTATGTCAGTTGAATCTGGTGATGAGTCATCACTTGTAGTAGTTTGTATTGATAAATTTAGAGATCTAGTTTGAGAGAAATGCAAACTATAGAGATATATGTAAAATAAAATAAAATAATAATAATAAAAAATAATGATGAAGATGATAGATAATAATATATAACTATAGTGGTTAATTATTATGTGAAATTTAGTTCCTAATTTTCACTTTCATGTTTCTTCAAATTAAGTGGAGATGAACTCTCATCTACTGGTACAAAATTAAGTATTATTGTTGCAAGATAATTAATTGAGAAATAGAAAACTAAAAGAAATAAAATGCTAAGAAATGAAAAGACATTGAGCAAATAAAAGTAACAAAATGATAAGAAAACAAAAAAACTTTAAGCAAATGAGAACGTAAGAATGAAAAAATACATATGTTAATAGACCTTTAAATTAACTTTAAGTGTAGAATTTTCAATTAAAAAATAGAAAATACTAATGAAGTAGGACTTCAATATTTTTGTGAAGTTGTTAATGAAGTATGCAATTATTTAGTAGCAAAATCTGAAATTGATTCTCAAGTAAAATATGTAGAGTCGTATAGAGAATTAAGTTTTATATTTTAACATATCTTTTCAAAATTTCTTAATTTGATTATTCTTTAGCCTTATATATAAAAAAATTTAGAATGGAGAGGGAAAATGTTAAACAAATTAATGAGCAAATATAAAATTTAGAACTGAAACAAATAGACATACTACATGTTTTTTATAAGCATAATGAGATTAGCTCATTTTCTAACAAAGGAGCTTAGAAGAGGTTATGAGTATTGGTGTTTAAAGGAGCTGCTTAGGAGTAAAAATGTAACCTCCTTTTTTTAAGAACAATAACATATTAATAAAAGACATAATTTATATTAGTAAGTTTAATTTAAATTTTTAATTATTTTTATTAAATAAATTAAGAATTGATTTTATAATAAAATAAATGTGGGTATTGATAATAAGATAGTCTAGGGTACTACTCTTTAGTTTCCATTTCTAACTTTGTCGAGGGAGCTTGAGGAGCAAGTCACACCCTTACATACAAATCTTCGTTTGAGGGTAAAGGCTGAGTGGGAAATTATCTCTCACTAGCATATATACGGAATATAGATAGTAAAGCAATTGCTAAGTTTCTATAAATTCACATGCATGCAGTTGGAACATTTGAAAATCATAACATGTTTTATACATGACTTTGATTATTACATTGTTGGTATCAATTCAATTTTCACTACTACAAAAAGTCTTTCTAAAAGGCATGTTTACATCAATTATGTTATAAATGTTGTAGGAAAACTTACAGTCGCAACATTGTAATTTTTTGAAAGATCGTAAAACATTTCTTAGAAATAATTGTTCTAAAGTTTTTAATTTTAAAACAATTATCTTGAAAAACATTTTACTAGGGTAAATTTATTTTCTGCCTGGCCTTGTGACTCGTTGATTCACTTTTTCTCCAAATACCTAATCAACTTTTTTCTTTCATGACTCCAAATACTTCATCTTCTTAGCTTGCATTCAACGTGGATGAAGATGTGTGTCATCTCCGATGTATTTTTACTCCCATTTGTGGCTCACCACAAACATGTTTTGTTAAAACTGGAAACACCACACCATTGAAAACTTCTCTTTCTCTCTAACTCTGGCACTTCCTAGGGTTTCCTTTAATTGTATCTCAATTTCGTAACTTCATATCTAACTCTCTCTTGGTTTGTCAAGGTGGTTAACTATGGTGTTCCCTTGGAGTTCATGACCCGTTTGGAGAATCAAGCTCTCAATTTTTTTTTTCATGATACCCTAGTGTCTAAAGACAAGGCTACTCATCTTACCCTTTTGGCTATGAAAGCAAAAGAAATGGCAACAGTTATATCATATATCCCAAAACACTTCTACTTTTTCAGCAAAACCCACAAATTTTTAGGTATTTATATATATCTTTTCAAAACAAAAAGTCCCCTAGTTTCTATTTATTTTCTTTTTGTTCTTAAAGTTCATTTTAAAATTTAAAGAAATCATGTAGACATGTTTTATTTTCTTATGGGGTGTTTATTATAGGTGTGTTATGGAGGAGTACATAGGGGTAGTGAAGAATATGTGTTGTGAAGCGTTCGAACGAAAGGTTGAGGGGTTGAAGATAGGAGCAAGAATGAGCTTAGCAAATATAAAGCGTTGAAAGAAGTGATACTTGCTTGGGGGTGAATCGGTATCAGACATTTCTTACTCCAGTAACTTGATTGTTGTATTATTATGGCTTTTGCAGTCTTCCTTGGTCACTAATGGGGTTTTCTTAAGCAACCAATTTATATGGATATATTTTTTCCTGATATGCTTGAAGAAGGGACATACTGATTTGTAAATTTTTTTTGTGAATGCATTTTATAATGATTTTGAAGGAAAAGCTGCATATGGTTCCCAATTTAAAATAACCTATCACTATGAGCTGAAAGAGAAGGTATCATGAAATTAATTCAAGGATTAAAATTGCAAGGAAGCATTCCTGGTTGTGGAGTCCTATTTCGTAGTTTCAACTCAATTAGGTATATACGTTGAAGTTCATAGTTATGGTTTATGATTCCTTTAATAGTTTATAACTATGAACTATTTTTCCTTTCCAGATTTGAAAGCTCAAGATCAAGAGGTTTTAGTACATACATTATATATAATAAATTAATAATAATAATATAAATATAATATATTATTATTATTATTATTATTATTTTCGTTTGATTTAAAGTGATGGGTGGATTCTTAAAAAAAAGTATTAAGTCTATGAGTTTCTAGTGGTTTTATCATTTTTTATGTTTTTAATTCATAAAGCAATATAAATAATTCTAATTAATGTAATTGAAATAAACATGCATATATTCTGAGTTAAAAATTAGGGTAATTATTTATATGGATTGGTCTTTGGACGTTCAATAGTGTTAATTGGGTTGTTTTATATATACTTTTCTATATTATGGTATTATTTTCTCAATGTCACATGGTTAATAAAATATTTTATCAGCAAAGGAAAATTCTGGGTTTGAATTACTTTATGTCAATTTTCCTCCATGTTGTCTTGGTCTCTTAATGCTAATTCTATTTGATTTTGTATATTTGATATTTTTTTAATTATATGTACTTATGATTGAAGTGGAATTTGAAGTGATTTTAATGTTAAATGCTTAAAGTTAAGTCATTTTATTTTTAATGTTAAAAGCTTAATAGTTAAGAAATTTTGGGCTTGTAACCTTATATCGTGGTGGTGGTGGTGGTGTGTTTGCTGCTTTATATTTTTCTTTTCTAAAAGCACTCACTTGATTCTTAAGTCTATTATGTTTTCCTTTCTGTGGGTATTGGTCTTTTCTAGGTGGTGACAATGTTAAGTCTAGTTAGAAACAGACTGATGGGAGATTTCAAGAGGCTACAGTAAGAGCCACTTCCAGGAATCAGTGGTGCCCTCAAGATAACAACATAATGTTAAGTTAAATTTTTGTCACTTTATTACAGTAAGTTCTGTAGTGTTGTTGAAAATTTTTATCTACAGGGTAAAGGAGGTGAAGAAGCTTTTGTTAAAACTAGGAATTCCAATTAATGATTATTGCTAAATGGCTATATGTAAAGGGCAATTAAGATTTGAAATAATAATGTGTACTTTTCACACTTTTTAGATAATAATAGTGATTATAACAATCACATCATATTTTTATTTTTTATGTTGGTTTTTTGTGACTTTGAAGAAATATCTACAAAGGCTCCTGAAGGAAGCTGTACAAAATGGACAAGATTTTCTTTTTTTAAATTAGAAATAGTTAGTATTTAGGATGAATTAAAATATCTTTGGACTTAGTTAAAGATAGGTTGTTTAAAGTTATTTGCTTTTGGCACATTAGTTTTAGGACATTCAAATGAAATAAGTTCAAATTTCATGTATGTTTGAACAAGATTTTCATTTTATATATGAAATATTTTAGATTTATTTTTATCAATATATTTATGCTTTATGTTTGTTTGTTGATTGTATTGAAATAATTTATAAGCATATTTATAATTTGTTGAAAGTTGTGTAATCTTAAGAAGCATATTTATAATTAAAAGGTTTTGAGATATGTATAAATATAAATATAATGTTTATATATATAGAAAAGACTACTTTAAAACAATTACATTTACAATGCTTATTAAAAAAATGATGTAAACCTTAAAACTTTTTTTTTGTAAAAGTGTTTTAAAGAAATAATTGTTTACATTTTCTTATGAAAAAACCGATGTAGGAAGATATACTTTTTGAAACATTTAAAAGAAGTTTTAAAGAAAAAGCTTTTTACAATGTTTAAAAAAGCGTTGTAAAACATCTAACTTTTTACAACACTTTTAAAAATGTTTTAAAATACTTTAAATAAGTGCTGTAAAAAACTTGTTTTCTAGTAGTGTTTGTTCTTGTTGTATGATTTGAAATCATGTGTATTTGGTGTTAATTTTGTAATTGATTCTCTAAGTGAGTAGTGTATGGATGACCCATACAATATAGTGAAATTGGAAAATTAATGCTACAATAAGGAAGTTTAGATGTATGGAAATTATGCTTAAAAAGTATGAGTTTGTAATTTTTGAAAACAATTTTAGGTATGCAGGACCTTGCTTAATTATGCATTGCTTATGCTATAAGGACTGGTTTAATTAATAGATTATCAGTGGAAGAAAATAAATGTTATAGAAATTAAATGTTTAATTATCTTAGATTAATATAATAGTGGGAGAATAAATGGGTTTATTTATAATATCAATATTAGTTAATTAATTTGATAGAATAGTTGAGAGATGTAGAGTGAAATATAATAATTATTTTTTGGTTTCAAAGAGATTTGATTAAATTTTAAGTAGTTTTCAGAAATTTGTTTAGAAGGGGATGCGAATAACAAGTCGGAACTCACTAAACTCAATTCACTCCCTTTTCTTCATTTTTTTCTTTTCTTTCCCCTTTCTTCTTTTCTTTTTCCTTCTTCGATTTTATTTCTTCTTTGTTGCTTCAATTCTCTCCCTCACTATTTTCTTTCGTGCTTTGCATGGTTAGCCTCTGGTTGAAATATTTTGACGTGGTGTATTTCATAGCTCATATTATTGAGTTATCTCTATTATAGGTAAGTCTTATCTTGAATCAATGAACACTTATGTTGTTGATTATGGGCAATTACAGTCAAGTAACTTAGCCTTGGATGATATGTTTGGTGGGATACATTGATGTTAGGGACACAATTGAGGTTAATATAATCCATAGTATCAGATATGCAATGGGATATTTCTGTTGATAGTAGACATGCAAGGTTGTGACCCTTCTAAACAAAATATACAAGTATTCAATTGAATAAAGGAGAAAAAAGTTCGGAAAGAAGGTGACCAATGACTCATAGTGGAAGAGTATGAGAGACAATAGAGTGTTTGACAAGGTTTATGTGAGACTTGCAAGTGAAGAGGAAGATGAGGCAGAAGCTCAAGAGTCCAAATAACTAAGCATTTCACAAAGACAAAAAATTAATTTTTTAACTTTAATATAAAACATTTTAAAAAAATATATATAATAATAATAATTGGATCAGTTCAGTTTGATTTGGATTTTAAATCTAATCTGTTAACCAAACTAAACTTAATTGATTTCCATAGGTTTAGTTCGATTCGGTTTGTCCGACAACCTAGTGTTAACGCTCTAGTTGAAGACATTATTATAGGACTGCTAAGAGAAAGAGGAAAGGCCATGGTGGAGCTTGGCAGCAACAATGCCAGAACATGAGCCGTTGGATAGAGTCCTTATTGTACAAAAACAATAAGCATGAAGAAGAGAATAAGTGGCAACACCTTTGAATGCATACCCACCTTTGTACTAACTAGATAAATTTAACTAAACTTTAGTATGAAAATTTTGACTATATGTATGAAACTAATTAAAATTAGTTTTTATAAAATAATTATTTTCATTTCAAACAAATAATGTTGAATATTAAATAACTTCTATTCCATTTGAATCAATTATTCCTAAAATTTTTAAAAAATTATACCAAATATGAAAATAACATATTCCCAATAAGTACACATTTCGAGACATCTTGCTAGATTCATTGAAACAGCAACACCTAATAAACTAAATTGTTTTTTAAAGAACCCAAATTATTATTTACACTATTTATTTTAAGATGATAAAAATTGAATTAAATCTTTAAAGCAGAGAAAAATTAAATGAACGAACTTAGAAACAGTGTATTTTCTAGGTTTCTAAATTTTTATAGGATAAGTTTTTAATTATATGTAAAAGCCTTAAATATTTACATATGGTCTTGATATATTAACATTATTAACCAAAATTACAGATTTTAAAAAAATGATACTAAATAATTTATTTCATAGACAAATAATTTATTACATAGATAAATATCTTCTAGATTAGATAAATGATTTCAATATGATACTAAATATTTTTGGACAAATTTAACTCAAAACAAATAATATACTACTGTTTTGCATGTTTCTGTTTAACGTTTATTTGGTGTTGACTACTGTTATGCAGTTGCAGAAAAGCATGAAAAATTTGCACCGAAAGCTAATGGAGGATCCATTGTGATGCATAATAAGCATTATAGGACGTGGTTGTTACTTCATGAAAAAACATTCGTATTTAGGGTTTAGTTCAAAATGTAAAGGAAATAGTTTAAACTTTTGTTTGGATAATTGGATAGTAAAAAGTTAGGAATTTTTTAGGAGTTAGTTTTTTAGAAAAAGTTAGATAACAAAAAGTTATGAATTTTTTAAGAGCTAGTAGTTTTTAAAAAGAAATTACTCCAAATAGTTTTTTTAGACGATCTTATATTTTCAGTTATTAGTTGGGTTTTTTTACAATTTTATTCTTCATTAATTAAGGTATTGTTCCCTACTAATTCTCTCTTCTTACATGATAAAATGTTTCTCTTCTTAGTTTCTTTCTCCATTAATGTAATTATAGTAATTTATAATTTAAACATATAATTATATAAAATTATAATTTAAATATGTAATTTAAAATTTATATATTTAATTATAAAAATTTATAATTTAAATATGTAATTATAGTAATTTATAATTTTACAACTTCCAAGTTTGTTGATTAGTTAATTTTACCAAATACTTACAACTAGCTTTTCAACTTTAAGTTAGTTTTCAACTTTTAGTGACCTTTTACCTTTCAACTCTCTTTTTAGCTTTGAGTTAATTTTTCAACTAATTTTAACAAATACACCCTAAATTTAATAACACAAGACCGATAAGGTGTTCGTTTGAATATTATTAGATTTATTATCCTTAAACAACACTCATATTTAAGGATTGTAGATGAGAAAATATATTTTAAAAAATCACTAAAAATAGCTAGCTGGATTCAAATTAATAATCAACAACATGTTGCCACAAATGGATCCCACCAAAATTTAAAATACTTTGAATGTAATAAAAAATGATATCAAAAGAAATACATAATAACAAAACACATAATTTAAAATAATATAATAATAATATATAATAATAATTTAATAATTTAACTAAAAATAAGATGTATTTCATGTTCAACTTACTGAACTCGTCACCTAACCTGTAATGCATTGGGTTGAGTTAGATTTTACGCAATCAAAAGAAAAACACAACCAAATCTATTTGGGTTGGATTTGTTCAAATTAGATCTCTAGGTCGTTCGACTCAATGAAGAACCCTACTAGATTAAACTTGTTCTTACTAAATCCCTCCTTTGTTTGAGCTTGTCGTCTCCAAGCACCTGTTTTATAAATAGGAGCAGGTGCATGTGCAGAAACTCCAACATCCAAGTCAGAGAGTGTTTGAGGAATAAGCAAAGTTAGATAGTTACCTTGTTCATTTTTTCTAGTACTTTATTCATATAGGGGATGGTGTATGAGTTGAGTGCACTGATCTCGGAGGAGGAGTTATATATATTGAGTGGGTGGTTGCTTTTGCTAGATATGGGGGATCTTGTATAAGGATTTTTGGATATTTTGGAATCTTAGGAGTGTGGTTAGGATTATGTGTAACATCCTAAAAATCTATTGATATAAATGTTATTTATCATTGTCTAAATTTTTAATTCAATTGCATATATGCTCAAATATTAAAACCTATCATAGAATATCATACATAAATTTATTACATATGTAATGCCTATATTTTTCAAACTTCACCGTCAACACTTCTCTCACCTTCATTGTTTGACTGTTATGAAACTTGAAGAAAAAAAATAATTCATGTCACATCCACATGAAATAAAATATAATAATGCAAAAATAAATGGAAACATGTGTAGTTTGAAAACAAGGACTACAGTAATAACGAGTACATAAAAATAAGAACATATGTGTAGTTTAAAAAAAAGAGAAAGTATTTGTAATTACACTAAACCTGTGGGGCTACATCTGCAATTACTTCAAAGTTTTATTTCATAATTTTTTTTTTGTGAAAATAAAAATTCACTTCAAAATAATTGTCGATTTAATAATTTAGTTTAAAGTTTAATTAGTATGTACTGACAGTTTAAAAGAATATTACGCTAACATTTAATCACATCTTTTAATTTATATGACTTTAAAATTATAAATTGGTAATGTTAACAAAATTTGCATAAATTAAGAGTTGTAATTGAATGTAAATTTACTAATTAAACTATTTAGTATAAATGAATTAAATTGATTTCATTAAGCATGAATATCTTATAAATATTGATACAATTTTTCATAGTAGTAAATTTGATTTAACGAATTAAATTGCTCTTATCAAGGCTTTTTATTATATTATTTAACATAAATTTAAAATAATTTTCTAAAAGAAAAAATTAAAATACTTTTTAAGATCATAATGATGTATATATTTTACTTATATATGTTGATGTAAAATTCATAGATTTTTTTATGTTCATTAATTAGTTTTTTAATTTTTAAATCTTAAATATTAACAAAATTGTATCATACTATTAATTAAAAATATATTTTTATATAAGTAAAATAGTTGCAATAAAATACAGTTATTTTATTATATGGATAAAATAAAATTATAATATGTGAAAATAATTAGATGAAATTAATTATCAACATATAATTAAATTTTGAATAATTTGAAAATTATATTAATATAAATTTAATTTGATCACTTTTAAAAATATAAATTGAAAATAAAAATTTATATATCAACACTATGAATTAAAATATATTTTTTAATATAAAAAATTAATATACGTCAAGGTTATAAATTAGGATATACTTCTCAACTTTTAAAAACTAAAAAGATGTATTTTTTTTATTAGTAGAAAGTAGAAACATGTATATTAAAGAACATTTATAATGTGATGATAAAAAAATGGTTGACTCAAATAAATCAATATCCTAAAAATGGACTTAAATTTGTAACCTATCTATTTTAATATATTTATTAAATGTTTACCTTCACCAAAAAGAAAAGTAGGAGAAACCCCGAGGAAAGCCACTATTAAAGAAACAAACAAGTTGCTAGACACAGAGTTTATCGGAGAAGCACATTACATGACTTGATTAGCCAACGTCGTCATGGTCCTTAAAGGAAATGGAAAATGGCGCATGTGCACAAACTATATGGATTTGAACAAAGCATGCCTGAAAGACATATACCTTATTCCGAGTATAGATCGACTTCTTGATGGAGTCGCTGGATATCGAGTGTACTCACCTGATGAGGATAAAACATACTTCATAATAGACAATGCCAATTATTGCTATAAGGTCATGCTTTTTGGCTTAAAGAATACAGGGGTGACACATCAACGATTGATGGATAAATTTTTTAAGAGTCAAATTGAAAGAAACATTGAGGTTTATGTAAACGACATAGTGGTCAAATTAGACGATTATGAGAAACATGCAAATGACCTGTCTGAAACATTCTCCTCTCTTAGAAAATATCATAAGAGATTAAACCCAGCTAAGTGTGTCTTCAAAGTTGAGAGTAGAAAATTCCTCGGTTTCATACTCTTGCACAAGGGATAGAGGTCAATCCTGACAAGTGTCAGGCAGTCATTGACCTGAGAAGCCCCCATAACAAAAAAGAATTATAGAGCCTCACAAGACGATTGACGTCCCTTTTAAGGTTCCAACCAAGGTTAGTAGATAAAAGCAAACATGTGATCAGGTTAGTGAGAAAAAACTCCAAGTTTGAATGGATAGATGATTGTGAGACAGCCATTTCAGAGCTCAAAGCCTTCTTCTCGGCGACCAACGAGGTCGTTATGCGGTGGTGGTCTAAAAGGTTAAACAACTTCAGGGGCCCATATACTTCATTAACCGAACACTCCATGAACCCGAGCAAAGGTACCAAATTATTAAAAAGCTTGGCTTAACCTTGGTCACAACCTCAAGGCATCTGAGACCATACTTCTAAGGATATCAAGTGGTGGTCAAAATGGACTATCCCATCTTCAAGGCCTTGTGCAAACCTAAACTAGTAGAACGGATGATATCATGGTCAATTGAGTTGTCCAAGCTCAGCCGACTTAGCCAAGGAGATGGGAGCAACAAAATTGGTCTACCAAAGTGACTCCCAACTGACCGTGTCTCAACTCAGTGGAAAATACTAAGTCAATTGTTCTCTTTTACTACAATATTACTATGCAGTTAACAAATTCAAAAAACATTTTGATCACCTTAGGATTGAACATGTTAAGAGAAATGACAACAACTGAGTCGACATCCTCGCTAAATTGGCCAGTACTAAAAAGTCGGGTTAATATAAGACAGTCATCCAACATACCTTGGAGGAACCAACTGTTAACCACATGCTAGTGACTGCTGTTGAACAGGAGCCCATTTGGATGATGACAATAAGAAACTTATTAGAAAGGGGAGAGCAATTGGCTGAGGACAAATCGGCCCAAGCACTATGCACGAGGGCAGTAAAGTTCGTATTAACAGGAGACGAAATGTTCAAGTGAGGATACTCGATGCCACTCCTCAAGTGCCTCCCCTAGCCCAAAGGGATTATGTTTTGCAAGAAATTCACCAAGGGGTGTGCAGGATTCACTCTGGTGCTCGTGCTATAGCTGCCAAAGTCATGAGGGCAGGGTATTTCTGCCCCACAATCAACTGAGATGCTAAAATGTTCATCAAGAGTTGCAAGGATTGTCAGCAACATGGGAACCTCATAAGAGCACCTCCGCATGAATTGAGAAGCATAACCTCACCATGGTCCTTTGCGATTTGGAGAATGGATATCATCGACCTTTTCCCTTCAGAGAAGGGACAGTGCATAATCTATTGAATATTTTAGTAAGTGGATTGAGGTTGAATCCCTATCTCGGATCATTGCCAAGAACGTCCAGAAATTCACATGGTAGAACATTATATATTGTTTTCACTTCCCTCACACTATTGTCACAAACAATGGTCGACAATTCATTGATAAAAGGTTTGAGGAATTCTTTAAAGGATTACATGTAATTCATGTGACCACATCGGTAGAACACCCACAGACAAACAGTTAGGTCGAAGCTACAAATAAGGTTATATTGCAAGAGTTGAAGAAAAGACTTTGCATGAATAAGGGTAGATGGACCGAGGAGCAGTCAAAAATCCTATGAGCCTACAGATGCACACCACATTTAGTAACCTAGGACATTCCTTATAGCCTCACATATGCCATAGACACCATGATCCCGATAGAATTGGAAACATGCAAGAAAAGGGCTACTAAAAATACAACACAAAAATTTCAGATCGAGGTCCTTTAAGCAAGGAGACCTCGTTTGGCGAATGAGGGGAAAAGTCGAATGAGAACCCGAACGACAAGTTTGCATCAAACTGGGAGGACCCTTTTAGAATCAACTAAAATCTGGATAATGGAGCTTACAAACTACAGCATATCTTAGGGGAACTCTTACCAAGGTCGTGGAATATTGCAACACACCTCAAATTTTATTACAGTTACCTCTCTTATGTAATATAGATCGATGTACTATGTTTCCTACCACCAATCTTTTTCCTAAGTGGGTGTTGACTGGGGAAGTTTTAATAAGACATCCATTTTGATTAATCAAACAAGTCTACCTTTTATCATATAAGTTTGTTGTATACACCTCACTGATATCTCTACTTGGTAATCTCATTTTGTAAAACATGTATTTATCCATGTATACACGGAAGGGCAATTCCATTCAAAATGAATGACTCCTTTTGACATATGCTCGGCATGGAAGCTTCATTCTATAAAGAGAATGATCCCAATGACATAAATACAAAAAAACTACAACCAACCAATGTCGTGGTTAACTCGACAATTCGGTCATCACACCATAAAAAATCACCATTCAATTTACGAGCACACACATGGATCATTCAACCTAAGACTTAACAAATAAAATAAGTAACATTTATAACACCATAAAGAAAGCTTAAATACATGTCCTGGAAAAGTAAAAGGCCAATTATCATTAATCATCTTACCCGAAATCGGTGTTAATATTACAAAAGGGAATGCGTAAGCATCCTAGGTACTACAAAACAATGGCTCTTAAATGGCCATGATGTCCGTTCTATAAACAAACTAATGGTCTTTATATGACCATTATTACAATCAATGATAAACCCTTAGAAACAAAAAAGAGCTTAAAAATGGAAGTTAAGTAAGGGAGCATCATCAACAGTAGTTTTTGCATAAACGTCTGAATCTCTTATCTCTTTCTCAAGAAGCATGCGACCCTGATAGATGTCGTGATCCACATCAAATTGGGTCACATTAACTTGATAGAGAAAGGCAGTCTGGTGAACATCCTTCTTAAAACCTTTAATGGCTGATTTCGATGGTTGCCTTGGCCTCCCTTTTTTCCACCTTGACCAAGTTGGCCTTGGCCTTATGAGATGATCCGACGTCCTCTTTAGCTCTTTTCAGCAAACTGGTAGTTGTCTTCCTCAACTTTCACTTTCCCTTTGAGATTAGCAGCTCCTAAAAAAGGAGATTGTTGGCCGACAAGGCTTCGACAAGAGAGGTGTGATACTCCATGAGCTCTTTCTTTAGCTTCTCCATCCCTGTGTTCTTTAGCGCATCTTGAATCAACCTTTAGATCAACATCCAAGCACGAGCTTGCAATTTTGTATAACTGGTCATTATCTCTTGGACTGTTGGACCATCAATCAACTCCAGCTCTTCTATGGTGTACCCGACTATTTTTGTCCTCTTCCTCAATCTCAAGTCTGGGCGAAAGAACCCGTTCGGTATAGAGGTGTTGGGTGAGTCTGCTGACTTCTCAAAAGTTAGAGTCTTCTAAGTGAGCTTCTTAGAAGGGACACCTGACTTATCTCCCCCTTCTGGCTCCTTCCTTTTCCTTTTCCTCTTCTTCCCCCTTCTGCCACATTCTCTTTCTTGCTTTCCTGAGTCTAGCCCTTATGAATTTTCTTGAATGAGAACCAAGAACCCTTTGGTACTTTGTCGGCCATAACACCTACAAAGACAATAAAAATTAGCCAAGTTAAAATTATAAACTGAAAGTAAATTGTTAAGGTCGATGACTTAGTATCCAACCCAGGGCCAGGATCAGTAGACAATGTTAACCTCAAAATAAACTTTGTGAGAAGTCAGTGGGGAAGATCATCCAAAATAGATAGTAACTTTAAGTCATTCTCTAGCATATACTACCTTAGCCATTCACCATCGTGGGTTTGGCATCCAATATAAGGGAAATCTAGGCCGGTTGTTTTCTTCATACATGTACTTACGACCCCGAGGTCCAACACTGAACTTGAAGAACCCTCGGTTGAAATCCTTTAAGGAAGAGGTACATGGACTAAATAGATAAAAATTCTAATGACCCGTCAATAAAAACCACATCGAGGTCTCACCTTGGCGAATACAATAGTGGTATAGGAACATCCTAGGATTAGGCTCTATGTACAATGCCCTATAGAGCGTTTGAAATGACAGCAGAGTGTCCCAGCTATTGGGATGCAATTGGCTTGGTGCCACATTCAACATACGGAGTACAAGCATCATGAACTCATCAAATGGGAGTTGAATGTTAAACTTCAAGAAAAGGTAGTCATACATAAAAAAGAAATCTTCACTGGAATCACCCCGGCCAAAACAAACCCTAACGAACTTTTTACATATGTCCATACTAAAGATATCATTCTCCGCATCTGGTACAATGAGTTCAGTGGAAGTTATCAACAATCCAATGTAAGTCCCTAAATTTGGTATGGCACAACCTATATGACAAGACGGAAGGCTTCACCTACTCATACCTTGCAAGGGTAGAGTCATTAACCACCTCGGCTACCGGGTTTGCAGCCACGGTTAACTGCTCTACACAAGCCAATACCACCTCTATGAAACTAGAGACTTCACCCCCAGTATTTTGAACTACCCACCCTAGAACTCTCACACTCTCCATCTTTAGAATATGATGACTCAGTATGGGATGACTTGCTCAAACTCGTCGACGTGATATATACCTTTTACTTACAAGATGTTTCATACTGGATTATCAAATATTGCTACACTCTAGAGTGTCAGAAAGCGTGGTGGATGGAGAACGTGTTTGCAACCCTATTTATAGACAGCCTACCCATCAGACCCAACGTGCCAGTTAACCCTAGCCATCTGATCACAATTAATCAACGGTCCGCAAGTGTCCACTTGTCAGAGAGCAGGACTACCCAGGCACCTACTCTAGAAGCCCCAACTTCTTAGGGTTGTGACAGTTCTCGTACCTTGCACATTGATGCATGCCTCCCTTGATCTTTTTCCTTGAGGTTCCAAGCACCATGAAATGGATGATGGAGGGGAAAGAAAATGGAGGTGGGGCGCCACTCTCAAAGAGAGATAAGCCAAAGTGTTTAGGTTTGCCACAAGGGAAGGAACCCTTGATAAAAACCAACTAGGAAGAGGTTCCTCAAGAGAGAGGATCCTCAAGACCTTTTACTAAGAATGTGCTCACAAAGAGACTATTTTCATTCAACTTCAAAGGTGAAATTTTACAATGAGGGGGAATGAGTATATATAGCCCAATGGGAGAGCTTGGGCAAACTTTTCTAGGCAATGTGGGACTTGGGCTTAATTAGGATTAAAACTAATTAACCCAAGTCTTAGGCCTTAAGTGAGGCACCTAAGTTCACCCCTATGGGTGCAATTAGCATATCTTAATGTGAATGGGCTAGCCCAAAATCATGTCTTAACTTATGAACCCATTATAAGCTTACTCCTCCTTTTTAACTAAAGACACCTATACCTTATAAGCTAAGAAGATGGCCGGATGGCCTTAAGGGAATTAAAAATACTTCCCTATTTATCTAATTAAAATAAAATATTTACAAGCTAAAAATAACGAAGACTATGGCTTTGAATCTTCAATGAGCTTTTGTCCATGCCATGCCTTCCTTGAGTCCTCCTAGCCATGATGCATGCTAGGTGAGATTGCATCACACATTTTGTCTCACCATGCAACACGCGCACCTCTCGGGATATATTTCATGCACTTCGAATTTCAGCTTATCATGGTCCATCAATACTCCCATGTGAGCTTGGGGGCATGTCTACTGAGAAGACCTCGGAAGACATAATCTCATCACTGCTTAGAAACTAGTCACACCGCGGTCAACAAAGTAACAAACTTCACACACAACCGTTAGTGATACGTTCCAAGGGCAACCATGCAACTCGTGATGTTTCTGCCATGGACATGACGTTGCTGGCCTTAGTACTACATTAACCAAGTAAGACGATGTAGAGATATTTGTCTTGATGAATCCAAAAATCATAAGATGGATTGGAAGACACACTGAAGGCAGTGGTAAATGGTTTTGAGGGGATAAGGTGTGTCAATTGTGATGTAGCCTTCAAGGTCACGGGTTACATGCAAAGAATGAATCTATCAATACCACCCAGGATAATTGGAGGAGTTTACCTTGATAGAGAGTTGGGTTGTGGTGTTAAATTCCTCAAGATCCTTTGGACCATAAAGAGTAAGAGGAGGAATGACAGTAGATGTGGACAAGTCAAAGGCCATTGGATGAAAAGGAAGGCTTGTTAAACAGTTGGCTTTAATTTGATATCATATAGAATAGTGACACAGTAACAAAGGAAGCCTATTATTAATTCAATCATAATTAGAGTGCATAAAAGTTGCACTCATATAGGTGTTGAATATAAACTGATAAGTTAAATAACTATCAGTATAATGATAAACTGATAATTATTAGTATCAAGATAAATAACAAACTGATAAAAATAAGAATTGAAAAAATAACAAATATAATGATAGCAAATCTAAAAAGATAAAGTACTAAGTTAGTACTCCTACACAAAACTCATCTTCACACACACCCTTTTCCCATTTGAAGCTTCCATTCCATTCTTCCTTTATGCCTTACATCTTTTATTTCACCATCCCAAAAGAAAAAACTTAGTTTTTTCCCGCACCAAAATTGTTCCTTAATTTTTTGTTATTTATTCAACTTCATTAAACACACGCATTGTGTGAGGTGTGGAGAACACACTATAGCCAACACAGTCAAATACCCATTTTTTAAGGATCAAGATTCCCACAATCAAAGCTAAAGCACCATCGAAAGTGTTAATAGATCTTTGTTCATTCACTTCTATTAGTAAGTATTGCAATAAAAGCTTTGAGTAGTGCCAAATGGGTAGAGAATGGCGACCTTGCCATCTTCCCTTTGTTGTAGAAGCTAAAGCATCATTCCCTACCCATTTAGCCTGACCTAAAGTTTTTCCTTCAACCCTTCCTTTCTTACGACATGCAACCAGTACCTATATAACCATGCGCACACCTACTTACCCATACCCACACATACACGACACACATACACACCCACTTACACATGCAAATATGTTATATTGTACCCCATTTTATGAAGGATAACATAAGCTCTTAAATGCTTATAAGAAGCAACACAAGTGTTTTTTAATTTTTAGTAGATACTTAATGTCTTTGTTTACTACATATCTTGTTAAGTAATATGCATGTTATAAAAACTAGACCGGACTGCTCTGTTCGATTGGAAAATCGGTGAATCGGTTTGGTAACCAGTTCGGTCAATCCTAAAAGTCGATGGAAACAAATATCAATATTCTAACCGATGGTTCAACCAGTTTGCATTTGTTTTTAATTTTTTTTATTTTTCTATATCCACCCCTCATTTTCCTAAATCAACCAAATTTTAATTAAAAAATTAAGAAGACTTAGCAATATGAATGTGTATTTAGTAAAATTATTTTTATCCTTTTATAATTACAACCTTAATACATTTTTTCTTTTATAATCGTAATTGTTATAGTACATTAATAATAAAAAAAATATTATTTTATTAAGACTGATTCAATAACGGTTGAACAAATGAACCAATGTTTTCACCGATTCCATCACCGGTCCAGTTTTAAAAACATAGACTAATATACATGCAAATTCACGAAGGATAAGAACACTAAAGTCCTATAAAGAATTTGAGGTTGAGGTTTCACAGAAGTGTAATTTGAGTTTGAGGTTGCATAATCTTTGATTCAAATCATAGTAAATAAATTTTAATCAAATAAATATGTGTTGTGAACTTAAAATCTCGATCCAACAACCTAATCTAACAACATAGAAGCAGTCAAGTCTCTTTAACATATATTGAGTCAAAGCAATTATTTTTGTTAAATTAAAATCTCGATTTATCCACTCACACTTGTCCAAATCTTTTATATGTAATATATAAATATAGATTGTCAAATTATACATTGAACTATAGTTATTAAGAATATTATATATATATATATATATATATATATATATATAAAAGTTATTTTTTATTGAATTGTGGTTAAATAAGAACACATCTAATAAGCATAAGATTCCAAATAGCTATATATTAAACTAAACTTTAATTATATTAAAAAGACTTTAATATGTCTTTAGTTCTTGATATTAATTTATTTAAATGTGTTTTGCTTCTCAGAATAAAAGGTTTTACACCTATTTGCTAAAATTGTTATTTTTAATCCCTATTACAATGTATATAGAACTATTTCCAATTTTTTGTATTTTTTACTTTTTAGGCACTATAATTTAAATTTTAATTTAAATTAAATGAAATTCCTAATGGCTTAAAACAACAAGAAAATATAAAATTGTTGGTTAAAAATTAAATTTTTACAGTTTTTATCAATTAGAATTATATGAAAATATAATAACATAAGAACAATTATTCATTCAAATATAAAAAAAATGATATATAAAATTAACATATATGATATTAAAATTAAATTATAATAACTACACATATTTTTTGTGTTTACTTCATATTGACTATATGAGAGTGAAATCATGTAAATGATTAATTCAATCACAATATTATTATGATTATATTCTATAAAATCATCCTCATATCTTTAAATATTATAAAGTTGGGTTTGTTATGTTATGTATTTTTGTAAATATTAATAAATATGAAATATATAATTTATAATAAAATATAAGATAATTTATTTTATAATTTATATTTAAGTTATTTATTTTTTAAAATGTTAATAAATATGAAATATATAATTCATAATAAAATATGAGATAATTTATTTTTATAAATTTATATTCAATAAAATTTCTCTTATGATGATAACCTTAAAAAACTTGACCATTAAAAGTCTTAATTTCAATAAAAAAAATACCCACAATATCTTAAAAACATAATTTACATTGAATTCTTTATAATAAATTATTAATTAATAAAATTTGTTTTATTAATATTTTTTATATTTAAACCACATTTTTATATTCAAATAAATTTGTGTAATGCTTTGACATTTGATCTTAGCATATTTTAAACCTTTTAATTTTTTTTATTACAAAATACATAGTAATATATAATTATTAATATCTATTTATATATCTATCTCGATAGTACTTTTTTTTTTGTATAAATCTAGATAGAATCTAACTAGTTTCTCAACAAAATCTAACTAGTTAACAAGTACTATCGAGATAGATATATAAATAGATATTAATAATTATATATTACTATGTATTTTGTAATAAAAAAAATTAGTCTCACATCTAGAATGAGTACGACAAAAGATGGCTACATTTATATATTTTATATTATTATTTAATAAAATTATAATTGAGAACCTAAAAAAATAAATTAAGTTTTAAAGTGATTAAATTAAGATAAAAAAATTTAGGAAAATGAAATTAATATTTTATAAATTTTATAATAATCTAAACCATAATTTATTGTTAAATTATTTTTAATTTTATAGGAATCTAATAAAAGTTAATTAATATATTTTACATGATTTTATTAAATTATTTTTTATGATTATATATAAGTTCTTTTATTTATGAATTTTCATAAATTTTTGTTGCTTCTTTCTAACATTTTCTTGGTGTATCTATCGATTCAATTCTTATGTTTAAACCTTATATTACTTAACCAAATTCATTTGCTTTATATTTAAGTAAATATCTATACATACCATCTAGAGTTGTTTTGTATTTAAAGTAGAAACAAATTTATATACAAATAAGTAGTTTAATAAGTTTCTAAAGAGTTAGTAAGAGTAAAAAAGTAATTTATATACAAATTTATGGTGCTATTTTTCATTTTTTTTCCTTGAAAATCACTCATAATAATTTTTCTCTCTATGTGATAAAATTTTCATTTATTCTTCTTTAAAAAAATATGGTTATAATTAATAAAAAATAATTAATATAGTTTTAAACTTTAAAAAATAAATAAAAACATAAATTTTTCAAAAAATAGAAACTTAAAAAAGGGACTACCGGGCTAATTAATTTCCTTCTATCTCACTAAGCAATTAAATCTTAATGTGTCACTCGTACAATCTATCTTAGGAGTGATAAGAGACAATGCCACAAGTTCCCTATTCCCTATTTGACCATAAAAAATCTTTTTCTTACAATTTGTTCTTTAAGAATAACATATATGCAATTTTAATTTTTAATTTTTATCTCTTGTTCTTTAAATATTGACCTAAGTTGTACAAGATGAAGTTTGGAAACATTTATTTAGTTTTAAAAAATAAAATAATAATAATAAATAATATTAATAATAATGAAAATTTTTCTCTAGGAGAAGAACATAGTACAGAGCATTTTGCTATGTTTTCTAAAATACTACCATGAATACGGGTCAGTCAAGCAAAGAAAATAAGAAAAACAAGTTACAATAGCTAAAAATCAACCCGGCTGACTTCAGACCCAACCCATACAGGTTCAACTCAGGTAGGCCTAGCCATTACATATTCAACCACTAAATATTTATTATTTTAATATTTTATTATTTTACAAAATATTTATTATTCAACCCATTAAACATTTAATATCTATTATATTACATAATCAAATAGAAAATATTTTTCTTAATTTTAAATAAAGACTTAATTAAATAATTAGTTTTAAAATTTTAAATAATCTCAATTTTTAAAATAATTTTTTTTATTTTTTTGTAGGTTGGTGGGTTGGCCCGTATAAGCCACTAACCCATGGTAGGTCGGGTTAGGCCAACAGATTGAGTAAGAAAATTTAAATGAGCCGGGTTGGGTTGAAATTTTTTTCACATGCTGGCTATCTTTCTTCTCATGCTTGTTCCTTCAACTATCCTCCTTGTTCTTTTTCTAAATGCTATCCCTAAGTTTTGGGTATTTTCATATGTTTTCGATAAATTCATGTTTGTTTTAAGCATGAGAAAATATGTTTGAATTAAGTTTAAAATGTTTTACAAATCTAATTGGTTAAAAAAATCAATGTAAAAAAATCTAATATGTTATATAATTACTATAATCAAAAGAGGAATATTAATAATATAGATTATTATTATCATCATCATTATTATTATTATTATTATTATTATTATTATTATTATTATTATTATTATTATTATTATTATTATTATTATTATCATTATTAGTATTATCCATGGACCTAGACACTATATGGTACCCGCAAAAATACTCTCATGTGGTAGTGAGTGTAATTACCTGCAAAAATGGGTGCGGGTACCCGTCCCGCCTTGCACCTTTTATATATATAATTATATAATATTAAATATGATAATTTTGAGTTGATAATATTACTAAAAATATGATTTTTTATTATAATATATGATAAATAATATAACTATAGAGTAAAAAGAGACATACAACATATTTTACACAAATTTAATAAAATAAAAATACAAGTTACAAGAAAAATGAGTTATTTATAAAATAACTTAATAAAGTTACAATATTATTTAATATTATGGTAAAAAAAGGTTTATGCATAGTCATATAAAACTTTAGGAAGTATTTTATAATTTGTTCTATGTTTGATATTATGTTGGTTTGTTTTCTATATTATATTTATTTATTTTAAAATATATTTATTTATTATCTCTATACATAAAAAAGGATGGGTTAGACATAAGTATATAAGTACCAGTGTGAACGGGGATGAAGATTAAAGTTGTTGCCTGTGCAAGTATGAGACCGAGTATGGATACATATCTTAAACGTGGATATGAGGATCAACACTATAGTACCCTACCCATTGCTATCCCTACGCTAACTATCAATTTACTTTAACTATAATAAAATAATTAAAATGTTATTACAATTTTAGTTCTCCATAAAAAAAGAAAGTATTACGATTTCTATTATATTAATGAAAGTCATAGAAGTAATATATATATATATATATATATATATATATATATATATATATATATATATATATATATGAGTTTAATTGGTATGCATTGTTAGTGTAACAAATTTTATATTGATTAATACTTTAAAAGTCATATAACTAAATACTTTGATTTTGCTTTTATAAATAAATAGTTATCATTGAACATCAATGTAAAATTCTTTTATACTACGAGTGCATACCAATTAATTTTTACACTATCAGTGAATGTCAAAACATTTAGAATTTTGTACGTACATCAAAATTTTTACTTTTATTTTGCTTCTATAAATCAGACTTGTACAATATTTTTAAATTAATTCCAACATCTATTTTATCTTGGTTAAAAAAATCCAATTTATCAAGAACCGATGAAAATAACCAAAACTTATGTGTCAACATATGTAGAGAAGAGCAACAAGGAGGATGGGTGAAGCACCACAATTTCTCATTTTCTCAAATTCCAAACTTTGGGCCATCACGTGCATTTTTTTTCTTTTTTTTTTCTCCCTTAAAATTCGAACCCTCTTTACTTTGTTCTAACATCAAAGCATCTTAGAAATTACTCTGTAGCAAAAGAGGCATCAATTTCTCTGCAGCCTGCATGAACATAACTTTGTGTCTTGTGTTCTTCTAGCAGAAAAATTTATTCATTATTATTATTATTAAAAAGAAATAAATTTTGCCAAACTTCATGTCCTATTGTTCAAATTATATCAATATTTAAGCCATAAGAGATGAAAATTAGAAATTAAAATTTTTCTTTTCATTGTTATTATAAATGATAAAGTTTAATTAGTTGACATGTATGTTATTCAACTTGAGTAATTTTTAAAGGAAAAAAATGTGAAAAGAGATTTTTTTTTTGTCAAAAGTGGTATAAGTGTGTGACATTGTGTATCACTTCGAACATTGTACGTGTGGCACATTAAAGATTTAATTGATTATTGAAACGGAAGAAATATAATTAACCTTCTTGGTCCCTTTTTTAAGTTTCTATTTTTTTAGAAAACTTATGGTTTTATTTATTTTGTATCTGTAAAGATTTCAAATTACATTAATTATTTCTTTAATTATACACATATTTTTTTGTGAATAAAAATAAATTAACATTCTATTAAGAGTGATTTTCAATGAGAAAAATGGAAAATGACATAATAAAAAAACTAACAAGTGATACGTAAAGAATTTTAAAGTTAATTATTATTTTATCTTTATTATATTTTAAAACTTGTTAGATTATTTATTTATATATAATTTAATCTTTTTTATTTTAAATACAAAACAACTCCACAAACCTTCTACATGTAGAAATTTACTTAAATATAAAACTACATGAATTTGGTTAAACTTTAGGAGATTTAAATGTAGCAATTAGACGGATAGTTAGACAAAGAAAATATTAGAAGAAAAAAAATTATGAAATTTCATATATAAAAGAACTCATATATAATTGTAAATAATTTTAAAAATTAAGAATAATTTAACCATAACTTATGCTTTGCATTATTATAAAATTTATAAAATATTAATTTTAACCTATAACTTTTTTATCTTAATTTGATTGCTTTAAAATTTAATTGATTTTTTTTAGGTTCTAAATTATAATTTAGGTTCTCAGTTATAATTTTATTAGATAATAATATAAAATATAACTATAGATCATCTCATGTGGTATTTATCCTATATTTTTAAGATATTGTGGGTATTTTTTTATTGAAATTAAGCTTTTTGATTGTCAATTTTTTAAGGTTATCATTATAAGAGAAAATTTCTTGAATATAAATTTATAAAAATAAATCATCAAATATTTTCTTATAAATTATATATTTCATATTTATTATAACATTTTAAAAAATATAACATAACTAACTTAATTTTATAATCATGAAAGATATTTCAATGATTTTATAGAATATAAGCATAATACTATTGTGATTGAATTAAGCACTAATATGATTTAACCCTCATATAGTCAATATGAAGTAAACACAAAAAACATGTGTAGTTTTTATTATTAATATTAATATCATATATCTTATTTTTATATATCAATCTTTTATATTTGTATGCATAAGTCTGATGATATTATTATTTTTATATAATTCTAATTGATAAAAACTGTGAAAAATTAATCTTCAACAAACAATTTTTAATAACCTTATAATTGTTCTTATGCTTATTGTTTTTATTTATTAAAAATTCAATAAAAGTTATCTTTGTATATATATATCTATATATATATATTATATTATATTACAAAAGATTTGGATAATTGTGAGTCGTTCGGGATTTTAATGTAACAAAAATCATTGCTTTGACTCAATATTAAAGAGACTTGACTGCTTATAAGTTGTTAGATTGAGATTTTAAGTTGAAAAAAATATTTATTTGATTTAAATTTATTTACTATAACATAAAATAAAGTAAATTGCAGTAATACTATCTCAGTTTTCATATCTTAACCTCCCTTTAACTTTAAAAACACATTATTTTAAGAATTTAATTAATATGTATTGTGAGAGTAATATTTTTTATATTGACGTTTAATCACAATCCTTAATTTATGGTAATTTTATTGACTTTACCAATTAATATTTTTAAATTCATATAAATGAAGATATGTGATTAAATGTCAGTGTAATATTTTTTTACAGTGAGCTTACAAAAAAAATAGTTTTTAACTATGTCAGTGCATACTCATTAAACTCTTATAATAATATCTTCTATATGTTTCAAAACATTATACTGACAACCTTATCAAACCTTAGGCAGTCACTTTCTCAGTAATACGAAAGTAATGATTAAAAAAATAGAAATGTATATATAATTACACTAAATTTTAAAAAAATTTATTATAATTTACTCTATAAAATAATAATGTAAATTTGGACGCGTGACATTGTTTTTTTATAGAACATATGACATTATTTGATTACTTTGTTACTTGTCAATTTTTATTCTCAGTAATTATCTTATATTGTTGTCTTAACGTACATCCATTCTTTATGTATTTTTAAAGGAAGTTTTAGCTTTCCATATTATTTAAAAGTAAGGTTATCAATATTGAGAATGGGAGTTCCATAAATTCGATTTGTAAACTCATAAAGAGTTTACTTTAGATAAAAAATTAATAATTAAATACCTATAAATAAAATTTATAAATAATATAATCGCAAATTTAACATTTTAACAATGTGTAGTATATAAATAACTCAGAATTGAGTATATTTAAAAAAACAATTGTAAAATCAGTAGTTATTAAAATTAATAAGTACATTTATTAATAATGAAGGATTTGTTTATTAAAATAAGAAAAAAATGACTATTTTAAGTAAAAAATAGTTTAACCAAATACACAAAAAAATAGAAAGTTGCTTAAAATAAGTTTTTTTTTTTAAAATAAACTTAATAAAATGTACCCTTGTTTATAATATTATTGATTCAATGACTACAATCTAATGTGAATAATTAACGACTAATGCAAATAAAAAAATATTAGATCAATTTTAGTTTTGAATAAATTTTAGGAGATATATAATTAACTGGTATATGGAACCATCACAAACGTGTACATATATTCACATCGATCAAGTTTAATATAAACTAAAATTAATATATACTTGAAAATAGATGTGAAATTACATTGTTTTAGAGTGAATAATGGTTAAATAAAATTGTCGGGTAATATCGTCAACTCGTGTGTAAACTCGCAATTTTACCTGAGTTTACTGATATTATCACAAGTTTATATAGTTTACTCAAAAAACAAGTTTACTCAAAAAACAAGTTTACTCATGATTTAACTCAATAAGGTCCCTAAAGTCATAAAATCGTACGATTTTACGAGTTATAACACGATTTTGATAACCATGATCAAAAGTTTTAGATGTAACCTAGTCAGACCTCGATCAACGAAGTAACAAACTTCACACACAACCGTTATTGATACGTTCCAAGGATAACTCAATCTAACCTGATTTATATATAAAAAAACATAACATCACAAATTTCACTTTCTACATTCTCAAATCGCATGAAAAATAAAGAGAAAATAAAAAAAGTAAGAAATGACATTATTTAAGATATTTTTTTAAAGAAAAAAAATAAACTTAACCCGACTAGTATCAACTCGGTCCGAGTTACCATTTTTTACTTGAACTAGTTAATTCAAACCGAGTCAACTATGTTCCTGGTCTTTTAGAAAAACCGGTCTGATTATATGATAGGTCTCATCTGAACAGATTTTCACAACTATGAATATTCATTTTATTTGTTTAGCCTAGAAGTAATATATATATATCCACTTACTTTAGAAGTAAGTATAAAATCTTACTTCTTATCCTATCTGTTAATTTTCTTGAAGTCTGATGGTTGTAATGAGTAATTAATCTTAACCATTAGATTTCAAGAAAAAGAAGGATGATGATAAAAAGTAAGTCTTTTATACTTACTCTTGGAGTGAGTAGACGTCCTCCATATATATATAGACACACAAACATACATATATATATATACATACATACATACATATACATATACACACACTCTTATGACTCCGAAGATAATGGAAATCATGATTTTTCTTAAAGATCCGAACTAACTAAGACATTTTTTTTCTTTTTATTTTGATGGAAAACTATTTTATTATTGTTAAAGTAAATTGATAGGTAGCAAAGCATTGAGACGAGGCCAAGAAGAGAAAAGACTGACTAATACTAGTTTTAATTCTATGGTGTTTTATAGTGATACATGTAATTTGAATATTGATAGTGTTAAATAAGTTTGGAATCATCCTCACTTTAAATGCTTAACTCATAGAAATAGAATTCCTTTTGCACAAGTTTTAACAGAAACTATAGTTAGTGTTTAACTACTTTAATATTGGCCATGTAAATGGTTGTTTGCAATACAGTGACAGAATTCTTGATCCATTTTACATAATTCATTGAATGAATGCAACGGATGATAAGTACTGTTCTACAGAATGTCGGTTGAATCTGGTGATGAGTCATCACTTGTAGTAGTTTGTGTTGATAAATTTAGTGATCCTGGTTTGCGAGAAATCCAAACTATAGAGATATATGTAAAATAATAATAATAATAATAATAATAATAATAATAATAATAATAATAATAATAATAAATAATGATGAAGATGATAGATAATAATATATAACTATAGTGATTAGTTATTATGCGAAATTTAGTTCCTAATTTTCACTTTTCATGTTTCTTCAAATTAAGTGGAGATGAACTCTCATATGCTACTACAGAATAAAGTATTATTGTTGCAAGATAATTAATTGAGAAATAACAAACTAAAATAAATAAAATGCTAAGCAACAAAAAAACATTGAGCAAATAAAAGTAACAAAATGATCAGAAAACAAAAAACAGTTTCAGCAAATGAAAACATAAGAATGAAAAATACATATGTTAATAGACCTTTAAATTAACTTTAATAGAAGAATTTTCAATAAAAAAATAGAAAATACTAATGAAGTATGACCTCAATATTTTTGTGAAGTTGTTAATGAAGTATGCAATTGTTTAGTAGCAAAATCTAAAATTGATTCTCAAGAAAAATATGTAGAGCCATATAGGGAATTAAATTTTATACTTTAACATATATTTTTTCAAAATTCCTTAATTTTATTATTCTTTAGCCTTATATATAAAAAAATTTAGAATGAAGAGAGAAAATGTTAAACAAAGTAATGAGCAAATGACAAATTTAGAACTGAAACAAATACACATACTACATGTGTTTAATAAGCATAATGAGATTAGCTCATTTTCTAACAAAGGAGCTTAGAAGAGGTTATAAGTATTGGTGTTTAAAGGAGCTACTTAGGTGATGGAGGACCATCCTTGGGGCATCAAATAGGACCCATCACAAGGTCCATGGCAAGAAGAATAGAAGAAGAGGAAGGCCATACCATACCAAGAGCATTGATGATCACATGTGCGGAATTTGGTGCATCTACCTAGTCTTTTGCTTGTTTTCCTTATTTTTCCCTTGTATTTTGGGGAACCTTAATCACTTAGGATTTTATTGTGTATTTTTATTTAGCCTTTGTATTATGGAGAAATTAGTTTGGGATTTATTTTGGGACTTAAACCTTGACTTGTGAGGTCAAAAGTCCATTTCTACTTTTTCAGCAAAACCCACAATTGTTTTAGGTATTTATATATATCTTTTCAAAACAAAAAGTTCCCTAGTTTCTATTTATTTTCCTTTTGTTCTTAATATTCATTTTAAAATTTAAAGAAATCAAATAGAAATGTTTTCTTTTCTTATGGTGTGTTTATTATAGGTGTGTTATGGAGGAGTACATAGGGCAGTGAAGAAGATGTGTTGTGAAGCGTTGGAACTAATGGCTAAGGGGTTGAAGATAGGAGCAAGAACGAGCTTAGAAAATATAAAGGGATGAAAGAAGTGATACTATCTTGGGGATGAATCGGTATCTGACATTTCTGACTTCAGTAACTTGATTGTTATTATTATTATGGCTTTTGCAATCTTCCTTGGTCACTAATGGGGTTTTCTTAAGGAACCCATTTATATGGCTATATTTTTTCCTGATATGCTTGAAGAAGGGACATCCTGATTGGTAAAGTTGTTTTGTGAATACATTTTATAATAATTTTGAAGTAAAATATGCATATGGTTCCCAATTTAAAATAAGTTATGACTATGAGCTGAAAGAGAAGGTATCATGAAATTAATTCAAGGATTAAAGTTGGAAGAAAGCATTCCTGGTTGTGGAGTCCTATTTCGTAGTTTTAGCTCAATTAGGTATATATGTTGAAGTTCACAGTTATGTTTATGATTCCTTTAATAGTTTATAACTTTGAACTATTTTTCCTTTCCAGATTTGAAAGCTTGAGATCAAGATGTTTTAGTACATACATTATATATAATAAATTATTAATAATAATATAATATAATATATTATTATTATTATTATTATTATTATTATTATTATTATTATTATTATTTTGGTTTGATTTAAAGTGATGGGTGGATTCTTAAAAAAGAAGTATTGAGTTTGTGAGTTTCTAGTGGTTTTATCATTTTTTTATGTTTTTAATAAATAAAGCAATATAAATAATTCTAATTAAAGTAATTGAAATAAACATGCATATATTCTGAGTTAAAAATTAAGGTAATTATTTATATGGGTTGGTCTTTGGACATTCAATAGTGTTAATTGAGTGGTTCTATATATAGTTTTCTATATTATGGTATTATTTTCTCAATGGCACATGGTTAATAAAATATTTTATCAGCAACGGAAAATTCTGGATTTGAATCACTTTATGTCAATTTTCCTCCATGTTGTCTAGGTCTCTTAATGCCAATTCTATTTGATTTTGTAAATTTGATATTTTTTTAATCATATGTACTTATGATTGAAGTGGAATTTGAATTGATTTTAATTTTCAATGATTAAAGTTAAGTAATTTTATTTTTAATGTTAAAAGCTTAATAGTTAAGAAATTTTGGGCTTGTAACCTTATATCGTGGTGGTGGTGGTGTGTTTGCTGCTTTATATTTTTCTTTTCTAAAAGCACTCACTTGATTCTTAAGTCTATTATGTTTTCCTTTCTGTGGGTATTGGTTTTTTCTGTGTGGCAACAATGTAAACTCTAGTTAGAAACAGATTGATGGGAGATTTCAAGAGGCTATAGTAAGAGCCACTTGTAGGAATCAGTGGTGCCCTCAAGATAACAACATAATGTTAAGTTAAATTATGCTATGTTAAGTTAAATTTTTCTCACTTTATTACAGTGAGTTCTGCACTGTTGTTGAAAATTTTCATCTACAAGGTAAAGGAGGTGAAGAAGCTTTTGTTAAAAATAGGAATTCCAATTAATGATTATTCCAAAATGGCTATATGTAAAAGGCAATTAAGATTTGAAATAATAATGTGTAGTTTTGACACTTTTTAGATAATAATAGTGATGATAACAATCACATCATATTATTATTTTTTATCCAGGTTTTGTGACTTTGAAGAAATATCTACAAAGGCTCCTGAAGGAAGTTGTACAAAATGGACAAGATTTTTTTTTTTTTAATTTAGAAATAGTTAGTCTTTAGGATGAATTAAGATATTTTTTGACTTAGTTAAAGATAGGTTGTTTATAGTTATTTGCTTTTGACACATTAGTTTTAGGACATTTGAATGAAACAAGTTCACATTTCATGTATGTTTGAACAAGATTTTCATTTTAATATGAAATATTTTAGATTTATTTTTATCAATATATTTATGATTTATGTTTGTTTGTTGATTGTATTGAAATAATTTATAAATATATATTAATCAAATTTGTTGAAATTTTTCTAATCTTAATAAGCATATTTATAATTAATAGGTTTTGAGATATGTATAAATATAATATTTATATATATAGAAAAAAGTACTTTAAAACAAATACATTTACAATGCTTGTGAAAAAAAAAATGACAAACTTTAAAACATTTTTTTTTGTAAAAGTGTTTTAAAGAAAGAATTGTTTACATTTTCTTGTGAAAAAAATGATGTAGGAAGATATACATTTTAAAATATTTGAAAAAATGTTTTAAAGAAAAAGCTTTTTACAACGTTTAAAAAAGCATTGTAAAACATCTAACTTTTTACAACACCAGCTTTTACAACACTTTTAAAAATGTTTTAAAAGGCTTTAAATAAGTGTTGTTAAAAACTTATTTTCTAGTAGTGTTTGTTCCTTTTGTATGATTGGAAATCATGTGTATTTGGTGTTAATTTTTGTAATTGATTCTCTAAGTGAGTAGTGTATGGATGGCCCATACAGTATAGTCAAATTGGAAAACTAATGCTACAATAAGGAAGTTTAGATGTATGGAAATTATGCTTAAAAAGTATGAGTTTGTAATTTTTGAAAACAGTTTTAGGTATGCAAGACCTTGCTTAATTATGCACTGCTTATGCTATAAGGATTGGTTTAATTAATAGGTTATCAATGGAAACAAAATAAATGTTATAGAAAATTAAATGTTTAATTATCTTAGATTAATATAGCAGTGGGAGAATAACTGAGTTTATTATCAATATTAGTTAATTAATTTGATAGAATAGTTGAGAGGCGGGGAGTAAAATATAATAATTATTTCTTGGTTTCGAAGAGTTTTGATTGACTTTTAAGGAGTTTTCAGAAATCTGTTTAGGAAGGGATGTGAATAACAAGTCGGAACTCACTAAACTCAATTCACTCCCTTTTCTTCGTTTTTTTCTTTTCGTTCCCCTTTCTTATTTTCTTTTTTCTTCTTCAATTTTCTTTCTTCTCTGTCACTTCAATTCTCTCCCTCACTGTTTTCTTCTGTGCTTTGCATGGTTCGCCTCTGGTTGAAAGATTTTGACGTGGTCTATTTCATAGCTCATATTGTTGAGTGATCTCAATTATAGGTAAGTCTTATCTTGAATCAATGAACCTTTCTCTGATAATTTTCGATCTTGTCGTTCCCATTAGAAAGGAAATTTATTTGAAAATCTTGATTTATAAGCTTCTTGTTTAATTTGGGATTTTGGTTAGGTTTCTGTGAAATTTCTTCGGGTGGATTTCTCTATTTTCTTTTGATTAGCTTTGAAAAGGGGAAATAGGTTAGACAAACTTTTTCTTCGTTTTAAATTTGAAAAATTATGATTTTACAAGTATTAAGATTGATAGTTGTGATTGATTTAACTTTTGAACTGATTTTGCATGTTATGTGAAATTTTTTATTGTGGTGATTGATGAATGGTATTTTTGAATTGATTTTCTGTGACAAGAATTGAATTTATAGGCTTGACAATGTATTATTTGGAGTTGTGGTGTAATGCATATAATTGGAATGAATAATGAGGATATATTTATGTTGTTGGTTATGGGCAATTACAGTCGAGTAACTTAGCCTTGGATGATATGTTTGGTGGGATACATTGAGGTCAATGTAATCCATAGCATTAGATATGCAATGGGATATTTCTGTTGATAGTAGGCATGCAAGGTTGTGACCCTTCTAAACAAAGAACACAAGTATTCAATTGAATAAAGGAGAAAAAAGTTGGGAAAGAAGGTGACCAACGACTCACAATGGAAAAGAATGAGAGACAAGAGAGTTCTTGACAAGGTTTATGTGAGACTTACAAGTGAAGAGGAAGATCAGGCAGAAGCTCAAGAGTCCAAATAACTAAGCATTTCACAAAGACAAAACATTAATAATTTTTAACTTTAATAATAATAATTGGATTGGTTTAGTTTGATTTGAATTTTAAATTTAATCCGTTAACCAAACTAAACTTAATTGATTTCCATAGGTTTAGTTCGATTCGGTTTGTCTGGCCACCTAGTGTTAATGCTCTGGTTGAAGACATTGTTATAGGAATGCAAAGACAAAGAGGAAAGGCCATGTAGTATTAGAGTTTGGCAACAACCAATGCCAGAACATAAGCCGTTAGATAGAGTCCTTATCGTACAAAAACAATAAGCATAAAGAAGACAATAAGTGGAAACACATTTGAATGCATACCCATCTTCTCTTTGCCTTTTGTCTTCATTTTAGGTTTACCCATGTGCTCTTTTACAGTTTGATTGATTGAGAAGAACGAGAGGATTGTGCTACTTGATTTAATAATTACTTTGCATAAATGTACTAACTAGATAAATTTAATAAATTTTTAGTATGAAAATTTTGACTATATGTATGAAACTAATTAAAATTAGTTTTTATAAAATAATTATTTTCATTTCAAACAAATAATGTTGAATGTTCAATAACTTCTATTCCATTTGAATCAATTATTCCTGAAATTTTTAAAAAATTATACCAAATATGAAAATAAGATATTGCCAATAAGTACACATTTCGAGACATCTTGCTAGATTCATCGAAACAGCAACACCTAATAAACTAAATTATTTTTTAAAGAACCCAAATTATTATTTACACTATTTATTTAAAGATGACAAAAAATTGAATTAAATCTTTAAAGCAGAGAAATATTAAATGAACGAACTCAGAAATAATGTATTTTCTTGGTTTTTAAATTTTTGTTGGATAAGTTTTTAATTATATGTAAAAGCCTTAAATATTTACATATGATCCTGATATATTAACCAAAATTACAAATTTTTAAAAAAATGATACTAAATAATTTATTTCATAGACAAATAATTTAAATAATTTATTACATAGATAAATATTTTCTAGATTAGATAAATGATTTCAACATGATACTACATATTTTTGGACAAATTTAACTCAAAACAAATAATATAATATTGTTTTGCATGTTTCTGTTTAACGTTTATTTGGTGTTGACTATTGTTACGCGGTTGTATAAAAGCATGAAAAATTTGTGCCGAAAGCTAATGGAGGATCCATTGTCATGCATAATAAGTATTACAGGACGTGATTGTTACTTCATGAAAAAACATTCGTATTTAGGGTTTAGTTCAAAATGTAAAGGAAATAGTTTCAACGTTTGTTTGGATAATTGGATAGTAAAAAGTTAGGAATTTTTTAGGAGTTAGTAGTTTTTTTAAAAAAAATTTAGATAACATAAAGTTATGAATTTTTGAAGAGCTAGTAGTTTTTAAAAAGAAATTACTCCAAATAGGTTTTTCAGACGATCATATATTTTTAGCTATTAGTTGTTTTTTTTAACAACTTTATCATTCATTAATTAAGGTATTGTTCCCTACTAATTTTCTCTTCTTACATGATAAAATGTTTCTCTTCTTCGTTTCTCTCTCCATTAACATAATTATAGTAATTTATAATTTAAACATATAATTATAGAAAATTATAATTTAAATATGTAATTTAAAATTTATATATTTAATTATAGAAATCTATAATTTAAAAATATGATTATAATAATTTATAATTTAAACACTTCATTATTGACATAATAACTCATGATATATTTATTTGTTATTTTACAACTTTCAGTTTGTTGATTAGTTAATTTTACCAAATAGTTACAACTAGCTTTTCAACTTTAAGTTAGTTTTCAACTTTTAGTGACCTTTTACCTTTCAACTCTCTTTTTAGCTTTGAGTTAATTTTTCAACTAATTTTAACAAATACACCCTAAATTCAACAGTAAAAGATAGATAAGGTGTTCGTTTGAATATTATTAGATTTAATACCCTTAAACAATAGTCATATTTAAGCATTGTAGATGAGAAAATATATTTTAAAAATCACTAAAAATATCTAGTTGGATTCAAATTGATAATCAACAACATTTTGCCCCAAATGGATCCCACCAAAATATAAAATACTTTGAATGTAATAAAAAAAATAAAAACGTTAGCTTCTATGGCAAAACAGAACGCATAAACTTGAGGTCATCTTCTCTATGCAATATACGTGAGTGTTGGGACAAACTTACAACAGATATTGTATCCACCGACTTCGAATTACTTTAGTAATTGGACTTTGGGTTGGCTAATTGGTATTCTTTCTCAAGTCTACAAATTACGATGATATAATTATTTCCTTACCAATTTAATAACTATATATATATATATACATATATATATATATATATTTAAATTTTAAAATTCTATTATATAATTATTTAATTATAATAGTTATTGAAATATTTTCACATAAAATGCCCTTAAAAATAACAACACCCATGATTTTTTGAATTTATTAATTAAGTACATAAAACATCACTGTTTTCCCTATTGCCTCTTTCACGTTCATATTGCTTCCCTTCCTCTCTTACATTCACGGTATTGTGGTAGGATATGTTATCTACTTGATAGGAATGACAAAAAGATCTGTATATATATATATATATATATATATATATGTGTGTGTGTGTGTGTGTGTGTGTGTGTGTGTGTGTGTGTGTGTGTGTGTGTGTGTGTGTGTGTGTGTGTGTGTGTGTGTGTGTGTGTGTGTGTGTGTGTGATAAAAGAAAGAATAAAATAATACTAAATAATATATATTACGAAGTATACATTATTTCTATTTTTATCTTAGGGTAACAAAAAAAAAAATTAGATCTATGTATAAAAAGAATTTCAATTAAATGATGAATTAAAATAAAGCAAATTACACCAAACTTTTGACATTTTTAACTCTTTAAATCTATCACTTTTTTATTTTTTTACATTCCTTTTTCTCTCTAAGAGTGGTTGACGTCTCCTAAAAAATAATAGTAATATAGTTTTTATTTTTTGTATAAGAAGAAAAATCAAAGTAAAATCTTAGAAAAATTGACATAATAAAAGTCAAAAAATTAAGAAAAAAGTTATAGTGATAGGAAAAATACTAGATATAATAAATTAAAAGAACAAAATTTAAAAAGCTATGCATTTTACTTTTTAAAATAAGATAATCTAATTAAAAGTTATTCTATTGTCTAATTAAAAGTTATTCTATTGTAAGTTTGTCGCTGCACTGATGTATATTATATTGCATGGAGAAAATGACATCACATCGATTCATTGTCATTAGCTATAGAAGCTGACATTTTTATTCTTTAATTACAATCAATGTATTTTATATTTTAGTGGGATCGTGTGAGGTAGTGTTGTTCCTTATAATAATTGGGCTATTTTTGAAAAATATTATGATATTAATGTGGAATATTCAATAACTTGTGATTAATTTTGAAATATCAAACATTATTTAGGGAGATTTATACCCGAAGAACTCCGGAATCAGACCTAACCCTAGACCGGACCTACCTCAAAACTAGACCTAACCCAAGCACAAAGACATAAACATTATAGAGGGTAACAAGTGTGAGTTTGACTACTAATTATTACTTTTCTGGTGACATATCATACATTTAAGAAAATAGTAATCTTTCATCTAACAATTTATATATAAATAATTTAGTAATCTGATATCATTTATATATAAAACCTTGTGCACTCACCCCATCCTAGGTTGTCATGCTTGTGTATTCACATTTCTCTTTTGATATGCTATAACAATTTTAAATTTTTAATTTAATATATTTTGTAATAACATAATAAAATATAAATAATTCACTATGTCATTTTGCGTATAATAATTTTAGTTTAGTATGTTTTAAAATATATTTTATTAATTTTTATACTTCTTTTTTTATGATAATATGATACAAACATGTCATATAATCAATGAATATGTCAGAATTGCAATGAAGTTCAAAAAATTGACAAAGGAGAGGTTTGAATAGAATTCAAAATTTTGTTACGTGTTTTTGAATTTTTATTAAAAATATTTATGATCAAAAGTATACATATATTAACAGTGTTTAAAGAAGATTGATTAATGTAAATATATATACATATATATATATATATATATATTATAGATAGTAGGATAATTACCTTTGTTGGATAACAATTTAATTTTTTTTATGAAGGTTATAAGGTTGATCTAGCAGTAATGTCCATATATGGGGGAGAGATAGGTCTTTAGTTCAAATATCTCTTTTAACAAAATAGTTTTTCTTTGTGTTTTTTAAAAAGGGTAGAATAGTTATTTTGAAAAATGAACATCAAAAGGGAAAATTATTTTTATTAATAGTATAGATATAGTATATAATATAATATTATAGATATAATATGACAATTATGTATGTTGGATATAAATATTTTAAAGTAGTTTTTTTCTTAAAGTTATAAGGTTGACTGACCTAGTGACAAAAGTCTATATATATATATAAGGGAGAGATAGGTCATGGGTCGAATCTCTCTTTTAGCAAAATAGTTTTTCTTTTTGTTTTTTTTAAATTGTGTATTCTAAAAAGTGAACATCAAAAAGAGGAATTTCATTTTTATTAATAGTATACATTTTGAAAAGGGTGTATATATATATATATATGTATATATATATATATATATAATTTGATATGATTAATTATATAATATTAAATATGATAATTTTGAGTAGATAATATTACTAAAAATATTATTTTTTATTATAATATATGATAAATAATATAACTATAGAGTAAAAAGAGATATACAACATATTTTACATAAATTTAATAAAATAAAAATA